>JAMJFZ010003544.1:10857500-11457500 GCA_026225945.1 Cricetomys ansorgei | reverse complement strand
TTCTGGAAAACAGTTTCTCTGTGCTGACCTTTGGGAAACACTTGCCGGGTTTTAAGATAGAGTCTGGTTTGCTGGAAAAATGACCGGTTACTTTGTTATATAACCAGCAGGGGGTCCTGGGCTGGTGGGAAGAATTTCGGGTTGAAACATTGTGGAGGTTTGGCATTCTTTCTCACCACCGCTATGGAGAACGTATACCCTTCCTAATAGACCTCAAAGACAACACCCACGTGGGCTTCACACACAAAAAAAGTCATCAACAAACTCATGTTTTAGAACAGTACACTCTGGTTTCTGTTTCCCATGGCCTGGATGCTGCCTGTGGTGGGAGGGAGGCTTGGCTCCATGATCAGTAAAAGCTGCTGAAACCTTGCTTCTTCCCTGGTCCCAGCTGAACTGTTTTCATCATGAAAATTCATCCCAGACATTTGTCAGAAACATGGCTCTCACCTTGGAGCTTCTTTCTCATTCACAATTCTCTTTTATAGAGCTTTCCGTTCTTACTCTCCTCTTCTTCAGGAGACTTCTATTTATTATTATTATATGTATATATATTTTACATATATATATATTCTCTGTCTTTCAGTAGCTGCCCTGAGCGCACTTTACCAGACTCTGTGAGGTTTAGAGTTTCTTTCTGGTTCTTTCTTGTCTCCACTTTGGATTAGCTAGTGTGATGTGCCCTACGTACCCCATTTGTAGTTGTACCCTGCTGTGGTGGCTCAGCATGGAAGACATGGAGGCATTTTCACAGGCTCAAACCCTGCCAGACTCTGCAAATGGAACTCCTATCCTGGCCAGTGCCATACTGGATAGTGGAACCCCCAGTGACTGAGTTCAGGTGCTTTTTATTGATGCAGAGCTCCTCAGGACTTCTACTGATAGCACAGCACATGCAGATTAGGTGCAATCAAACATCCCCTCAGGAGAAAACAATTTTTTTTTCCAATTTTAAAACACCTTTTAACTTAAAAATACACAGGAGACTTGGCTGAGAGATAAATGGTCTACATTTCCCCTTTACATTTTCCACTCGATTGTACACCAGAAAGTAAGCGGAGGGAAGGAGTGTGTGACTGCTAATGAATTGGGTGATTAATAATTGATGTCACTCACTCAAAGTTCATCTGGAAAAGTTTCCCCAGGAACCCCTCTGATGCTTTCTAGGTCGATCCGGAGTGCATGCCATGCTAAGGTAGGGGATTTTGTAATAACTAAAACCGGGAGGTTGTTAGAGACTAATTAACCCGTCAGAACAATGAGGCAAGAGGGAAAAAGGCAAAGCGAAGCCGTACCCTTGAGTAGCTGATGTACTGAGCTCACTGCTTGCAGGCATTCTTCGCACGCATCTCCTGCCTCACCATCAAGGATGCCCTGTATTGATGAAGAACTCGAACCCCCAGAGCATCATCCCTGTTAAGCCTTCAACATTTACCGCCACGCTTGACACTTTTTATATAGAATTAAAAATTGCTTCATGGGTGCATTGAGTGATCTTATATATTTTCAGCAGGTTGACAGCTGTCTTGTTATACATGGACAGAAAATTCTATGATGTGATAGTGTGCTCATGTAGCTGCTACGAAGTCTAATATTATTTTCAGTGCCTGTAGTTTGTAACGTGGCTTATAGAAATTCATGGAGAAACAGGGTCAGAAAACCGTGTGTGAGGGATAAAATCATTCCTTAGCTTTACATTCTTAAAAACTCTTTATTAGTAGGAAATTAAGAAATAGAGGACATATCTCAGAACGAAGACTCAATGTCTTGATTTTATAAAATTGAAAGTCAAAAATGATAACCCTATGTGTTCTACATTTTCAGGAGGAAAATTCTGCATTCTAGGTTGAGGACTCTTCTCTGATACGTTAATTACATTCAAGCTATCAAGGCTGCACCATCAATCAACAACACGAACGTATTGGCCTTCCCTATGAGTGGTTTCGGCTCATTGCAATTGTCGGTGACATTGGGAAAAGGAAGCACAGACAAGCCGGTCCACGGGAGGAATCTGTGAGCATTTGATATCAGACCGCACACAGCACAGAGTTTATGTCAGCATAGCCCGTAATACAGAATTAATACTGCATGATTTACGACTCTAAAGACTGGCACTGTCATCATGGAATCTCCAACTTCACAGTCCCCTGACACCTGAAGCTACCACAAAGTAGCATAGGGAGCTAGTGAATTCAAAGGTTTTAAACAGAATCTCCTTCTTGCCCCACGATGCAGTTATTCAAAAACCAAACTTATGAAAAACTAGCAGTCTGGGGTCATGGTTTAGTCAGTAAAGAGCTTGCTACCCAAGCTCGAGGATTCTTTTTTAATCTCAAGGATTAACATAAAAAGATGGCTTTTAAGCCTAAAATGGAGGCAGGCTGGTTCTTCAGTAACTCAAGCCCCAAGCTCTTTTCAGATTTCACAGAGTGTGCTGGTGCCATCACAAGCTTAGTAGCAGACACCACACTTCCCACTTTCTTGTAGAAAAAGCTGAGCTCAACTTTGAAGTTTTTTAATGGATTTATAGATGTCGCTAAAGCGGAGTTCTAGAAATAGAACTCCTCCCCAGTCTAAAGGAAAGAAATCATGTCAGTGGAGAAGATTTTGCCCATATTTTTCTAACGTATCCCAATGTGGAAAATACATCAGTATTTTTTGGAAAAGGTGCATTATGGTATATGTGAAGAAAAGGGAGTCACATTTGTTGAGTTCAGTTCAGTTTTTTAGTTTCTGAACAATGTAGAAGACTTTGCAGTAGCTTTCAGTATGCACCACTTTGCAAAATGTACTACAGAACAGAATGAACTTGAACATGCTGTCTACATAGCTACTGGATGAGAGCATTCACCTCACCTAGTGAACGCTGTCTTCAAGACATTAGATGCTGACGAAGATGATCAATTAAGTTATAAAGAATTTATCGCAATCATGAACTACTGTGAAGAGGGTTCTGGGATTATAAAACAGTTCAGAAGTATCCAACTTTTGGATCCTGCTTGAGAAAATAATCTTATAGAAGATAAATCCTCCTGAAATAGCTATCGAAGGATTATGATCTGCTTGACACGGCAGGAAGCAAAAATCTCAGAGAGTGGACACAAGTCGGAGGTCAGAACATGCAAAAAGTAAAAGAGAAGGTAAAATACTATGGAATTTACATTTCAATTCCTCAACTAAATTTGTCAATATAAAAGAGGAAAAATGCATGCATCTTCCCTCCACAGTGTTAGCCCAGCCCTTCCAAAGGAAACTTATTTCAGATGCTAAATACAATCAAGGCGAGCTTTCACCTTGGCTGACCCAAGTCTGCACATTTTCACTCCCTTCGGAAGTACAAGGGTAGTCCCAGTGACTATCTGAGAATGTATTGTGATTGTTTATATTTATTAGAAATTTTCTTTTTCAACACAATTTATAAATGACAAAAATATAGGTTGCCTAAAAAAATGGGAAACAGCGTTTTCTTCTGGTTTTAGACTATGGACCTGTTTTCAGAAATGAGTATCCTAAAGATTTGTCTTTAGGTCCCTTAGAAGAGGCAAAAAGTCCCTGTCATTTACTCTGTATTTAATTATTGAAACAATTTCGGAAGACGAGTGAAAACTTCCTATACAATATGATAGTTTACACCATGCTTTCAATGTTTAAAAGTACTTACACAGTATATGTTGTTGGATTTTTATAATTTTTGCTTGTTGCTGTTCTTTCTTGCATCGTGCTTTGTTTTCGTGCCAAAGCCAATAAGATGCTACAACAAGATCTTTATAAATAAATTTAGAGTTTTTTAAAGAAAGCATAATGATTATGTATTGATGTTAGAAGTGAGGGCAGAGGTGACAGATATCTCTCTCACGGGGGGAAGCAAGGCCCAGTTTCGGGAATGTACGGAAATAATAAATAATATCAGTAACTTACAGAATATTGCTAACGTAATGCCTGGAACAGCAAAATGAGTGTTTTAAAAACTAACATAATGGTTTGTAGGACTGCTGTATATTAACAGGTAGAGGAAAATACTTTGTTTCTTGCAAAAGGAACACAGGCAAACTTGATGCAAACATCCGGTATATCAAAATGATCAAATATAATCCATTATGTCAAACAATACGGCGTAAAAGGAAAAATCAAAACTGTCTATTGAAAAACCCCATTCGAGAGACTGGCCAGGAGGGTCGCAACTCAGAACCTGTCTAAGCCATAAAGCGAGCTCAAGGCTCACACAGGCAACTTAGTAGAACTCAGGCAAAATAAAAGGTGCTGGGGAAACAGATCAGTCACAGAGTGCTTGCCTAGCAAATATGATGCCCTGGGTTTGGTCTTCAATCTTGACAAACAATAAAAAGAAAAAAAATCTGAGAGTTTTTCACACTGAAAAATAATTTTAGAATACTTAATAGAAGTTGCCTGGCTGATAAATTTAGTTTTTACAAGGACAATTTGAAAGTACTGCAGTGAATTTAAGTTAACATATTTATATGTTGCATAGAGAGGTTTAATAGATTCATTTATCTTTTTTTCTAAGACACATTTAGTGTAAATTACATACACCCAGACTATTATTTTGCTTTTGCATATGAAAATGGGAAGTGCTGGCTTTGATTTTATAAGTTATTGAATGCAAAATTGATCCGCATCAGCTTATTTATAAATGTACTGTCATTTCTGGGAAAAATAATGACGTGCACAGCCCTGAGAAACAGCACCTGCTAGTGCTTTCTGTCCTTCAAATATGTGTGCACAAGTACACGAACACACACGCGCACACGCACACGCACAAGCGCACGCACATGAACGGGCACGCACAAGGATATGTACACACATGAGCTAGGATACTTCTCTCCCAGGTACTGAAAAATTTCCACGGCAAGTTGCCTGCTGCTGCCGCTTCTATCGAGGTGCGTGACAAGACAGCGCAGAGTCATCCTGTCGCGGCTAGGTATAATTTCTTTCAAGGGGAAAAAGTAACTGAGACAAACACAAAATATCGACAGTGCCCTGCCTTATTCTTTTTCTTTTTCTTTTGATAAACTGGAGTCAGATATTAGACATTACTATGACCGTAGTAAAAACAGCATAAAATGGAGAGCCCCACCACCACAAAAAAAAAATAAACAAAACTGGAATATAAATACAATATAGAAGTGGTACATAAATAAATAATTAAGAAATTGAGCAGTGACCAAATGCTAACAGTGCAGCCACATTTTACCTACACATCATCGACGATATGAATTACAGAAAAAGATGCGCTGCCGGAGACACATACACAGAAAACAAGCAGATTCTCTGATGGAAGCGATTGCGAGTGTGTTACGATATAATCTGATCACAGTGGATCACCTTCAGCTTTGACTGCGCTTCTTTACTTACTTCTTAATATTTGAAATGAATTATACCGAAGGTAAATAAAAAGCCAAATGCCATTTTAGAAATAAACGCCTCAAATGTGTTTTGCGGGGAATAATCAGTCTGTAGCCAAGTGCTCCGAGCTGAGCACATTCCTTGTAAACAAGTCCTGGCCCTCAGGGATTGAAGAGGTGTATGCGAAGACCTGTTGGGGGAGCTCACTGGGATAAGCTCTTTCTTTTCACTGAGAACTATCTTTTCGCTAATGCTGTGCCTTAAACCTGTTTGAAGTGGTTTCCAAATCTCAGATGCGGAAGGGTCATTACCAGTGCACTTGGAGTGCACTCAGAAGAGCCGTAAAGGACGCTTTCCTATTTGCTACTTGTGTGGGATTGAATTCAACAATAGAAAACACTTGGTGCGCGTGGCTTGTCGATATATCAGCATATGTGTTGAAAAACTTGATCTATCTACAACTGGAGAAGCCGACTATTTTTGAGAGTCTCGGAGTCCAGAGTGCCGTTTGCACTTTATGGACACTCTTAGAAGCCGCCTGCTCCTATACATTTTAAATAATGTGTGTGTGCCACATGTGTTTTTAAAAATGTAACTTTTGTTCTCTGTTAGTCTAGTGCCTTTAGAACGTGTACGAGTGTTTAGCCTGCATATATGTATGTGTACCACATGTGTGCCTGGTGCTCACCAAAGGGGTCAGAAGCGGGGTGGGATACACTGGAATGGAGTTAGGCATGGCTGTGGCCCCCCATGTGTGTGCTGGGAGCCAAACCTGCTCTCTTAAAGAACAATACATATTCTTAACCAATGAGTCCACTCTCCAGCCCTGTAATAGAGTCTTTGAATACCCATTTATCGTATTGTAATCTATCTTTATGCTTAACAGTCCTACCTTCCTCTTCCTCTTACATGTCAACTCAAAGAATTACATTTTTTAATTGAAAATCCATGGATTCATACCGTTTATTCTGATCATGATCCCTCCACCCCAACTCCTTTCAGATCTCTTCTACCCATCCCCCACTCCCCAACTCCATGACTTCTTTTTTTCTTGCTTTAAGAAAACAAATAGGCAAAAAGAAGAAAAAGAGAAAAGAAACAAAGAAACACACATGCACACATACACACATAAACACACACACACACAACCACAAAAACACAAACTCAGAGAACAAAATATACAAGCCCAAGACCAGTAAGATAGTTTTTACTTGAATTTGCAACACGTAGGTCTTAACCACAGTTCCCCATGCATTTTCCTAGTAAGCCTAAAGTCCTTTCTGCAATGAATAGCAGCTACAGGGATTTCTGACACCTCCAGACCTAGAGCACAGATACGATCCTTCAAATTCCAGCCTCCTTCTACCCGCAGGACAGCTGATGCTTTTCTGCCTTGAGAGAAGAGAGGGAACTGTCGGAATGAAAATCAGGTCTCTTGCCCCAACCATTGCAAATGATGATTATGTGATTCCAGGGCTTATGGAGGAGGGAGGGAGATCATTTGCATGACAGCCTGAAAATAATGATCACAGATCACAGAAGCCTGCCAGAGTCACAGGCTTTGCAACACCACAGAAGCTCTCCTACAGGGACACTGGTCCAGGCACTGTCTGCTCAGCCGCAGGCTGACCCTGGTCTTGCTTCTAATCATTGTATCCAAGAAAGACTGTTTCAGAGTCGTATGTAATTGTCCTCACCCCAGTCTTTAAGGACTACACCTCTCCTCCCCACACCCCTGCATAAGTTCACAGTTGACTTTCTTTGCGTATTGCACTCGCAAATTGGTGCCGATACCACTGTGACGCCTTAGTTTTCCCGACAACATTTTTCTCTTGTCCACTGCTTTCTAACTCTGTTTTGTTTGTTTGTTTTTTAGTTACATTGATAGTGGCATGTTTTCTGAAAGCATGGATTTAACCAACTGGTAAATAAAATATCTACCTACATATGCACTCAAGAAGGACATCCATCCACTGAGCAGACACAGAATCTCTCTTCTCATGACTCTCCAAACACAACGGTTACCTATTACATGTATGGCAGCATCCTACGGATGACGAATAGGCTACAGGAAGGTTAAACTGCATGCTTATACTGTGTCCTTTTACAGATGGGATTGGGACGTCGTATCCTTCAAATGACCGAACGGAGGGCTCCATATACTCTATGAGGTTAAAAGTCATGCTTTATTCCTATTTTCATCCACAAGACCTATGTAAAACAGCAACAGCCTATCTGGATGTAGAGCAGGAATTGATCACAGCTTTTCTCAATGTCACGAGGCGTGCGACTCACACCACCTCCTCCTTTCACAAGTCCTATAGATCCAGGCACTGCGGCTCTAGACTCGGAAGCCAGTGGCTTCTGTGTGAGCCAGCACAGGAGCAGACGCTGACCGACAACATCCGAACATAGGGTGCCCGTAGTTTCAGAAATGCTCTTGAATCCTGTACGCTGATCACCCGGCTAGCCGTAACTGGACACTCCACAGTCAATCTTTTTTTTTTTTTTTCCCTCTCAACTGTGTCACCAACACTTCATCTGAGCAACTTCTATTTTTTATTTTTATTTTTTTTTCCCCACAAGATTTTAATAAATACCTCACGGTCCACCCCGGATCTTGGTAATTGATTCTCGATAAAAGGTCGAAGTATTTGGTTAAAACAAGAGTGAAGATGTTTAATTCATATGATTGCCACTCCCCGGGAGCTTTCTTTCCACTCAGCCCTAGAGCACAAAGCTCTTTGATTAGTCATGAGGGGGCGGGCGGCTGGACCTGACTCCTCTCCTCTCCCTCTGACCTCCTGTCTCACATCATCATACCAAACGGGACGACGCACTAGGTCCCGTGTTCTCCACGTGTGATGAGCACACTCCTGCCTCCAGGAACTTCTCCCTTCTCTTCAGTCACCAGAAACCTACGTGCTTTCTCCTGTCTTCCAAGTACTGCTTACAAGGCATGGTCACATTAGTTCCTTCCTACACTGAGTCCTGTACTAAGTCCCTTACAATTTAACCTTCCAGATTCTTTTTTTAATATAAACTCCTTCATAAACTAGCCCATGGTACCATTTTTTTTTTTTGGCTGGGTTATTTTTGTGTCTCATTTCAATATAAGGCGAACATCCCGAAGTGGAGGGTGGGATACGGGTATCTCTTTTATTGTCTGCTGGATCCTTAAGAGTACTTGGCATCAAGTGGCCACTCAAAATGTACACACGAATCTACAGAACCGTGTACAAATTAAATATTATATAATTATACATGTTATGTGGATCATATAAATACACACGAGTGGATGGGATGATACATTTTTCTTGTTTGGGTTGTACAAATAACTCAGTATGTTAACTACAGATATGAGAAGGCTGCTATGTACGTTATTAACAGAAATGTTTTCTGTGCTTGGCTGAAGATGAGGCGAATAATTTATTAACATGTGTCTAATGTGATATTCTCCTGCTGAAATATCAAAACTACATTGTGGGTATCCAGTAGAATCAGGAAACGAAATTTAAAGTACTGATGACTGTATTAGCAACGTTCTAAGTCTGGTCTGGAAGCTCTCAGCAGTATTCAGATGATACGATACAGACACTTAATAAACATAAACCGGCTGCCATTTTTACTGAGCATCTGACTGTCAGCACTCTGGGGGTGGGGGGCAGCAGAGAGGGAGGACAAGCAGCATGAACTAGGTCACTGATCCCAGGAACCTGGAGCACAATGTGACTCAGAGCATTATGAACAAACACTCAGAAAGTGGCCAGGATCAGAGAAAAGTAAAGGGACAGGAGACCGATCCGTGGGAAGAACAGACTCACAGCTGACATTTCCCGTGAAGACTTTTCTAAATGTCCATCGTCACGAGACAGATATAAGTTGAATCTTAACAGAAACAGAATGACACGTAAGTATGCTAAACATATTCACCTAAACTGTTCTCCCGACTGAATGCACGCAGCGCACTGTGGGCAATGACCCAACCCATGTTGTTCATTGAGCGCTTTGTGAATATTTCGCTGTTAAATAATGTTCGATTAATTAACCTCGCTGCTTGTCAGATGATACCTATATTACTCTCTGCCAATCAGACGATTATGTCGGTCGCTGGGGGAAAGAAAAGTTAAGAGAAAAAAAGATAATTTTCTTTTCATGGTTTTCGAATTGAAACATCAAAACAGACATCACATAGCACGCTGCAGTTTAAAGAGGGAGACAGATTAATTTTCTGCGTATATCACCAATGGCAATATTGAAGAATAGTGATCAACTGGTATCAGGTGTTGGGGTGGTTTGAGTGAGAAATACCCCCTGTGTGCTGATCAATTCAATCATTTTGATCCCCAGTGGGTGGTGCTGTTTAGAAAGGTTATGGCATTTTGAGGAGGTGAAGTCTGGCTGGAAGTGTTTACTGGATAGGGGTGGGGGAGGCGCCCAGAGGGTTTCCAGCTTATCCACACTTTCTCTGTTTCCTGGTGAGGATGAATGGCACCAGCTAGTGCCTGCTTTGACTGCCAGGTCTTATTGTTGCCATGCCTCCCTTGACAGAAATGTGAGCTAGAAGAAACCCTTTCTCCCAGCCACTCTTTGTCAGGGAATTTTATCACAGAGGCATTAAAGCGACAGATACAGGTATTAAGTGCAGTTCCTCAGGATGCGATAGTTGTGGGGTGTGATTATTCCATGTGGATCTGAGAGGAAAGATCCAACCCCAGTTTGAGCTGGAAACCCTCTCAGCGCCTCCCCCTATCCAGTGCGAGACACTGGGAGAGCAACTGAGATTCTCTGTCTCTATCGTTTATTATGTAGAAGTGAACTAATGATGAAATGGTACCTCATCGTGGCTGGAATAAATGAGACACCACGGCCTCACGTGTCGTTCATTTTGTTATTCCTAAATAACTGGTTGCTAGTGTTAGTGTATGCTATTTTTACACAATCGCTGTCACGATCTGTAGCTTTCAGAACCGTGTTGAACAGACGGAAGCGACGTGTTGCAAGTACGCAAGAATATTGCTTAAGGGCAGATGAGAAGATTGTTGTGAAGCCCGAGCACTACAGATATGTGGAGTCAAAGAATGGAAAGGGGTGTGGCGGGGATAGCGTAACCGAACAGAGGGAAGGGAGGCGACCAGTAGATAGAACAGGGGAAGGAGGAAGAGGGCGACACCGTGATGGAGCGTGAGGAGGCGGGGTCCTGGGGGGGCGGAGGGCAGAAGAAGAGAGAATGAATGTAGCAACTGGTCATGTGGGAGGAGAAAGGTGGTGTGGTTTTTTAAACAATGCAGAGAAAGGAAGTAAAATCCTGGCACCCGAGCTGAGGGAGAGTAGTGTGACCGGAGTGATCATTCGGTGTATGTTGTAATATCTTTGAAAATGGGAATTATGAGGTAAAATGAGAATATATCTTATATATATATATATATCTCATATATATATATATATCTCATATATATATACACACATATATATATCATGTATATATATACATACTTATATATACTTATATACATATACATATATACATATATATATAGTTTATCCAGATTGCTGAAAGAACATATAATTAAATAGCTAGTGAAAGAAAGTTGGGGAAAAAATTTTAAGTACTGATGAGGGACATCAGACAGACTATTTTCAAGAAGAATTGCTGGACTAAGTAGAGGTAGGAAGACTGTAACTACGTAGTGAGTTCCAGGCCAAAGTCAACGTCTCACTGAGTTCTTGTCTTAAATAAGCCAAACTAAGCCAGGTGGTGGAGGCGCACACTTTAATCCCATCAGAGGCAGGAGGATCTCTGTGAGTCTGAGGCCAGCCTGGTCTACAGAGTGAGTTTCAGGACAGCCAGAGTTACAACAGAGAAACCCTGTCTTTGAAAAACCAAAAAATAAAATAAAATAAGCCAAATTAAACCAAGCCAAACCAAATGAAAAAGGAGGACAGCTATAATAAGAGGCTGGACCACTCTGAGCAGTCAAGCTGCAGTAGCTAGCTACCCTCTAATTTAATTCAGCTGCATTATCTGTATTTCTGTCTCATGGTGTGGTGTAGCGAACTCTTTCCAGTTAAAGGAGGGGTGGTGCTTCAGGCTAGGGATGTTCTATAGGGAGGCGAAACACCCCATTCTTCTGGGAAGCTCATTAAGTGTTTGAAAGGGAGGCTTGGAAAGACTCAGGAAGGAAACAGCTCCAAAGCTTCAGGCAACCGCTAAAATGGATCAGATGATCTTCCGGGACCCTCCTTCTCCAAGATTATGCAAGCAACAAGGGCTACTGAGAGGACTCAGTTCCACCAAGCTGCCTGACAGCAGCAGAGACCAGCAGGACTACCTGGAAGAGATTCTCCCCTGGCTTGGCTGCAAATCATATAGGAAGCTCCAGGGTGCCAGGTTTTGTGAGTGGTTGATTAGGCTGGAGCAGATCTTCAGTGACGTCACTTTTATTTTGAGATATTCCTGCTCAAGTAAGCACCCCTAACCCACACTCCTCTAAGTAACCCAAACAATCTCATTGATTTACCAAGTTGGAACTTTGGAGGTATTCTTATTTGGTCTGTGGTTGATTCTTTATTTGGGGTAAGTAGGTGTCTATTCACATAGTCCTGAGAATAGCATCACATAACACAGATCTATAGCAGCAGTAGGAAGACAAGAACCTCTGCCTAGTGAATCAGTTGCTAGGGCAGACAAAGGCAACAGCTAAAAGCATGTCCGACTACAACATGTGGTCTTCTTAGCTGCTTCTCTGAGAGAGATTCAAAAATTACTAACTGTAATACATCATTCCTGCTCACAGTTTACTATCCAGGGATAGTTTGATGGCTTTGCAAATAGTTCAATGTTTCAATAGCTCATCAGAGAAAATTGAATAGTTACCAAGAACACGGATTATTGCATGCTATAGAACAATGATCTGGAGTTTCCATTTATTTATTCATTTCAAAAGAGCACACTGAGCAACAGATATGAAAAGGGGTACACAATTTAAACAGCAAACAATACAGATCCTGTACTGAAGGCATCCCAAGCCCAATCAAAATGCTCACCAAAGAACTCAGGACTAAGCAGACCTGGGAAAGAGGAGTGAAAGTTGAGGGAAAATGGAAAAGCAGTTTCTGAGCATTTGTGTGAGCAACTCCTTCATCCTCGTACCCATCAACATGCCCTGGAGCATTCCTCTGGATGTCTCCCCTTCTCACACCTGCTTCTCTCAGGATCTCTATTTCTGCCTTCCCTCCCCGTTTCAGCTGCCCTGTCTTCCAGATGTTGTCTTCTGTGATCACGCCTTCATGGAGCCCCAGGTATTTTGTATGTAAATAATGATTATTTTTCGATGCCTTAAGACAGAGACAGCTTTAACACTTCTCTGCTAAGTGGTAGCTGAGGTCTGCTCAATGCCAGAACTATTGTTTAGAGAGTATGGCCCAAGACTCCTGCCTAAAACCTACTGAAATCTACTTCTATCCCATTGTTCTGTGTCCTGGTTTCCTTTTTATGTCTGTGATAAGAAAGCAAACTGAGGGCCAACGGGATTATCTTAGCCAACAATTCCTGGTTATAGTCTATCATTGCCAGGATGTCAAGGAAGCAGGACCTTGAAATAGCTAGTCAAATCCCATCCATAGTCAAGAACACAGGGAGAATGAATGCATACATGCCTACAGGTTAGCTAACATACATACATACATACACACATACATACAATCCAAGACCTAAAACCAGGAAACAGTGACCTTCACTTGCAGGCTGGGTTTTCACAAATAAAGGAACATGATCAAGATAGTCCCCACAGACACGACCACAGGCTAACTCAGTCTGGACAATTCCTTATTGAGAGTCTCTGTCCAGATGACTTTTGGTTGTGCCAATGTGATAACCATCACTCATGAGAATGGATTTTGTCCTCAGGAGACTGAGCCTTTGAGGAAGTGAAGCTGAAGAGACTCTCGCAGTGGCGCTTAATCCCATGTCATAGTTGTCCTTATAAATAGAAGACAACACGGACAGTAAAACACAGAGAGATTATAAGGCTCAAGATCGGGCAGTGGAAAAGGTAGGAGAGGACAGGGTGGCTTCCTGCAAGCCAAATAGGGGAGGTCTCAGTATAGTAGTATGTTGTGTGGCAGCTCACCAAAAAAGACAGAGAGGCATTTTCATAGACTCAAACCCTTGCAGACCTCAGCAGAGGGACTCACCATCATGGCCAATGCCCTACTCCATAGTGGAACCCCGAGCATCTGCACTCAGGTGTTTTATTGATTCAGAACTCCTCAGATGCTCTACTGATACCACGTACAGATCATAAGCAATCAAACATCCCCCACAGAAATCCAACACCTGCAGACAATACAGAACGCCAAGACCTAGGATAGCCCCTCACCCAACAGTGCGTAAAACAATTTCAAACATAACTGAAAATAAACTTCCGCAATACCTCAGAGAAAGCCAACTCTGCCACACACGGATTGTGAGTCATACTGTTCTCCAGAACTGGAAAAAAAATAAAACAATTTTCTACCACGTGAGCCACTGTCAGTGACATTGGTGGTATCATGTCTGTTTCTTGGTTGTAGGCTTTCTCCCTGTCCTATATCAATGAGCTAACTTTATGATAAGATGGCAAAACCTGCTTGTTTTCTCTCATTTTACCACTGAGCATCTTCACTTCTGGCACAAACAAAATAACCTTGCATATTTTAAAGCATGCTCTAAGCAACATCTTCCGATTGCTCTCCTAGGACTGATAAGACAAAGACACGGGAATCATTATGCATCAAAAATATAACTCATGTGATGCTTCATACCTTCAGACTCCACGAGACGTGAGTCATGGTTTTCTGACTAACTGACTTCCAAATTCTCCAACAGATTTTGTTGATTCCCCTGAAGCACGTTTATCATCCCCACTTCTGTTGCTATGTCAATCACATATTATTCATTCTTATTCTGGTAGATGACACGGGATGCGTGTTACCTTTCTTTCCTGGAGTTTGACACTCATGCAAATGATAACTAAGTACATGTTTTCGTAAAGAGTCAATCGGGCACAGTAGAGAACAACTGAAAGCGCAGGTAGTTGTTCTACAGAATAAGGGAAGTAAAAGAGGAGAAACTAATGACCAAGGACTAGACCTTGTTTAAGATGTCTGTGTTGTTTATTATGATCGATGGCTCCTTAGAGAATTACAAACAAGCACAGGATGATCTCCAAATCACAGAGGAGGTACAGGTAGAGTGTTTATGAGAAGATCGCACAGAGCGCTAAGCCAGGTACTCTGAAAAGGTCAATGCGAAGAACCCCAAAAGCAATGAAGTTACTGGCACGGTGGATCAGTAATCCTACTTACTGAAATGCTAGAGAATTACAGGATTTGTCCAACATGGGAGCCACTGGAGGCTTTAGAAAACGCAGTTTCACTAGAGTTGTGAGAAAAACCAAATTGTAGAGCTTAGGAGGATTTGGGAAATGGTGGTAAAATACATACGCTGACTGAAAAAAGACCCAGCTAAGAATGGCTAGGCTATCATGACATACTTGAGCCCCCTCTTGGATGACTCTGAGCCAAGTAAGATTACAACTGAAGTTTTGCTCTGTTTCAATTCACATTACAATAAAAACTATTTCTGTCTTTTATGTGATTAACGTGTGATTATTCAGTAATATCAAGTTTTCCGATCTCAGAGCCACAAAGACAGCATCCAGCTGCCCATCAGTATTAATCGCCTCTTGCGGATGGGGCGCTGAGGTAGTCTTTTCACTTTCTTGACTCAATGGAGCAGGGGAATTCCTGAAATACTGGCAACGGCTGGCTCTTCCCCAGAATCTTGGGAGCAGCGTGTGTGAGCAGACAGAACATGCTCCTGGAACAGCGGGTGGTCTTCTGTTCATCAGAAACCAATTCCCTACTCTGTCTCTTTTTATCTTTGTCTTCCAGCCCATGCATGTTGACAGTAAGAGAGCCGGTATCTGATATTCTGAATACTGCAGCGTTCAGAAGCCGCCGAAACATTCCAGGTATAAGCTTGGGGTTCGAAAAAGTGATGACTGTATGCATGAAATTGATTCCTAGGAAAATGTTAAGAGAAACCAACAGATAATGGTATGTTTTCAAAATTTAAAACTCTGTATTGGGAATAGAAGGAAATACAAGAATCCTCACCATCAGAAAAGAACGGATGGAAAACAAGCTAACATGCATAATAGAACATAAGCTGAAAGTTAATCATATCTGCCCATTTTCCATTTGCTCTATTAGTTAAGTACATTCACAATTTTTAGTCTCATGGAACATTATTCACCTCCTCTGTGTTATTAATACTTGTCTAGATATGGAGTCATATAATAGATGAAGTGACCACTGTGGAATAACCAATAAATAAATTTCTAATGTACGTGACATTTATCCCATTGATAGGATGAGAACTTTTCAGAAATGAGGCGGGTACCAACCCTGAAAGCTTCATCCCTGCTGGGCCATTTTCATGGTGCCGGAAGGTGTTATGCGCATTCATGCCACTGGCTGAGAAAAATGATCTGTGAACTAGAGTGACTAGCCTTCTAAAATAGCTCACTGGTTCAAGAGTGGCATAAACATTATGAGAGAACCAACTGCTTTCTAATTGGATTTAAAGCCTGCTTCAGAAGATGGAACTCATGCCCGGTACCATAACTTGGTCAAAAGTCTAGCATCCAGCCAGGTCATCGTCCCTAGGGGAGAACCTTGGACAACTAGTCCACTAAATGAACATTATATCCAACAACCCCCCAAGTTCTTTATACCCATCAGTGCATCTCCCAACTCTCATCAAAGTAGCTATATCTGACAACAGACAGCGATTGATACAGTGATCCACAACTGGACACCATTCAGAGAATTACAGACGGTGGGGTGCCCAGCTCTTAACAGGAGAATTATATCATACCTCTGCCCCTTACTGTCAGGGATGATTGCAAAAGAGGGGGGTGGGGCAGAAACATTATAAGAGCCGGAGATAGTAGATGACTGGGAAAAAGCAGCATTTGTTGGTCATGATGGTGGTTTTGCTGTTGCGTACAGGAACTCATAGGAGCTGGGGCTCCATGCACAAGACCTGCAGAAGACCAAGCTAGCCCAAATCCAACATGAATGAGGAGGTGAGAGATACATGAAGCACCATCCCTAGTTGAGAATCTATTTGCAATGGACAGCTGCTAGGGGATAGAAAATCAATTTTCTTCAGGGATGTGTCACTTGAAGGTATTCATACTCAAGCAGATTGTCCTACATCTAGATACATACAGACAGCACTAAGTGGTCTCAGTGGGTTTAAAACAAACAGGAAAAGAACATCAAAGGACTTAAGGAGGAAATGGTGTTGGGAAAGGAACAATGGAGGACTTGGAGGGAAAAGAAAAGAGATTAAATTCGATCAAAACATATATGCCAGGTATGAAATTCTCAAACAATAAAAAAGACTAAGAATTTAAATTAATATGAATATGAGATCATCTTAAAACATATTTAATACACTTTTATTAGAAGTATTTATATATTTTGCTGAGTGGTGGTGGCGCACGCCTTTAATCCCAGCACTTGGGAGGCGGAGGCAGAGGCAGGCCGATCTCTGTGAGTTCCAGGACAGCCAGGCAGGGCTACAACAGAAAAACCCTGTCTCATGAAAAAAAAAACCAAAAAAACCAAAAAAACCAAAAACCAAAACAAAACAAAAGAAGTATTTATTTTTTCAGTAATAATAGAATATTCTATTTAAGAAAAAGTATTTGTTAAACAGTACCATTTCCCTTATGCTTTCTAAACAATAAATATATGTATATGTATGTATGTATATATATATATATATATATATATATGTATAACAAGTCCAGAAAAGTATTGTTTATTTTCCAAGCAATGAACAAATACATAGATAAATAAGAATTATACAAATAAATAGTTAAAACACGACAAATTATGCTTCTCTGTCACCCTTCTCAGAAGCTCTTCCCGTATGTAAACGTATTGTCAGCTATTGTAAAGCATTCATTAAACCAGCTGGTTATCAATGGGAAAGGTAACCTCTGAATCTGACTTTTTCTTTTACGTTTTTATGATCATCACTGCTGCCTTCCTTGAGCCTTAACCTTGCATCTGCATACAGATAAACGTCGCCCCAATGGACCCATAGCCCGTGTTCAGTGAAATGTTCCCGTGTGTTCTCCATGACACGCTCACTACTGATGTCACAGGTATGTACGCTCATAACTTTGTATGGAAATCTGAACAACAACAAAAATATCTATAGAATCCCATTTCAGCCACATACAACTCAGACGAAACAGAGGGCCAATGATTCTTAAGTTGAGTGAGGAACGGGAGGACTGGAAATCTTGGCTGAGGAATGGCTTTTCAAGGAACAGGAACATATTGGGATCACTGACACACATACACGATACAGCTAGATACTTTCCGCAAAAACACTGTCAAACAACTGCAGCGCTCCAGGACCTGGGTTCTTCCTTGCCCCACCAGGTCAGTCTTTTCTTAACATCAATTCACCAACAACCAGGAGTGAGCTGGGAAGGTTGCAGGGGCTGAGTCGGGACAGCCGACTGGAAGCTTTTAAGTGTTAGCTTTGCCATTGGCCGGAAGAGAAGGGTGCAATGTTGCGCTCTCCTTCAAGGGCTGAACTACACAGTAGCCAACAGAGACCGCACGAGCCCGTTGAGGAAAGGGCGGGAGCCGTAAGGGGCTTAGGAGTGAAATCCAGTTGATAGCACTATGGTTTAAACATGGGTGGCTTCATCTGATTACACAAATTACCTCGCTAAAGTGCATGTTTTGTGAATGTATGATGTGAGAAACGACTTGCCTGCTCACGGTGACTGTTAAATATGGAGAAGAATAGGATGTTGTATGAAATAAATAGGGACACGCTGATTTTGTTGCTAAGAGCTCAATTAAAACGCATTCCCTCAATATACTTGAATGTGTCTTAAGCTGTATTTTTTTTTTAATTTCTAAGCAGTTGTTTACTTATTACCACTTTTTTAAGATTCGTTTTTAGACTGGATATTTAAATTTTCCATGAAAGGAAAAAGTGTGAACATTTAATTTAGATGTACTTGACATAAACAGAGTGCTAATTAGTGGGACCACTCCAGGGTAAATCTTCTGATTTTATGAATAAACATTATGGTTTGTTCTGCCATCCCAGAAGATATTCACCTCTGCAAATACTGAGGACCAAAGGTAACTCAATGTGTGAACAATCTGAACACATTTGGAGAATATCAAACTAACTCATTTATCTTCAGGCATGTCGGCTTAGCTAAGCGGAGTACAAAAGAATTTCACACTCGGTGTTACTCCCGAGATCAGCCAGATAACAAGTCAAGAAGGAAGAGACTGCTAGGGGGGGCCTATACTCCCTCTATGCTGAATGAAAGCACTGAATAAAAACAACAGAAAGTTAGAGAAATAAACATAGTCCTAGGTAGTAAAATTCCGAGAGGAAGCGTGTCCATATTTTCTCCTTCACAAACACATGCATATATGTGTCACATGCGTAACTACGTGCACCATATATAAATATACCATGCATATTGACATGATTATATATATATATATATATATTATATATATATATATATATATATATCACTCTTATACTGAAATACTAGCACAAGCTCATTAAGTCATTGCAGACCTAATGTAATGAATCTTCTGAAAGATATTAAAGGCGATTTTTTAAAATTATTATTTTACATAAACTGACTTGCTATTATGGAATGACTTAAGAAGTCAATTACCAAGTCTTTGACACTTTCTCTTCCTAAACAAAAGCATGAGGAATGAAAGAAAGCAACGCTCAGGGGTGGCACCGGCCCTCAAAACCACTTCGGCTTTCCTTATTGTCCCCGTTACAGAGTTTTTGACACATGGGAGAATATGCTGTGAATCCTACCGCTGGCTTTATTAGAGACTACTATTTGTGTTCATTCAAAGGCATTAGTAGAATTTAATATTTTTTCAAAGCAATTTAGCATTTCCTTGGTAAGTATTCAAATGGAGGTTTTAGGCTGGATTTTCTACATATTAACAATCTTTATAGAGACTCAAACATATCTACAACCACTTTTATAAGCTCATATTATGTTACTACTTAGAGCTTCTAATCCTTGAAAATAACTACAAATCACTATTCGTTACTGGGACGAGGCCTTATTTCACTATAGAGATCAGAGTAAAGGCAGACTTACCATCATCGTACTGGCCCCAGCTGACTGCCAAGAGAGAGGCAATGAGGATCCCACGTGGCAAACACTTCCAGAGAGCAAACTGTGGGAACATCTTCCATCAACTTGCACTCAAGGCTGATCTGAAATAACAAGAAATGGGAAGACACGTTTGACATGTTCATTATCAGCTCTAGAAAAACGAAACTGTCAGGGTGTGTAGAAGAAGCCTTAATGACTTCATAGTTAATTACCTGGATCATACCACCCATTATCCAATAATACTCATGGCTAACACACTGGAATCCTCTGCAGACATGAATTTGTAGCGAAGTCATCTCTTTGATTGGCAAGCAAGATAGTTGGAAAGTTAGCACAATGGTGGCATGAAAGCACAACTTTAGAACGGAGACATTGGGATCTAAGCTAACTTTCAATCAGCATAAACTAGTAAATATGTGGTTTTCACGGTGTGGTTCAGCAATAAAGTATACATTTCCCTAAGATGGCTAATCAATTGTTTCTTTTTCATATGAGAATGTCAATGAAAATGAATCATAAGCAATTAAGTAAGGAAAACATCATGAAAAGGCTAATTCATTTCAGGTGTAGCAACTGGAGACTGAATTAATTACATCCAATAGGGGGAAAAGCAGAAAAAAAAAGCAGTTTTTATTACATTGTCTTTCTAAGCATTTAGGTGGATTTTAATTTCTCTATTTTACTCTCCAAGTCTGAAAGAGAAAGAATAATGTGTTGAGAAAATCAGGAGTCAGTTAACACATCAAAATTATTTTTAAAAGAATGATATGCCCAATTTCCGTAGAAAATGAGAAAATTCTCTACAGAGAATTACACAAAATTAAACCGAGTATAGACTGTGACTAAGCAGGGTTCTGAACTCGGATTCTTGTTCCCAAGGAGAGGAAGCAGAGGAATTCAGTGAGTCAGGCCTTGGGACAATCAGCCTGGGGAGGCTCCAGTGTTCTGTGGGAAGGCAGCAGGCTTGTCAGAGAGACCTGCCGAGGCTCAGCCTCTCAGGAAGGGGATCCTGAGGGACTGTACACCAAGTCTTGGATCTCATGTGATGTCTCGCATGAGTTTGAATGATCTCTCTGTTCTCTTTATGGTGATGAATGCTACCCATAGGTCAGCTGGAATCTGAGACCCTGCAATCTTCACTGCATCTAGGATTCTCTCTACTGGACCAGCTTTAGTAAGTTTAATTTGAGGGGTACACAACTTTATGCTATTTGATAGCATCCATATGTCATTTACACTTGTCTTATTGTGCTGGAGCCCTAATACCCTGGCGACGAGGTTGAAGTCTGTCAACAAGGTTCCAGACTCCCCAGCGGGGAACTTTGGCTTACCAGCCATTCTGCCCCTTCCTCTCCTTTGCTGTAATGGCGACAAAAGTCTTTCATTATGTCTGCTTGGCGTAGTGATACCTTAGCTGGCCGGTGTTAGCTGAGAAGGGGAAGCAGTCATTTTTTACTCAAAAGTAATTGTCATTGTAAAATATCTTGCAGGCTTCTAAGTCCTGGCATGTGTAAAGCTACCCATTCATATTGATAGTAACAGATAGAAGCAAAAGGGGCCTAGATAGAGAAAAAATAAATACGCACCAAACAGCTAAAAACTATAAAATAAAAACCTTCTTTGCCTACATGACACTCTGCTCTGTTTGGGGCAGATGGAGATATTATTCAGCTAACAGTATTTAGACAAATGTTCTTTCTTAGCAAACAGTAAGTCGCAGGAGGAAGGACTCCCAACCCCCATCCTGGGCGTGACTGCATCTACATACGAAACCTGTGAAGGCCTGAGCAACATCTGCATATCAAAAAACTATTTGGCTTTTTAAACCTCTTCCCAGAGCAATTCTCTCTCTTTCTGGTGTGGCCCTTTCCCTGGTAATGTATGTTGTAAGTCTCTGCCTCCTTCTCTTCTTGGTGTGGTTTTTCCACTGACAAGGCGCATTGCATTGTCAGTCTCTCTCTTGCCCCTCTCTTTTCTTAACATGTACACTGTTAATTCCCCTACTAAAAACGCTCCTGCGTTTTACTTCTAAAGCGTGTTCCACGTGTCATTTTAAAGCATGATTGTGCGTGTCATTTCCTCGGGTCCCATAAAAGAACGAACTACCCTGTTCGTTTGTCATTCTTCATTTTCCTGCGCTCACACTCCCTCCTGCATAGAGTTTCCGTGAACCCATTTGTGGGAAAGGCTGGTTCCCTCCACATTATTGTACTTATTTTTGCCATATTATATTATGTAGCGCTTATTAAAACGTGTTAAAGATAGACATTAATAGCTCTAATAGAATGGGATTCTTGAATCTCACAGAGAGTTATGGGTTATACTGGATCAGAGATAATACAAGATTTATTCCTTTTCTTCTCCCACTCTCCCTCCCTCCCTCCCTCCGTTCCTCCCTTCCTTCCTTCCTTCTTTCCTTCCTTTCTTTTCCTTTCTTTCTCTTTCTCCCTCTTTCTTTCAAGGGAATAGAAACTTAACTTTATTTGGACCATCTATATATAATTCTGGGCTGTCCTATAGAGGAATTAGATTAAAGAACATGACTTTTATTGTAATACAAGTTCTTCAACTAGTTACACGGCATTGAAGAAGCTAAACAGAAGCTGTCACTTTCACCGAAATTGAATGTACTCACTACCTAACTGTTCCAAGTACTGAAACATTAGGCAAATGTAAGTTCATGCTTAGGACAGTGACTCACTTGGCGTGAGAACTGTCATGTCAGGTATGAGCCTCTGCCCTCAGCATCTGGATTGTCTGGGTGTGGCTCATGTGTTCCTTCCATGTGTCTTCAGAAATGTGTTATTTTTGTCTTCCACACTCCCTGAGGGTAAAGACCAGGCTTAGGAAAAGTCTTTGCTACAGACCCCGACTTGCAAGATGGTACAGGAATAAGAAGCCCATGGAGTTTGAATTGGAACCTATGGTCAACCCACCACAGAGAAGCCTTGGGTAAATCCCAGAGGGGAAACAAAACAAAACAAAACACCGTAGGCTTCAAGGGAATAACAAATCTAGAGTGGCAGCCTCTCATGCTGTCTAATTCTGGAGCCATTCTGCCCCTTTCTTCCTGTTCTGTAGCCTTCCTATGATCCTGGAAGGTAATGGCTCTCACACTTCTTTTTCAAACATGACAACATTATAAAGAAAACAGAAGTGATGTTTACAATTAAACACAAAAGTGTAAAACAGGGCCAGGCAGGACCTCAACAACTAAGAACTTGTATGACATGGCTGAAGTGCTGGGCTCCATTCCCAGGACAGAGGGTAGTAAAGGAAAAAGTAAACTTCAAAACTGATGGATGAGTGAAAAGATACCGTGATGACATTCATAAGAAATAACGAAGCTGGGCGGTGGTGGTGCACGCCTTTAATCCCAGCACTCAGGAGGCAGAGGCAGGCAGATCTCTGTGAGTTTGAGGCCAGCCTGGTCTATAGAGTGTGTTTCAGGACAGCCAGAGCTACAACAGAGAAACCCTGCCTTAAAAAATCAAAAGAAAGAAAGAAAAAGTAAGAAGAAAAGAAAAAGGAAGAAAGGGGAAAAAGAAAGAATGAATGAAAGTCAAAGAAACATTTTAGTAAAGGTCAGGAAAGGCACAGTTGCCTTCCTTTGTAGGTCTCAGGTCTGCCCACGTGACTCCTCTCTTCCTTGGCTAACCCTGAGCTAGTTGCTCATCGGGATGATGTTATTTTTGTCTTACTTCTGAATCAAACCAATTTGGTTTCACTTAAAAGCTTTCTGGATGAAAATGACCTCATGGGTCACTGCTTTAAAACCATCCCGGCCACTGCTCATGTAGTGATTCCAGAAATAGCTCCTTTGATGTGAAATCCTGTACAGGCTCATTACAGGACATCTTAAACTTCACAAAACACCGCATTAAAAACATGGATACTTGACAGAAGATAGACTGCTGTCTGCCTGGAGGAAGAGGACCTCAGGAGAACACCTGGTTGTCTGAATAAAGAAGATTCAGCATCTCTACACTTTTATTATATTCCTCTTTGGTTTTTATTGGCTTTTACTCCAAAGTGCCTACAATAACTTCAATGCATCCAGCATCCACGGAACTGCAAGAAAGTTACAACCCACCTTGCAAAGGTGACACCCTGAATGCACAGAAAAACTGACTCTCTAGTCTCAGGAGCACCATAGCAAGGATGCCCCTTTAAAGAAGGTCTGCACTTCTCTAGTCAAGAACCAGAAGACACTGTGTACAGTTAGTGCCACCTGTGCCAACCAGTGGCTGGTTGAGCAGTAGACTGCCGTGACATTAAGCCAAGACAGACCAGATGTTTTAGACAGAGACTAACTGCTTCAGCACTAGCTTTGAGGTGTTGTGAATTGCAGAAAACGAACTTCTGGAGGTAAAAACGTACTACCTGGCTAAATGAGTGGAGAGCATTTTTAAACATCACCTGCAAAGCAGGGCTGTGTCTTTAGCAAGCTTGTGCCAGATCTTCTATGTTCAGCTCTTCCCAGCAGATAAGTGTGCCCAGTGTTTGAAAGGCATACAATGAGCTACGAGAAACTTCAATCTAGTCTCCTCTGAGGAGGTGTTTTAATTAGCATGTTCAACTTTGGTGTACCTAACACTTAATTTGGCAGTCACACTCAAACCCTGTTAAAATACTAGGGATGGAAGCTTTCAGGATTATGTTCTCAGTCTTACAGATAAGAGGTGGAAGCTTCATGCTTGGTGTTTGATCTTTTCCTGGGGGTTAAAACACCCTAACATAATTACTCTCCACAGAGGACATCTGTTTTGGATTTCACATCAATTGTGTTCCCTACAGAATAAGGGGGGAAAAGGACTTGCATATCTCTACCATTCCATTGCCCGTCTGCAAGAACTTACAGAGGGGACACTGGGTACCCCTTGCTCTTCTGGAAGGTAGAAATATCAGTGATAAACCTGCGATGATTTTTCTATTCTCGTGGATAGTTTGTATTAGCCAAATGAGTATAAAGCGCCATAGACACAATTATCAATGATGTGTAAAAGGTCACAAGTGACACGAAATTAAAGAGCCAGCATTGTCAAAAAAAAAATAAACCAAAAACAACTTACAACACCACCCACTCTTAACTGTCCATTAACAAATGAAATCAGGCTTCACAAAGCATTGCCGACGGAAGGAGAACCTCCTGACCAGAGTGGAAGTTTTCCAGCGGCACTGCCTGTGAGCCCTCTGCAAGGTATCCGCAGCTCAAACTCAGTCTGTTCATGTCTTAGAAGGAAAATCAAGGTCTCTTCACCGTTTGCTCTTTGAGTACAACTCAAAGCTGTGCCCTAAAGCATTTGTCCCATGCTCTCATCAAGGGTAAGAGCGGTAGGAAGGTCAAGAGCAGCAGAACTAGACATACCAGCAGTATATGGCAGATAGACTTGCGATACAGTCAACTGTTCGAAGCCTTTGTTCCTTGCCACTGTGAAAGGGACCACTGGTTTTCCCGAAACACCGAATCTGGAGTGCGCTGTCACTATGGTGAAAAGCACCATAACAACCCTCAAGAGGCAACAGGGGAGCCCCACCGTGTAGTGGGATCCTGACCTTTAAGCGTTTGTCAGTCAAATATCTAGGACTTCTGATCTCTGAACCAGTCCGGAAAGAGCAACACGAAAAGACCGTGTTGCTGTTCTGTATTCCTGGTGAGAAGTGTCTATGACCCACATGCTAGAGTCAAGAAAACTTCCTTTTAATGCAACCTCAACTACTAAAAAGAAAACAGAACCTTCCAGTGCACCTGTATTTCACCGCTTCTCATATGGTTTTCCTAAGCCAACTGGAGAGTCCTCTTCTAGCTCAGTTGTAAAAAACAAACAAAAAAACCAAACCAAAACAACAACAACAACAACAAAACCCAGTAATGTCTCCACTGCTACAGCAAACAATTTTCAGGCTTAAACAGACTTGATGGGTCATGCCTTTCTTTATAATGTAAGGTTTGGGAAATAAGCTTCCATGCGAGCCTTCATTCTAGATTAACTGACTTTTCTCCTTTCTTGCCTATTTATACATAAATCCACACTCTGTGCTGACATACGCAGAAATATTCTCACGGTTTCGTGTATTAATGCATGTTTTAACATAGTCAAATGTATCATAACTATATAAGATACATCTATACAAAATATACACACATAATTATATTTTATTTACATATATATTATTGATTCTGCTGTTATCTCTTGTTTCTTTCATAAATGTAATTAAAGTACACGGAGAGAAACTGCCATGTCTCAGCTAAGGTAACTGTAGAATGGAAATATAGCCTTGTTTTGCACAGCATGCAGTGTTGATCGTCCCCAAGTGTCCATGGGCTGGAGATTGGCTGTAGAAGAAGAGATCAGGCTCTCTTTGAGAGGAGTCTAGGTTGATGGCTGATGTCACTGGGCTATGTTCTCAGGAGAAAGGAGCTGTCCTGAAAAGGAGTTTTATGCCGAGATAGATTGCAACTGATGGGTTTACTTGCTGAAAGTTATATTCCCTAATATACCCAAATAAACTAAAGATAAAAATGAGTCCTTTCTTAGAGCTAGCCAGTTAACAAAAATCAAAATGTGATCTTATCTAAAGACTGAAAAAAACAGCAGGGTCCTGCCCTGTTTACCTTGAGCTTACTAGCTAAAATTCCAACATTTTGTATTTAAGTCCTAGCTGTGCATGTTTGACTTGTGTGGCTATTTTTCTCATATATTAAAGCAGTGGAATCTGTGACATTTAATCACAAATGGAGGCAAAACAATCTTCTGCTGTAACTAATAGATTAGAACTAAGCAGTACCCTTTAAAAATAGTAAATTGATTATCTACTGCGGTGAATTTATTATGTTCAAATACTGGGCAGAGTCCTCTAAAATAGAGCCTAGAGCGTTAGGAAGGACAGACGAATTTGTAATCATCGAGGAACTGAATAATGGTTCATATAGAGTTTCCAGGAACCTTCTCGGATGCCCCACCAAAGAGTTAAGTCCTGTATGATACCCTGCCATATGGAAATGAGATATCGGGGCTTCTAACTAATAAAGAAGAAATCATAAAAATAATGAGATGGATTCTTTTCCTTCAAAAATTTTTAGATTCGTCTACTTTATGTGTATGAGTATTTTACTCATTTAAGTATGTGCACCAGTCCTCACCACTGGGTATTAAAACCATAGCTATTTAATGAGGTGTATCATTGATTATCTACATGTCATCAATGACATTATGAAACACTAATTGAAATAGCTATTTGAATAATGCTGTGTATAATATAAACATCTACTAAAGACTCAGAAATCGAAAGCATAATCGGAAGACTTCATTTACTACAGTATAATATAGACGTTGCAAAATTCATTTACTTAGTATGAATAGAATAGAAAATATGTATCTCATGCGTTTTGCTGTATGATGCAGGCAGAATGGATAGGATCAAGCTATCCACTTCCTCTTTCTAATCGATTAGAGTCAAATAGCACATTCCTGCTGAACTTGACCTCCGTTTCCAGTTTCCTAGAGGTTAATCAGTGGTCGCGAAGGTGCTGTCTCAGTAAAATATGCAAAATTTAAAACTCATGTTTTACCTCTCATTGCTTTCTAGGAATTTTTAGGCAAAGTCTTTAACACACTGCACTTGAGTGACTTTGTTAGAACTTTTAAAGTTTCGAAATTGTGTTCAGGACTGAACACATATGTTTGATGACGAAAATGAGTGAAAATAAATGTTTCAAGTTCAGTACATGCTTTGGCATGTGCTGGAAATACTGAAATCATTAGCTTTTTTTAAAAAAACTATTTTTTTTTGTTTATGTTCAGTGAGTACTTCTTTTTGTTTTTCCTTCCATGCTAAGAAGTCGTGTTTAAATTTTATTCTCTGAGATGCATGTAGAAATATCTCAAACACGTTAGTTCAAATAACAGTCTTGTAGATAAAGGCGAGCAGGTAAGATAGGGTATTAAAAAAACATTCAAAGCTTTGTTTTGATGAAATTACTTAAAACTTTATCTTACAAATATGCTAAGGGAAGTGATCTATTTTTACTCCTAATGGTAGAGAGATGAGTCTTTTTTTTCCCCTTAGGAAAATAACTTTTTGGTATAAAAATAATACAAGTCCTTCATTTACCCTAAAAGTCCACCAAGGACAATGAGGAGATAAGATTTTAATGCAACACTACATTTTCTTTGAAAACACAAAAATTCCGGTAAGAATAAACTACTTTCGAGTTAAAAACAGATCCTGAATCCGTTTCTATAATCAAGATACATTAAACCTATATTAGATGCTGTGTCTGCAAGACTGTAAGGTGGAGAGATAACATGTAAAGTATGTTCAATACTTGTTTTATAGAAACAGCTATAAAAACAGACTAAAGCAAAATAAACAGTATGAAGAAAAACATAGGCAAAGTTTCCTCAGTAGGAGTATGGGTATTATTACCCTAACTTACAAACAAGTGTCAAAGCCATTCCTTTATTCAATGATTGAGGAATCCTAACATATACATACATACATATATCTATACATATACATATATATATTTGTATACATATATTTGCATACATATGTATTTGCATACATATTTTGCACATATTTGCATATTTATTTGCATACATATATTTTTGCATACAAAGAGATTTTATTCTGCTCTTGCATAGCCTCAGGTCTTGTTTCATCAGTAGGTATTCACTGAATGACACTTTAAATCTAAATTTAACACTTTTGTGTAATGACCTATTGCTTCTATCAGTTGAAGTAACTTTTCCGTGGTCATGTCTGTGTGTGAGGTGTGTGTACGTGTGTGCACGTGTGCGCGTGTGTGTCTGTGTGTTTGTAATTTAAAGCAATCAATTATTTCTGTAACATTTGCTAAAGAGCCGGGGAAGCTAATGAGTCAGCCCCGAGTAGAGGGAGTATGCTACCTCAGAGATGTTCATAACGTACTGTTGGAGCAAGTGCTATGATACTGCAACCTTCATAGAAGGTTTAAAACACATAGTTATTATGAACATATTTAATATATCATTCTATTCATTATGAAAAGATAAATATGAAGCACAGCTGGAAAATAGGTACCAAATACTAACTACTAATTTAAGTTTAATGTATGACACATATTTAACTGGGCCTCTTATGTTTGAAATAAATGAAAAGACGTCAGGTTTTCTCTTTATGTGAGTACACACATGTTTGTAAGCCCTCCTTTATAACCTAATATGATTTCCATTTTAAGGTTCTTTCATTGGAGAACTGTTGGCGATGAGTTAACAGAAGCCGGAATAGACACATGCTATAAACAGCGAGAGAAATGGAAATGGACAAAAAGTTCACCTTTTAATGTATTTAATTTTATTTTCTGTGCATTGGTACTAGAGTGTCAGATCCCTGGACATGGAGTTACAGAGAGTTGTGAGCTGCCATGTGGGTGCTGGGAATTGAACCAGGGTCCTTTGGAAGAGCAGTCAGTGCTCTTAACCACTGAGCCATCTCTTCAGTGCCCCTCAAAATTCTTTTTATTCAGAAGAATTTTTCAGGAAAAAAAATACTAAAGACCGAGACAAAACAAAATGGAAGTTTAAATTGCATCTTTTCAAATTAATTAGCTCTCATCACTTAGATAAAGTGATGTTTTCCCATAGGATCACCGCTGAAGTTCAGAGGTTCAAGATTTAATTACCACTCCTAATGCATTCTGCCTAACTTACAGAACTATGAAAAAAAAAATCCACATTTTTCATGATTCAGCAAGATAGTTCCCTTAGAAATAAATCATTAAAGAGTATAATTTCATACAAATTAATGGCTAGAAACTTTCCTATCTACTTTCTGAGACAGATGGTTAGATCAGAGTCAGCCATTATTACTGGGTGTAAGGGGTTTCTTCGAAGGTTTAAGATGTGGACAGCATTAGTATGAGGCTAAAGATGAATCAGATATTAGGAATGATTTTGGAGCAGCAGTGTTAATGAGGATGACACTATGAAGGGGAGAACTGAAAGAGAAACGCATTGCATCCTCTTATCCTTACCAAGCCAGCACCACACATCCTAACAGCACATTCTGCTGATTGTAAACAGAAGACGACTGGAGAGACGGCTCACTGGTTAGAAGCAATGGTTGTTCTTCCAGAGGATCTGGCTTCAATTCCCAGCACCCACATAGCAGCTCACAACTCTCTGTAACTCCAGTTCCAGGGGATCCAACACCCTGACGTAGACATACGTGTAGGCAAAACACCAATGAACATTTAAAAAGAGAAAGAGAACCGGATAATTCAGAGGTAATGTGATGTATGTATTTGCTTTCTTTTTTTCCCATTTTCACATGTAAATGTGGTGTTCATGTATGCATACATGTTTTGTATGTGTGTGGACACACTCATACATATATGCATAAGCATATGGAGGCTCAAGGTTGATATGATCATCATCCTCTATGAGTGTTTCATTTTATTCACTGAGCCAGGTCTCTCAATCAAACCCAGAGCGTGGGGGTCCTTTGCCTCCACTTTCCCAGGCAGGAATTACAAGCAGGCTATCATTATTTCCTGGCATTTGTATGGATCTTGGGGATCTGAACTCCGGCCCTCATGCTTCTGTGGCCAGCACTTCATAACTGCTCAGCAAGAACAACCCCATGGTTCCATGTGTTCTTAATTACACCTTGCACTTATATTTACACTTGTGATTGCAAGATTTAGGGAGATATCGCACCTAAGAGAATCTATAAAGAACTAAGGAGTGCACAGACTCTGCTCAATTTTAACTGATATTAGCTTTGTCCAGGCAATTCCAATCCATGGTTTCTGTTATCTAGCATTAAAAAATTAGAATAAGTGTGTATTACGTAAGTAACGAATTCTAAATATTGCGATCCAATTGTTTTGACTTCATTTTTCATTCCATTAGAAAAGTACAAATATCCCACACGTGTGTAATCTTTCAGAGACAACGCCCAACACCCTGCTTCCTCAGTTTCAACAATGTTGGCTAAAGAGGCTGACAGTCACGTCGTTTAATATCAGTTCTGTGTATATTCAAAACACCTGTGCCATTATTATCGCCTTCCATGAAGCCTGTTTTACAGGCTTACACTTTGAGAACTCTTAGCAAGTGTTAGCATATTTTTGTATGGGAAATTCTATGTCTGTAAGTGTGCAGCATCTGTAATGACAACATACTGAACACCCAGGATGGGGCGGGTGGAAAGTCAACGTCTGTAATGCGCACACTACCTGTAGAGACGACATGTAAACCTACGGTGGAGTAGGCAGAAATTTTTCGGTGCTACTGTTAATCATTATTTTCTCAAGAAAAGGCAGTTATCGGAACTGCTATGTACTCGCCAGAAAGAATAAGAACACGCAATACACGTGTGTTCAGAAATCCATTCTCACGAGCATCCAATCCTCAAGTTTAAAGTCAGAACATGCGCGAGGCAGTTCAGCCCTCCGGTAGTCATTTTTGCTTCAAGTGTTGATATATACTCTAAATTTCGCAATCCTGAGAGCATGTTTAAATATGCCACAAATCTCCAGGTTCCACTGCTACGGATGTGTGTTTGCCCATGCCTCTTTTATGCTTTGGAGGCTTAAGAGGATTCTAGACAATCCTGTAAACCGGCAGTTGGTGATAGATGTTCATCTTTTTTTGAGCAACGCTGAGATTGACATAACTTCCCATGAGAGCCCTTAAGTACTAAAGTATACATATTGTTCTGGCAGACACAGGTAGGAGCGAAGGAAAAGAGAATGGTTGCATGATACAGCTTTCCTGTAGGTATTGCCTGGTTTTCGATAAACCTAATTACAAGGAAGTTTTATCAGGTGAGTGTGATGGTTGCTGTAGACATTTTCAAGATTCCCGTGTCTGGGACCATAATACGCATGGTGGGATATTTGGAGAAAGTATAGCTTTTTAAAGGTGAGTATATCTAAATATGGGAAGGGAGAAATACTTATATCTTATATATATTATATATACATGAGTGTGTGTATGTATTATATATAAGATTATATACAACATATATGTAATATATATTATACATGTCACATATAATATGATATGTAAAATATAATATTATAAATAACATATACAATGTATAATATATAACACGTACATATTATGTATGTATATATGCATATCATATATGTATATGCAATATATTACATATAATATGTTATATATATATATAGTATATATTATATGCATAATATATAGGAGAGGAACCTGGAGATTTGTAGCATGTTTAATAGTATTGTAAATAATATACATCTATTATATATAATATATATTAGAAAAATAAATCCTGATGGCATGGTTGAACTTCTAGAAGCTCTTTCATGCCATCTGTACCATTCATGTCGTTTGAAACCAACTGCTGTGACAGGAAACGTGTGTGATAGTGGAAATGTCTAACACTTTGACGGGATAAACTCAGAGGTTTTCCCCTAGAAATTAGTGCATGAAAGAAAAAACATTGTATCTAATGATATTGAAAAGCTTTTTTTTTTTTTTAAATACAAAAGCAGACCAAGCAAAGCAGCTGGCGAATGCACTCAGCTCCGCGAGGCATTGCTAATTAAAGTGGGAAATACTGTTGGCAGAGATCAGCCTCTAAAAACCACTTTCCACCGAATCACATGAGAGGCAGACTAATTTTAATCCTCCGAGCTAAGACTAAAATTGTATCACGCACTATCTCGAGCCCGCCAAGCAATACAGGCCTGGCGAACACCATCCAACTGTCATATTAAGCCACTTTTAACTGTGGCTCATGTCTGTGATTTTTTCTTGTAATCTCATTCCGAGCGGAGCGTTCTTAAGCTACGGTAATTAGAATGGAGTAAGTGTCAGGGCATAGTGATGTGCTTACGGAAAAATACAAACAAGAAATAACTGAAAAGAGAATGGAAACAGACCGATAAGGAAAGTTTTCATTCACTCTTCCAAAGAAGTCAAATACTATTATAAACTAAAATGATGTTCTCATTGACTGTTTTCAGAATAGTATTTCTCTGCATTGTTAAAATTTTAAAAAAATTATTATTTTCTAATATCATAAACTCGGGAATGCTGGCAACAGCTTTGACTCTGGGACTATCCCAGATGTTATAGATGGAGAATACCTTTCTAACGTATCTCTGTGTGTCTGAGTATGTGCCACATTGGCACGTGTACACATTGCCAAGATATGTTTAATCAAATGGGACTAAATGAGCGATAATTAAATGAATAACCATCTTTATAGACTGTTGCCTGGTTCTGAAAGTACTTACCTTGTTTTGTTTGTTTACTTTCCTTAAAATACTGACGGTGAGTTACATATTTCCCTAGGCCTGAAGCACTGTGGGGCACATTGTGAGAGGTGAATGAGAATAAAGAGAAGCCCCTAGCACCTCAGTGTCAAAGAAGCCTGTCCTCCACTGAAGATACTTTCTCTTTAGTAAACGACAGTCCACAATTTCTGAAAACAAATCCGAATGTGTGTCCTTGAATACTTACGTTAGAGCCTCCATCTGTCCATATCTCGTATACATGACATTAAATGCAATTATCAAGCACGGTTCGGAACCTTCTTACCTTACTCTAAATATATTGGTTATAAGACGAATGTAAAGTTAATATTATTAACTCATTATTCTGAAGGGGGATGTAGTGGCAGAGCGGAGCTTGGAGTCAGTGGAGGGTAACTGCATTGTTTGTGTGTGCAGGGAAAGCTAGAAAATATAATTTCAATTGGAACATGAATAAGCCAAGGGTATTATAGAGAGCCTACAACTGGGACACAGGAACGCACTTTTGAAGTCTCTGAGACATGTCAGTACAGGTGAATATGAGGGAAGAAATAGGAGGGAAAGGAGCCGACACAGAAGCCTGGGAAAACGAAGGTGCCACTAGAGCTGGTGTTATGCCAAGAGAGAAGCAGGTTTTGGAGTCAAATCAAAACTCTGTCTTGGGACATTGGAGACTGAAGTAGTTATTAAGTTGCTGAAATGCAGATACCCATGGAAAGACACCACGAAGTCTAGGACGGAGGAGGGCGCATGAGAGTTTTCAACCATGAAATAAAAGGAGAACTGATAGAACTTACTCGGTGAACAGAAATGAGAAATACACAGGATTGGCCAAGATTTAGAGGTCAGAAGGTCAATCCAGCTTAAAGGATAGAGAAGCAGGGAGAGGGAGTGGCCAAGTCAAGCAGGCAGGGTTTCTGGTATAACCGATGCCACTGTTAGGCGGACGGAGAGAGGAACGGTGAATTCACCACTGTGGACCTGGCAGAGCAAAAATCACTGATTGCTCTAAGGAAAGTCCTTTAAGTGGGTAAGCCAAAACGAGGACTCAGGCTGAAGATACTCAGCAAAATGGAACATTTAGAGAATTCTTTGTTACTATATAGGGTCCAAGAGAATGTTGCAGATAGGAGTGGCAATAGCTAGCTTAGGATTCGGCACTTGGGTGTTGGTGGTATCTGTGCCAAATACTTCTGGTGTCAGTGGGAGCAACCTAGGGAAGGTGAGTTCAGACACAGCAGAGGTAGGCAGGCTTCCATGGTGAGACCAGGGCCTTAGCTTAGCAACCAGATGTCCACAGCTAATTTGTTGTATGCAGAGAATAAAGGTTCACAGCTGGTGGAAGCCTGGGGATAGGAAAGTTATGTTGGGTGTGAGAAGAAAAAAAAAAAAAAAAAAAAAAAACCCCAGAAAACCTTCCTTTGAGCCTCTGAGAGAGTCTGAGGAGCCCGTGAGTAGAATTAACATGATGAAGTTTATTTCATAACTTTTTTCAATTACATTGAAAAGTAAAAAATTATTTGCACAAGAAAGACATCGCCTAAAATACGACCATAATTATCAAACATGTAACTAGTGAGAAGAAAGGTTTGTTATGAATTAAACCTTAAAAGACAGTGATCTTTTTAATGGTGGGGTAAGTCATTCTCCCTGTTGCTCAGTTGGGCTCCGAAGTGCTGGGATGATCCCAGTTGCTACCAGGACGGTCCTGGCCTGAAATACAGTAATTAGCTTGACATGCTTAACAACTTTCAGTCAGTCTCTCTCAGAAGCGGACTTTCAGCGTGAACACTGATTTCCAGAGCCCGAACTCGAATAGATGTAGACAGCCAGGTAAATACTTTGTTATGTGTAGAGTGTTCACTGTGGAGAGCACGGGGTTAGAAATGTGAACGACAGGGTGTTGCCATGAGCGCGTCTCAGTGCCTTCTCTCCATCTTAGTTTTTGACAGCCCAGCAAGAAAAACGAGAGCGGCTGGTTCAGGCAGATGCAGAGATACCCTCGCCCCAATTAGGACCCACACACAGGCCTTCCGTGCCAGGGACATCTCTAACACACCTCTGAAGGACAATTCCCGCGGAGTGACAGGTGCGCATGGCAGGTGTCTGACGAGGCAGGAGGGGGCTGTCCCCACACAGAACACAAGACCGAAGCTGACGTCTCGAGTGGATATGAGGAGAAGGCCGAGAGGCTTCCAGTTGCACTTCTCAGTGACAATAAGAGTAATCAATGGTTCAAAATCACATCACTTCCTAGAGGGATCTTAAACTACTTAAAAATTCTAATGGCCACGGCGGAATTCGACGGGCTTAGATGTCCCGGGCTGGGCTCCTATTTTCTCAATAACACTGCAGAAATCCATCTTTCCTTGAAGTCACATTAGAAGTTTTTATGAAAATAGTATAACCAAGCTGCAAAATCTTTAAAATAAGAATTGCCGATAATCGTAGTCGTTAGTAATTTAGATGATAGATAGATGGTTAATTGATTAGACAGATATCTGATGGGTTAATGATAGATAAGACAACTAAATTGGAATCATAGATGGCAGATAACACGTAATATAGGCACACATACATTACAAGAAAAGGAAAGAAAATTAGTCATCTTAAAGGTATATGAGCTAGATGATATTACGAAGATCATACAGAAAAAAATATGTAGAACGTGTCATTCATTTCATACGCCAAATAGCCCTTGCTTAGGATTTAGTAACTGAGCAACTTGCCAAGGCAAAGAGCTTAAATATAGCGTAAAGTATTCACAGAAACCGTTAGTCTCCGAACCAAAATTTCACCATCAACACCGCTTGAATGCTATACACCTTGGGAGAAACTTTTTCTATGCAAAATCCACATTACGCCTTGGAGTCTTTCCTTTGTTAGCTTGTCAGAATTTATAACTTTATACAAATTGACAAATAGGAAATAAGATGCTTCAAAGAGGTGAAGTGAGTCCTATCCAGTATGTTTCTCATATGTTTATCAGCTTTCTTCAATGTATTAAATATGGACAACAAATCCCAGACAAGATTACTTGCTCTCTTAGTCTCAGACGAACAGCTCTGCAAATATGATCCTTGCCTCTGAAATGTTTTTGTTTGTTCTTGTTTTTGGTTTTTGTTTTATCTAGACTCGGGTTAGCTCTCAGGTGAGCTGTCAAATGAAGTAAGCAGTTATCTGGGAGGGAAGCAAATGACTAGGTAAACAGATCCTGTAGGAATCTTTCTACAGGATGAGTGTGAAGTTCTGAGAAAGACAGTAACAATTTTATCTTGGTTCTAGACAAGGAGAGGTCACAGAGGCACAAAGAAAGAGCTTGACCGGGAAACACTATTACTTTACTGTGACTTGAGCATGCCCAGCTAAGCCTCGGGATCAAGGGGGAGAAAGTTAAACCAGTCTTTGACGTCTTCTTTGAGTTATACGGAATCTCTAAACTATTCATTATAATGATAAGCTCAGACATATCAAGTAAAGTTCTCAGTTTTTGTTAACATTGCCTTCGGACATCTCTTGTGTATCACACATTCTGTTTAATGTCTCAGTTTCCCTATGAATGTCAATATTCTTACCCTTGTTGAATTTGAGTAAAATTATAGGCAGATAATGGTCCGTGAGAAAAAAATGCCAGGTTCGTTATTCAAGATATTGTTTAAGGGTGAAAGACACTCATCTGAATAGGAAATGCAGACAGTCCAATGGGAAGGAACAGATGGTCCCATGGAAGGTGGGGTACGGATATGGGAGGCAGAAGAGATGGTCCTATGGGAGGTGAGATACGGATTTGGGAGGTGGAACAGATGGTCCCATGGAAGGTGGGAAATGGATATGGGGAGTGGAACAGATGGTTCCATGGGAGGTAGAGGCTGTTCCAATGGGAGGTGACAGATGGACCCATAAGAGGTGGCAGATGAGACCATGGGAAGTGACAGTTGGCCCCATGAGATGTAACAGATAGGCCCATAAGAGGTGGTGAATGGGTCCACGGGAGATGACAGACAGGCCCATGGGAGGTGATAGTGGACCCATGGAGGTGATAGATGGACCCATGGAGGTGATAGATGGTACCATGGAAGATGACAGATGGGCCCCTGGGAAGGGGCAGATGCTCCCATGGAAGGTGACAGGTAGGCCCACGGGAGGTGGCAGATGGTGCCATGGGAGGTGATGGTAGAGGTTCCCACGGGAGATAACAGATGGCCCTGAGATGTGGCAGATGATATCAAAGGAGACGACAGTCGTACGAGAGATGGCGGATGGTGTCATCAGAGGTAGCAGATGGCCCCATGTGGCTGATGGCATGGTGGAGATGAAGTGTAACACAGTGGAAGTGTAGAACCGATAAACACAAACATATGTTCAGCTGTCGATTCTTACTCGTGAAATATTTCTGATTTAATATTTCGGTTATTAAGAACCAGAAGTATCTCCGATTTAATATTTCAGACATTAAGAACATTACGTGTGCTGGGACAGCAGTTACTTTGAGGTCCGGCTGTGTGTAGATATGGCTCTTCAGAACCCCGTATTTCTGTTTTCTTTCCTTTGTGTTTAAGAGCAGCCTGTGCTCAGCCCTCTTTGCTGGAAATGTTTCTCCCTACTGACAATCGCCTACCCATTTCCTCCCTGCACTGCTATTCCATGGGCCACAAAGACTGTAATTATTGACCTTTTCGGAACGTTAAATTCTTCTGCTAAATAATCCCCAACATCACAGCCTCAGGTTACACTGATGTCCTCTATCCAAAGGGCCAGTTTTGACAAGGATGATCTTCGACCGCCATTTAGTAATTGTGGAGGCTTACTGTTCAGGAACCAGGAGGTATGCCTCTGAGGGCATGAGCAAATATTGAAATCACACACACACACACACACACACACACTCACATACTTACATAGATACACACACATGCTCACACGCTCACACACATACACACATGCTTACACATATGCTCTCACACTCACACACATACTCTCTCTCTCACACACACACATACAAACACACACACAAATGGCACTACAAAACTTTCAACTGTGCTATTATGTAAATTTCTGTATTTTTTCAGATGCTGGAGGTTTGAATATCATCCTTCAGTGAAATTGGATTTCTGAAAAAGAAAATCTTTTCCTCATGATATGATGCTACAAGCACTTAGAGAAATGCCTGACAGATTTGCAGAAAATGCCCAATTCCTCCCGCACATCTTCTACTTAGGGAGTTTTAAGTTACTTGGAGATTTGGCTCTTTGCCATTATAGTCATTTATGCAGAGAGTCAGCTTAGAGGACAGAAGCCCTGGTCTCTGTACAGGCCAAGCACATGGAGGCAATTCTCCAAGCCATTTCACAGGAAGAAGGATGGGTCTTAACTTCACATGCTGGAAAGTAACTTCGGATTGTATTTTGGAGCTGATTGTAACTTCGGTTCCTGCTCAGAGCACTTGTTGCTGGGAGAGACGTAGAATGTGTATAGTCTGAAAGTGTAGTTCATGTTGATTCGCAGTGTGATTTGTGGTGCTCAGCAGAATTCACTGAACTGAAATTACAGACTGCTTTGTCAGATTGCCTTAAAATCCACCTGTTTCTTACCTATGCATCCTCGCATTACAATATGATATATATATATATATATATATATATATATATATATATATATATGTATAATAAATATATACATTTACGATACAAGTTTATATATATTTCTACCCAGGCATTAGTTTTACTAAAATTCCAAGACTCAGGTTATCTTTCTTGAAGCATTAAATAGCACACACTTCCTCGGATATTCGTATTTCGGGTCGTCTAAACTCACACGCTGTGCAGATGCGCCCTAGCTGAGTTGCACATTTGTTTTGACCCGTCCCCCCTCCCCTGATTTAGCCTTACCTAAAACAGCTCATGCATAGAAAATACTCTGTGGAAAAGTTAGAGCTTATGGCTTTAGTTTACATGAGAGGAAGACATCTAATGTCCGTAACTTGTATGCTCAGAGATAGGCTAAAATTTCTGTTATGGCTAATACTGAAGAAATCCAAACACCTCTGATTAGAGAACGCAAGATGAGACGCTCATCAAACTGTCAGGGATGCCGATCTCAGCTGTAGCAATGACAAGAAGAAGTAAAAGTGTCGCAGCCTGGAGTGCATACGAAAACGGCACCGCGCGCTTAGCATAAACTTAAGAGACGGGTTAGAACCTGAAGGATGACCTTCTCCACTGTGACCAGTTTCTAGTCTCTCTCTTTCTGACCTTGACAATGGGGGGGTCCTTTCATTTTCCTTTCATTCAGTCTATTACACCTCGATTTATATAAGTAAAGGAGCCTTAATGTGAAGTACATATTTACGCTTGAGAGGCGTGTCAGCACATGGACCCACCACGTTCTAGTGTATCATGGCAGGTTAATTATCAATGTAAAACATCACCTTCTAGAGTGACAACATTATTTTTGAGATCTAGGCTTCTCAAACTTTTGATTAGAAACAAACCTTGTTGTTTCCTGATTGTGGAGGCTTAAAATGCTGATGGTCATTCCAGAGTTACGTGGGACTCTCGATTCCAGAGCATGATTTCTAAAGGAAAAATGAAGGGTAATCGTAATCGCTTTGCCAGCAACTCGACTCTCAAGGAAGCCTTCATTTTCATGTGATTCCCAAAAGAAGTGTTTTCAGATGGACGCTGTCAGAAGAAGCACAGGCTTTGGATCCAGAATTGGCTGGAACTTTAGAGAGAAGAGGGAAGGCTGTAGCAAGCAGAAGTGTTCATTGCATAGCTGTAGAGGAGTAACGCATACATTTGGACAGGTAATTGTCCCTCCCTCTGGAATACTTCACTATGATCAACAGAGGTCAGACGAAAACCCAAATCCAAACTCAAAGCGGGGGTGGGGGAGGAGGGCTTCTCCAAGAAGCATATTCAAGAACACGAATTTGCATGAAGCTACAGAGAGGTTTGTGAACAAGATGTTCAGTTGTTGTTTCCGCTCATTATCCGTTGTCTCATCTGTAAAATTCAAGAATTTTATAATAATGCGAAGCTTAAACTGAAATCATATCTATACATTTTTAACACTGTAAAACTCCCCACGATAATTCATGTCTGTGTCAATGTTGCATATGCTAACATTGTAGGGAGATAATGAACCAAATAGAAATGGGAACACCACCAATGACTCTGTTTAGAAGAGAAACGTACATGTGGATAGCAAACATCAAGACACGTGTCCAGAGATGTCAGATAATGTTGGCAAGACATGCATCCAACATGGCCGTGTCGAGAAAGGTGGGGAAATAAATGATTTTTTTAAAAATCGAAGTTCTAAGAAAATCTGCGATAGTGAGAAGACCTGGGCACTTCCTGTTTTTAATTCTGACACAGTGCCAACCATTGCAGATCAAAAGCAAGAAAGCAACAACACGAATCTATTTTTCTTTTTTTTTTCAGTATTTTAAATCCTGCCCCTAATTTCTGTTTCTAGTTTTATATCAACAAAGCTATTGCTAAAATTCTGTTTCATTTAAATTTTACTTCTGAGGGCAGTCCAAACACTTTAATGTACAGTGTGTCTTAGAATGCGGTTTTGAGTCACCTTGCATGGTTTTGACATATGTGTGTGTCTTCTCATCCTCTTGCTGGATTTGTCAGTGTGCTTTTGCATGAAATGCAGCCGAGGCGTTTTCTGACATCGTAATTATACAGAGACAGTCTCATATTTCATTTATTTGTCGCTATTGTGTAAGCAATGAAGTATAACAGATTGTTATCGAGGATTTTCAAATCGATAATAAAACCCACACAAAACTGCAGAGATACTTTCCGTTAATATGATTTGCATGCTTCTATTCTTTGTGTGTGTGTGTGTGTGTGTGTGTATGTAGATGTCTCTGTATCTGAGTGTGTGTGTGTGTGTGTAAGTGTGCATGTGGAAAGCAGAGGTCAACCCTGAGTGTCTTCTCTGCATTGCTCTTTCCTCAAGGCATAGCTCTTTGTATTCAATAAAGATAGATTGCTTCTGTCCGTTTTGAATATACCGATAAGACCACACACTACAGTGGTGTTTGTATGTATGCGGAGGGTGGGTGAACATGATCAATATTTTATTGGGTATACCGAGCTATTTTCTTTCAGGAAACTATGGAGGGACACTTTATATTATAATTGGTGGTGATCCATGCAAAGTCTGCTTTTGCTTCCTATTGGCATTTGGGTTTGGGGGTGGGGGGTCGCTGAAGTAGTATCTTGGTTCAGTTACGATGACTATCTACTGCAGACAAAAAAAATTCCAGATTATAGTATTACAAGCAATTTAAGTTTACCAGATAACACCAGAGAGTTTTCAAAAGTCGTTCTACACATTTAGAACAGAAGGAGTCTGAAAATTCCGGATGACTTCCACGCTTGCAAATACCTGTGACTGCTTATCTTTCCTATTGGTCTCCTCATGGGAAGGAAGTGCTTCTTACTTCTAGCTTCAAATTACAATTTTTTCCCCCAAAATTGAACGCCTTTTGTAAATTCACTGCCCACTGGAAGAGCTTATTTGGGAAATCTAGAGCCTATATTTCACTTTGCTCCAGGGATGATCTACCATGTTCCGTTGATCTTGTGTTTATATGTGGGAAATGCTATCTTGCCCTTTTCATTAGGTATTCTGATGACCATTTTAAATTTCTATATACATAGTGGCTTTTTCTTTTTCCGTAGTGGTTACTGCTGTTTAACCTTACACTGTTACTCAAATAACAATGTACTTTTTCATTGTTATTCAAATTTATGAAAGTATTCCGATATTAGATCTTTCAGAAATCTTACTAAGTCAAAATGTTACTTGAACGTCCTTTTCTTTCCTTCCATTCCTTATTTCTCTTTCTCCCTTTCTTTCTTCTTTCCTTCCTTCCTTCCCATTCCTTTCTCCCTCCCCCTTCCTTCCTTCCTTCCTTCCTTCCTTCCTTCCTTCCTTCCTTCCTTCCTCCCTCCCTCCCTCTCTCCCTTCCTTCCATCCTTCCTTTCTTTCTACAGTGTAAGAAAAAAGGCTGTTGAAGACCAGACATGCTCTACACAGTAAATGCTTTCCTTGCCGATATGAAGCATCTTACACGAAATTCCAGAAGCACAAGTAAAACAATTCATTTCAAGGAGCCGGTACAGAGTTAGAACCAGGGAAGTGTGCCGTGGAAGTAATAATGATGGCTGCATTAAGTCAGAAATTCTTGTCCTGCATTTAGAATTGATGGTAAGAAAAAGAGGAAACCTTCATCCATTTAAAGATTCACACTGACCTATTCAGGGGTGAATTTTATAGAATAAATTGGCACAGGACAGAAAGGATCAATTGGGAGGCATCATAGACACACAGATACCTGCCAGGAGGACAACTGCATCCTGAACTAGTGAAGGATCAGGAGAACCGAGGTCTGAGAAACATTTAAGCCTTGGTTCAGGGCTTTTCCTACCCCCTATGCTTTGTCTGGTCTTTCAACAAAATGGCATTTGTTAGAGATAACTTAGAGCATGCTTCGCCGCCTCTAGTAATTTTCAAACCATTGCAGGAAAGTTCAAAAGACATTTCTTAACACCAAATTGCAATCTTACTGCTGGAATTAAAAATTCTGGCGAAATATATTATGTCTGAGGAATTCACCATGAGGTGGGAGGTGCTAAGATTTCACTCAGTGTGCAAATTTCTACTCATAATGGAAGGGTCTGTAGTTCTGAATTATTTTATCAGTAAGGTTTGATAAAGATCATTAACTGGGGCTTACTGACTGGGTCACGATGGTCCATGTATTCAGAACCTTACTGTACATGTGTTTACCATAATTTGCTCTATGAAAATTAGACATATGAGAAGTCAGGAATCATATCTTGGGGTAAGAGTATCTCGCCTTGCCTTTTGCTTACCCTTGAATATCCTCACTGAAAATGCTCACACGTTTCTCATTCTGTTTATCTGCTTCTGCTTTTCACATTTATTTACTTTTATCTAATTAATTTTCTGGATACAGGTATTCAAATTCCTGTTGAAAGTCATGTTGATAATTATTAGTAGAAAACATGTCCGAGGAGAATGCACATATTATTTAATAATTGTTAAAGGAATAATAATAGATGAAATGATTATCTGATATAAACAAATGCATTAACTGAATTATTATGGCGTTAGTCCCTATTAGCTTCAACCGAATATTTTAGTATCAATTGCTTTAAGTTCACAGAAATCCTATTCTGTGTTTCTCAAAGGAAGACATGGGGCCTAGTAATATTTAATAACTAGGACACAATTGGCAAAGCAATGAGCTGGGATATCAGCACGCGGCCTTGCGTTTAACTTACAAACAATCTTAAGGATTCCTTCCTCAGTTGTGCAGTGTATATTTTTATATCTTGTTATTTTTGTTCCCAATTAGCCCCACTCTAAATGGAATTCTTTAGATACCCTATTTTATGTTATCACATAGAATGTTTCTAATCATGTTATATCCTTGAATGACTAATGAACCTGTCACCGAAGATGATTGACAGCATCATTTTCCTTCACAAACAATTTATCTCGGGCTTTCTCATCACACATTTAAATGAGCTTATGGAGGTGGCTCCTGAAGGTTTTCCATTTGAGGATAGTGAAGGTTCCTTTCTCACAGAGATGGGAATAGGTAATGAGGCAAAGAGAAAAATATTCGGGGGATGGCAGGTAACCTGCCTGCTCTGCGGGCATGAGGACCTACGACCATATCCCCAGCATCCAACCTAGGTGTAAACCTAGCCTTGGAAGGTGGAGACAGTCTAGCTTATGAGAAGCACTGAGGGGAGTAACTAAAGAGAGCCCTGGCATTGACCTATGACCTTCACGTGCACACACATGTGCATCATGCTGTACACATGCACACACAGTCACAAGGAGAAAAAGATCTTCGTTAGTTGCTTTGCAGGTTACACAGTAATGACAAAATCACCCCTCAGCCGGCTGATGATGTCACTGAAATCTATAAGTAGTCTACACATTAAATGCAAGCATTAACATTACTCTGTTTGCTGAAGTTGAAATTGCAGCGGTACCTGAAGACATATACTTACAAAGCTGGCATGATACGCAGTGACTAAGGTAAGAGAGAGTGATGTAAAAATTTGAAATTGCATGATTTCCGGTATCTGGAAACCTGGACCCAGGTACCCAAGGAAGTTTACAGGTGTTTAAAACCTCATCCTTACGAAATGGGAAAGCAGAGGGTATATTTCAGGTCTCTGGAAGTACAAATCAAGACATCCTACGTACGATATATTCCTGACCTGTTTCATATTCCATAGGTAGATTGATCTAAAGGGACTTGGTGACGCTTCAGGATGAATACAGCTATAGTTCTTGGGCCCTCAGAGCTTCCCTCTACAGGTGAAGATCGGAACTGCACAGGGAGCTGTCTACCTAAAAATGGCTCGACTGATATTACAGGAACCTCTTGTGAGTGTTTCATCTTGTCCTCAAACTAATAATAAGCACCCTCTACCAGGCATCATCTATCGAAACTAACAGTATGAGAGGCAGCCACAGGGCTCATGTTCTTGTCTGGCTCCATGTGGATTTAATAAAGAGAGAGTCTTACCAAATTATATTTCTGTATGTTTATAATTGATAATAATTTACGGGTGAAGAACTAGCTGCAGCGACCTGAATACATGCTCAGATGTTACAAAAACAGCAGACGGAGAGTAAATAAGTAAATTACCTAATAACAGTGAGAAAATCGAAGCAGATGTAGGTTTGAGGTTACTAGGAACATTCACTTTCTCTTTCTCCTTACGTACGTTTGGTTTTTAAAATAATGCAGGGCTTTTCATGAGTGCTGACACTGGTTTGAAACAGTAGTAGGGTTCTCGGGTCAGAAGAAATTGACTATTTTGTTTCAAATACACGTTACACGAGTTACCAGACTAAATGACGAGCAATGAGAGCAGACATAGGCTCTGTCATCAACGAATCGGAAAATAAAGAAACCATGAACAGTTCATTTTCACGAGGGGGAAAAGTGAAATGTGTGAACGTAAAGCAAGAGGTGGCTGGCACGCTACTGAGCTGTCCCAGAGGACATGGGGTCAAAAGGCATCATATACTGTAGACGGTGAGTTATGTCAATGAGGAGAACAGAATTCCGCAGCCCCCCAAAAGCAGCAGGGCGAATGTAGGCAACCGTGAAAGGTCACAGATATCTTAGAAGCACTGGATGCAGGCTTGCACTGTTTTAGCAGAGGCGCTGAGCCAGAGAGGGCTAGGAATAAGCCAGGAAGCAGCAAGGACCAGACACGGGAGATACCCTGTGAAAGAGAAGGGAGATACAGATGGTGCCTCACTGTGAATGCATTGCTATGGCGACACGGCTGAATGGTCCCCCTTCACTGTACCTCTTACCTCTCTGAGATCCATCCTCAGCCCTGTTGTCATAGCGCGCAGTTAGCCCCCATTAGGACATTATTACAACTTCTGTTTTCTGACACTCACTAGAAGGTGCATTTTGCTATTAATTTGTTTTAGTCTCTCCTTCCTTTCTTCCTTCCTTCCTCCTTCCTCCCTTTCTTTCTTTCTTCTGCCTTTTTACAAAATCAAAATTTTATCTGATCTATCCAAATTGTCTCAGGGAGTCTTTATTTTCCCTCCCTTCCTTCCTTCCTTCCTTCCTTCCTTCCTTCCTTCCTTCCTTCCTTCCTTCCTTCCTTCCTTCCTTCCTTCCTTCCTTCCTTCCTTCCTTCCCTTCCTTCCTTTCTTTTTAGCTCATTGAGTCATGCATCTACTCATTAGATTTCAAGGAGTTGAGGAATGAACCTAGGGACTCATTCATGCAAGATGAGCTCTGTAACACTAAGTGTATGTCTGTTTCTCCTTTTACTTTTTTTATGTGAGGCAAGGATCCACTAACTTGCTGAGGTTTTGAGCTCGCTCACTCTGTAATCCAAGCAAGCGTTGAACTTGTGATATTCTCTTTCCTCTTCTTCCCAAGTATCTGGATTGCAGGCCTCCCCCACGAGCCTTGCTCGGCATCACTGATTTTGGTAGTTCTCGTAGTAATTGCATCCTCTAATTTGGAGTATGATCTCTCTTATTGAATTTTATGATGCTATCCTCCCAAACACACTAGAATAGAAACTCTGTGTGTGAGGGAGGGAGCTGAAGGCAGGTGGGGGAGGCAGTGGGGGCAGTCACGTGGGTAGCTAAAACAGTCATAGCTTGAATACTAAATGTTTGCTACAGGCTTGTGACTCGAATGCTTGGTGTCTAGCTGGTGACTCATTTTTGCTAAATTCTGGAACCCATAGGAAGTAACTGGGGTATGGCTATGCCTTTAGGGGTCATATGTGGTCCATCCCTCACTCTGCTTCCGGTCTACTGCGGGTTGATCATGCGGCTCCATGTACTCCCGTCTTCATGACTATCAGTGTATTTGATAATGACCATGCGACTTTGAACCTTCAAGGCCTTTCTCACTGGATTCTTGCCCCTGCCTATCGTTCTGCCTCAACTGTACCAGAATCAGTGGAACTCAGCCATCATGACTGAACCCTCTAAAACCACGAACTGGAATAGATCTTCTTCCTTTGCTATGACGAACAATTCCCATGCTTAGTCTGTCGCACAGAGAGCAGTGGCTTGAGTATTTCAAAGCAGCCCGTAACAGGCACTTGCATAGACACATCACAAAGGAACGGTGAATGTTTGAGACAATAGATATCTTGACCTCGGCGTCATGGTTTGTACTCATGTATCAAACATTACACTGTAGTGGTATGCTGCTGTGTGGTTTCACCACAGAAGACAGAGAGGAATTTCATAGATGCAAAATCTGCCACACTCAGCAGAGGGACCTACTATCCTGGCCAGCTCTGTACTGGACAGTGGAACCCTGAGCATCTGAGCTCAGGTGTTTTTATTGATTCAGAACTCCTCAGGTGCAGATCATAAGTAATCAAACATCCCCCCCACACACACAGAAATCCAACACCTGCAGACAATACAGAACGCCAAGATCCAGGGCAGCGCCCCACCCAACTGTGCATAAAAACATTTTAAACGTAACTAAAAATACACATTGACAACATTACACTGTGCTTTAAAAAATGTGTGACTGCATTATGTAAACACTAATTAAAATGACTGGATATTTAAACTAGGTTTTACAAACATGCATTCTCTTCTTTCACTCCCCCATCCCCCCCGCAAAAAAAAGAGTAGTGTAGAGAAAAGCAAGTAGACAAATGTGGATGTGATGCTCCTATTTCTCCTTTGCAAATACATTCTACGATGTCTGAAATTTAAGCATGAAAGTTCCTTCTTTCCTTCTTTTTGTGGTAAAGAAAATTGGTTTCAATACCCTTCACTTACTCCTTTATTCTTGAATGCATTTAATTTGTGTGACGTTGTTAGTCACTAAATGTACATGCATGGTAAAATAAGTGCTATTTAGCCTGGTTAAAACCTCCATTTTTGTTTTCTCAAAAGTGGCCCTAGAAATAATCATATTAATACTAAGTATAATTTCAGTGTCTGCATTTGTGTGTGTGTGTGTGAGGATGAAACTGCAGAACCCTTCGCAGTATGCACAGCATAAACGAACACACAGGAGAACTTAGCAGTTAGTGACGGTTCCTAATTGCGTGTCACGTACTGAATAAAAAGAGCAACTGGCATTGTAATAGACAGGACCCCACAAAGCAAAGGCCTGCGAGGCCTTTCTTTCTCTAACACAGCAACACAGATGGATGCTGCCGGCCCACTCCAGGGGCTGGCGGTGAGGCAATCCTTCATAAACACGTGGGAAACCTGCTTTCAGGGTGACAAGACCTCATCTCTAAAGGCTGCAAACATGGAGAAATCAATACCTGGCACTGGGCAAGTACCGTGATAGATCAGCTACTTTCGTTATTAATCATGTTTAGTTTAATGTCATTTAATAGCCGTGAGAATCTGATTCTCCCTACTGGCTAGCTCTCTGAGTGGGACGTTCTTCTGTCAAAACTGGGACCCACTACACAGAACACTAGAATAGCAACACACTGGCCTAGTGTATTCCTTATTCATTGATGACTGAAGAAAACAGCAATGTCCATAATGACCTAGTTTAGACTTCAGTCCAAGTGTCAGAAGGTTTTTGAATTATCCTTCCTTCTTAGATCCTACTTTCTACCTGGTCCACTTAGCAGCATGGAAGTGCTGTCCTCCCAACTGGCATCAAACAATAGCATCAAACTGGCTATAAAAAAATTAGCATCAAACAATGCTTTATTCTCTTTGTTTTTTGTGTGTTTGTTCACTTGATTGATTGACTGGTTGGGTTGTTTTGTTTTGTTTTTATTTTGCATTCTTACCCTGTAGCTGTATGCTGTCTGAAAAAGAGGAGACAACAGGAATAGTAACTCTGATCTAAAGCAGTGGCCAGTCAAGACCAGAATGATGCGTCTGCTCAACCCAGGCAGTAGACAACAGAAAACAGAATGAGAAGGCTTGAGGTTCCTATCTCCCTTCCCATTTAATGACTTGATTTCCTTTTTCCGCATCTACCATCTAATTATTTCATTTCGAACTTTCTGATGAGCAGTGGGGTGGAATGGAATCTGTGGTCCAAACCAGAATGTTTTCAAGAGTGAAAGGAGACATTCTGAACGTGGACTGGGATTGTTTGGGGGAAACCAATACAAGTGGTTACTTGCATGTAAACGGGGTGCACCTCAGGGTTTGGAAGTGCACCAGCAGCATATTTGGAGAGGCTCAGGTCTCTTTGAACCTTCACGCCTTTTCCCATTGGATTGTTACATCTGCCTGTTATTGCCCCTTGTCTTTCTGTACCCCAGTGGGCATTAACCATCATAGTAGGGCCACTAAACATCTTAAGAGTACCACAGACAGCACAGCCCATTCCCAAGAGAACAAAAACATCTCTCTTCGTCTATTTCAAATCATCACAAAGAAATACCAAGGTGGCGTTGAGAGGCTCTGACTCTGTATCCTTTGATAGTGTGCCTGAGTCTGCTGATGAACTTTTTTTTAGACACTGAAGCCAAGAATGTGCAGATTCAATATGTGAAAACAAGTAGAAAAGTGTGGCCTTGGGTTTCTTCCTGTCACAGACACACATCCCCAGGACTGCAGGAGGAGGGAAATACACAGAAGTAAAGGTTTCTTCCATATTGCCCTGAAGAAAGCTAAAGAGCTATGAGATATGAAAGAAACACAGACATGTCCTGGATGTCTATGAAAATGTTAACTGGTAAAAATCTGTGGCATTTAATACATGTTGCTAGCTCTTCCATGTTAATGAATGTAAGGAATAACTTCCTTTATTAAAAGTCCAACTCAAAATATCTTAACACTTAATAACTATGCAGCTTACTCTTTCATGAGGGATTGGTTTGATTGTTATGATTAAGCATTAGGGCTAACATCTTGAACTGTGTGCAGAGTTGACTTGATTTTAATTTCATAACGCCTGGTACTACAATAACCACATTTGCATTAGAGTCTCTTTCATTTTGATATTCTCCAATTTTGCAATCATCTATCATAGTTTAATTTTGAGACCTCTTATTACTGCTATTTGAATTGCTATGATGTCTAACCAGTTCTGGCCCCTTTGCCTCTGATTATAAGAATAAATACTAAACACTGTTGAACTCTGACATGCCCATGAATGTTTCATGCCCACGTTGTCAAGGGAATTGTCCTGCTGAGGTGCTCAGAATTCAGTGTGGAGAATATGAAAATGAAAGATTTTCTTTTTTAAAAGACACCTTAAGACTACAGGATGTTTCTTTCTCTTGGTGTGATACAAAGGTCTTTGAGAATCCTGTCTGCATCACCCAGAGTCTGGCAGCTGGACAAAAGAGAAGAAATGTAATGGAAACCTCACTAAGCATTTAGGCTAAGAAGAATGACCTGTTAGCCAAGCACAAACAAAATCATTTTAGAGCTCATTACTTTAAGCATAGAGTTGGACCCACAAACTTCAGATTAAAATTTAAAATATATAATAGTTGAGATAAATAATCAGGAATTGAAAAGTAAGGGCATATTATAATAATGAAAGTTAAAACTGCACATGGGGGAATATTATAATGATGGAAGAGACAAAGACTGGGCCAAGAAGACACATTTCTATAGTTGTTAGCTCCTTCTGGGGTGGTTCAGCAAGGATGACACTGGAGGCATATTCCTATATGCAAACTCTGCCAGATCTCAGCAGAGGAAATCACTGTCATGGCAAGTACCATACAGGATAGTGGAACCCTGAGTGTCTGAGCTCAGGTGTTTTTATTGATTCAGAGCTCCTCAGGTGTTCTACTGGTAGCACATGCAGATCATTAGCAATTGACATCCCCCACATAAACCCAACACCCGAAGACAACGCAAAACACCAAGACCCAAGTAGCCACTCCCTCAATAGGGCACCAAACAATATTTTAAACACAACTAAAACTAAACTTCCATGATAATTCCCCTTTTCTGTATAAGCTAACCCAAAAAAAAAAAAATTGCTTTAACACAATTTAACACTACACCAGCAAAACTATTTACAAAAGGAATAATCAGAAGGACAGGACCAAATGAAACCAAATACCTGTCATGCTTTTCACAATGTCTTTGGACAGCAGGAAAACATTATCAATGTCCAATTATCCGGAATTCACTCATGATCTGGGATCCTCCAATGGGTTTGGGTCACTTCTCTGACTCTGCCCTCTGCAGCATACACAGTTTGTCTTCAAGGCTCTGGCTGGCTACCCTCCACTGCTGCTGCTATTTTAGGTGGTTATCCCATGGTACTGCCTTCTTCAGAGAACTGCTGGGGTCCTTTCTTGCAACTGGGCTGTACCTTTACCAGTAACCTCTCCTGGGCTCTCTTCATGGTGCCAAGCCTCAACTTCTCTTCATGAGCCCTCAAATCTGAGCCTTCAACTGCTACTGAGGCTGCACTTTTACCAATGGCCTCTCCTGGCGTCTCACAGTGCCAAACACCAGCCGCTCTCTAAAGATGCCTTCATACCTTCAAATCCAGTACCACCTGGGTGACTCTTACAGTATCAAGTTCGGCTACCAGCATAAGATAACAATCTCAGCCAGTTCTGGAACACAGCTTCTGTGTGCTGTCCCTGAAGAAACACTTTCCAGATTTTAAGATAGAGTCTGGTTTGCTGTAAAAACAACTGGTCACTTCATCAGCAGGAAGAGTTCCCTCGTGGGTGGAGTTCTCATTGTAGTCACCAGTATCTGGACTGCTTGTCTTTCTCTTATTCAGATTTGCAGAAAAAAACAAACAAACAAGCAAACAATAACAACAAAAAACCTGTACAGTTTAACTAAGCGACTTTTGGGCTGTAAGCTGTGGCTTCTACAACAACAGTGGTCCTGGGCTAGTGGAAGAATCTCTGGCTGAAACATTCTGGCAGTTTGCCATTGTTTTTTTGCCACTACTAATGGGAAACGTATACCTTTCTTCACAGATCTCAAACACAAGATCTTGAACTTCACGCACTCACAAAAAAAGCTATCAGAAAACTCAGTTCATGAAGCAGTACATTACCAGCAGTGGTGGAAGGGAGTGTCGGCTCCACAATCAGGAAAACCTGTTAGAAATCAGTTAGAACCTTGCTCTCTCTTGCTCCCATCTGAATTCTTTATCTCTAAGGGCCTCCATTCTGTGGCTCTCACCTCGTAGCTTTTTTCCTCATTTATTTATTAATTTCGCAGAACTTTCTCTCTCCTCTTCCTTCAGGAGACTTCTGTTCATTATTTTTCCATATATATGATCTCTGTCCTCAGAAGCTGCCCTGAGTACACTTTACTGGAATCTGTAAGGTCTTTTTCTTTTTATTCTTTTTCTTGTCTTGTTTCTTTTTCTTTTTCTTCCTTGTCTCCATGTTGAATGAGTGTGACTTCGGGCCCCACGCTGCAGGTACCACGCCTGCTGTGATGGCTCAGCAAGGAGTCAGGAAGGCATTTTCATATGTGCAAACCCTGCCAGACCTCATCAGAGGGAACTGCCATCATGGTAGGCACATGGGAGGTGTCACAATTCATTACCTTAATTTAACCTACTGAAATAATTATAGGTGGGTATTTTAAATGAACTCTGAACTTCGCTATGTAGAAAAATGTTTAATGTTTTGCATATAAATAGAGATATAATAGACGCATGATGGACATTTTGGTGTTATAAAGATATCTTTCAGCTTTTATATCAAACTGTAAAGGGACTAAGGTTATGACTCTAGGTATAGTATTTCATCTCCTTCAGTGTATTGAAATAAATCTACAATTACTCGCTTAGATTTAGAATTCATTCAGTTGGGCATGTTTTCCTGTATATAGTTGATTATAACAAAATTAAATTTCAAAGACATTAGAAGGAATAATTTAAAGTTCAATTAATTTTAAAATCAACGAAAACTATGAAACATATATTAATTTTCAGATCTAATTACAGGCATTTTTTCTTAACATCGAGGACAAAGCAGGAGAGATATCAATGGAAGTAATTGTCCTGAATGAACTGTGTGTGTGTGTGTGTGTGGGGGGGAAGCACATGTGTGTTTGTGTATGTGTTCACATGTGTAGATGTATTCACACATGTGGAGCCCAGACGTGAGCATTAGGTGTCTTCCTCTATTCCACCCTATTTCTCAAACAGGGGGTCCTATTGAAACTAGCACTCACTGTCTAGTAAGCTCTGGAGATCTTCCTGTCTCCACTCAACCCTGGGAAAGAGTTACAACATGGGCTACTCTATCTGGCTTCTACGTAAGTACTGGGGATCCGAACTCAGGCCCTCATGCTTGCACAACAAGAACTTTGGCCACTGTGCCATTTCACCAGACCCATGATATTGTTTTCTTTTCTTCTTTTCCCCCTTTACTCTGTGTGTGTGTGTGTGTGTGTGTGTTAATCAAAGGACAACTTGCAGGCATTGGTTCTCTCCTTCTGTGGTGTGGGATGGAAGGCATGTCAACAACCCTGGGTGGCAAGTGACTTTACCTCTTACCTGCTGAGCCACCTATGGCCCTGGCATTCTGTTTTTGATACCAGTATAGTGAAAGCTATTGAGATTGCTGGGGCATGATAATACTTTCCCTGTGTGGCTTTGTGGCTTTCTCAAAGTTGAAGTAACAAATCGAATTGGAATATAGGTCAATTAACATGTCAATGTTTGAGAGACCGTGAAGGATTTCAGAAGCCTGTATGTGGTTTAGGTTACAAATAAAATCAACGTCTGATTAAAACAGTGACGTGACTAGAGACTTTATCATGGAAAACCTCTAGGATCTCTTGACAAAACTCCGAGTGTACTGTAAGTCATGAATATCATGTATATCATCAGTTTGTACTCTGATATATGAGTATCTTATTTACTTGTGTTCAAATATTTGATATTCAAATTACAAAACAAGTGTTTTTCCTTACACTTACATGATAACATGTAAGGTTATCAAGAAGGTTAAGCTTTCTCCACCAAGCCCATTTTACTTTAACTTAATGATCTTGACTTAATTCACACCACTAAATGGTTATTCTGTTATCAGAAGATGCAGACCACAGACCCTAATTCTGTACCATCTGCTTATCAATGAGCCAACCTGGGGTAGCCCACAGAATCAAAGCTTAGAAACAGGGAGTATCCAATAGGGAGACATCTAAGTTCCCCAAGACCTCATTTTCTCATAGGAAGCACAGCACTTAGATTCGCCTCTCGCCCTCTGTTCTGTTTTCTTTCACAACTTCACAGCTGTGCAGGACATAGAAAGAACAATGTCAGACAGTCTAAAAGCAGAACACAGCCCTGTGATCAGAGAAGAAGGTCTCATTTGGAGAGAGGTGCCAGATGTCCTGTGAAGTGGACTGTCTTCTCACACGAATTGCTGGTGTCTGTGAACAGCTTCACAAAGTATTAATGTGAAATCAAGAGTTTGGAGCACACAATGAAATCAGCTGTGCGGGGAGCCATGTTTGGGTTTGCCCTGTAGATGTCAGGTTTCGTGAACTAAGGGACGCACGATAACTATCTCAGCAACTCAATGGCAATATTTTCTAAAAGCCATAGAGACTGAATCTGCATCTGGTTCATTTCCGCTCAAATAAATAGAGGAAATGTGGCTTTAAAAGACACACTGGATTCAGGAACAGTTTTGAAGTGACGTAAGAAAAAATCATTTCGTTGCTTTCTATAAGAGCCATAGGGGTGTGAGTCTCTAAACTGGCTGTGGGGCTATGAGATAAAGACCTTCAAACTATGCATAAGAAGGTTGACATTCAAAGTCATCATTTGATATGATGTCTGCTCGAATCTTAATCCAGTGATGGCTAAAATATAACCAATGTATATTTGAAGATATATGTCTGCCAAATAGTCATTCCTTGTATTTTTTCCATTTTTTAAAAGTTCTAATTTCCTTTTCATTATTTCCTAAGCTATACATCAGAAAACTATATACACAGAAATTCTATTAGAATAGTCATAAGTACTCTAGACACGATTTAACTGTAGAGTGAATAGGTCACATGCAGATACTGTGGCACTGTCTATGAAGTCTAGAAACCCTTAAATTATGGAAGCCATTGATACACACAGACACACACAGACACACACAGACACAGACACACACACACATACACACACACACGGGAGGGTCATCTGGCTGGCTAAAACTAAAACTGCCATGGCTTGAATATTAATTTTTCCCTGACAGGTCTTATGACTCGAATACTTGGTTTCCATCAGGCAATTCTTTTGGTAAATTTTGGAAACTTTAGGTGGTAACTAGGAACACCTGTGCTTTTAGGGATCATACCTGGTCCATCCTTTCTCAGCTTCCAGTCTCTCCAACAAGACACATACACAGGGGGGCAGGATTTGCAGACAGAAAATTGAATTTTATGACATACTCATACCAAAATAATACATTACTCAAGTTATGGGTTATTTCAACTCTTAGACTCTATGGGTCACTTAGATCATTTTGAGTAAAGTAACCCAGACCCAGAAAGACAAATGTCACTAATACCAGATATAAGAAGTCCTCTTTTGAATTGCTGGTCAAGGCTGTCTAAGAGACTGTGAAAACATACATTTTATCATTGCTGTCATTGGTTATCCCTCAGAGATGGATGGTAAGTCCTTATTGATGAAGATACCATGTACTTCAGAAACTGGGCCCAGAGGTCCTGAGATAAAACTGACCTGAATATCCCCTCCCTGAGTAGTAGCTTTCATGGGGCCAAAAGCCTCCATGGAAGTTTCCAAAGAAGAGGGGCGATCAACAGTCCTACCCAGATATGATACCGATGAACCACATCAACGTCTAGCATGACATCATAGCCCTACAAGTGCAACAGTGGCACACATGCCTTGGTGTAACCAGTGACTCTCTAATTATACTTATGACTTGCTCAACAAGAAGGATGCCATGCTTGAGGTTGGATACCCGCTCACTAATCAGATGCTAGTGAAATCATGGTTATTAGAGGAGAAGCTACAACCACTAATAAACTAAACAGGTATAACACCAATAGCAATCTTGTGTCCTTAATGACAATAAACAGTGTGTCCTTATGCTCAGATGTGTGTAGTCTTCATGTATGACCACGGAAACTTTCTTTTTTCCCGACAGATGAAGACCAGAACTGAAAACCACAATCAATCAAAATGTGGAGGTGTGGGGCCCAGTCCTAATGGATACGTTTACAAAACACTCCTGCCCCTAAGGCTCTGGGAACACTGCAGAAGAGGGTGCAGAAAAAGTGCGTCTCTTAGTGACATCAGAAGCTACATGCATAGAGTCTCACCAAGACGACCTGAACTGAGCTGCAGAAAGATTATACGCGTGAATATGCCAAACTGCATGGGGGGAAAGCTCACAAGGCCTCGACCGTACGCACACAGAGAACTACAGGCAGCTGAGTGAAGCTGGGAATAGGAAAGTCGGCCCTCCCAAGGGAAGAGCGCACCGCGTGTGTCCAGCGCCAAACTATCAGCTCTGAAAACACACATAGAGGGGACATTATATGGACTCGGGCGGTTATATTTGGGAACACGTATGCATATACACATACATATGTGAATGCGATAACCATTGATGAACAGAGCCCACGGGTATGGAGGACAGTGAGGAGGGGTCTATAGGAGGGTTTAAGAGAGAAAGGGGAAGGAAGAACGGTAATTAAAACTCAATCTCAAAAATAAATAAAGCAAAAAAAAAGTAATTAAAAATTAAAGCTCAGTTCTCATAAACATTTAAAAGAAAAGAAGAAAAAGGAAAAAACACCAGAGTCAACACTGCAGTATATTATTTTTAAATTTTAAATATAAACTACTCATTAAACAGTAGATCACGAATAAATATTTAAGTTATACTGGTAGAAGAAGATGTTGCAAAGCTAAAAGTCATTAAATAGACTGACCAGGTATTTAGTCGACGGAGAAATATTACAAGGTAGTAAGGTGGATGTAGCTTTTAGAAATTGGGTATCAATCTGATTGACTCCAAATTGATTGACTACAACTTAGCGGCCTATTCTGCAGCATAATGGAACTGTCATTAAGGAGGTAACACAATGCGTTATTAATAAGGAGCTATGCAGGCTGGAATCTGCTATAGGTTAGAAAATGCTGAGGGCGTCGGGGATTCTGTTTTTAAACATTTTTGAAGCCTAAGACGGCATGTTCAAAATTAAAACTGAAAAGCTGTCAGTGACCACACGAGCTTGTGTTGTAGCTAGACGATCCTTGTGTGTTGGCGACACACTCTCCAGTGAGTTGTGGCATCGCTATTAATGTAAGTTGGAGTAGCAGCCATCTAAGTGAATGAAAATGACACCATCCTTGCGAATTACAGTTGAAGCAACCGTGTGTGTCAGAATGACATCATCCATGTGAGATGAAATGACGTCATCCACGTGTGATGCAGTGACATCGTTCATGTGAAATGGAACATCATCCACGAGTTGGAATAGCATCATCACTGTAAACTGGGGTCATGTCATCCAGGTATCTGAAGTGAAGTCTGTATTGGAACGACAGTGTCCATTTGAGTTGGAGGAGCAATACTAAAGCTCAGTCCTTCCTTTCTGACAATTATTGAGTGATAAATGTCAACATCTAGGAAAATGTACCGCCACTTCTGCAATGCCCCAGAGAAAGTAACTTCCAGAGAACACATTAGTTTATTTCCCTGGAACCTAAGTATCATTGCTCAGAGTCACTGTTGAGATAGATGGGAAATATGTATGTTTGAAATTATGATTGGGATTGTACCACCTTGTTACAAGACAGTCTTTCTATAATCAAGGTGCTGACATCCAATGTGTATGTCTGTGCATATGGATCTGGGTGCTTTAACACGGAGTTAACGGTTATGGACAATGAAAGAAATACAAAGTAGAGAGAACGTTAGATAAGGAGAATGATGATAATAGAGTGTTAAGAATTTATACCAAATGTTGGCAAAGTCGTGCAGTGTATTATAGAAAGCACAGAGCAATAATGCAATAAGACATTCAAACCACTATCAGTCGACAGCTACGTGTTAAGACTACGAAAATACAGAGAGAAAGAAAAAGAGTAAGAGAGAGAGTCAAGCCACCAATACGGTGCTGAAAAACACATTTCTACTAAGCTGTATACATTGTTATTATAATAACAGTCAAATAAAACTGTCCTCCATACGACCAAGTCTTTGATAGATATATACTTGCTATGAAAACATATAACCTAAGATTTACAATGTGATAAAAATTGAAATTTAGGTTTGCAAAAACCCCGGAAATACATTATGTCCCTGGATGAGTTCATTGTGGGGAATTCAGCTGAAAATTTAACGACTGAAATATTAATGACTTCACACATTACTTTTCAGAAAATAGACGACATAACACCTCCCACCTGAAGCATAAGTCAGTGCTGCTCTGATTACTCAAGTCACGCAAAAATATTCTGATCAAAAGAAGTGGTATTCTCGCTAATGAACTCGGGTGTCAATATTCTCAGCACATTGTTAGCCATCAAAATCCAGTAACACAAAGAGTCACAGCTAGAAGGACTCATTGCAGTATCAGAAATTTAAGCCACCATGTAATATGAAGAATTATCTTTATATTACAGAATAAGAAGAAAATCAATGCCATCAAAGAAAAAACTCAGACAAAACTGTGTGTGATGATACTTCTGGGGAACTAAGAGTTCTTTCCTGCCAGGACAGAGTCAGTGTGAAAACCTTACAGCTGTTGCTCTGGGGGTGAGAGGTGGGCATGGCAAGTATATCTGTCCTCACCTTTCTTATACTGAATGTTTTTATCAATATTAAATAATATGAACAGATATCCCCAAATTCTATGACCAAGAGCACAGAGCAGCGGGTTAAGACATGTATGCTACGATGCACTGACTCTCTTCTTTCCATCCAGCACAGGGCCCAGACCTTACAACTCAGAGTGGATCTTCCCATCTCTGTTAACCCAATGAGGAAATCCCTTACAAGCATGCCCACTGTCTGATCTAGGCAATCCCTACTTGAGGCTCCCTCCCCAGGTGAACTTGATGTGTCGAGTTCACAACTGATGTAAAATTCTCACAATTCCCAAATATGTATAGAGTTTATTCATTTCTAATCGAGGCCACTGGATAATACTCTTTAGTACCAAGAAACTGCTCATGCATTCCTGTTGAATTGTGATAAGAGTATTTTGAGAAAAAAAAAAAAAAAAACCTTCTCAGCCCTGTTCTACCTAAATTGTGATTGGTTACAATGTAATAACAAAGAGGACAATATTTATGAGCTAAAGATTGCATTCAAAACATAAAAGAGCACTAGAGGTTTTAAACAGAACCATGTAAATACATTTAACTTATTTTCAAGGAAGATTTCTCGATGCGATTCATAAGAAAAGTAATCGAGATTTTAATAAATGGTTCCAGAAAAAAAGGAAAATACATAGAATATTAAACCTTGAACTGAAATGCCACCTTTCTACAAAACATCTCTAAGTGGACCTTAGACCTAGCTATAAAATGCAACGTAATTTGACCTCAGAAAGAAACTTCACAGGAAACGTGACTGAGAATCAGAGATACAAAACTAGTAGAAAAATATTTTCTTTTAAAAAACTATATTTTTAAATTGCAATGATATGTAAGAAGCTGGAGACAAAGCCTAGCCAATCACTGGTCTGAAAAGTCTTGTCATAGGCAAGGAATGATCATCATTCAAACTGTGGAAAGGAAGACAATATATTGATGGCTTTGAATTGACATTACAACAAAGGATGAACAAAAATACAAAAATTAAAAAAAAAATGAGAAGATTTTCAGGAGCAACAGTCCTTAGAGAAGGCTAATTAAAGCCAGAACTCGATGCTATTCACATCAACTAAAAAAGGTAAAGTTACAGCAAAACCCGTGAACACTAAGTGCTAGTGACTAAGGCAAGCAGATGACACCTTGAGCATTGCTGGTTAAAATGCACAGTTAAAAATGCAAGACACTTGTGGGAAACAACCCAGCGGCTCTATATAAAGTAATTTAATTATGAAACGTCACCATGTTCTCCTTCCTAGGTGTGTACCCAGGATGAGTGAAGGTAAGCTCTCAGAGTGCTCTGCAAAGAGCTTGAATACCTTGCTCACGGTAGTGAAGGACTAGTGACAATTAGCCAGGCAGGGTGGTTTATGCCTGTAATGCCAGAATTCAGGAGGCAGAGGGCCCTGCCTACACCTGAAATGCCCTTCAACTGATAACCAAGAAATGAACCGCTGTATTCCCTGGGCTAGAGCCCTCCCTAGGAAGTGAACGAGGGGTTGGTGACCTATGATCATGCAAAACCTGCACGGATGAATCTAATATAAGAGAATGAAGTCAGTCTCAAAGGACAACACGGAATTCCATCTATATAACATTCAAGAAAATGCAAAATTGTAAGGAAACAGAATTCTGCTCGAGAGCTACTGCATGGGGTTTTACTTTGGGGTGACAGAATTACTTCTTCCTGTTGTGACGGTGGCTGTAACATCTGTCCAATCTCATTGTACCCCAACTAAAATAATTACTGCATATCTTACTACACAATTTATTTTAAAACTTATGTGAGGGTCAGCGAGGTGCCTCAGTGGGTGAAGACACTTGTCTTAAAGCTTGAGGAACTGAGTTCAATCCCTGAATCCACATGGTACAAGAAGAGAAACTGAGAAACTACTCCTGCAGGTTGACCTCTGACCCCCACATGTGTACCTTGCAAAACACACTGTCCCTTCCCACATAAAGTAAATAATAAGAAAATGCAATCATTTAACTTATCTCTAACATAGTTAATCACTCCATTTTAATATGGCTCTTTATGAATTATTATGTTGGTAATCTATATGGGCAGTACAGAGAAACTACTCATTAAAGGTTTTTTTTTTTCCTTCGATGTCATATTTATATTAATTACTTGAGTTTCACACAATGCATCTTGATTGATTGCATCCCCTTCCCATTCCGCCAGGTCTGTTCTCCCAAACCTGTGTGGTGGGAGCGTGGATCATGGGCATGACTATTGTTTTTGGTGGCCTTAGGCAGCTCAAACTACAGACATCCTTCTGGCCTGTATTAGCTTGAGATCAAGCATGGCAAAGTTCAAACTGAAGTTGGGCTTCACTGCAGAAACAGGCAGAGACCCAGACACCACACAGGAATCTAGACATCCTGCAGACACTGGATCACCGGCCCCCAGGACATCCTGAAGGCACCCTGACATCCCACATGTTCCCGGGCATGCTGCAGAAGAGTTTTTTGGTTTTTTTTTTTAAATGTTTAGACAGGGGTTCCCTTCCTTGGCATGGGGTTCTGCCCTTCCATTGTCCCAGAAGATCCTGTACAAACGATAGGCCATATGTTGGAGGTTTTGTGGCTGGGATGGTGTCCCTGTCCTATCACTGGAAGATTTGCCTGACCACAAGAGTTGGCCTGTTCAGGTTCCCCATCCCTGATTACTAGAGGTTCTTGCTGGGGTCTTTCTCATAGGAACACCTGGCTGGAACTGCAGGGCAGGCCAGAAAACAGAGACTGGATAACCTGGAGATGATTTCTAATGAAGTCATTCTCTACTCATAGATAGGTGCCTAGCCCAGTTCTCATAAGAGAGACCTCCTCCAGCAGCTGATGGGAGCATATACTGAGGCCCAGGGCCAACCATCACCCAGAACCCAGGCAACCCTGCAGAAGAGGGAGAAGGGGGATGCCAGGGAACAGAGGGGTCGCGGACACCAGGAGAACAAGCCCCACAGTGTCAACTGACCAGCACTCTTAGGGACTCACAGAGACTGAAGCAGCATACATGGAACCCGCAGGGTCCCTAAATATATCTTACGGTTATCTGGCTTGGTGTTCTTGCAAAACTCCTACAGCCTGGAGTGGGGGAGTTTCTGACCCTTTTACCTGCCTTTGGGATCCTTTGGTCCTGCTGGGTTGCCTAGTCCACCCTTGATGTAGTGAATAGTGCCCAGCCTTGTTCCACCTTGTTATGCCATGCCCTGTTTGAGTGGAGGACCTTGGGAGGACTGTTCTTTTCTGGGAGAAGCATTGGGGAGAATTGTTAGTTGGTGGGGGGGAGGGTAGAACTAGGGGATACGGGAGATGGGGGGAACTGGGAGGAGAGGAAGGAGATCAGCATGTATTGTATGAGTGAAGAAAAATAAAATGAATTAAAAAATAAAGATGTCTAGGAGTGGTGTGAAACTGAAAAAGAAACAATATTCCTTGCAAACTCAAGCTTTCTGTCTTAGCTTTTGTTAGTTCTGTGCTAAAATCCCCTTTGCAAGCGAAAGCCCTCCTTCCTCCTGTGCTAAGTCCCCATACCCTGCTGATTAAGACCTGCCCAGTATGTTAATAACTCCTTTCAAGTCAAGGTTTCTATTTGTAGTAAAAATAAGTTTCTGTGGTATGTTAATAAGTCCTTACAAGTTAAAGTTTTTATCTGGAATGAAAATAAGTTCCTGTATCTTGCATGTTTTACATCCTACACTAAACTCCCAACCCCAGGATGCTCTTTTCTTTTCATTGTATTTTTCCAGCAAGGCCTAACAGCCAACTATCTTACCCCTGTAACACCTTATCTCTTCCATAAAAGGGATCTCAAGAGACTAGCAGGGGCTGCTTTCTGAAACCCTGCTTCTAGGAAGAGGCAGGCAGCCCTGTACACATGAATGAAAAGCTTGCTTCATCAGATAATTGTTTTTTCTTCCTGAAATTCTCAGGTCTAACAGTGGGAGTGTAGTTCAGTCATGGAGAATACATTTAGCAGAATAAAAGAACAAAAACGTTTAGTTTGATTTCTTTCAATAGTTTTTGTTAACCGTGATATTTTATTGTATGTTATGAAAAGCCCTTTTGCATGTTGAATATCATGTGGATAAAACATTTCTCTCTGTAGCCTTCAAGTTCCTTATGTTGATGCGAAGGATAAATTCTAAGAGAATATCCGGGGGGAATTAAAAGTGTCCCCATTGTGTCAGTGTTACTGGCAGTGTAGACATTTAAGAGGTGGGGCCGTGGGACAAAGGCACACAGCCTCACCCTGCCTCAGTCAAGGGAGCAGCTCAATGTGCAGTGTGGTTTCCAACATTTGTGTTTGACATCCTCACCGGAAGCCCACAGCCATGGGGCAGCCTGGACTTAGACAAGAATCTCCCAGTCATGGTCTAAATCAAACTTTCTCTTTATAAGATAACACTCTCACGGATTTAATTTTAGTCACATGAAGATGGCTAATGCCAGCGATCCCTTTAAGGTTAAATAATAGAAAAATCAGATATTAACAAGACTCAAACCCCTGAAGTAGCTTTGATACACAAAACCCTCTTGAATCATGCGTAGGAATCAAGATAACAATTTAGTCTCTTTCTCAAGAGAAAAAAACTAGTCGGTCTCAGCATATTAAATTAAGAAAAATCCCCTCTCACCTTCAAGCGGAGCAATTCATTCACCAGACTTCAGATTCATTAAAATCAATTCTTGTTTCGGGATTTTAATCCACTAAAATACTTGCGGATGGCGATCAGTCACTCCTGATTAGGCTTCATTATGGAGTCTATCTGGCTCTCTGGCTCCTTCATCGGTTTATTTTTCCTCTTCTACTTTTCCTCTTTAAATCTTGTTAAAGCACTGAATGCACAATTGAGTGCTGAAACTAAAAGGAACTGGAGCCATGCATGGGCTTCTTACAGGAGGGTCTTTTCTGGGAGTCTCAGGTGACATCATATGTGCTATTGCTGTAGAGGAATACAGACTTAAGCCAACTGTATATATGTATCTTAAAGATATACTATGAAAGTGGAAATCCATTTTATATGCACTCAATGTATTCACAATTATATTATATGACAGTTATTTAAAATATTTGCAAAGTAGAGATAGGAAATTGGTTCAGTGAGTGAAGGTGTCTACTACCAAGGCTGATGACCTGCTCTCAATCCCTGATAACCATATGATGAAAGAACGGAACTGACTCTTACTAGCTGTGCTCTGACTTCCACAGGCAATTGGTGGCATGCACACACACACATACACACACACACACACACACACACACACACACACACAGGCACAGAGTATATATATAAACATCATAAATAAATAACATGCATATGAATACTTTCTCATGAAAGACTGTTCAAGTTTAAAGGGAATTTAGGATGGATGCTGACTTAATAGGTGAAATTTCTGTTCCAAGAAAGTAAATATGGAAAGATGAAAGGTTATAAATTACTAAATACTTAGGATTAAAAAATATTTTTTTTTCCAAATACTAATTGTGTAAGCACATGGTTATATAAGTGCTTTGCATTCAGGTCTCTTGCGTAGGTAGGATATGAGGGTTACCCTCTTTTCTGGCATGAGTTCTGAGATTCAGGGACCTTAGGTTTTTGATCATCTATGAAGTTAAGGGAGTGAATTCTATGACATAAAACTTTATCCAAACTCTAAAACACACTTGCAGATTCTGCATTCAGAAGAAAATATTAATTTAAGAGATGTTATTGAGCACAGGCAGCATAGCTGTCACTTAAAGACAGAGTCGTGGAAAAAGCAAACGTGGACAGTGCCCACGTGGAGGCTAAGTCCCAGGATGGAGAATCTCATGGTGCGATGAGTATGTGTAGAATGTTTTCAAGGGAAGGAGGCCCAGTGGCTAGAATGAAGCACTGACTGGGACCCAGAGTGGGTTTCACATATACATTGAAGGGACAGATCCATCCACATGACGGATGTACAGAAAGGAATCCCTTCCCCGAGCATAATGAGAGAGTAAATGCTCTGAGCAGATAGGAGCGTTGACCCGTGGAGGGAGAGTTGTAGCTCCATCCCAGGACAGAAGTGGAGCTGAACACTGGAGAGAAGCCAGGCAGTGAAGGCTAGGTCAGACCGTGACAGATGGCGCGGTGCTTAAACCATTTGGCTTTTACTCAGAATGTGATAGTCACTGAGGGTTTTGAGCAAGGAAACCATGCATCTTGACATAAGGTTTAAAAGAGATCAGCCTAATGTTACAGTTCCTTCATGTTAGCTGCCATGCTGATTACAATGGGACAATATATCAACAATAGCACAACAAAGACACAGGAACTGAATGGCCTCCAGAGATACCTCTAGTATATTGTATATGCAGTTAACATCTTGGTTGTAATCACAATCACATACCTGTGTACGAACGTAAGCATTTAATTGTTTCTTGGTAACACAGGATATACTGATGTTACAGCTTCCTGTTGCTCCCATGAGAAATCACAGCACTGGTGCTATAAAATCATCACACATTCATAGCTAGAACAAGATGGTAGTTGTGTAAGATCTGGCAACCAATTTTGCATGGACAAATAAGTTTGAGGAATTTTTCGGATTCCCATTTCCATACAGGAGTCAAGGAAGCCAAATGAACCTGATACCTGGGTTTAAGGTAAGAAAAAAGGATGAGGGTAACTGATGAAGGTAACTTTTTTTTTTTTCAAGAAATCCTCAAACTGAAAAGTACACTGAACAAAATGAAAAACACACCGGAAGACTTCAATAGGAGACTAGATCAAAGTCAAGGAATAATTGTTCAGGTTAAAGGCAACCTGTTTATAATTACCCATTTGAAAAGATTTTTTTTTTTCAAATTGAAAAGGAATAAAGGAGGCAGTGGAAATCTTGAGGGTAGCACTATAAAGCAAACATTTGGGTTGCTGGCGTTCAGGGATTACTTGAGAATTACCCAAGCTGCAAAAGGACACAGGGTCTTGTATGGGAATTGGCTCCGTCTCAGGACACTGTAATGAAGCTGGTATGTATTGAAGATTCTAGAAAGAATTTCTTAAAAGCCTAAGAAAGAAATAACCTATGAGGCTGCTGCTCCCTTAGTTTTCTATTGCTGTGATAAAAAGCACGATCAAAAGGAACTTGGGGAGGAAAGGGTCTCGTTTGTCTTACATGTCCTGTTCTAAGTTCATTGGGAGACTCAATTAGGAACCTGAAGCAGAGCCTATGGAAGACTGTTCCCTCCTGGCTTGTTCTCATGTCCTATTCATTTTGCGTTCTTATACAACTAAGGACCCTCCACCTAGGGGTAGCACCACCTACAGTGGACCGGGCTCTCCTGTATCATCCATTAATCAAGACAATGTCCTATGGGCTTGCCTATAAGCCAAGATGATGAAAAACAATTCTCAGCTTGAGATCCCTCTTCTCAGATGTCTCTCTGACTTGTGTCAAACTCTCAAAAAGTTGTTCAGGACAGCTGTGTGACAGTAACTAGATGAATAAATTATCAGGTGCTATGTGCTGTTTACATTGCTGAGAGGAGACTCTGGGAACACGGAGGACTCCCTTGTCCCAGGTTCGAGCATGCTTATTTCGAGTTGGCTCTAAAATACCGTGACTCCTTGACAAAGTTGAATAGAGCAGAAAACAGCTAAGAGTCTCGGAAGCATTGGTTCATTGAGGACAGCTAAAAAGGCAAGCCGATTCCAATAGAGCTAACTATTGTTTACTGCAGGGTATAAAAACGTCTGTGGCAGGAATGAGAAGCGGGAGGCTCATCTACTACTACTACTCATCACTCTGTTCTGCCTCGATATCTTTCGATCAGAAATGACAGTATGATGGTGTTAGTGGTACTTCCCATCCTTTCTGTTGGATGCTGTTAATTGTCCGATTCAATGAAGCTGCTTTCTCTCGCTTTCCCAGTTGACCTCCCTGGTTGTCTCTGCTGGATGCTGTAAGTGCCCAACTGTAGTGATCTTTTGTTATCTGTTGCTGCTTCTACATATCTGACACCTTTTCTTTTCACTTTGAAGTTTGCTCGCTATATGCTTAATAAATTCACACATTCAAAATCAGAAGCATGGCTCTCGTGGATCATTACCTGTAACAGAACATGCTATTTCAACCAACCTGGTGACAGATATTTCAGCAGAAGCTTTCAGATCAAGAGAGTGATGTGAGATTTACACAAAACAGCAGGGAAAAACAATAATAAAACAAGCAAGGACATAACATCCCAAAGATTGCCTTTTGCACTGAGGAGGGGATACATACATTCAGAAATATGCTAAGAGAATATGTCCTCTCCTGGCCTTCCTCACAAGAATCTGAAAAAGTTACTGAAAAAATAAAGTCACACGAAGACACAAAACTCACTGAAAAGACTAAAGAGACAGGTGAACTCAGGAGACTCTGATTGCATAGTGTGTGTGTGTAAGACCTGTAGTTAATGTGTATCTGTTGCTTGAATAAGGGCTTTCTTTGCAATTTTGAAGGATTTCAATGTTGATGGCAGAGCTATGTCACCCCAGTAGGCATAAGAAAAAAAGAATCATCTCTGTCTTTCCCAGTTCTAGAAACTGGATACTTTCCTTGGCTCATGATTTTCTTCTGAGAAACTAGCACTGACGAGCAGAATCTTCCCCATCCGCGTTGCTCTGCCCTCCTCCCCTCTGAACTGACACCTTGGTTGTATGGAGCTTGTCTCCCCACCTCAACATGCAAGATGAATGCTCTTAACCTCAACTCCAGCCCACGCATCCCCCTTTCTATGGTGCCTCAGGACACTCAAGAGTTTCTGGGGAGAAGAATGTTAATGTCTTTGGGGGCTCTGTGTTCTGGATACCACAAATGGTGAGATCAATTCAAAGTGACGGGGTACCAGACAGAGCTTTCCTTTTCACTGTGAATTTTATCAGAATCCATCTAAATGTGCACAGCAGCATGTCAGCATAAATTTCATGACAATCCCATTCAATTATCTTTTTTTTTTCTTCTAAAGGCAATTCATCTTTTAGGAAAACAAGTGACGTCTTAACCTTTTCCCGTATGACTGCATTTCTCTGAAAAATTAGGAAATTGACTGTGCAGGAAACAAATTGTGAGTCTATACTAAACAGTAAATGATGATTGTGTGTGTGTGTGTGCGCGCACACGCGTGCGCATGTGTGCATTCGTGTATAAAGATTGAGATACTGAAAGTAGAAAATAGAGGACAGTGATGGCACAAGCCAGCCTAGTAATTTTTTTCATTCAATGATTGGTTTATTAAATTTATATATTTTACTATTCTCATGACATAATCATGCTGTTATAGACTGGAGAAATTATACTCACAAAATATTCCAATGTACTGATCACTGATTGTCAGACCTTTGCCAGATTCAGAGAAAGGTTACTTACTTCTGGTTATATACTTCTAATTTCTCCTGAAGATAGTGCTGATTCTTACTGATATCACAGTGCAGTGTATAATGGGGAATATGAGGGGTATGGAGACATGCCTTATCAGGATGAAAGATGACCGAAGCCATTTGTATTCAAGTCTACATTCTTTTTTGTTGTTTTTTGGTTGGTTAGCTTTGTTTGTTTGGTTTTGGTTTTTGTTTTGTTTTGTTTTGTTTTCATGACAGAGTTTCTCTGTATAACAGCCATAGCTATCCTGGAACTCACTCTGTAGACTAGGCTGGCCTCAAACCCACAGAGATCTGCCTTTACCTATTGAGTACCAGAATTGAAGGTCTGTGCTGCCACCATCTGGCTCAAGCCTACATTCTTGCCAGAGACACTCCATGACATGTAGGCAGTGGAGTAAAAGAACCCTTGCTCCTGTGATTGCTTGTCAGCCTGGAGTGAAATGAAGTGAAATGAACTACCTTTCTAGTTCACAGGTTAACACACGCCCCAGCAGACCATCGTTAAGCACATGAAGATACATCACAACTCTAAATGTATCTGATAAGTTATCTCTATTTCATATTTCTTAGCATAAGCTTTTTAACATTTCTAAACAAGCTTCTGCTCACTGTCAGTGTGTAAAGATGGACAAGTGTGTCTTCAACTGTGAGTTGAATATTTAGAAGAGAGTCATGTGTTCCTGAAAAGTGGCCAAAATGGGAAAGATAGGAAAAATGGTTCCAGATTTTATCCTGAAGCTACATTATCTCAACACTAGAGCTGGAAGCTAGGAGGGATTTTAGAGCATATACACTCCTAGAAACATTTACCAACTGGTAAGTGGTTAACTCTCACCTGTGATTAAGTAGACTTTGGTGGGGGCAGGTGCCCCCAATTTTTTTTTTTTTTTACTCAGCCATTTCAGGAAAATAAAACTTTGAAGATTAGAAATGTGTGCTTAGGACATGGAAGACGAGCAGAGTCTTGTCTTCGTGTCATTTGGTCGACGGGATAGACATACCCAGACGAAAGCAACTTAAGGGAGAAGGGGTTGATTCTGGTGCATGTGGTGAGAAAGTCAAGGAAGTGGAAGCTCAAGGCAGCTGGCCACATTTATGTCTGTAGTCAAGTCTCAGAGAAAGGTGGATGCATCCCATGTTCCGTTCCCTTTCTCCTTGTATGTGGTCTAGGATCTCAGCCAGAAAAGGGGGCTACTAATACCTATGTGGATCTTAGAAAATTCCTCAAAGTATACACAGAGGCTCATTTGCCAGGTAACTCTGGGTAATAACTGACGACTAACACCAAACATTATGAGTACTTTGGAGAAATTTAGGAGAAGGTATATGTTGCGTCTTTAAGTCATCATTCTATCTAGCCATATCCCTGCTTGATGGTGGATTGATGGTATTAACTCTCATTGTGTCCAGAGGTCTCAATTTCAAAAGCCACGCTCGGCTCATGTAAATACCAAAAGATAGCACAAAGGAAGGAAGATTATGGAGACGCACACAGGACCACTTAGTCTACTTGAGTGAGCCAATTCTAATGCTCTAAAGTGCCACTCTAACTTGATTTTTAAGGACTCTTTAGCCATTCTGAACCATCACTACTTGAGACACAAAGGAGAGTAAGAGATGAATGTAGCGTTTCCCACGTGAGGGACCCACAATGGTGAATCGCTTTACAAGATACATTGGGCCGTTCCCTTGAAGGTGACTCCATTTTAATCATTGGGGGGATCCTATTAAATGCTAAGATTTGCCTGAAACAAACCAAAAATAACAAAACCAAACGGTATCACTATCTCCATACCCACCACCATATACACACATAGACACAAAATTGTAGGCAGTTTCTGAAATGTCTGTCAAAGATTCACTTCTTATAATATAGCCTGACCTTTCTCTTTGTTCTTGGGGCTGAAATTAGTCACCCCTTTCCTTAATGACCTCGAGGTAGAAATTATAAAAGCCTAGGATATCTTTCTTGTTCATGCTTTCTTGTTCTCTCGGTCCTACAGGCGTTTGAAGCTGCCTCCCTGAGATGAGCTGTTTTCTGGAGGGGATCCGTGTGATCAGATAGTGAGAGCGGAGGTGTCTGAAATAGGTTTGGCAGAGCAAACCCTGCCTTCAGTCCCTCCGGCATCTGAAGAAGTGTCTCCACCATGAATTTGGCCCCTGGATAACTAGCCTCGGCGGTGGGTTGATTTTAGCACACAGGGAGAACCGCCTGCTCTGCCAAGGGGTCACTGACCCATAGAACTGTAAGGCAAATAATCACTATGACTTTAATAAATACGATCTGGGTTAAAATTTTTAAACAAAAATGTCTAAGTATTACACAGAGGAGGGGGGACAAACAGAGAGAGACAAAGACTCAGAGGGAGAAAAAAAAAAGCATAGACTTGAAGAAAAAAGACTGTAGAAGCATAAACTACATACTGTTCCCACGACAGTCAAAGTCCAGCAACGTTGGGTCACAGAACACGAAAAATCATGAAACACTTCCCAAATATGCGAAGCACTCAGTTCCCAGAGTCTGTGAGGAAAGACATGGAAGAGCGGAGGGCTTTCATGGATGGTGGCTAGAGAAGCTGAAGATTTAAAAATAAAGACTAAAATGTTAAGGAAAAGGAACGGTATTGAAGACACCCTCTTCTTCCGGCACTAATGATTTCTTTTGTGTTCTGTTGCAAGGACGTTCTCAGAGAGAAACAGATCAGTGTGTAAGCAGCATTTCGTGGAGACACATCCGCACAGAGGGAACGGGAAGGATTCTTGGTGTTCTTTTATAATGTTTTTAGTTTTTTAGGTTTTGTTTCGTTTTGTTTTGAATTTTGGCATGTGTGTGCTTGCTGGCATGCATGTCTGAGCAACGTGCATAAGTTATGCAGTGCCCACAGAGAACAGACGATCCCTTAGAACTGACATTCCGGACAGTTGTGAGCCGCCACGTGGGTCTTGGGACCAGAACTCAGGCACGCTGCAAGAGTAGACGGTGTTCTTAATGGATGAGTCACTTCTCCATCCCCTTTGCAAATACTTCTCGTGTGTTTCCAACAAATCTGATGAGCCACATTCTTGGGAAGATTGTTTTTATTTGATCATTAACTGATTTGTTTCTTTGGGTTTTTTGTTTTTGTTTGTTCGTTTGTTTTTGTTTTTATTTTCCAAGTAGGGTTTCTCTGTTGTGACTCTGGCTGTCCTGGAACTCACTCTGTAGACCAGGCTGGCCTTGAACTCACAGAGATCCTCCTGCTTCTGCTTCCCGAGTGCTGAAATTAAAGGTGTGCACCACTGCTGCCCAGGTATTAACTGATTTTTTAAGTGAGATTATTTTTATATGAAATGCACTAATTTTGAGTCTTTTCCATTACTTTTACATTTTGTTAATAAGTGCCTTGCAACAAGTAGAAAAATACAAGTTTTCCAGCAGTAATAAGACCTCAACAAATTAAATGACTTAGGACAGGAGCAGATATTGAAACTTACAGCATCTTCTAAAGAGAAGCTGAGTACTATATAACACTTTCTGTGTTCTAAGCTTTTATAAATTGCGTGTGATTTCAGATTCCAAACAGAGAGCAGGTGCTCAGCAGAGCCTGCCCTGCTTGTATGGTTTCAGTGCTGTGAGCTCTGTCTAATAGTGAGGACTGGAAGTCCAAGTTTCTAAATGTCAGCCGAAGACCAACTTGGCAAGGAACTCCGGAACCCTTGAGCATAACAGCAGGCTCCTGGTAACGGTTTGTCAAACTCTGTGGCGGTTCAAGCATCATATATAAAATGATATTTGTGCTGTTTGATTATGGCATCCACATTCTTGTGTATATTTAAAGCCATCACTAGATTACTTAAGATGCCTAATAAAACGCAAATGCTATGTAATTAGTGAATGGACAGTATTGCTTAGGGAAGAACAGAGAGAGGAAATGTCTATGCAGTTGGTGTGGTGATGTGCTACCCACTGTCACAGGCTGGATCCCGCCAGTATGGAAACAGATAATACAAGGTTTAGCTGTATGAACCAACTCAGGGTTCTGTGATCCAACAGCCACAGTTCAGGCACCCAAGGTGTTGTTGAACAAATTAACGAACCATTTAATCAAGTAACCAAATTTTAAGTAAGAATTCAATACGTTTCTTTATTTAGACTTTAGTTCGGAGTAGTTCTTACTGCCACATAGAGGAAATATTATAAGAAACAAAATGTAATTCGGACCCTTTACCTGCCTTTAAAGAAAATCTTCACAATTTGGATATGAATGAGAGAATCCCATTTTTCAGTAACATATATCAATACCCATGCTAATTTCCTGTACGACTACTGAAAGAATGAAGAAGTTAGACTCCTCTAGTCTTAGATACCACTAATAATGCCATTGGGTCAAAGAACAATTGTGTATCATTTACAATATGAAAGCACTCAGAGGTTACATCTTTAGAGTAAGGAGCTGTCTGCTACCTTTCCCTACAGATAAACTTCTCTGGACCAACAGGGTGGTCTAAGAAAATGAGCGTCATCTCATCTGTAGAAAGGATGATGGCATATGTTTTGTTTTATGGTAACTGTCTTCGTGTCCTTGCCCATTGCTGGGATTTAAAAAAAAGTTAATGGCAAAGCAACTTAAGTGAAGAAAGATTTATTTTGGCTTAAAGCCCATCACGGGTGTGAGTCAAGGAAGCTCTTTCACAACACATCCGCAATCAGGAAGCAGAAGGTGATCAAACGCAGCTGCTCAGCTCTCTTTCTCCACTAAAGAGTTCAGGGCGTAGACAGGGAATGGTGCCGCCCACCGTGGGCAATTGTTCCACCTCTGTTAGTGAACACAATCAAGATAATCTCACGAAAGCATGCCCAGAAGTCGGTCTCCCAGGCGATTAGACTAGCCATCACAATAATGACTAAGTGAACATTCACCATCACCACGCTACCTTTATACTCCCTGTAGTATGGTGTAAATGAAATTTTATTACTTTATCATTCTTTGCTCACCACTCTGCTTTCAGGAGAGCAGGGCCCAGAGCATGGGTTCATTTTTTGTCTCCCTAGATCCTTGTTGGTGTAGCAACAAGCACCAAACAAAAATTCGTCAGAGGAGAATTTTAATAAAATTTCACACATGACATTCCACACCACATTATATTGTAGATATTTCAATCAAACAGGCTATTAAGAAAGAAAATGTAACATTATTGGATTAATTTTCTCTACTGCAAGGTGGGGTAACAACGGGGTTAAGGGTGCGCAGTGACATTATCAAGAAAATCTTTAATAGGATCAGCAGGGCTTATAGTGCCAGAAACCTGCGGGAGACACCTGCCACAGAACAGTTCAAATATCTGTGTAAGTGCCTACCTGTACAGCCATCTGTGTGGGGGCAAGGTCTCTGAACTGAGTTGGAAAGCAGTCCCTAGGTGGACAAGCTTGGCTTTAAATTCTGCAATATTCCTTCGACGTATTTCTAAAAAAAGAAAGAACATCTTCCTTGTGCCTCTGGCAGGAAGCTTATGTGTGAGCCTGTTTCACTTGGTCCCTCTGTTCAGCTACTATTTCTGCCTCCCTGAACACAATTATACCTTAAGGGGACTAGTGTATGTACATTATTTCCAAAGGGTGAGAGGGCTCAGCCAATGCTGATGTCTGGAAGCTGCTTTGAGTGAGGTCACAGTAATCACAAGCCTGCAAGTTCCTTAGGAAGCATGGGAATTCAGAGCTGACAACAAAATGACCTCGCAATTCCCTGTCTAGGGTTTCTGCCAAATGCAACCCAACTCTGCATATGTGAATAACAGTTTTTGGTGAAGGCGTCTGAATCCCGTGTGATATTTTCATCACAATAGAAGTATAAAATTATTAATAGTAATAAATAGAGAATGTCGCTCTCAAAACTAAGAACTATAAACTCCTAATTAAGGGATGATGAAATGTCACACCGTAATAATTAGAGAATCCAAAACCCTGGCTATTCTTCTGGCATGGGGGCGCTGCTCAGAGATAACTTGCATTTGAGATATTGAGACATATTTTTTGTAGAATCCAGAGTTTCACGCTGACTCTTATGGCTGTAACTCTATGGGCTGTAGAGTCTCATTCTCTCTCTTAGAAAAAAAATGGAGATTAGCCAGTGTGATATGGTTTTCTTACCAGTATGTTATTGAAAAAAACAGTCCAGTGTTTTCCATCTAAGGACTTCATTATTTTTCAGTTTTAGTGTATCTTAAAACAGTGCCTCCATGACAAATGTAATCAGCAGCATTAAGTGTGTGGTAGCAGAATCTGAGGTTTGAAGACCTCGCTGGTTTTCTTTTACTCCTGGGACTGCTCATTAGTCACTCTGCTCTACATGCAGTCAGATGTGCTCTGTGGTAAGAGAACTAGACTTGAGCTCTGTTTCTGTTGCTACCTAGATTTATACCTTGGAGCAGCCTGTTAAACAGGCTTGTGTGGATTGGGGTGGGATGGAGCCTAATATCCTCATCAGTAACACATAGCTACAGTGTATGTGTCAGGGTCCTTTTTGTCCAGATGGGTGAAGAAATGCAGTGTCCTGAGAGAAGGTATTTCAGTGTTCTTTCTCTTCTCTTTTCCTTCTTATTCTCTCCCCTGTTCCTCTTGTTTTCTTTAATTGGGAATAAGTTAAAACATAATTAGAGAAATTGATTTTTCTCTCTAGTCACTTTTTACTTGGTTTCGTTTTCAATGTGGGCTCGACCTCCAAACATTTTCATCATCACACGCACACGCACTGTACCGTCGAGAATATCAAAGACCCATTTTCATGGTACATTTGAAGAAGTTCTTCCTACGGGGAATGAGACACCCTCAGCTAATATACAGAATGCAAAAAAGAGTAAAAGACGAGGCAAATAACTAATGGTTATTATTGTAGATTTTACCTTTTCAAAAGGAAAAAGTCATCTACTCATTCAACACCGGCCTCACAGGAAAGAGCGGACAGTGAGCTATTAAGGATTAACTTCTGTGATGAGTCACGTTGTAAACTTAGGGGCTTTTCAACCAATTTTTTGTGTATTGGGATATTTCGTTTCTTTGTAAGTTTAGCAACACCATCTTTAAACTTATTTTCAAAATAACCCAAGTTTTTATTATGAATTACTATCTGTATTAGGATATCCAAAATCAATATTCCATATTCAATAATTCAATAGCATCTACAGTTTTTCATCATATAAAACAAAGGACTGCTTATAGATTGTCAAGAATCTGAGGACAGGACTCAGCCTGAGTCCCATGTTCAATACCACATAGACCAAAGTAAATAAAAAGCCAAGAAGAAGTTCATTGACTCCCTATTTCATTTCAAAATGTTCTCCCTAATTTAGCACACGATCACCTGGATTTAACTCTATTAATTTAAAAGCCTTATTTTATTGATAGTGGTTACATCTTATTTATATTTTCTTACAAACCAGGTTTACATGCATAGGCAAGATATTTATATTTTACAACAGGAGAAATGTGAATTAAGGGTATCTAAAGATACTTATCAAAGAAATACCTTTAGTAAATATATTTTACTAAAGAGAGTACCATGCTGTGAATGCTATTCTGGAACACTATATTAAGTACTATTGAAAATTATGCGCGTTAATATTAATTTTGAAACATTCTGTTTCTGTATCAGATAGGTAATTATTGTCCTTATTGTGCTGAATAATTCAAAGTGAGGATCAACATAGTTAGGCAATTGTCTTACACATTTAACTACTTAGTAGAAGGGCTGGAAATTCATAATTAGGTTTGTGTAATTCTATAATCAGTGGACGATTGTCCCAGGATGTCTTAGTGCTATTCAAACAGGTGTGCTATTAAAATTTCTTAGAATATAATGTGTCTAAACAGAAATATAACTGACAATACTATTCTGGTGTTTTCAAATGTTTTGAGTATGTACCACAAAAAGCTTTGAAATTTGCAACATAGTATTTTATACCTTAGACAGCAAATTTAACACTCTTTAGATAAAACAAGAAATTCTACTGAAAAGATTTGGCTAATTTTCTGTTACAAAATTCCAACATCAAAATCACAGCCATTTGTCCTGATCTGTTTCTAGAGACGCTTCTATCATATCCAGAAACCAGCATGATTGTGTTTCAAAACACTGAGTGCTTAAGCTAGAGTGATCATGATAATTCTCAATATTAAGCCAGAAAAGAGCATTGAGAATTAGCAAATCTTCACCACCTCTTAACTCAGCAACAGGAAATTTCAAAGGAGGCAGCATTTAGTTATAACATTTTTTTCCCTCAAAATTTGTTTCCAGGATCATAAGATAGAAAAGCATATTTTAAATTGGTATAATTAAGAAAATAGTACATAATAGTCTTATGATCTCTTTGTAAAATTAGTTGTCATGAATAAACTGCCTAGAAATGGCTTGTTTTGTCATGAAACTATGATTTAGATTTTTATTTTTTTATTTTTTTAGAAAGGGGCTATTGTGGAAATTCTATTATAGATTTTTCTATTATTTCAATTTCAAGCTGTATCTGTATTTCTGGAACTATATGCAAATACTGAAAATCGTGTCAGAAGATGTTTAAGGTTAGTTCCACTTTAAATGCCTTGAAGAGTAAAAACAGTGTTTCAAGTACATACATACATTTGTCTCATAGTTCGTGAGAGTCATATAAATCAACTAATTCATTCAAGCAGTGGATTCTAGTTCATCTTTGATGTTTCCAGTGTTCCTTTAGAAATGATACACTGTGTATTTTTAGTGTTTTTGTCAGGAAAGAACTGGAGTCCTGGTCATCTATCAGTAGTTCTGATTCATTTGCCTTTACTGTAATCCCAGGTGACCCTCCCTACAAACTGTCATTCATAGTTGGAGCACGTGAATGATAATGTGTGGTCCAAAAGTCCATGGCAGGGAATAGCAGTGATTTAGACAGAAATAAACTCACCATTTGGGTTCTAATACACTAACGGACATACAATGAATAAACAAACTTTCTTCTGAGTCCCAGAGAAACCATGATCTAAAGACTGGCAAAGATTACTTCAAGTTCAGCATCCCTCTGAGTGCTTAGTATTTACCATGTAGTAGAGAAATAGACAGGAGAAGGGCTGTACAATTATCACAGGCATGCTGCTGAGGTTAGAGAGTGTGTTTGTAACAAGCAGAGAATGGCTGCTGGAGAATGCAGAATAAAGCAGAGGCATTTTTTCCCCCTCATTTTCTTTTTTCTTTTGTTTTTTCAAGACAGAGTTTTTTTGTTGTAACTCTGGCTGTCCTCGAACTCACTCTGTAGACCAGGCTGTCCTTGAACTCACAGAGATCTACCTGTTTCTGCCTCCCAAGTGTTGGGATCAAAGGCATACGCCACCACCACTGGGCCTCAATTACCAAGATACTTACACTCCACATATTGATTGTTTTAACATCTGTCCTTCCTTTGCTCATTACTTTGAATGGATGAGATACAATTGTTGCAGAAGTTTATTTTAGTTCTATATAAAATAATTGTTTTATGCACTGTTGGGTGAGGGACTGTATAGGGCATTTTGTATTGTCTGCAGGTGTTGGATTTCTGTGGGGGTTGTTTAATTGCTAATGATCTGCATGTGCTACCAGTAGAATACCTGAGGAGTTTTGAAAGAATCAAAACACCTGAGCTCAGATGCTCGGGGTTCCACTGTCCAATCTGGCGCTGGCCAGGATGGTGGTTCCCTCTGTTGAGGTCTGGCAGGGCTTCTGCATATGAAAATGCCTCCGGGTCTTCCATGCTGAGCCACCACAGCAGCTAACTACCACATACAATCATATTCTTTGAATTCTAAAAGTCAGACAGCACTGTGCTAAGATACTTCTCTTGGAGAAGTGAAGATGGTTTTCCTGTGAGTGTGTCCCTGCCACAGAAAGGTGACCTCAGCCCTGCACACTTCTGGCTCATTCTGTAAATCTCAACTGTCACTCAAGTTCATTGCCTCGGGCTGTACTGCCATAGAAAATGCCAAGGTGAATGCTGTCCTAGAGATTTCAGTAAATCTAGGTTATCACTCATTTTAGATTAACATTTTGAATGAAAATCACCACAGGATTTAAAAAAAACTTTTCCTTTGAGGGTGAAACTGTAATTTAAGATTATGCAATGAAGAAACATCAGCATGATAACTAATTGTCATTTTAGAAGATTCTATTTGGAAAATCATGAAATACCTCTACAGTGTGAAATGCTATCAAAATATGTAATGCCTTCAAATTAAGTATTATTTGAACCATATCATCAAAATAAGTCTTTATTACATCTTGAGATATGAAAATTAATATATAAATCAATATGTCAAATAATTTTATATTAACTCTTATTTGTTGACAGCAATAGCTTTTAATTGGGAGGAAATTTGGGCAATAGATATGAAAGGAAAGTTTATCATTTTCACTTCCACGTCATCAAATAGATTTCTGAGAGGGAATCCCGCAATCCTGGTGATCCATCAGCAGGCCTGAGGAATTTGACTTCATTAGCCTTCTACCTACCCTCCCTTCAAAGACTATTCTTCACAGTGAAGTGCAAGGTTGGAAGTATTTAGTCAAATCCTCCACGTTTTTATGTAAAGTTGCCTTGATAGCAAGCAAACTGTGTCCTGTTCTGTTGTATCTGCATGATATGCACCTCTGGCTCCTACGGTACCTCTCTGGGATACGGATGAGCAGCCAACCCTTTCTCCTGTTTCTACAGAACAGAAAGGTTTACTTAGTAGAGCTGCTGCTAACTCATAGTTCAGGCAACAAGTATTTTAGCTCTTTACATGACAAATTACTTAAGGAAATAAGAACGTGGGTAAAAAAGTTATAGTGTGTTCTATAGAAACATAGTGTGTTCTATAAAAAGGACCATGAAGAATACACAAAACCTTCATACACACACACATTCTTAGTGCATCCTGTCTTCAGACTCAAGGGACATTGTCTGAAAACTTGAAGCTGATTAAGTTATCCACAACTGGTTTACAATTTTAGTTAATGCTAATTTAAAAAAGCGTCTTTGAGATGTGAATATGGATGAAATTTTCTTTTAAGTCATCAGATAAAATACAGGAAGTTACTGATACTTTAAAAAATTATGACTTAATAGTGTGGGATTTTTTTCCCCCTAAAACGTCAAATAATGCAAGTGCAAACTACAATAGCTTAAAGATTCATTTGAGCAAAAAAATACTCCCTTCTCAAGAAACCAGTGGCTCCAGATTTGAGAACATCATGTCTATACCCACTGTGTAGTATGTTAATTACAGAATAAAATTTATTTAAAACCCTAGATATGTTTTAGAAGAAATGAGCAAACTCACAGGGAAGCATAGATTAAAGTAAGGGAGTACGGGTATTAATGACCCACTGCTAACGAATCCGTTAATTATGAGTCTGTCTAAGCAAGCCCATCCAGAAAAATCTCACTGCATATTTATATTTTAGTGCAGTTAAAAGTGTTACACAACCTACCACATTAATAAAAATGAACAAAAAGTATCTGTTAGTCACTCATGGTCAAACAGCACTGGTCTATTTGGGTTATTAATGGACAGTATTCACATAAAACACTTGCTTAGTTCAGTGAGAAGAATATAATGTTTGCTAATTACATGTAATTTGCTCCCTTCCTAGTGCAGACACTTCATGAGTTCAAGAACAAGCACTATCTGTTTCTTAAATGATACTGAGCAGATAAACATATGCAGTAGGAATGTGCCACCTAGTTTGACCATGAAGTACAGAGAGAAGGTCTAAATGCAAGGCTCACCTTCATGTATATCTGGCTGGTACTCAGTCAACAGAGTGTCAGCAACACTCGAACAGGTCCCCTAAGGGTCAGATGGCCCCAATGGGCTCCATGGAAACCCGAGGAACTAGAATTTATTGAGCACACTCAAACATGATGGTAGGTGAATATGGGAAAGATTATGGATATTTAGAAATTAATCCTGGCTTCTTTATATCAGAGTAACAAACTAAACATCTTTTTCTTCCTGTGTGTGTGTAGGGTGTGTGTGTGTGTGTGTGTAACTACTTGTCACTTCAGACTGTGATCTGAAGGATATGTCAACACAAATTGGAGCTCTTAAAGGAACAATTTAATGTACTTTAATAAGTTTCATATTTTGATTTCTTCGTTTGAGTCGATGACCTTAAGCTTTAGAAAGCCAGTTTATTGAATAGGATCATAATCAGTCTCAGTAACCCTGCCGGCACCAGTTACAGTTCTATGGCAGCTCTATAGATTGGGGTGTGTTGTAGGAACCATAAAAGAGAAGTACGGATCAGTTCCATACATTGGCTTGAGCAGTTTCGGCTGTGGTTAGAGGATTTGTGTCCCACTGTGGGTAGTGAAATTCCTGAAAAGAAGCAGTGTCTGCAGAGACTGATTGACTGGCTAGAATTTTAGTACTGTGGAGAGACTGGAATGTTGCCACACCAAGGTCTCATCATTTTATCACGGGCTAGCTTTAGCCCCTAGAGCAGCTGTGCCTTGTCTACATCTTTGTCAGAACTAACATCCTGGGACTAAAGGATGGAAGCCTTTTGGAATTTATTAACTTATCTGCCCCATCTTGTTGTACCTGCTTCTCTGAGGTACCCACCAATGCATTTTGAACTCACCTTGAATTATTGCCTTCTTTTTTATGTAAAACTCTAAAACTTCATGAAACTGCTCCCTTACTGGAAACAGTTCCAGGGCCACGGTCACTCAAAATGGCTCCAGAATAAATTCTTTTATTCCCTTTAAGACAAGGACTATATTTTTGGCCTTGGCAGACTGCAACATGTAACCTCAGAGTAGAAACAAAAATGTCTTTCTTAGGATGGCAAGGGGTAAGTTCCCCCTCCCTGAATATAGAGATTTCCACCTTTTAAAACTTTATCCCCCATTGGAAGCCATGTTTTTTTTTTCTCCTCCTCCTCTTCCTGCTCCTCCATCTCTTTCTCCACTTTTTTTTTTTTTTGAGACAGGGTTTCTATGTTGTAACTCTGGAAACTCACTCTGTAGACCAGGCTGGCCTTGAACTCACAGAGATCCACCTGCCTCTGCCTCCTGAGTACCGGGATTGAAGGCGTGTCACCACTGCCTGGCTTGTCCTCTTCTTGTTAGACATGTTGAACAATGGGACACTAATAGCACTTGGGATTATCCCCTTAAATGTATTCTGTATACTGAGAGAGGGGGATTTCTATTTCAGGCAATTGTGAAAATGTAAGTTTTGGGTACAGGTCTTCAGCAACCTTGATATATTCCCATGAATCCTGATAGAATAAAAACCAATATCCTGGGCCACAAATGAAAGACATCCCAGAAAACATAGTCCTCAAGAAGCTGTATCCCTGGGTGGAGTCAGACCTAAAGAACTCTCCCTAACTCTGTCATTGTTTGAGTTTATTGGAGCTCATTTGATTTCTCTTCCAACCAAAGGCCTAACCAACACTGGCTTAGTGGATTATTAAATAGATTACACTTAAAAAAGGGAAAAAAAATTCCCATGGTTCTGGAATAAGTTAAGATACTAAAATTGTTTAAACTCCCAATTCTCTATAGATCGCTATATTTGACTCTTGTAATTGTTTTTCATTTGTGAATATACCAAGTCACTCAATTTTGAGCATTCCCTTCGATTAACAAAAGCTTCGCTTTTATAATTAATTATGAGTGAGTTTTCTCACTTATTGAAAAGAGGCAGAACCAGGTTGTTGAGAATATCTGACTGAAGTGGTTAAAGAGCCTGGGTTGAGAGTCTTAAAAAAAAGGAATGCCAGCTAAGAGCTAACCAATCGATTTCTGGCTTCTGTCTGGAGGTGTCAATTTCAAGCAAGGCAGCTGGTTCTTATATTGTCTTTTAATCTGGTAAATATTAGATTATGTGCTTTAAATATGCTCTCGAGGACAGGCTTTTCCGATCATGTTATTCCTCTTTTGTTCTCCCAAGGTTCCTGACACACAGCCTGCTTTCCCTTTCATCGTGACCTCCACTGGGCCCAGCATCCTCTGCTCTCTCATTTTCCTGGCTCCCACTGACTCTCGGTCTTTCTTATCTTCACAGCTTGCTCCTTAGGTATCTCCTATCTCCTTTGAACTTCCGTTCCTGCCCGTATTCCTTCTCTCTCCCCCTGTCTCCCTCACTGCTTATCAGTATCCACATAGAAAAATAGAAAAATGTCACCGGACATCATCGACTAGACTTCAAGTGGACATTTGAGAGATCTCACCATCGTTTTCTTTAAGATGAAGAGCAGGACGTGAAATGCTGGAAGTGGATCGTTTTTAAAGGGCCTGTGAGCCAACCTCGACACTATTAAATGCCGAATTTTTCTTTCTTCATGTTGTGAAATAAGTTGTCTGAACTTCCCACAAACTTGACAGTAAAGTAGAACACGGTTTTCAAAATATGAATAAACGATTTCAGTTTCATTGGGATGAACACAAACTAGTGTTAGAAAAATGCACTGTTTCAGAGCACAAATCTAAATTGTTCGCAAAATTAAAAACTCTGAAGAAATTTCCATGTATTTACTTTCAACAGTTCAGTTTTCTTTTCCCCGATCAGAAATGACTTACAAGTGTGCAGCCAAATCCCCTAACTAGATCTACCCACTTTAAGTTTTAAAACCAGTAGGCTCTAACTAGTGGCAGCAATGGGATATTATTTGAGTATTGGTGATGTATGCTTTTATTTTTTAAATGAATTCCCTTTTTCTGATTGATATGCAAATAAAAATTCCATACAGGTGGATTAAGGAAGCCAATCAAACATTTTGCCCAGATTCAAACTCTCCATTTCAGTGGGCTTCTCTCCAATTAGAGCGGTCATTACTTAGCCTTGGAGCTTTGTGAAGGGTTTTACACTTTATCAACTATATTGTCTGTCTGTCTGTCTATCATCTATCTATCATCAACGATCTCATTTATTATATTGTTCTTACTACTTCGATACACAGAAAGTTAAATTCACCTATTCACGAATAAACTATGACAAACTCGAAATTAGAAAAAATAATTAATTTTGTAACTTCTTCCATTACTAATGTATCTTTTTGGTCAGCTTTTTGTCTTTCCTCATCATCTGATATTACCCTCTTGATCCACTTTCTATATCTTATTCTCTACCCAGAAAAACACCTGTTCATATATACACATGTACCTTAAAAACTAGAATTTAGTTTTCATTCCAATGAATGAAAAACCCGGCAAGATCTTTTGAGCATTCATCTTTAAGCAACAATACATACTTTCAAGATAGAAAATCTCCCGGGGAATTGGTTAATGTTTAGGCTCTCTCATCTGAGGACACTTGCTTGTTCACAATTTACGTAGCGGGATAAACCAATAGTATAAAGTTTATTCAAGCAACAACTCTCTTTGATATATTTTCTCAAAATACTCTTTATAAATAATATATATTATATTGTATATAATATATATAATAATAACTTTATATATTAGCTTCTATTAGCTTTCTGCGCTGGTTCTTTGAAGTTTCAATTACCATTGTCTATTTGAAAAGATATCTTGAAACCAATGGGACAAACTGATGGGTAACACAACATTTACACTTTCTCTCTCTAACTTCAGCAATGTGAGGAACATCTGCCAACAGCTGCTCTGCCGTCTCACGTAGAGAGTTAATGTCCCGGATAATGAGAGCTGCGGAAGCGGCCACTAAATATTTACTCACATTGACTGAGATCCGGGTGGAAACGGAAGTGATCCTGTAATTCACCGACTGACGCCCAAGCCTGTGTTTGCACCAGCACGGTTTGACTGTCATGGTATTGGCATTCATAATCATACTCTCTTTCTGAACTCAGAGATCCACCTTTTGTGTTTATTTATCAGGACTAGAAATACTGTTGACAATTTTTGATATTAATCATTAAATATTGATTCAAGATGGCGGAGGAGAACAAAGTGAGTTGAAATTTGTGAGTGTAATTCTCAGGTGTCCGTGATCTCCGTGTTCAGAGTTCTCTCACAAAGTCTAGATGGAATTTGAAGACAGGGAGGAACTGAGTTTCATTTACATATCTTAAGAAGGATAATGATCATATTAGTCTTCTTGTACAGGAATTCAACATCATGCTAGTTCATAAAATATGGTATAGATGATGAGAAATATAACTTAGTCCTAAGACAGAAAACAAACACAGGGAGATCTTCCGTCTGTTAGGCTAAGCACCATGATGTTGGAATCTAAGCTAGAGGTTTATTCTTGTCAGATTCAACATCATTGGATAAATCCAGTTTATTTCTATTACGCCATCCTGAAAGCTTGAAACGTCATCCTTAAAGGCTCAAGAATGGTTACAGGCATGTCTTACAGCAGTCGTGAAAATAAACGTGTTTGGATGGAAAAGTGAACAGCCCTGGATCTCAGTCACACACTGGAGATGTTTAGACAGGTTACGACGGAATGAGGTGTCCTTGCTGAATGCATGTTTTATGCAGAAGGGGGTTGCCCAAGTTCCTGTCATCTTGAAAGAATCTCTCTTTGCTCCCTGTCTGTAAAGCATCCGCTGTGACACAACTGATGTCGATGCTAGCAACTTGCTGCTACCTTCCTCTGTCTGTCGCAATTAGATATTCAACTAAGGCGTGTGCTGGAGACCATCTGGGAGGGACATTATTTCTTCTGTCCCTTGAGGAATAACATGTCTCATTTGAAGCTGAGCCCACCTTGCTTTTTGTGAAAGCAGGAGCGCGCCAGGTGGTCGACGTAGAAAAACACAAAGAGTAACACCGCGGAGGACTAAAAGACAGGACTCTGGCAGCAAGCCTTTGTAATATCGCTGTGCATCGCAACAGGTGGCAAGTACTGACACCCCCGTGCCATAAATGGAGACAAGCTGGAGAATGACCTGCATTGAGTAGCTCCGATTCCAAGAGGCACCAAGAACAGATGTTAGGAAATTTCAATGCTCAAAATCGGTAGAATCTAATATCACCCTGAAACCCTCCCCTTATCCGTGTGCTGTGTTGAAGTCACTTACTGCAGAAAAGACCCTAGGACTGCAGAATGGTGACAAGTAAACCTGCCAACTTCCTGAGGGATTTGGATTGCAATCTGTCAACATACAAACTGACTAGTAGGTCAGGTTTAAGTGGCAGGTAGGGTATCATGGTTCACCGTGAAGATGAGAGACACTTTCCACCAACACTGGCCCTGTTCTGAGTACATCACATAAAGATTATAGCTCACAGTGGCTAGTGCCAACAAACAATAGTTGAGATAAGGAAATAAAGAATACACTTTCTTGAAGGCAAAGTCTTGAGGAAAATAAAAGGCTACTGGGAGGTAGGCAAAAGAGAGATCTTCAGATTAGCATTGACATACGATGGATCTCTTCGTAACAAACTATTTTCGTGCAATCTCTATGAAGCGGAGAAGTTGGCACAGTTAAGCCTCTTACCATCTTCTGTGGTCCTTGTCCATAGTTGGCTCTAGATAGAAATACATGATGAGTGAGCAAGGCTTGTGAGCGGGCCTGCAGCGGTCACGGCAGGCAGGGGAGCAAACCACCAAGAGGTGAAGAAACCGACAATGGAAACTGTTCAGATTGACTTCCTCGACCTGGATCCAGACTTCAGGGAGTCTGATGACAGGTGGTTTATTCTCAACAAATTTAAATAAAGTCTAATTTGGAATAAAAAGAGTTTCCTGGCAATACAATCCTCGGCGCACAAGGAAGTGTAATTACATCGAAACTCGACTAAATAGACACGTCATTTCTTCCAAGAAGAAGGGTTCTGGAGATGAGCTACCAGTGCTAGCCTCAGGATGTGAAGGAAAATGCTGTATTCTACACTCTGAGGAAGATACAACTACCCTTCGTATTCTTCTCATGGTACTCCGGGTCCACGGGTTGTTTCAGATGTTGTAAATACTTAGCGGGGTCAGAAAGGGCTCACGTTAAAAAAGTATGATTCAAAACATCATTTGTGTTATCATAAATAATTTACCTTCATCGCCCATACTGCAAGGTATTCTCAGTAGAAATACTATTCTATACATCATTGGTATGACCACAGTGAAAACCTCCAAAACAGACGTTTGTTATCTGCTGAAGATGGAGGTCAGATGTGTTAAACTACCAAGAGCGGTGTCAACTTCGAAGTAAAGATTCTTTCCTTGAGGGCAGGGCATGAGGTTACAGTGCGGAGAAAGCTTGCTGACAGAAACACAGAACCCCATAGTCAGGGATGTCAAGGTCTGTAGGCAGGGATGGTCAAGCATATAGGCAGGGATGGTCAAGCATGTAGGCAGGGATGGTCAAGTCTATAGGCAGGGATGGTCAAGCATGTAGGCAGGGATGGTCAAGTCTGTAGGCAGGGATGGTCAAGTCTGTAGGCAGGGATGGTCAAGCATATAGGCAGGGATGGTCAAGCATGTAGGCAGGGATGGTCAAGTCTATAGGCAGGGATGGTCAAGTCTATATTAAGATCAGAAGCAACCTGACCATATACCAAAGGACTGTTGGTCTTGTGATTAAAACTCCATGTTACATCCACAACAGAAAGCCCAGACCCACTCTTCTCTTCTCTGATGCTATTGTTTCTTTTTATAATATATAGTTTCTGTGTACCTTGTTTATCTTCTAATGAAAGAAAAAAAAAACAGTTATATAGCAGTATGCTTCTGTGGCTGCTCACCAGAGAAGACACAGAGGCATTTTCATATATACAAACCCTGCAGTCCTCAGCAGAGGGAACTACTATCCTGGCCAGCCTCACACTGGACAGTGGAACCCTGAGCATCCCAGCTCAGATGTTTTTATTGATACAGAACTACTGTACTCTACTGATAGAACATGCAGATCATGAGCACTCGAACATCCCCACAGAAATCCAACACCTGCAGACAACACAAAATGCCAAGACGTAGGGTAGCCCCCTCATCAGTGCATAAAACAATTACTTTAAACATAACTAAAAATTAACTTCCACAACACAGCTGTGTGCTTGGAAAAATTTGGAAGAAAATTATACTAACTATAAAATAGAAACGAATGAAAGACATGAAAAAATTAAACCTGAAAGTGTGCAAAGAGAACAGAAAAACAGGAAGTGGGGGACAATCAAACAGGAAGTTTGAGGGGGAAATTAGAGGAGGGAAGGATAGTTTTATTCCTTCAGCACTGAGTTCTATGGGAACTTTTATACTTTGACAGTAAATGTTTCAAGATTACACTAAATATAATTATCTTTTGACTTCAACATGCCTTAAATTATTTTTAAACTTCATTCCTGAAATCGTACACACACACATACACACACACACACATGCAAACAAGACTGGGCCCAGAAGGTTGTATTTAAATATTTATGCATATAATTATGTAACAATAATAAAGAAAAAGAGGTCATTCATTTGATAGGGTGTGGGAGGGTAACATGAGAGATATTAATAGTTCCTTCTTGTTTTTGCTTAAACAGCCTCAGAATCTTGGCATTTAACACTGGATCAAGTCAGGGTGTACTTCCAATATACAACAGATATGTGAGCTTTAGCAAGCTGTTGTCCTCTCCGAGGCCGTTTTCATCTTTGGAAAACAGTAATGTGAGTCTTGGTTCTTAAATGACCCTAAGCAGGCACTTCCGTGCGCTTGTCCCCAATGCGCATTGCATTAGAGAGGAGAAAAGTAAGAATACTCAGTCGCTCATGAATTTCCAAACAATATCTGAACATTCCATTGCTATAACAAAGCCTATTAGTCAAAGCTGATAGACACTGAGGTATACAAATCCAACATCCTTAACATAATTAGTATTAATACCCGCTTTTAAATTGGCACAGCAATGCTTATTATTACAATAATAGTATTATTTTATCTCCAGCAAAGAGCTCACATCATGAGGGTAGAATGTGCAGTTCTCCCTAGACACCTGTTCCTGTGCCCATTGTCCCATAGGAGAGGGGGGTCCTCGGTAGATATTTGCATCAAGCAGGGAAAATTTCTCCTTTGATTGGAAAATAGGAAATTCCATTGGCTGTCTGGAGAGTAATCTCCAGGCTGCACCACAGGCTTAAAACAATTCAATAGGAACCTGGTTTCCACACGTATTATTGGAATTTCAAACATTTTACTTAAACTTCGAACTGAAGTTAATCCCATAATCACATAGGGAAATAATCCATAATGCGGTGTCTCAGAGTAATTAGGATGACATCACCTGGCTATTTTTGAAGGAGATTTCACAAAGTACATAATCCAAAGTCTGATCTGCAATGGTACCTCAGAGACTGTGACTAACTAGGCTCCCTCTGTTTTGTTAAATGGCAGATTCATGCTGCAGTTGGCTGCGGTAACACACCTGGCTGCGGTAACACACATGGCTTCACACACAGTTGAAAATGGCACATGTTCACTTTTATGTATGGATGGAGATCAATTTTCTATAAAGATTTTGTGATATTTTGGTGTAAATGGCAGAAACGTGTTGAATGTTATATAACTCGTGCTATATTCTGTGAAGGAGTCAGATTTGTACAATATGATCTCCTTGTGGCTAATATCTGACCATTAACACATGAGGATAATGTCAACTCCTTCCCTTCTTCCTACTCTCTCATCATATCTTGTATATGGCTCATGTACATGGTGAATATGTATTCTTAATAAATATTTCATAAGCAGTGGTGCAACTTTTCATTAGTGGCCAAAACACAGCATACAGTAACTTCACTTACTCAATAGTGAAGGAATGTGTGTGTGTGTGTGTGTGTGTGTGTGCGTGCACGCACACACACAGTACTCAGGAAGGCCATAAGTTGGCATCAAATTCCCTAGAGCTGGAGGTATAGAGGTTGTAGGCCACATGACGAGGGCACTGGAAACTAACTCAGATCCTGTTGAAAAGCATGATGTTCTCTTAAGAACTGAGACATCTTTCTAGCTCCAGGTAGCTTTTGAATAAAGAGTGATCAACTATTTACATTACACTGTGTTCCAGTGATGAAAAACTCCAAAAAAATTGTAGCTGTACACTGCTGCTGGGGCAGCTCAGCCAAGAAGACAGGGAGGCATATTCAAGGGTACAAACCTTTCCAGACCTCAGCAGAGGAAACCACCATCCTGACCAGGGGCATACTGAACAGTGGAACCCCGAGTATTTGAGTTCAGGTGTTTTTATTGATTCAGAACTCCTCAGGTGCAAATCATAAGCAATCAAACCTCCCCAACAGAAATCCAACACCTGCAGACAATACAAAGCGCCAAGACCTAGGCAGCCCCTTACCCAACAGTGCATAAAACATTCATTTTATATATAACTAAAAATAAACTTCCACACAAAGAACAACAAAAGAAGTCTTTACTGTGATTAAAAAAATCAAGTATAGCATTTAGTTTTCATGAAACTCTACGGAGCTTAAAGAAGGTTGAATATATCATTAACAGGAATTTTTTGAGTCTTTCTAATAATCTTGTAGTCTCAATTTAGCTACTTTAAAAATTAATAGTGTAAAATACTTCTGAAGATATAGACATGCCCAAATTCCCATTCTATCCAAAATCGTATTTTTAACTTGTGAAGCCATAACTGGCATGTTTTGCAGTATAGATCTAAAAAGTAATATAATAAGCAATATATACAATAATGTGTTAATGCTCTCTAACCTACGTATATCTAGTTAGAACTGTTTTGTAATATTTATAGTATTTTGGCTTATACTCTTTACAGATGCAAAAAATATTTTAGAATTATTGAAACAGGGTTCTGAACAAACCATTTTAAGTATTAAAGAGAACTGTTAAGAATTCCACTGATTCAGAAAATGAATCAAACCAACGAAAGAGTTGATTAGTTGCAGACACTAATGAAAAGAGATGATCTGTGTATCTTTACCAGTATGAACAACAATTAGATAAAGTCACTGTGTGGGGTGGGGGAAGAAAGAGCACTGAGTAGGATTCCAATAAAATCATGCTGGAAAGGAAGAGCCAAGTTTTCCAGTTCTTGGATGTGAGCTGTGTGGTGTCTCCCTTTCTAAAGATAAGAGTCGGGGAAATGGGATGAAATGAGAAAACCCAAATAAGTTCACGGTGGAGAGACCCAACAAACCTAACTTCTCCAGGGCGAGCAGTGAGCGCCAGCAGAGCAGTCACAAATCACGGATTTGATGCACATAGGGCAGCAGCACCTCCCTCCTGCCAAGTCTTACGGTATGCTTTCAAAGTGCCGACACCACTAACAAGGAAAGTCTAACTTGCCACTGGCCTTAGGAATCACAAGTCAATCAGTGTGACGTGGTACAGTGGCTGGCATTTGGAATTAAGGACATTCTATACACGTGAGCGAGCTGTGACTTTTTGTTAACCCTGATGACCCGCCGGTGCCAGCGATATGTGCATCTGCCTGCTGCGGCTCAGAGGGGATTCTTCGTACAATCTGTTCTATTGTTCTCTAAATCTAAACTGTTCTAGACACATCTGGTGTTTCTTACAGCACCTGGCAGACTCTGGATATGTGTGTGGCGGTGGGTCAGATGAGGAACACACGGAATGAGGCGTGGAGCGAATGCACGCTACACAGACCGGAAGTCTTGGCAGGCAGCCACTCTCTTCCCTGTGCCCTGTGCACACTGTGTGAGCACCTTTAAGTAAGTCGCTTTGCCCATCTATTCTCTGGCTAGCTCTAAAATGGGTGGATGAGAGTACAGGATCCCAGGCTGTTGAGAATTTACTTACCTGAGAAGTACTGTGACCCCCAGAGAGCATCCAGTTCACATAATCTGTGTGCGTCCATTTCAAAGACCCCAGGGAAAAGGATCGATGGCAGGACACACTTGACGAGCAAGCGAGGCTAAATGATCACCTTGAGACGCTGATGAGTGTGTGCGTGCTACTTCTCTACTCGGACGAAATCCCCAATTCAAGCAGTTTAAAGATGTAAGCATCCCTTAGGCTCACGGTTCTGAGGATACAGACAGACCATCGAGGTAGTGCAGGGATGCTAACACTAGGCACAGGCAGCTGGCCACTGGACATCCACACTCAGGAAGCGGAGGGCAAGAGAGCTTGTGCCTGGCTGACTTTCTCTTTTATGTTCAGTCTGGGATCCCCACTGAACGAACGCATACATTTAGGGTGTGTCCTCCCACACCAGTTAACCTAGTCAAGATAGTCTCTCCCCACAGACGGGTCTAGAGATTTGCTTCCAAGGTGATTCTAAATCTTATCAATTTGAGGATCAATATTAACTGTCACCGCACAGATGGAAATATAGAGAAATAAGAATGGATCTTCTCAAACCATTGGGCTCTTGCTCGTGCATTAGGCTGTCATTGTATCTCGTGTCTCCAGTTCAGGTGTTGAAAAGGGATGCCGGTTGAGTCCTTCAGCAGCTCTCTGTTATCAAGATCACTAAACCTTAGTACCTTTGACAGCCTGTCACACCCTCCCTGGCTGATTCGGTCAGCTCCCAAACTCCCTTTTCACGTCCTTCAGCCTCCCGTCCCACCCTGGAAATCCTGAAGTGTGTACCGTCTCTGGCTCAGACTGTGTTGGTAGACACCCTAGGAATTCTGAAAATCTCCCCTTTGTGCTTTAATTTCCTTCATACGCACTAGAACAGTCATTCCTACCCCTGAGCTTCAGCGCAGATGGACTATTTTGGAATTTTTTTTTTTTTCTCAAATCCAACCCCATCAAGAGGATTTACACCTTCATTTAGGTTTTCCCAGTTCTCAGGGAAAATGTCAATCACTGTCCTCAGCATCGCAAACACGGGCGACTGCACCCTCCCTTCCCAGGGATACTGGCTCGATCACATCAGTGACTAGATGATGTCCAGATCAATTCTTAACAAATGGCAATGATGACTGACAGAGGCGCTGAGCTTGAGTCACATTTTGTGTCCCCTTGAATTTAAAAAAAAAAAAAAACGGTATCTAATATGGTTTTACAATACAAGCCTGTTCAATACATCTACATATCCAATATACGTGTTCGAAATGGAGGGCGTCTGCTCCATGTCTGATTTAAAGAGCGGAAAAGAAAGGGGGATTTAGAGGTGGGGAAAGATGTCAACGTGAACAGGCCACGCTATTCAGAACTCATGGGGGAAGGTCTTTGATGGATATGTTTTGCCTTTCTTTGTGTTGCGATACGTTGATCTTACTTTTCTTTTGAAAGCATTTTGCCTTCAATTATCTACACGATTCAGTACAGCAGGCAGCACAGGACGGAGAAACCAGCAACTGTCGGAGAAGTCCCATAAACACCTTTTCTCTTTGCCCCTCGCCTTGGTGCTCTGCTTAGAATCTGCGCTGATTGGACTTCTCTACCCTGTGACTTACGAGCCTGTCTTGAGTTTGTGTGTCAGATTTCTAACTAATGATGCGATGTAAAGGTTGGATAGGAGAGATTAGTTGAAAGCAGAGCTCCGTCTGTAAGGTAACGAAGCATTTTCCTTTGTGCCCCAAAGACGGACAGAACCACCACTGCTGCTCTCTCTCACATTAATTTCAGAGGGCTGAGTCTCCCCGGCTTGATTCAAGGTACAAACATTACAGGCTCAAACAGTAACACATTACGTATTGTGATAGTTACTTACCTATTTCTCACTGTTCACTTTCAGCTTTCTCAAAATTGCTTTAGACCATATTAAAAGCTACTGATTTCTTTTTTAAATAAATAAGGTCATATCAGGAGGTTATCATTCATGACCCTATGTATTTTAATTTTCTGCTTAGACGAATAGTAAGCACACATGCCTAACATCCAGGACTAATTGTACTGTATAGCGGGCAGACCGAGATGTCTGGGGTTTTTTTTTTTTTTTTTTTTTTTGTATTTATTTACATCTTCATTCTTTGGAAAGAAAATGCTCATTGATAAAAACACAACATATTTTCACTCAAAATTTCTAAAAAAACAAAACCAAAAAACAATGCTTCTGAGGTCAATTAGAATGTAACCTCTTTCCTTCAGAAGGTATGAAGTTGAAATTTACATCTATTAATGATTTAAATGATGAGCGTAGACCTATATGCTGAGAATATCAGAAGAATAGCCCCAAGCATTTTAGCAGTTCCCTAGAAGGCATCACACAGTGAACAGACCACTGGAGACATGCCATTGCAGACAGGGGGACAGCAAGGTGAGCTGGACTGACAGGTGGTTGTGAGTCACCCAAGATGGGTGCTGGCAATGAAACTTGGACCCTCTGTAAGAGCAATACGTGCTCGTAACCACTGAGACATCTGTCTCCAACCGTTAGCTATGTATTTGAAGTTAAATGTCCATATGTTCCTGCTATGAGACAGGAGAGGAGAACAACTCATTTAGATAGGTAGGCTTGATTCTGTCAAACCTGGTGGGGATTTATGAAAAAAAAATCACGTCGCCGAATTGACAAATTTGGAGAAAGACACGCTTCACTCTTAGTTTACGACCCAGCATATATTCAATACCTCTGCATTAGGATTTTGATGGTATAAAGTTATTTACTAAACCTAAGGCATTCTTTCTAAGTAAATTGTTACCAATAGTCTTGAGTTACAGACAGTGAAAACTACTATAGAACAAAGGTTATACAAGCTCAAAAAAAAAACAAACAAACAAAAAAACTCAGAGATGAGCAAAATGACCCAGGTGAATAATACTAAGTAAAGAGATTTGTTTTAGTGTGGCAGAGATCAGGCACACCTAGAACTATTCATTGCACTGGCATTTAAACTAGTCAGACAGAAGGCTGAGTTAGATTCAACTTAAAAATCCAATATTTCGGGTTAAATGCTTTGCTTAGCGCCCCCTTCAAATTCCTTATAGAGGTATTATGGTCAATTCGATAAACTGAACATAAAATAATTAGGAAAAAGCATGTCTGTAGGCAAATGGGAAACCTCGTGTCTAAAACTCTGTGCTTTTAGCCCCATAATGAGAGAGAGAGAGGGAGAGAGAGAGAGTGCTGAATTCTGCACATTAAGAACCTGGTAGAATTAAGTGTCCCTCACCCATGGCTGTGACTGTCCAACATTAAATGTACAACACCTACCTGGGAAAGTTACGTTTTCTTATTACTTCCTGAAAACTTCCTGGATGAGCTTCCATCACTCCTGCCTAAGTAGTTTCTTTTCCAAGGGACCTAATTCTTTCACACGTTGCGTATGGCCATTCCACACATGTATGCATCATGCAACGAATAAGTCAAGCCTGAATTTATGGGCCTTTCAGCCACATTTCAAAACATTAACACGCGTATTCAGAACAGATGATCTTAAACACAAATCCGTAGGTGGACTTTCCAGTTTGTAATGGCCACAGTAGTAAAGCAATTTTGCTCCCGTTAGAGATTGAGTCGCTGAAATAAATAATTCAAACTTCCTTTGTTTATAACTACACTCGGAATGCATAATGCAATTATCACTTGCAAACATCGACTTACCATGTTGTCTTAAAGGGAGACGGAGCCGAAGGAGCCATGAATTAAAAATTAGATACAAAGGTTTATGATTGTCCTAATTGTGAGAATGCTTCTCTTAATGAATAAGACCTCTGTTCATCAGTGAACATGAACTGTCAAAACGATGAATTAAAGATTGGTACTTTCCCTTGCTCACCAATCAGGTAGAGACAGCTTTGGATTCCTCACACCTGGCTGAGGGTGCTGTTCTAGATTTCGGCATCAATCCCTCCCGTATTCAACTGAAGTCTCTGTCCCCATTTATGTTTGCCATCTGTTGGGAAGGACAGATCTAGCTAAATCCTCTAAGTGAGAGAGCTTTGGAGGCCACACCTCAAATGGAAGCATCGTTTTTTGTTTTTTATTTTAAGTTCAATACAGATTTTCTTCTGTTTTGTTCGTTTGTTTGTTTTTTTAAATCAGCCTCGCTTGCAAAGATCCCGAGGAAACATCGCATGATGTCATATATAGCTAATCGAGGCTGAGTGCAGCTCAGTGGTAGCGCAAGGCCTTGGGTTCAGTACTCAACAGGACAATAAAATAAGTGATTCAGGAACCTAGATACAAAATGCAGCAACGTCACAGATTCCTCAAATGCCTTCTTATGACGGCATCGTACATGCTTAAAAGGACCAGTTCTTATCCCCGACAGTCTGTTGTGTAACTCATGCTGCCCAACGCTTCACAAAAAGTCAACGGAAGGTGAATTAACTCTCTCCATAATCTTAGACACACGTCTCTCATTTTCAGTGAAGGCGGTGTAGCAACCAGCGGTTATCAGAACCCCAATGAATGAGATCACGTGCTCCTGCTGAGACTAAAAACAACGGGGGGGAAAAATGTCACATACTTTAAAGTGCGCATTTCGTCAGAAATGAACACGCGGAGGTGTAGTTCCTACACACGTAAATTAAGATCAGATAAAACTGATGTTTACCGAATCCTATAGACTTGAAGTTGTCGTGGTTAGTCATCCAGACAGTATTACCTACTAAGCCCCAGAGACCAGTATTTTCATTTAAATTCCACGAGTAGGCAAAATCTAAATGTCAAAATTTAGCACGGTGTTTAATAAGGGGATAAACACAGCTCCTGCGGCCTGGAGCAAGTCCTTATTAGGGGCTTACCACTCCCAATACCTGACATTTACTGTGCTTTTTTTTCATAGTTTTATTTCTTATTAAACACCCTCCCGCTTTGAAGATAATCTGTTTAATAAAGAAGGAAGGAGGTGTTTGTTTTCTTTTTCCCCTCTTTTTTGAGATTTACTTAGTCAGAATCACCTGAGGCCCACGGGCCACATTCTAGCAATTTATTGTATAACTGACAACAGTTGAGAAGAAGAAAAAAATTGAGGAATATACAGATATGGTTACTCTCTCTACACAGGAGAAGGGGGGAAGGGAGAAAGGGAAGAGAGGGGAGGAGGGAATGAGATGAGGTTCATTTGCACGGAACATACCAAGTGGAGAAATGTTGCAAAGAATTTTATACTAAATGCCCTAGAAAATCTGTAGGCTGAAGAGTTACTTTTGATTTATTGTCATTACATAGTTACTCTAACAACATCGCAGATTGAGGGTGTAATATCAATCCCAGTCTACAGGATCTAAACACTGCGGAAGTATTCTGCCAACTGATATTTTAAGTGACTGGTGGTATTTTAAGTGATTCCTCAACAAGCTGATACGGTTAACAGATCCTAAGTCTAACTTCTCTGGGATCTAGCTGCATATTCTGTACTGCTAGACACAATGGCATCCACGATATTTTTTTTTTTAAAGTCACACAAAAAATAAATTTTGACATCAATTCATATCTGTGTGTTTCAGACTTGAGTTTACTATGGAATTAGTCAAAGGTTAGGGCTCTCCGAGGGTGGCGGTTTTCTACTGATATACGAAGCGCCTTTGAAGTTAACACTGACAATCGGTACGAAGAAGCTGCTTCAAAGATCTTGAGGAACTACGCAAATAACTTGAGGCTTCTGTCTTCTGCTTAGATTTAAAAGAAATATGTGTGGATGTTAAATATTCATTCAAGGAGCATTTCTCCCTGAAAATAGTGTTTTGATTGTGTTGGAAGATAGACTTGGTATGTTAGGTTTCATTGCTGTTTTCTATGCATCTCATAGATGGAGGGGTATCCAAAGGGTTCATGGTGAGAAGTATTAGTCAATCGGTGAAAACAGTGTGACTCCCAAAGTCTACATGAACAAAGGACTCAGGAGTGTGTTGGATGTGTTTTAAATGAAAACCACATTAAAAATCTATATATTATGTTTAAAGTATAATATAAATATATTTTCAATCATTTTACTGAAACTTTGCATAATATCAATTTTTTATTAATTTGTTGAATTTGTTTTAGTGGATGCGATGACGGAGGACAGTTTGGTTGTCCTGGAAGCAGACATTAAGATGGTTGTCTCAAGCAGTGAATCTGTGAATGGATACCTGGGAGGTGCTCCCATCTCCTCCCGGTTCAACTGGTACAGACTGTTCCAAGGCACCCTTTACATCCCTCCAACAGCAGATCAGTCTTCCAGGGTTGTCTGGCAGGAGTGGGTGTGACCTCATCAGCTGAAGGTGCCACTGAGAGAGGGCAGGATCTGATAGACGTCAACAGTCACCATCGCTGATTATTTTGGAGAAAGAGTGTTTGTTCAACTAGGGCATGGACTTAACATTCTATCCACAAGCACGACCCTGCAGAATGAGGAACCCCCAGCTCACTGGATGTAGGATGGCACTTCCTTGGTGACAGGACCCATATCCGCTGCGGAAACTTTTATAGTCCCAGACAGACCATTGGTCATTCTACCTTTGGCCTCCATGACAAGCAATAAAAGTGGTATCTGGGGAAAGACAGAGGGTAGGGAGGAAGAGAGAGGAGGGTGAGGGGGAATGGAGGGGGAGAGGGAGAGGATGAGAGGGAGAAGAGGGATAGTGAGAGGTAAAGGGTGAGGGAGAGGATGAGGGAGAAAGAGAGAGAGGGGGTGAGGAAGAAGGACAGGGAGAGAGGGAGAGGGAGAAGAAGAGGGGCAGAGTGGGGAGAGAGAGAGGGAGAGGTCCTCAAGGAAGTTCTGGGTCATGAGCCATGACCATTTATAAGAGGCTTTCTTCAATAAATGAGAGGAAGGCTTTTCCAGGACCCAGGAGTTCTCACAATTAAGTAGGATTTTCCAAGTTGCACTGGAAGCAGACAAAAGCACAGAGACAGAGACTTGGAGATCTCGAGTTGCTCTAGTTTGACCTTTGACAATTCATTCCTCCAGCACTCTCCATTTTTATCTTTGGTGTTCAACACCACGTCTGAAATGAACTTTGGAGTTCTTATTTTAAAATAATGTCATGCTTCCTACTTAGAGCAATTGAAAAGAAAAGAATGAGGGGGGGAAAAAAGAACATTCAATTTTGTGAAATGCAAGTACTTCTAAAAAGTAGCAGAGTGGAGGGAAAAAAAGTGTCCTTGAGAGTGTTCCAAGTGCGCTAGGTAGTAGCACAACACTGGTCTGGAAGACCTTTGGGAGTGTGTAGAAGTGCAAACTGCTCTGAACAAATAGTATTGTACCTTGTCCTCCAGCTGTGCACCAGCAATACTGGATAAGGAAGCCTGGTATAAGCCTGGATAAGGAAACTTGGTATGGTTACACATACCAAGTTTGTAAAATCGGGTTATAACTTGGTTTATCGGTTGATGTTTTTACTGTAATTTCGGAACGGTTTTTGGTAGGTAAGTCATTGTCAACTATTACCAAATTTCCTTGGAATTAGTATAGTTTCTAAGTTTCAATCGTGTCCATTGTGTAATTTCAAGGACGTTCTCTTCCTGAGCCTTGGGGATGATTCTACAGGAAAGGGCAGCTGCCATCAAGGCTTAGGACTTGACAAACTCTGGAATCCTCCAAGGTGTCCTCTGATTTGTTCACTGTACTCACACACACACACACATTCACACACACACACAGAATCTCATGCAAAAGACAAATAGAACCCTAACATAATTTTAAGTAGAAGAACTACATAAAAAAATAGACTCATCGAACTCTTCTAAAGTCAGAAACTAGGGACAGTAATTATCATGCTACATACGCATCACACACACCGGATTTTACTGCTTGAAGGGAAGGAGCCCAGCTTTGAGGACTGAGGACGCGTCATATGCTTGACATGCTCGGCTCTCTGATGTCTGGCAGCCATGGGGGCCAGCATTCTGTCACCAGTTTACTTGGGTGAGGTAATTGGTTTCTGTTTGCTTTGTTTCCTGTCAACATCCCTGGCATTTAATTCCCATTATGTTGACAAACGCACACTGATTCTCACCTTTCCTGTGATGCTCTGGCTGGACTATGAATCTAGGGGTCTGACTTCTCTTAGCTAAACGCTAGATATTGTGGAGGATAGTTAGGTAATAAATAAACTCTGATCTCATTAAGAATACTTCGAGTTGTGTACAATGACCAAGAGTAAGAAAAAAATTAGTGGACTCTGTTTCAGCTGGAGAGGCTCTGCCATCGTTGCTGCCTTTCTTCTTGCTGCTCAGACCCCTGTGGCTTTGCTGTAGCATTGCACACACGTAAGCCTCATTTGCATCACCAATCCTAGGAACTAACACTTTCCAGAGAAGATCCCTTTCTTGTTAAACTAGACAGTACTTTTTCTGTTAGTACAACTGAAAACTGTACTACAGTATACGAATACATGAAAATGTTTGTTCTCATTCTCATTGGTAGCTATAAATTGTTTAGTGCTTTTCTATATTTTGTTTGAATTCAATAATAAAATTAAAGCGTGTGTCGCAAATTATGTGAGTTCCCAAATAATGGATTCTCTTATCCATGTAAGGTAAGTAAATTCCTTGTCAGTGATTATGTTTTCTGGAAGACTTGTCACCTTTGAGAAAAGCCTGTAAGGGTAGCCTTTCCATAGAGAATAAAATCAAGCTAGAGAAATGAGTCAGTCTCCATAGCTTACGTGCAATAGGAAGTCACTAATATGAGATGCAGGAAAAACACGGATATCTGCAAAGGGCGAGATCTCAGCTTAAGCTAGCTGTGGGTCAAGTGTCTGTAAAAATTTTCTAGTGTTTGGAAACCAAGAGAACAGTGTGCCCTGAAAAAGAGATGTATGTGATGTCAGAAATGCATTCCTCGGGAATGGGGTTTTCCGGGTGTATTAACAATGACAGTCTCGGCGAGTAAACTAAGATTCCATGTGTAATCAGCACGCAATGCAAGAAGGAGGAAGTTTCATATCAACGCATTCCTGAAGACTTTTGAGCAAGGGCGTTTCCGAGAAATACCATCAAATATTGAACCGTGGGAAGGAACGCAGGAAACCAGGTGGAGATGAGAAGATATAAATGTCCTCTTCACCCCATAAACTGAATCGGCCACATCGGAAAGTTAAAGAAAATTCAGAACGTAAATTATGCTTTAATAAAGCAGAACAAGCCATTTAGCCATTTGGAGATAAGGGATTAGTCACAGAAACACTTCAAGCTAAGATGCAGCTTTCTTATTGGCAGCTAAATCCAGAGCTAGATGAACAAACAAAAACACATGAATATTGAAAACTTGTAAGAGAATAACCGTATCTTAAAGTCTCACATAGTATAAGAAGACGTCTGGTCCTGTGTGTCCATGACAAAAGAAGTCACCTCAGATCCATTCTTAACTACTGTAAGCCTTTGAAGTAAACATCGTAAATAGTTTCTAGTGTGAGACGTGTGGGCTCTAAACCCAAATCCAAGTGTCAGACATTCTAACATGCCAGTTACTCGACATGACCCCCAGATCAGATGCGGTGAAGAGACAGAGCAAGGAAAACAAAAGAAGCAGAAGCAGAAGCAAGAAAATGGCAGTCCCGCTATGTAAGCTATTCTTGCTAGCTACTTTAATGCTTTTGGGAAATAATGGCTTGTGAACTTCTTGTGCTAAGAAAAAAAAAAAAGTAACTTTTCAAGCTCTTTTTTTCATGGTCCACAGGAACCTGCTTCAACATCTCATTCCCATAATCCCTCCAGATTCTCTAACTCTGAATGAAGTACATGAACAAAGCTATATCATAGTTTTCTCCCACAAAACCCTCTCTCTCACCTAAGATGTTTTAGCCTCCAATAAGTTTGCATACTTAGAACTATTCTGAGACACTTTTTCAGAAACAGCCAAGAAGACTTTTGAGTGACCCGAGTCTCCATTTTGTCTGTATTCTTCGAAGACTACTGATTCTCAAGCATCTTCAACATTCAAGACAAAAATCTCCAGACCCTCCGCTATAATTGGCCAGAGATCAACACAAATATAGATGGCTTGTCATCCTTTAAGATCCTGTTTCAAAAACTGTGGTGTAAAACCATTTAGAAACAAGGTTTCAGGGGTATTGGTTGATTCCCTGGAGAAGCTCTGGAATGATAGCCTCAGGAATAAAATTAACCTGTGTCTGTCTCGTCTTGCAGAGAATGCAACAGCAACAACAAAACAACACTTGACTATTTAATCTCGATTCTAGGTCTCCATATGCAGAGTGGGAACATTGCATACAATCAAATGCGCCCTGTGCTTGAACGTCCGATGATGTCACTTCTAGATTCCCACCTCCACGCACAGTGGAGACATAAGGTATTTTCCTCTACAATTAGGGACACAGAAAGAGACAAACTGGAGTCATGGCAAAGCAAAAACAGAATGGATTTTGTATTTCCTGTCTATAAATTCGATATCTAGTGGACTCTCACAACCAGTCTTCTCTTTATCAAAGCAAAGGTTTTGTGATTTACCCTAAGTCTCACCCAAAAGTAACTGTAGCCACGGCTTCTTCATGCTAACACTTAGAAGAAAGAAATGTACCATTTTCCTCCAGAATCTTGTATCAGAGCCACCGTGAAGGAAACATTGCATTTTTTTTTCTTGGTTTCCCCTCTTGAACATTGATTTCACCGTACTGGCACTCGGAATAACGAACAACCCATGCTAACTCTCCCACCTCCTTTAGGTACTTTGGCTACTAGAATACCACTTTGACTTTGCTTCCGGCTGTTATCTCTGAGGCCACCGCTACCCAGAGAGGACCCTGCTCTGTAAGGTCACTAGGATACATCTGTGTGAGGGGGGCTTTCCTCATCCATCCTTCTGATCCCCAACATGAGATGTCCTTTCGTTTCTCGGCTTCTTTGCTCCACAAGGAAATTAATGCAAGTGTCCCCAACATTTTCTCCCAATTTTCTATTGATGAGAGTATTTTGAGGAGACTACTGATAGATTTCTGATTTTAATAGAAAGCAAATAGAGTCCATCCTTGCTCTGAACCTGTCACTGAATCTTGTTGCTTTTACCAGGTTTCCCTATTGAGCCTCTGTTCTGCCACACAATTGGCAACAAAGGCAGCCCCTTGTCTGACGTCATCTTCGTTTTGTGCTTTGCATATTAACATCAAGTCTAGACCATGATATTCTATGTAGGGGAAATATCCAAACAGGCTCAGATTTTTAGTCAAGAACAGGAGAGATCAGTTGAGAGAAAGCCAGCTCTCGGAAGTGAATGACAGTAGTCACAGAGACATCAGCTTGGCTCATCCAGATGCCATCAAAGATTTGAGATTGTTTGCTGTGTAGATTTATTTATTATAGTAAGAAATAACTGAAGCATATGTCAGATACTGATTTGTGTGTGGGTCGGGGGGAGGTGAACATACCCAGGCAAAGGTCAACACTAGGTGTCTTCTACCATCGCTCTCCACCTTAATGTTTGAGATGGGATCTCTTGCTGAAACTCCCAGGATCCTGCTGTGTCCTCTTCCCCAGCTGTGGCTATAGGCCATATACTGTCACATTTGACATATGAGGTGGGTCACAGGGTTCACGCTCATATTGTCATGCTTTGATGGCAAGCTCTTTACCTATGAGTCCGCCTCCCCGGTCCCATATACCTGATCCTCTCTACCCTTTCCACATTCCCTACGATAACATTGATCAGTGTATCAATTGAACGTCCATAGTTAGTTTAAGAATCCTAAAGAGCCAACTACTGAATACATCTACATAATCATATCAATGTACGCAAGCATAGAGAATACCGTGATGGTAAGACGCATAAAGAAAACAACCATTGTAACTGAAATCACTATTTGCAGTGCTTGCAAGCAACCCTTCCGATTACTACTCCACATACATAAAAGAGATCTTATGGCAAAATGTATTTACATTCTTTTCTCCACTGTATTGATACCATGCCAGTACGATCAACAAAATGCTGAGAACCTCAAATCACAAATGACTAAGACAGATTCCATTATCTCTATTCGCACGGGCATCTTAATGTTTGCTGTTCTTATAAAGGAACCACTCGTAGGATCTAAGCATCAAGTGCAGTTCTTTTCTTTGAAAATTTTCTTCAGCAAACTCTGATCTGGGCCCCAGGAACTTCGCTATTGTTTAGCGATAGACATGGACGGGTTATATTTTCTCACTTAAATGTATTGCCTATTTTATGGGTTTAAAAGCATTCAATTTATTCAATTTGAATCTCTGCAAGACTCGGAAGCAATCTGTATACATTTAAAGCATTACCATAACTATTGCGAACAGTTCCTTCGTAAGAATCACTACAAAAATAAGGACACCTTACCTCAGGGGTCCACACATGCTCAGAATCATTAAAGGCATCAGAATTTCTCAGCGAGTCTGTGCAAATCTTCTTATCTGTCTATATCTACACCCAGAGCGAGATTTACATCATAAGGAAGCAGTTCTAATATTGAGAGGTTGGTGAAGCGTACTGAGTGTTATTACATCAGAACTGATCCGAAATAATAACTGTCATGTAGTGTGCTAAATTTTTCTTTTTAACAAGACTGACTTCTCAGATTAGTGGCTCATGGGCTGCTCTGAAAGATCAGCGGTGGAGCACGGGTCCCTTGTGAGTGAAGCCTAAGGCTCAATGCTCACGAGAGAAGAAACAAGAATGAGAACAAGAGTAAGAGTAACAGGCGGTATCTATACATATCTATACCTATACTTAAGACATGTCAAATAAGAGAAACTCTTATGTGTATTAGGAAATGAAAATTTAAAACAACCCAATGGTAAAGCCGAGAGACGCCACCCCAGCAACTACAACTCCAGATCAATGCTTAAGTCCATTCTTTGTTAGGGAGGCTTGCTCTGACAGCTAGCAGGAGCAGATGCAGAGGCCCAGAGCCAAATATTCTGCAGAGTTCCAGGAACCCCTCAGAAGAGGGGGGAGAAGGGATTTCATGCCCAAGAGGGGTCAAGGACACCAGGACAACAAGCCCTATGGTGTCAACTGACCAGTGGCCTTGGGGGCTCACAGAGCCTGAAGCAGCAGACTTGGGACCTGCATGCTCCCCTAGATATATCTGGTGATTGTCTGGCTTCATGTTCTTGCAGAGCTCCTACAGACTAGGGTGTGTTGTGGGGGGCCTCTGCCTGCCCTTGGACCCTTTTCTTCCTGCTGGGTTGCCTAGTCCACCCTTGATGTAGGATTAGTGACTGGCTGGCCTTGTTCCATCTTGTTATGTCCTGTTTGATTGGTATCCCGGGAGGACTGCTCTTATCTGGGGAGAGGAGGGAGGTAGATCTTGGGGAGTGGGAAGGTGGGGGAGATGGAAGGAGAGGAGGGAGGGGAAGAGGAGGGTCAGATGTTTTATATATGAGAAGAAAATTAAATAAATTAAAAAAAAATAGAGACCTAATGTGAAGAGTTGAAAGCTGTGCTGAGTGACAGGGATTCAGAAGGAATTGAGGGTTGGAACAGTCAGCGGTATCATATCACGCAAGCCAAGGTGTACAATCTTCCGGAAGTTAGCAGCGGTGACCTCTGCAGGTGTCGATGTGAGGAGAGTCAAAGAGGCTGTGAGGTTGGAAATGGTATTTCAATATAAGCCGTGCGACTGCTTTAATAATTCACTGATGGTTCATTGAATTTGAAGCTGAATTCAGACTTATGAATTTGATTCTTTATAGAGTCAAGGTCCCTTCGCAACCAGTCATTTCCCATATGATGCTGCTAGGAAAGGCATTTGCAGCCGCCGTGAGGCTGACCTTCACCACCCACAATAAGAAGCAATGTGGGATGTCCCTAGAATTTCTGCTGATTTTCCATCCAAGACAACATGAGCTCCTCCAGCAGAGGAGGTGGCTTAAAAACTTCATAACTCAAATTTGAGTTGACGTGCAAGATATTCTACAATAGTTACAAAATCTCTTTGATGTGTCACCAACAGTAAACCCCATGATATACAATGCAAATGCTGTCTAAAATTTGTTTCTGTTTTGTCTCACTAAATTCTAACCCTGTGACTACTTTCTACAATGCTTCAGGAGAATGATTTCCTCGTGAGCAGTAGAAGAGACTATTCCTTCTTCCTGTTTTGGTCTCACCATTCACAGTCAGTATTAAATTGAAGGGCAGCATAGATGAGGAGCAAGACTGTCCTGGCATGCACACCATGTGAGCATGCATGTACATGGGTATGTAGGTGTGCATGAGGCCTGTGTGTCTATGTATGTATATATATATATTTCTGCATCATAGAGTGAGTGATATGATAATATTTTTTCAATTTTTAAGTTTATTTGAAAAGCAAATTTAGAAGATTAAGTCCTTTGGTCAATCTAAAGTAATTGATATCTTCTGTATACTCAGCTCAGGATGGGAATTAATGTACTAAATGAGAGCGAGAGAGAGAGAAAGAGAGAGAGAGAGAGAGAGAGGGGAGGGAAAGCAATATTCACCTGTTCAGGAGCCCTGCTCACACACTGAGGCTCTCCACCATGCTTTTATCTCTTGCCTGTACTGACAAGGATGCTTTTTCTCTTGATAAAAAAAAAAGTCACTTTCTTTTTCTATCTGGCATACAGCAAAATTATAACTCAGAGTGATGAGTGACAGTACCCCTGAGATCTAGACAAGCCCATGTGAAGAGCAGTGGAGAAGCCTTGCTAAGATTTTATCCATCACCCCCACTTACAGAATGTGTGTTAGCTAGCCCACTAGCCAGTTGGGTTTTGGAAGCTTAACAAATGACAAATATTTAACACATGAACTTGCATTTGCTCCGAAAGCTGGTTCTAAGACAGGAGAGGAAGCTAGAATGCTATTTTGATATTTTAATATGAAATATTGCACTAAGCCAGGCTGCTTTCTCCTCTCTCATCCTCTGCATAGAATATCATCAATCACGACTGGTAGTTTGACAAATTATATCCAGAAAAAAAACCAAAACAAATAAAAGCCAAAGACAAATTAAAACAAACAAACAACAACAAAAATAACAGCAAAACTAGCACTCATAATGTCCTCTGTTGCAAGTGTCTTCCAGATGTCACCTGCCCTTGCCTGGATCACAGCTTTGCCCTGAAATTCCTCTGCTTCCCCTACAGAGCCTTTGGAGACTCTCACAGAGCAGGGAGAACAATCTTACAGAGTGAGTCAGAAAGTCTTGATTATATAATAGCTCCATTCTCTCACACCGTTATTACCAATACTGGCAAACCCCGGTACACCACAGCAAATGGATAAAACATCTTTGAAGACAAGAAAGAAGGTTGGTGGATTATGGAACCAACGACTTAAGCAGCAAAATCCTGGGGCATCCTTGTATTTCCTTAATAGCTCCATATGGACCAGGTAACAGACTCAGGCAGGACAACTTCGAGAAGAACCCTAGCTGAAGGAATGAGAAGAGGGAGTTTTCACAACATACAGAAATGTGCAACCAACACCCAGGGAGTAACTGTACTGGTCACCCCTCCCAGACCCTAGACACAGACCGACTAAGATTAAGTGGAAAGTTGGGTTTCTACCTCTAAAACTTAGCCCTTCTACAGAGGAACCAGCAGCTATCATTCAGCTTTCCTGAGGTAACATGATGATTCTCTCATGCCCCTGAGGGTGCCAGGTCCAGTTTTTTGGGTTGGCATTATTCATCTGTGGCTATCCGTCAGTGCATCTGCGGGGACAATTCAGGATGTAAAGCGGAGTTCTCTCTTCAGTGTGCACATTATTGAAGGCTTGAATGGGACAGATTGAGTGAGGAACAAATCTCTCTCTAGGCTCATTTTCAAGCTGGGAAATGGGTCTCTGGCATTCAGAAACTGGACGTGGAACAAAATGTACTATCCTCTTTTCTGAATCTCTAGTCTGAAATTACGGATCTTAGGAATTCTCAGCCTTTATATATGCCCTGTATTTATCTCTATCTGTGATTTATAACCTATCACACATCTGTTCATCATCCATTAATCCATCTGTAATCTACCATCTATCGCCCATCACCTATCAGCTACCTGTCTGGTTATCTAGCAAGCATTTCTCTATCCATTTTATCCATCCACCTGTATATGCAGATATTCACCTATCCTCATATTGGCTTTTGTCTCGGGGGAATTATACCTTAGTATAGAAGTATTTACCTATTTAATGTTGAAAGTCTATGCTTATCATCTTCTCTTTATCACCATAATCAAAAGAGTTCACACTGCCTCCAGGTCTCAACCAAACACATTTTTTCAGGGCCATTCACCAAACCCACCAAATGAGCCTTCACCCCATTTCAGTAAAACATATAGATAAGCAGGTAGGCTTAGGCTAAGCTTGACACCCATTGACTACGTGGCTTTACCTCTGCATTATCCATTGATGGAAATGTACTCAGTGTGAGAAGAGCTCAATGAGACTGAATGTTACCCTCAACTTTAAGTACCTTACAGATGAAATGATTTCAGCCTCCTGTATCCTTTGGTGTTGGGGAGTTGGAGATTGCTAGTCCCATCCTATCCTGGGGTAGCAAAGCACCCCACTGTCTGCTCCTGGGGTCTGCAGTTCTAGAGGGAAACTGAACTGAGATCCTCAGCCAGGGTCAATGAGCTGGTGTGAGTCCGTGTGCTCATATCAATAAAACATAGCTGCTACTCCAGAATAAAAAGGAATTTATTCATGTATTTATTAAGATGGGAAGAGGTTTAAAGCACAATGGGATACTTCACAGAGTAGAATAATTAGACCTAGTTATTTAAAACGGAGCCACGAAAGATCTAGTGATGTGAAAGCTAGAGAGCAAAGCCATGCTGTGTAACTATGGTACGTGCATATTAGCATGGTCGATATTCATGGTATCACTGTGTTTGGACATAGGATTAAGTTGAAAATGGCAGAGGTGGCACAGAGAACAATGGACACCTAGTGTTTTAATTAAATCAAGTAAGGCACTAGATAGATAGATAGATAGATAGATAGATAGATAGATAGATAGATAGATAGATAGACAGATGATAGAAAGATGATAAACAGACAGATAGAGAGACAGAGATACAGACAGACAGGCAATAAGTCAGACAGACAGATAGTGCTATGTGTACACAAAGAGGAAAGGGGTGTGGAGAAACAGCTTGGGGTTAAGCTTCCTTGGTGCTCTTCCAGTGGAGTTTTGTTCATAGCACCCATGTTGGGCAGCTAACAACCATCTGTGACTTCAGTTCTACGGAACCCAACGACCTCTTCTGGCTTCTGAGGACACTCACACCGTCATATACAAACAAACAAATAAATAAAAAAAATTAAAAAGTAAAGAGAAAATAAATTACCATCTATACGGCACCAGCTTACTAGAAATGTACTGTGTGCTACAAGCAGTGAAGCGCCATCTCAGTACTTTTTGAAGCACACAGTGTCTCCACCGAGGTTACTACTATCATTTCAAATGTTATTCTGCAATATAATGGATTATGATTTTCTGACACTCCGTTGAACTTTACTCTATCCCTAACCCTGACTCATGAGCGCACACACAAATTCACACGACACGATCAAAACCCAATGTGATTCAAACGAAGATTTCTGGATACATATTGGGATAATGCCTAATTTCAAAAATGAGCATGCACCCCTTGTTTGAAGTGTCGGTTAGGATGCAATGCTGCTCCGTAAACTGTCACTACGTATTTGATACGGAGATTTTAGGGTACAAAATCAGTCATGAGGGCCATCTGGTTGACACCCCTCTCTTTGCAGAGGCGAAGTGGATGGCTCTGCCAAGGCACTCTGCACAGCGCCTGTCACAGAGCGGACACTCAATGTATCTTCTTTTCCATTCAGCAAACTGACTCTAGAACACATCAAAGAAAGTGGAGGAAATTCATTCCAACCGAAAACCCTGGCGAATATTCTCAGAGTCTCTTCAGATGTGTTCCCGTCTGCATGAGAAATGGTTTGTTCAGTGGAGAGAGCTCAGTATTGATACATTTAAGATTTTAAGTTCCAATAAACAAGACTTCCAATAAATAGAATTCGAGTGAGTCTGTTACATTCTACCTCATCACCCGGAATAGCTTTCATCCTTGTATGGTGCACCTATTCATTTATAAGCCAGACACACTCTTAATTTTTTTCCCATATAGCCTTCAGAAGCAAAATAATACAAACAAATTTATCTCAATTAAAAACATCCTTCTGACTCTTTGCGGTTACGCTTCAACCTGCATTAACTGTCATTAGTCCATATAACGGACCTTATTCTTGTTGCCACAAAAAACAACTCACCTCCCCAAACCTCCTATCCCTTTTCTTCCATAATTACAAATGGTTATAAGCAAAACCATTATCACGCCAATTGTCTTTTCATAAAGTGGGCTTGACCACAGGGGGACGCCTGCTCCCATGCCTCTGCCCCCAGTAGGACATCATCCGAAACCCTACAGGAGGGCGCAGAATGCCTTACTGCAATATTTCACATTAAAGCGGCTGAAGTGCATTTCAGCTTAGAAAATAATGTTCGGAGCAAGCGCGTGCTCATTTATGAAATATTTACTATTTGCTAAACTTTCGAAACTGAGCTGGTTAGTGGACTTCCCAACACACATTCTGTAAGTCCCAAATGAAATATGGGCTTTCTTTGAACTCACAGAGAGAGAACAAGTGGTCATCGATCATACCCGAGTTTTATCGGTGAAATAACTAGCTTATCAATATTAAATGCTGTACAGGCAGAATAAAGGGGAAGTGAAGGATTTGGCTATATCTCTGATTTTAAGACTTATAATTTTATGAGTTTATCCTAGTTGCCAGTGATGGAGAAGATGGTGGTGATGACAGTTAGGATAACAGTTATTCAGACAGCAATGACGATGTGTGTGTGTGTGTGTGTGTGTGTGTGTGTGTGTGTGAGAGAGAGAGAGAGAGAGTTTCTGAGACATCCTTGTGACTTTATCAGTCTCTCAGCTGAAGCGTTGGGTTCTAAGGCAACAGAAACTCCCACCCACTTCTAAAGACCCTTCTCTGGATTCCAGTGATGTACGCAAAGTTGAAGAAGCCAGTCCATTAAACGATAAAGCAGAAAGGGAAGTCACTGTCCTTGGATAAACAACTCGCGTCCCCGTAAGGATTCAGTGATGCAGAATCAGAAAAGGCCCATTCTGACACCTCCGTGAAGACACAGTGAAGGCATTCACTAGCTGGGGCCGACTGAATGATGTACTTCATCCCGCCGCACTGTCCTCCCCCATTTCAGGAAACAGTGTTCAATTCTGCCTGAACCCGCCCTTTCACTGGCCGTGGGAATGGGTGTCCTTCCAAAGCGGCAGGAGCTACGCACCTGCCATGGCCCTCGAATGCTTACCCTCTAAAAGCCATGCAGTAGTTACACCTCCTGTCAATCCTGTGCCCATCAAGAGACACAACAAACAAGCTCTGAATTTTTCCATTTACCAGCCTGAGAGGAGAGAAGTGCTTTATTTTCAGTAGCTTCCTGAAATAATGACTACTTGCGCCTCTTGCATTTGTGGGATCAGTAGCCATGATCTTATACTTGTGGCTTAACACATCCTCAGACAGCTTGCGAGAGAGGAGGGGGAACTCTGTCCATTTGTCTGCTCAGGTAGAAACTCAACTTCGAGCAGAAGTTTCGTCGCTGTTATCGGAACACGCCTATGCATGCGTGCGCACACTCCATATTGAGGACCGAATACAGAAATGCTAAAACAGAACTGATTTCAGATGATTTAACACCCGCGACACACAGGCTTCCTGCTTAAACATTCTTGTTGCTGACGATTCTGGAAGCTAAAACCACCCAGGAAGTACGACATTTAAGGGTTGTGCTGAAGTTCCAGGGGAACAATCAGCGCCCTCGGAATACAATCTGAAGCTCACGTGTTTCTTATATAAACAGTACATTGTGTGTGTACACATGTATGCACGTACACACTATACACTGGCATGCCTTTCTGTGGTCTTGTGAGCATAGCTGTGTTCATGCATGTATCTGTTTGTATGTGTACAGGCGCACATGTGGGTGCATGTTTGCATGTGTGTGTGTGTGTCCATCTAGCACATCAGTCTATGACTTATGCCTATCCTGAGACCAAGTTGACATTCGCCTTCACCTTCATCCAATTCTGCTACTTCGTTGATGTTGATTCATCACAGGTGGGGGCGGGCACCAGACAAGGGTGCTCCTGCTTACCTTCAAGACCAATTCTACATTTTTAATTTCGATGTATATTCACTTCCCTTGTCTCTACTCTAATCTTAGTGACACTAGGATTGAGTTTAAGTGAGTATTTTCTCTTAGCTCGGTTTCTAGGTGTTTGAACGCGTGGCCTTGGGAGAATATGATGCAGCTGTAATCGTTCAGAGTCTCTCTGTTTTCCTTCTCAGTGTCCTGTGAGGGTCCTGATGAATTTCCAGTGTTCATTTCAATGTTTTGCACGCAGTTCAGCATCACAGGAGAGGGAAAACAATACACAACGCCCCAGAAGCTAGTTTCTGGTCCTGTCTGTGGCCTTTTAAGGCGACAACATACACAGATCTGCTGCTATGAGGAAGAATGTGTCACCCACACAGAAGCTTTAGTGGAGAGTGTGGAAAGCAGTTTCTGGAGAGTTACTTACAACCACAACAATCACTTCAATGACGTCACTGAAGTGTGAAATCCACCAAGATATTAAGTCATACGATGTTTCTAGCACACTAAGGATCCTGGGAGGAAGGAAAACTCCTTAAGGAAACTGTAAAATGAACAACAAACAAAATCCCCCCCCAAAAAAAACAATATGACTACAGCCCAAATCTGTGATTAACCAATGAACATGCAATAGCAAGTACAGCGGAATCTTCAGACAACATACACAATCTCATCATCAAGAAGCATTGTGAGCTCCTGAAAGATGGCTCAGCAGGTAAAGTCACCTATAGCCAAGACCGAGAACACGAGTTCCGTGGAAGAAGGAAAGAATGGACTTCTGTGAATTGTCCTATAACCCTCAAAGGTGTCCCGTGGCATGGCTATGCTCACTCAGATATGCACGTGTGTCAGAAAAGTTAGCACAAATGCAATATGAATTTAAAAAGAAATGCAGCCTCTTCATTGAGAGCATTATTGCTAGTGATTGAAAGTATGCAAACCACACATTTCTACACAGCGTTGGGGTGGCAATGGAAAGTACAGAAAGGTGTCCGGGGGTTAAAAGAATGTTGGGTAAGTATTGGCTCATGAATGGTTTCTGCCATTTAACCCCATGTATGTGGGAATAAGAGGCCCTGATGGAATCCTATCTTCACCTTCACTACATGGGGAAGCTGATCCTCAAATCTTATAAATTGGTGATACCCGGTAGGGTTTTCTTCTATTAATTTTAATTTTACTTTAGTAAAGAAGTCAAATTTTTATTTGTGAAGTCCTCATGAGCTCATGGTAACGGAGAGAAATAATAATTCAGCACATATTTGCCTGACGTATACTTTCTGATAAAATAGTCATTTCCATAGGGAGGAAAAATAATAGATGCCTTTTCCGTGTTTTCTGCAAACTTTGAAGTTTGTTTGCAAACATTGGATAAAGAGAGACAACCGTTCAAATTTGAATGTGAAAAGATCAGGAAGCAGAATGTTTACCTTTAAAATTCGCTTGTCTTAAATTTAAAAGTACGGAAGTTTTGTGCCACTGACTTTATAATTCACGTGCTTACTAATCTCATCAAATATTAACGAACATATCATCAACCTAAGGCCGTCTCATAAAGATTTTATTCAAATCTCTTTCTACGCAGTATTCAGTCACTCCATCGTTTTCTACACTGGCAGTTCAAAAGTGAGTCTCAGGCTCAGACCCGCTCAGGCCCCCTTAGTGCTTAGAGCTAACATCTATGTCAGGGTTCTAGGAACTGACATTGCTCGGTGAGTACCAGCTGGAGGGTGAGGAGGTCACCTCTCACTGGAACCGTGCACCCATCGAACCTCACCTTTCTCTCTTATGAGAAGGACTCCCCGGGCAGAGGCATCAAGTTGCTGAAACTTGAAGACGCTCGGGTGCAGATAAACTGTGGCTCAGACTCAGCCACGGACGAGCGAAACAAAGGAACTGAGAGCAGAGGCAACTTGCAGAGAGAGTCAACGTCTTTATAAAAAGCCTGCCAGCAGGCCGAACACACTAGAGGTAACGTTCTACGCTCAAAATACGCCTTTCCAAAAGATAACTTAGTTTCCTTACCTAAAGTTAGGTAACACCACAACTTAGGAGTTTCATTTCTATTTTCCACAGCTAGCCCTTTTCTGTAAGCATGACTGGAGTTAACTTCACAGGAGGTTTTGCGTTGTGTTCTAGTTAACAGGGGCTCTCTAGACCGGGGCTACAATTCCGATACATTGATGGTTTTCGTGTACAGGAGATACGCATTAGAGCCTCAGGAGACTGAGCCTGAAGTTAGTTACTAGAGGTCCTTCTGTAAACATGTCTGTAAAGTAGGAAATGTGTTAATACCAGCTAGGACTGCTTCTGTCTTATCAAAAAGAAGTCAGCACAGATCTGAATTCTACATGTCTTCCGTTCCCAGACACTTTCCAAAAGGACCGTATTTTCCAGTGCACGGAAGAGGCAACCCAGAACCACAAATACAACAGAAAGGCAGCTGTGCAACATTGCCTTCCATTCACCACATTGGCTCACTTACAAATGAACACCTTCAGCAACTTCCACACAACAAGGTAAACACCAATGTTTGTGCACATGAAACAGAGCCTGACAGTTTCTATGTTTTCAGGAGAAATAAGTAGAGAAAGTGATTTAGGCTCTCTCTCTCTCTTTTTTTTTTTTAAGCCAAATGAAGCATCTATAATTCAAAGGGATTTCCGTGTCTTTATTTTAAACTGCCAACTCAATATAATCACAAGACAATTCAGCCATTAGGAAGTGAAGAAGGGGGTGGCAAATAATCCTGTACCCATTTCCAGAGAGTAAGCCCTTGGTCACCACTCCTGTAGGACCCGAAGAAATGTGAGAGACAATGAAGTCAGGACAGAGAAACTTCAGGTCAGAACAAGCTCTCAGTGTTAATTAAGTGGAGCTCACCGCCACCTTAAAACTTAAAAGAGTAAGAAAACGAAAGGAACAAGAAACTTACTCGCCACATAAACTTTCGTCTTTAGTCCGTGGGAGCCCATGCAGTGAGTCCCGGTGCCAAGACCGCTCCTGCACATCCTTTTACAAACCAGCAGCTCTCGCTCACTCCAGTTCAAGATGATTCATTCACAAATTATGCTTCTTGTTTCTAATGAAGCCTTGATATCCGCTTTCATCTCATCACAAAAAAAAAAAAATGTTACCGGAGATTGTAATACTAAAACAACAAAGCAGAATCCCTTAACACACTAACCAAGGAGGCATCGCATCTTCCCCCTGCTCCACGTTCGGAGGCGCGCCTGCCAACTGCCTCAGGTACCGGGAGAAACTAACTCCAAGCCGCTAGCGGGGACCTGCATGCCATCTATCTGTCGCTGTTAGCTCAGCACGTTGATCAGCTGGGCTGAAAGGCAGCAGCAATTAGCTCTCCTGCTCCTCCCGGCTTATACAGGAGACATTTGAATGTGCTAAGCCACAGGAAGGCTGCTGAATGCTTTGCGCCAATTAGCAGCAGGTGCTATAGCCTCAAAGTCAAAAGCACAGCCCACTGATCACGCTGCTGAGGGCTTTATTGTGCAGCGTCCTGTCAGTCTGTCTGGTGGGGCTCTTCTCTTGCGTGTGGTCCTTTGTACTGCTTCAATTAAACAGGACTAAGAAGTTCAGTGCTTATGCTCGATGACAGTATTACTGAGCAGGCAGAATAATCTCTTTAGTTCTGTTCACCAGCTTCTCACCTACCTCCTTCTCTCTGACCTGTATATTTTTCTCCCTTTCACCCAATCCATCTCCTCAAATACATCTAAAACCAACGCTTTCACGTCTGCAGTTTATACAAAAACCCCATACACTCATTTGGAGACAAAAGCAGTTTAGGGTTTTCGAATCATGCATGTCTCACAAAAGGCTGTTACGATGAGACTTACTCTGAAATTAGTGTATTTCTTAAATATTGTTGTATGACACCTATACACTAATATTTAGACTTGTTTAAACCAATGAAAGTTCACTATGGTGAGATCTAACTAGTGTCACATTTTGAACATGTCTGTTACAAAGTATTTACACATGTCAAATTTTGTCACTAAGTTTCAGAAGATATGATACTAGTGGCCAGGATAAGGCTAATGTCCTAAGTAACACCTCAAACACAGTCCAGGAAGTAACCACCCCATGCTCTGCAAGCTCAGTAATCCCCCTGGTTCCCCAAGGTAATCACTGGTGTGCTACCTTGGTCTGTCACCAGTTTGCCACCTGGAGAGAGTAGCCATTTGCTCACGTGCCCAGGAAAAGTGATAGGACAGTTGCTAACAACTTGAGAAGACACATTTGACTTAGCTTTTGCATGTGAGGAATAGCACATATTGAAACTGTTGGATAAACAGCAGCTAATAGGATATGGTCCGGCAATAATACGAACTACTAACTGTGATTTTGTATTAATGGAAAAGTCACCCTTGGTCCTGGTGAAACTCAATTATGACTTCCACAACGCACCAGAAATTCAGCTACAACACAGAAAATCCCATCTTTTTCTTGTCTCCTCTGAGAAATTAGATGATCAACTGGACTCTCCATGAAATAGCTGATTTTACTTTTTTTTTTTTTTTAATGAAAAAGAAATGACTAGATCGCTGTGTTTAGATACTAGCAGAAAGATCTTGTATTAAAAAAGTTGGCAAACTGTAATATCATGCAGAGTTTAAAAGTAAATTTTAAGCAAGCATTTTAAGAATAGACCGGAAAGGGGAATAGACAGTGTCTGAGAAAATTAAATAACGTATTAACCAGGGAGGCAGTCTACTATGGTGGTAATCTCTGTTAAAGAATATTCTAGACTTTTTCCCACTCCCCTGGTGCTCCTTCTCTCTTCACTAGTCCTCTTCTTAAAGCCCAGTTGAATTCAACTCCGTATATTCTTAAAGAGTTGTGACTGAATGTCTTCAATACATCTATATTGAAATTAACATAAATATTTCACGACATGCCCATGAAAATATGTGGCATATGCACATCTACTTTTAATTACCTTTTAATAAAATATTGATTCTGATATTTTCTAAATTTTGTACTTTGATTTTTCTTACATTTACTCTTCTGCTTGTTTACTTACTTGATGTGTGTGTATGCTTGTGTCATTGTGCGTGCACGCCATGGTGTGTGTGTGTGTGTGTGTGTGTGTCTGTGTGTGTGTTTGTGTGTTTGTGTGTGTGTAGGTCAAAGGGCAACTTATTGGCATCAGCTGGATCCTTCCAACAGTGTGTGTTCTGGATATCCTACCCTTGGTCTTTAAGCAAGTCCCTTTACCTATAAGCCATCTCACAGGTCTGGATATCAAGTTCCTCATTTTAGTATCTGTGTAGAACGTTAGGTTCACATAGATAAATTCCCAAACACCACCTCACTACCAAAACCAATATTTTGGGTTAAGGGGAACTTATCCAATATGATAGCCTATAAGCCTTGTGTTCTGCCTGGGGTCCTTTAATCTAAATAGAGGGGGATTATTTCTTTTCATGACAGACATACTTTGAAGAGTCCTTACTAAAGTGAGGACCTTTTTCTAAGTGTCCCAGACATACAGTGGCTGAGGTACATCACCACCAGCAGATGGTCTGTTTTATGAAACGAGATACTTACTCCGGCAGGCTGGAGTCTGAAAGGGACTTTTTAAAGCATAGCAGACCATCACAAATGCAAGGAATAAGACATCATATTTAAGAAGAAATGGCTCATTATATGCTTTGGGAAAAATTAAATATTGAAAACCTGTAAAAGTGAAAAATGCTGAAATATTAAGTTAAGAGTTTGCTCATTTCTATTTAGAGTCATGCATTTGCAGCTAAGATGAATTGTTGGACATTAAGCAAATAGGCATTAGGTAAATTACATTTAAGATTTTCAAATTATAAATTAAGTGCTAGGTCTTCAAATTTGAAGAAAAAATGGCATACACCCTGTGTCTAGAAGAGCAGTATATATGGTTACATACAAATAGACATTGCGATACCATAAGGAATATGAACTTAGCAACTGCAATTGTCATCCCACCATAATGACACTCTCTCTGTCTCTGTCTCCTTGTCCCTCTTTGTCTCTCTGCCCCGTGTGTCTCTGTCTCTCCCTCTCCATCTCTGTCCCTCTCTCTCCTCTCTCCCTCCATCATGCCAGGGAAGTCTTCTGTCACTGAGCTACAGCCCTAGACCCCACCCCATTTTTTTTTTTTTTATTTTTTAAATTTCATTTTTGACTTCCCCCATCACATCACCACCCCCAAACAGCCACATGTAGACACTTGACAGTTATTTCTACGTGTGTTATGGCTTCCGGTACATATGTTATGTTGCATCCTAACAATTAGTATAAAAGCTATTATAAATGCATTTTGTGAGAATTTTTAAAAGAATGCTGTCACATTTTATATTTTCCAGAGCCATGAAACTGAAAGGGAGTCCTTCAGCTGCGTGTCAAATATTCCTCCCTCCTATGTAAGCTTGTTTCCTGTGTCTCTGTCCGAGCCAGTTCATCTGCCACTGGATCTTAGGGAGCAATTAAAAAGCAAACACAGAAACATGATTTTCTAAATCTAATCTTTTAGAACATTAGCCCATTTTAACCATAGGGTGATGAAGGGAGTTTGTCACTGTGCAGATCTCCTTCTCCTGCCACGGACTGACTTAAAATGCACTTTATTTCTTGGAGTAGCTCAAGCTAACTTTTCAACTAACCAAACAGAAGAGACCCCTAAGAAATAGGTTAGGGACTTTTGACATTGGTCTTCCCGTGGGAAACATTTGAAAACATTTCAAAACTCCCGATTAGTGTGTAGCAACCAGTAGTAACTCCTGTGTTATTCTTAAATATGGCCCATTGAGAATGCAAGATGTAAGCAGGCTTTTTCTCTCCATGTAGGATAAGGACCGATTCCTTGAGTCATAGTTACTACAAAGTAAAGAGAGAAATCATTTCCCTCAACCCAGATCAAGGCTTCACTGCACAGAAGACTGCGCTATTACCAGAGTAGTCTGCTTACTCTAAACAATGTCTCCCTTAGTTGGCTGCAATCGAGCCATTGCAGGCTTGTTACTATTCACAGCTATTTACAGTTGAAATCTGAAGCTGACAGTAAACCATGCAGTAAGTCCTGGGAACTAGAGGCCTGGTAATCACCTATGTTCATACTAGTAAGTCTTTACCACTCTTTCCTGGTGATTCCAGGCTTTTTATTTTTTGAAAATATAATACAGTTACAACATTTCCCCTGTTCCCTTCCTCCCCTACGACACTACTGGTACAGTCACCCTTACACTCTCTCAAACACAGAAGAAGGAGGGTAAAAGAGCAGTAAGGCTGTCTGGAAAAGACATAAAGAATCATGTTGTTCTCCATCTAAAATTACATGCAATTCATAAAAGTCTGTGTACACATTCACACATGTAGTTTTTAATAGAATTTTTCTATCTGCTATGACAATGCTCTTTAATGCTTTTTTTTCCCATTAAAAAATGTCTAACACTATTTATTATCAAGATTCGGTAAGGAAAAAAACACTCACCCAACAAAGACAGGACCAGATGTCAGCACCTAGAATTACAATGTTTCCAAACCCAGATGCTTACATCAAAACCGAAATCAACAACAACAATAGCAGCCAAGACAATATATTCCCCTTCAACCTCATCAGCCCTATCCCAGTAGGCCCTAGAAATGTCACATAACTGAAGCACAAGACAAGAACCTTAACATAATCTTTATGAATATGACAGAGGTCCTTAGAGATGAAATGAATAAATCCATTAAAAAAATCTAACCTGAAGGAGGTGCCTATCAATGCACAAGAAGTACACAGAATATCAATAACGCTGGACCAGAAAAAGATTCTCTTGGGCACATATTAGTCAAAACACTAAACATACAGAATGAAGAAAGAATATTAAAAGCTGCAAGGGAAAAAGCCCAAGTAACACGTAATGGCAGACCTGTTAGAATAGCACCTCACTTCTCGAGGGAGACTCTAAAAGCCAGAAGGGCCCGGACAGGCATTCTACAGACTCTCAGAGACCACACATGCAATCCAGGACTACTACACTCGGCAAAACTTTCAATCACAATGGATGGAGAGGCAAAGATACTCCACGACAAAACCGATTCGAGCAGCATCAATCTACATACAAATCCGGACTTACAGACGGTGCTAGAAAGAAAACTTAAAGTGAAGACATCAGCCACCTCCACCACATCTGAGAAAACACAATTAATAAATAATTCTAAGCAAACAAAAATGGGGATTCATGTACACACGCGCGCACGCGCACACACACACACACACACACACACACACGGCCATGTGCACATATACACATACACACTATCACCACCACCACAAAAACAACAAAAATAATAGGAATCAACAAACACTGCTCATTGATATCTCTCAATATCAGTGCTCTCAATTCCCCAACAAAAAGACACAGACTAACAGAATGGATGTCAAAATAGGACCCTCCCGTCTGATGCATCCAAGAAATACATGGTAACATCAAGGATAGACATCACCTCAGGGTAAAAGGATGACAAATCATATTCCAAGCAAATGGATCTATGGAGCAAAATGACAAAGCCATTCTAATATCTGACAAAAAGACTTCAAAACCGAACTAATCAAAATAGTAAGGCAAGGACACCATACTCGTCAAAGAAAAAAAATCCACTGAGACTATATTGTAGTATCTAACATCTACGCCTCAGTCACGAGGGGATCCAAGTTCACTACTACAGCTTAAATCAGATATTGACCTTCATTCATGGGTAGTGGATTCAGTACCTGATTCATGTCAATAGACAGGTCATCCAGAGAAAAACTAAACAGAGAAATGCTGAAGGTAACTGATTTCATACAACAAATGGACGTAACAGATATTTACAGAACATTTCATTGAAACACAAAATAATATACTGCCTTTTCAACAGTTCCTGGAACTTTATTCCAAAATTGACCGTGTACTTGACAAAAGGCAAGTCTCAGCAGATACAAGATTATTGAAATAACACCCAGCACCCCATCTGACTACTACAGATTAAAGCTGGACATCATCAACAACAGAAAGTTTACAAACCCATGGAAACTGAAAAACTCACTGCTGAGTGAGATGTGGGTCCAGACAGAAATCAAGAAAGATGTTAAAAACTTGCTGGAACCAAATGAAAATGAAAACACAACGTATCAAAACGTATGGGACATAATGAAGATGATTCTAAGAGGAAAGTTCATAGCATCAAATGCCTACACAAAGAAATTGGAGAGATCTCATACTAACGACTTGACAACACACCTGACAAGTCAGGAACAAAAGGAGGAAATCACATCAAAAAGCAGTAGATGGCAAAAAGTAATCAAACTCGGGGTTGGAATCAATAAAATAAAACAAAAAAAAAATAAGCAATACAAAGAATCAATGAAACAGAATTGGTTATTTGAGAAAATCAATAAGATTGACAGACCCTTAGCCAAATTAACTAAAGGGCAGAGAGAGAAGATTGAAATTAACAACATTAGAGGTGAGAGGGGCATAACAACAGACACCAAGGAAATCCAAAGAATCGCAAGGACATACTTGAAAAACCTGTATTCCAACCAAACTGGAAAAGCTAAAAGAAATGAATAATATTCTGGATACATATCACTTACCAAAGTCAAATAAAGTTCAGGGAAAGCACTTTAAACAGAGCTAATCCCTAGTGAAATAGAAGCAGTCATTAAGTCTCCCAAGTAGAAAAGGCCGAGGACGGGATGGATTTCTTTAGTGAAGAGTTCTACTAGACTTTCAAAGAAGAGCTAATGCCAATACTCTTCTTGTGTTACATGTTACAATGAAATTGTAACAGAATAAATATGACCGGGGGTCCGGGCTTGACTTTTAATGACTCAGGTAGAGCTACTAGGGGAATTAGAAACTGTGTTCTGTCCTCCAATCACAGATTCCTCCTCTGGACAGTTAGAACAGAGTTCTTCAAAGCCAGTAGAGGAGTAATTTGAAGAAGTTTTGCTCCCACATTGCAACGTAATCCACAATATCGCAGGGTTGATATTGTATTAGGTGTGTGGTGTTACGAGAATGTTGTAGGTTCTTTTCATAACATGAAGAAAGAAACTCACAGGATATCAGCATGTCTGACTGTTTGAAACTGCATTATGATACCCATCGTGTACAAGGTCCACAGTCAATAGCTTTAGGATTTCCGAAAATTACCACCGGAACATCCCGTGATGCTTTAAGTCACTTTACAATTTTGAGTTGGATGTGCCCCATGGAGCATGGGTTATACACATGTAGAGGTGGCCTCTTAGAATTTTGCCATCAACTTTAGGTTACCTCCAAATATAGTTAATATATTCAGTAAGACAGCAAACTATGCCCTTCATATGCTTAGATAATAATGTAAGGTAAACTGTTTAAGTTTGAACAAGGAATGTTTGCTTTTCACTCATCTTGAAAGCTTTATAATTTTTTAATGTAAAGGTAGATTTTATTAGAAAAGGAATGGATGCTACAAAGCCTGGTCAATTATAAGTATTCTAATAAGTTAGTCAACATATTCAAAACCTGAACTCTTTAAAAGACCATTCCCTTAAGTCAAAAATAATTCGGGGGAACCTCAGGCTACACAAAATGCAAATACCCTGCATGCTATAGGATATACCAGGAATTATGCATCTTTTAGGATTTGCTAAAGACTATGAAACTTTGTTTTCATTAGTAACTAAAACCTTCAAATGATTCTGTGTTCTCTGCCTGCCTTTAAATCCTAAAGGCGAGTATCAAGATCATTCTTAGGTTTCTTGAGCTTAAAGCCCTTTGGTACAAGTTTTATTTATATGCATGTACTTTACTGGAAATGAGCTCACAGATAAGTCTATTTCATACGTGAGGAGTGTAATTAATCTGGCCATTTAAAGTTTTCCTTGTTAGAGACTGAATGATAGTAAACTATAGTTCTAAAAAAAATGTTTTTCTCTTTTTCTTGAGATTATAATATAGCTACAGTATTTCTTCCTTCTCTTTCCCTCTTCCAAATTCTCCCATAGATCCCTCATTGCTCTCCTTCAAATTAATGGCCTAGAAGCTACACTAATAAAGTCTTACCAACATGGCTGCTAAACAAGTGTTACATGAACAGAAACACCAAAGTTAATGATGGAAAGCCCATGAGGTCTCGACCCTACACTAAGAACTACAAGGCAACTAAAAAATACTGAGGATGGGAGAAATAATTATCCCCAAGTAAGAACATAACAATTAGTTTTACAATAGGAAATGGTAAGTTCTGATGAGAACTATTTTTTACTTTGTTATACTGGAATCTTCTGAAAGACCACGAACAAAGTAATCAAAGACTTTGAAATTACCTACGCCTCTCTCCTTTCAAAATTAGGATTTTAGATCTTACACAAACTGTACAGTCCGTCCTCTAAGTGTCCTGGTATTGGTAAACATTAGTTAAGAACTTTTTATACTAAGGCCAACAGTAATAGTAATGATTTCAAAGAAAACATAAAAATAATTGAGTTAACATTATTCACTCTTTCATCTACGTTGCTTTTGGTTGCATTCAATGATCATTAAGCCACTGTTTCAAAGAATGGAGAATAATAAAGCAGTTCTGAAGAAAGCTCATAACAAATGCATTTGGTCTCTGTCCCTGTTTGTCTTTTGTTTTCTCCTGCAAAAGCAGACACAGAACTTGATTGTTCTGAATGAGAAGGATCATTTACCCCAAATCCCGGAGTACTTGTGCCAACCATTCTCAAACCACTTCCCACAGACAAAGAGTGTGGAGCTGGCTGACATCCAAGCCCAGCAAGCTCCCTCAAAAGGCAAAGCAGGTTGAAAGACAATGATAATCATAAACTGGGTGCAGAAAGTCATGAAAAAGAGGCAGCGAGTCGGGTATTAGATGTAGAGAGTCATGACTCAGATGCAGAGTCGTGGGCCAGATAAAGAGAATCGTGGACCAGAGATGATCATTGACCAGTTATGAGAGTCATGGGCGATCCAGAGAGTCAAACAGATGCGTAGAACAATGAACCAGATACAGAGTCACAAAACAGACACACAGAGTCACGGACCAAATGCTGAAAATCATAGACCATGGTAAAGAGTCCTAGAGAGATGCTGAGTCTTAGACTGATGCAGAAAGGCATCAACCAGATACAGAAATCATGGACCAGATGCAAAGCATCAGAGACTGGATGCAGGGAGGTAAGGGTCTATGGAGAGAGACTTGGAGTGATGCGGTCACTGTACTTGCTTGCATTGTATCAAGTCAGATACTAACCAAGACTGTCTTTTCTTTTAGCTCTTACTGTCACCATGGGGCTTAATCCTTAACGGATGGTGGATAGCTGATATATTGTTACGATTACTCACATAGTTTCAAAGCAAGTGAACTATTTCTCTTCCATCCTATTGTCCCACTGGAGTGAAGGGTGCTGCAGCTGATTTATATGCTCCATTTAAAGGTATTTTCATAATTTCCACAGGAACAGACAAGTATGCCCCACATTTGAAATAAGGTCAAGTTCCACCAGGGACTCAAAACTGCAGTGACAGCAAACACTGTGGCTAGCGAGAACTGCTAGAAATCTGAAAGCATGGACGACCTACAAGACATGCACCTTTACCTTTACTGCAGCTCTCTTTTATTTTAACTCAGCCTTGAAGAATGGAAGTGATGGTAAACACCCAGGGAGACTGCATTGAGAAGCAATACCAGCACTGACAGGAAAATGGCACTCTTCTTCCTGATCTAACAGTTAAAGCTGCCATCAGCATTGCTACTAGGAGAACAGAAATTGTACTGAGTGGTGCCTTCTGAATATCTGAAGGCATGAATGTTATCAGTAAGTTAACCAGAGCCCCTCCTTCTTGCACGTGAGACCAGCGTTGAGACTCAAGAGTCCTCATCGGAACTCAGAGATTGTTTTGTTAGTCATATTCTTCCTTGAGTAGAGTTTCACTTAAATTCACGGATGACATTTTAATTGATCTAAGAAACGCCAGTACTGTTTCTTCTTAGCAACTTAGAGCAAAGCCTGCTTTTCACAGACTATGTGTTTATTTCACCAGAAACTTAACATCAGTTTACAATACTCTACACATCTCCTCTCTCTGGTGTCTAATGGCCCAGTGCTTTCCCTGTGCAACAGATTTGCTAATTAGTGCACTTGCTTCCGCTAAAACTTCTAGTAGTTTCTCTATTTCTGTGGGAAGCTTTGAAGCTACTCTGGATTCCCAACACTCCTCTCCCTCATTTCCAATCAAATATAAACCAAGGGTTTTAATCAAAGCTCCCCATCTTACCTCAGATCCATTCCTATTCTCCACCCCGCTCCAGTGTGTACCACAATCATCATTTTCCAGGAGTAAGGAATCAAGCTTTAACACCCATCCCAGCCTCTTGTTCTGCATCTCACAATCAGGGTGACATCTGAAAGGCATTTTGATTGAGTCACACGCCCATTTAGAATCTGAGAATGTTTTCTGAAATCCTCCGAAATACTCAGTTCTTCACATGATTTTTAGGAATCGGGTTTGCCCTGGTTTTACTCTTTTCTCTCAGATTTAACCAGGTCTTCTCTCCTCTTGGAAAAGATGCATGTCGATCAGTGAATACGTTTAATAGACACAGTATGTCATGGTCACCACAGACTTAAGTCCTGCTCATGTGCTAATATTTCTTCTCAGCGCCCACTGGCACAGACATGTAATCCTTATAGCCAACCCTACTGGTACACACTAGATACCTTTATTCACTGCCATCCTTCCAAACGCCGCTAAGCCCTTTTATTGACACCAAAGCCTGCACATGCCTACAGGATCCTTCTACCCAAAGCCAGCCCTGCACACAGATCAACATTGACATCCAATCCTACATGCACACATACAATGCCTTTCTATCACAGCCCTGAATATACGCCCTAAGGCCAAATTCTTACATGTTCCTGAACTTTCAAACACCACAGTCTCCTGAAAAAAAAAATAAAGTATCCTGTATGCATTTTCATAACATTATGCACTCTTGTCTCTCATTCCTATATTTGGTATATTCAGTGGTGAGTTTCTTTATAGGTCCATAAATGCAAACTATTAAAAAGTGGGGTCTACACATGGACATGTACAGTGAGCAGCAAGCATCTCATGGCTGATGTAGACCTGTTTTACTCTGGTGTGAAGTGCACACACATGACAACCCAGAGACAAAGTACAACTGGTGTCTAATTTGCATTCTTTATAGAAAAGATGCTGTGTGTGATGTTTCTTCCCATTCTCAAAACAATCATCCAGTGTCTGCCATTTCCATTTTTAAAAGGATGGATCTTTCTTCTTAGAAGTTAATTATCTTGCAATACCTAGCTTCTAATATAGTACCTCAGTGTAGTGTTAAGTACCTTTTCTGACATGGTTACTACTGTCTTCAGGGAATCAACTCTTTAGGTGGCTCCTTTCTGTTCTGTACATCAGTTATAGTACATTCAGACATTTCTTCATTAAGTATCTTTTCCAAGTCACAGGAACATATTCTCTCTTGGCTTCCCCTGGCTCCAAAACAATAGACTTTCCCTATTTCTATGGGTTTTCTACATTTTAACAGCGTTAACATTGTGACCACTTCTTCATTACCAAATCTAAAGTGAAATGTCCCTCATATGCACTAATAGACCGATTAACGTTTTTTTCCTAACATAACACTACATGGTAATATTTTGTCTTGTCTCTACCTTAAACTACAGGTCAGAGTCTTTGCTTCCCTCAGTGCTATCTAAGAATATGACTAACTTATAGAAGATGCTTATTGTATCCATTTATGGGATTCTGAATGGACACAAGAGCTAAGTTTTCTTTCCTCCAAAGCCTATGACTGTTTACGACCTTGGCACACATGTATTTAACTGAAATCTAATGGATAATGGGACCTCAGCAAAATGCTGAAGGAGAAGAAATGGAACAATGATTAAATTAGGAACATCTGAAGGCAGTTCATTAATTGTTTAGGAAACAACTATTTTATAATGTGGAGTGTAATATAAATGACAGCTTCAAAAACTCAGGTGCTCTTGTGGGCATGACGTTCTCGTAAAGAGAAATGAAAAAAATATGTTTTTGTTTTATTTTTGCTGTTGTTAATTCTCTGATCTTTGTGCATACAAAAATAGTATTTTCAGTACAAAATTTGATCTACTCATGTTGGAATGCTAAATAAAAGCCAACGGAATTAAAAGTGAACTACATTAATGTTAGGTAAATTTTAACACTACACCACAGAATATTTCATATTTGCTGTAGGCACAGTGCTGTGGAAGAGATTGGGTTGCAACTACATAATCACGGTGCAGAACTGTCGCTAAAGTGCTTCAGTGGACGATAGCTCTCTGTGACCTCACTCAGCAACCTAATAGAAAAATTCAACCATGGAATAGCCGAGAGCCAGCGCAGACTGATACTTACCTCTTCATAAATTGTAGTACGCCCTCACTGGAGGGCACTCAGATATCTCTGGAGGTGTGTTCTTTGCAGAACTAAAATTAAGTTACTTGGAACTGGCAGCAAGCACAACTGGGCTCTACTCCTTAAAATATAATGTGATGTACCAGGAAACCCTATTACTTGCATGCAATATAGTGTTAAAAATGTCCTAAAAGTCAACCTGAGAATCTAATCATCTATAGCACTTTCTTTTGAGAACCTACAGGTGACTGACTCCTTTGAAGTAATCTCAGAGGCCACAATAACGTTCTTCTCAGTGTACTTGCTGTCTCCTTTCATGTATGAGGGACTTGAGGTTTAATGATGCTATGTTACATTTCTAGACTCACACAGTCACAGAAAGGCAGAGAAAGCTGAAATCGGTCTGCAAGTTCATCTTCAATGAGAAAGGGAAAAATAACCTGGTGACCTGTCCATCACTGTTACACTGTGCTCTGGTTCTTAAGCGACGATGAACCACACTGGTAAAACCTCAAATGAAGCAGTTCCGTGACGATAAATGAATGGAAAACTCACCGAAAGCACTGGCCTGGAAACTGTCTTACAGTAAATCCTACGCCAATCAGGCGATTTAACCATGAAGCCCCTGTACTCCGCCAACGCAGTGTTCTGCCCATCTCCAGTTTTCATTCGCGCGAATGCTAAAATAACCAGGAGTGAATAGAAGATGTAAGACTCATAATACCGCCACTGCAGCTCCTGGCATTGAATTGTCCTGTCACCTGTTCCTGCTATGACCGTCTGCCACAGATTCACGTATGTCTTGGAAGTACACATTTCCTTCTGTGCTGACGTATCCCTTGTATACCCACACACCCTGCAAGACATTGAATTCGACTGGGGGAGGGATAATATTTCCTCCTTTTCTGTATCCAAATCCAGTCTGCAATGACTAAGAATTGACTCCTTCCAGGTTACAGCTCTTACCCCTCTGGCCTATTTCCCTCCTCTCCACTTTTCCATTCGCCTACCTGTCTAGGATCTAGATCATTCTTGCTAAGAGTCCTGGTGGTTTGAATAAGAATATCCTCCCTGGGCTCAGGTATTTGAATTCTCGGTGCCCAGCTGGTGGGGGGTTTAGGTGTGGATGCCGTGTTGGAGGAAGTGTACCCCTGGAGGTGGGCTTTGCGGTTAAAAGACTCATGCGATGTCTAGTTTTCTCTCTTTGCTCATGCTTGGAGTTCAAGATGTGAGCTCTCAGCTTCCTGCTCCTGCCAGAGTGACGGACACTTACCGCCCTGGAACTGTAAGTCAAAATAACGTCTTCTATAAGTCACTTTTGGTCGTGATGTTTTCTCATAGCATATTTAAAAAAACTGCGACATGTATCATTGATCTATTGAGAAAAACCCTTTGGTTAATATTGTGGCTAATTTCTTAATATGACAGTATCCATTTGCATTTTTAAAGCATGTTTTAAGAGATGTTTTTAGAGCATTTTGAAGAGAAAGCTCTCTAATAGGTATAAAATCAAAAGGGTTCCTGCTGGATTGTATTCTCTACACTATGTAGTGAATGTTAGCTGAGACAAACTTTGTTGTGCTCTTTGGAAATGATCGAATCAATACTGAGCACCCCTTACGCTGCTTTTCCAATAGTCTGCCGTTCCTTGGTCTTGAAAGGTAGGTGCTAGACTCCTCTCAAGAATCGATGCTGGTATGTTACTCAAGCTGTCATGGGAGTCATATCTTAATTTATGACTTATGGTGATCCAAGGCTAAGGACCTTCCACCCGGTTCTCTGGAGTTATACTTACTTAAAAGGCTGAATCGAGAGGCACTGGAGAAATGGCTCCGTGATTAAGAATGTTCACTGTTTTTTGCAGAGGGACAGAGTTCTGATTCCAGCGCTCACAAAAAGGCAGCGCACAGCTACCAGAAACTCTAGCTCCCAGGAGTTCTGTCACTAACCACCACAGGTTCCTGCGCATATGCATTTGCTTGAACGCATGCGCGCACGCAGGCGCACACTCAAAACATCTCTTTTTTTTTTTTTCTTTTTTTTCTTTTTTCTTTTTTGGTTTTTCCAGACAGGGTTTCTCTGCTGTAACTCTGGCTGTCCCATAACTCACTCTGTAGACCAGGCTGGCCTCGAACTCAAAGAGATACGCCTGCGATCCGCCTGCTTCTGCCTCCCGAGTGCTGGGAGGAAAGGCGTGCGCCACCACCACCCAGTCCATGTTTAACAAGCTTAATGGACCTATCAGATGTCTGATCATGCCACAGGTGAGAATTCCCAAGTTAGATCATGAAGTCAAGTCCATATTCTCTTATATTTCATGAACATAAACTCAGACCTGAGTAGGACTGGGCTGTCACATCTCCCCCCACCCTCCACCAGGCTCCTTGTTTTAACTCCATGTGGGCAATAACGCATTCTGAGACAGAAGTCTAGCTGAGCGTGGCCAAAATTCCTTGACCTTAAAAACCGTGAGAAGTGATAATAATATGTACGCTCTTTCTTTAAGAATCCAATTTGGAGTAATTTTTTTTTATTTTTGCAAATTCAGAATAACTGGTACTCTGGTCCTTCTCAGCACATAAATAATGTTGGCATGCTGTCTGGGGACACTGACAATAACCTGCAGGAGCTAAACAAAAACTTGCTGATGTCTGGATCAGAAACATCCCATTTTAGACCTGCAGGGTCCTTAATATTGCATTTTAAAAATTCATGATCCCTGATATAACAAAAAAAAGTAATGTCAACAAGTACTCTATGATAAAAAAAAATAGTCAATTAATTGTATCTTTTCTTCCTTTCGTATATTTTGGCTTTTTAACATACAATGCTTGTTCATAGCTAAATGTGTCCAGTTGGCTTAGACTTAACAAGTGGAAATAGCTTTTTCATTCTTACAAATGGCTTTCCTTACACATCATTTGATTTGATGAAAAACTCTAAATTTATCCTAAATTTATTTTTTCTCTTGTTTTAAAATTAGTTGGTAATTAATATCCATGAGTTGTGATAATATTTAGTTATTAAGAGTCAGTAGAGACAAAATTTACACACACACACACACATAATTAAGTCACAAATAAAATATTACAGTTAAGTCACAAGAAATATAAGCATCACACAGCTGATTTAAGGAAGGCACTCAGGTGTGTGTACACTCCCAGAACTTCTACCCAGTGAGAATGGGCGTACGGAAGCCATGGAACATCATTTAAGCTTTTACACTTTGTCAGTAATATTTTATTTACTTACCCTGCATGAGAAAGGAGAAGAGAAAACCGTGTCAGAGTTGGAACGAGAAAACAAAATTAGCTTTATACCCTTTTTCGTGACTCGGGTGCCCTTCTGCCTACATTTGGTCCTTCCTTAGCACCTAACATTACTCTCTCTGCCTACGCAATGGATCTGTTTTAAGATAACAGACACTATACGTTATAGGTTGGGTTCCACACGAACAGGGGAACGTGAACTCTGGCCTTCCTTTCTGAATCTGGGTAACCTCCCTTAATATTATACTGTCCAAGTCCATCCACTTCCCTTTACGGTTGAATAATACTCCACTTTATGTGGCATTTATTTATATGAAGATTTAAAAAAAATATTTCTCAGTTTCATTTACATTTCCCTGTTTTACTCGCAGTATGGCTCCATATTTATAAAACAAAGGAGGCGGTGGATAAAAAGATACCTGGATATCATCTCACAGCTGGAAACCCCCACACCTACTGCGTACCACGTATGCCTCTGGAAAATGCACACTCGGTGCAGTTAACTTGTAAGCATAAATGTCCTGGCCATTCACTCATTTCTTCCCGGAGGTAGATATGGTACAACCTTCCCCAGCTGTTTCTTCCTCCCTGTCTTTGCTGTTGTAGGCAAACACGTGATCCCGCTTCATGATAAAGCGAGACGATGTGCCTTAGTTAGCAGTATCATCTACTGCTAGAAGAAATCTTAGAGGAGAGTTTAAGAGCTAGCTAGTCAGGGACCATGTCTAGGCCCCAATATGCCTCATGCGCGAAGAGTTCTCTGATGCTCAGAAACCATCTGCAGACCGAAGGAAAACGAGCAAGAGAAAGTATACCCAACAGGCATGCCTCAGCAGAGGGAGACATGCTGAACCTCCCAGATGCACAAAGGCAGGTCATTTGCACTGTATATCAGATGCAGTGACCTGTTTAAGGGCAAATCTCTACCATAAAGCACCTTGACAATCCTCTGCCTGTCAAGTCCCATTCAATTAGATAATCACACTCAGCCTTTGAGGAGCAAAGAGCTCCCATTCCTGCTGTTAATCTTCCTTCTAAAAATTGTTAAAGTGGATAGAAGCATATTGATTAGAATTAGCCCTGTCTGGGTGGACCCTTTTAAAACCTTTCAAGGCAAAAAAAATAAATTTAAACATTTTCCCTATGGACATTACAAACTATCTTTTTATTATACAAGATCAAAATTAGACTTAACTATTTAAATGCTGTTTACATGTTTTCCTCTCTTCTTGTGAACACCAAATTGTAATATGTGATTTAGGAAACTAAGTCTTCTGACATCTAAATTTATAGAAGACTGGCATTTTACAGTGTTCGAAGAAATTGGAAAAAAAATCCACACTTATAACTAAAGCTACCTCACATTAATTTATGCACTCTTGTCCCTGTCCATACCATTAATGTACCGTGTTTTTACATATATGATAAAATCCAAGTATGTGCTCCCTTATTGGGGGGTCCAATGGAGAGTGGTCAGTCCTGAAACCATATGTACACAAACAACAAAAATGGACTTGATAGGTTGTATTTATATAGGTTTGCACATGTGTGTGTGCATGCATACACACTCACACACATACACACACACACACAAACACACAACAAGCACCAAATTAAAAAAAAAGAGGCTATCAGCTTAATAATAGAGAGGGTAGTTTCAAGGGGCTAGAAGAGAAAAGGGAGGGGGAAAGTAGTATAGTTGTGTTTTACTTTAAAATATATTTAAAATAAAACATTGAATTTGTAATGAATAATAGCCAAAATAATCATTAAAACAAAACAAACAAAAACCCGAACAAGTGGTTTGAAAGACTGAGAATGTTGAATCCCTTTGAGAGATAGGAACAACTGAGTATAATCTTCAGGAATGTGTGGTCCTAAAGGAGATTTTATTAAAACATTGTAGGAAGAATGTTGGAGACACTTAGATCAAGAAAATATAGCTGGGCTGTAGTGGCACATGCCTTTAATCCCAGCACTCCGGAGGCAGAGGCAGGCGGATCTCTGTGAGTTCGAGGCCAGCCTGGTCTACAGAGTGAGTTCCAGGACAGCCGGAGTTACAACAGAGAAATTCTGTCTCAAAAAAGATAAATTAATTAATTTAAAAATAAGAAAGAAAATATGGTTTCTGTAAGTGGAATGATTTAGACAGTTAGATGATAATCTCCAGGGGGAAAAATGAAAATACACTAGTATACCATAAAGCAAAATATCCAGATATTCTCAACAGGATTATAAAAGAGAAATTCCCTGTGTCTAATCCCATACTAGGAATCTATTTATAAGCTGAAGTTGATTTAATATTTGATGGTGAGTATGCACTTACTACTCTTATTGATGCTTGAGTTTTGAGAGCTGAAGAGATGTGAAAGAAAGCCGTATAGGAATGAAATAGTTACTTCCACTTGTTACGTTCACTCTAACTGGACACATCTGACTATGAACAATTCCTCATCTGAAGAATGACCTGAATGACAGAACAACAACAGCAAATACACTCGCAAATGTAAGGGAACAAAAGGAAGGGAGTCCAAACTGGTGAGTGGATCATGCCACTAAGTAAGGCTGACACAGGAACACCACTGAAAATTATAGGATATCCTGGTCTACCTAGCGAGTTCTAGGCCAGCCTGGGCTATGGTGTGTTGTCACCCTGCCCCTAACAGCCGAAGGGGAAACAAAGAAAACAGTAAGCATTTTATAATCAACCAATGAATTTTTTTTTAAAGTATCTTGCCATCTCTACCAATGTTTCTCAATCCTTTTCAATGAAATGACTAAATACTTTCAAGGAGACGCAGCGATTAACTACGACTATATCTCACAGGGTCCTCTCTAAAGATGTCTGTATTTTGTTGCTGTTGTATACATTCACTCATTCTCTTTTTCTTCTCCTTTTGGTGTGGTTAAGTACTCTTCAGTATTCTGTCAATTACTCCACTTTGCTGTGGTCTCTCCTGAGAGACTGGGGCGATCCACACATCCAGGGCCAGGAATTACTTGCCTTAGTCACAATTAAGAGAGCCCAAAATAATCCACTAGCCAAGATAAGAGACTAGAAAGTGACCAGGAGTCAGGCAGACAGGGAAATTAGTCTCTAGAGAGATAGATATGCTTTTCCCTTAACACGTGAAGATGGTCAACTTTCTAGTTCTCTCTCTCAGAGACAAAAGACCTGAGGTTTTGGTCCACTAAAGAGAACTGCTCCGGGGCTGGGGGGAGCTGTGGCAGAACCAATCAGCTTCCTTTTCTTTGTCCCTAAGGAGAAAGGGAAAGAACCCCATTGGCAAACACGAGAACATGTTAGCACTGTTAGACAAACAAGACACTACTAGCTTTGGGCTCTCATCTTGTTTGAGGAGTTTGTCTATTTGTGAACTTCTCTGTCTCCCTCTCTCTTGGTCTCCATCTCTGTCTCTGTCCTCTCTCTCCTCCCTGTCCCTCCCTCTCCCTCTCCTTCTTCCTCTCTCTTGCTTCTGTTTCAATAAAACTTGGATGAGTTCTTCCCACCTTCTTAGTCTTTAAATCATTGGGGAAACAGAGTCCATTTCCACAATCCTAGGCAACCTCACTCCCATGGCTTCAAAGATGAATTGTGGGATGCGTGCAAGAGCCAGAGTGCAACTGAGTGATTGAGCTCTTGAGCAACATGCACCGGGCCCTGGGTTTGATCTCTAGATCCAGACATAGAAAAAAAACGTCAAATGGCATTCTGATGTACTTTTCAAAATGACCAGAGATGTGCAGACACAGAGAGCCACTTGCTTTGACTTTGTTAAGAGCCTAGGACTGTGTTCTCAGGACTGGATGGTCGTCAACTACTCTCGACTTCAACCTGGACAGGTTCCTGTTAAACTTCCTTCCATGAGAGCATTTCACAGCTGGGGACACAGACTCATGGCAGTTTAGTGATTGTGCATTGATGATAGCAGGGTCATGCATGCCAGGACTGTTCTGTACTCCCCAGTGATTACAGCATACCCGTGCAGGAGCTGCCTTCCACACCCCTGTATATTTTATGTTAAATTAAACTGAGTGTGGCGAGTCCCAGGCAATCACTTGCAGGAGGGTGTTCCCTCCGTGTTGTCTTTTCTGATCATGAAGCAAGTATGAACATTCTATATTCCCTAGTAGCAATTTATCATGTCATTGAAACGTAAGCCAAATAACTTCAAATGTGGCATAAAGTTGTACAGTTCCACTTCATTTTTTTGCAGTGGAAGCTTACTCCAGCAATACGTTTTAAATTAGATGAGCCTAACAGGGTTTCTTTTGGTCTCAAAAAATAAGAACAGCAATAATTATACTTTAAAAGTTTGGCGTTCATATAAAGCAAGACGGAGTGCATGATTCAGATGTTTGAAAAAAGCTTTTAAGGGTCTATATGATTTCCTTTCCCTGAATCCCTAAGGTTATAACAAAGAAGTTTGCTTCCAGTGTTTATAAATCTATCACGTGACTGGTGTATGATCAAACTCTGTTGCACCCTGCTGCCACAGCACACTGCCACAATCTCTTTATTAGCCCCAAGTTTCTAAGGAAAGTCTTATATCTTCTATCTGAATTCCAGTGGAAATTTCCAGAAGGTTCCATCCATCAACCCAGGATAATTTGTTTCCTTAGTCTCTATATGAGTTGCCACTTGTTAATGAATTCCAATGTACTAGTACAGGATTTAAAAGGGAATGTATGTATCTAAATCCACTCCCACTGAGACTATTAAATTGAAATGATATAGGAAACAAGGAACTGAACTGGGCTGGAGAGATAACTCAGTGGTTTTGAGCCCACACTACCACCACCCCCCCCCTCTCTCTCGGTTTTTTTTTTTAGACAAGAGTTTCTCTGTTGTAACTCTGGCTGTCCTGGAACTCATTCTGTAGACCAGATTGGCCTCAAACTTTCAGAGATCTACCTGCCTCTGCCTCCCGAGTGCTGCGATTAAAGGCAGAGCCCACCACTGCCTTGCCTACCCATACTGCTCTTACAGAAGACCTGGGCTTGGTGCCCAGTACCCGGATCAGTTGGAACACAACCACCTACAACTGAAGCTCCCAAGGATTGAGTTTCCCTCTTCTAGCCTCTTCAGATACCCACATGCATACGCCACTCACAGACACAGACTCACACAGACACAGAAAGACAGAAAGGCACGTACCGAAATAAAACTAAAATAAACTGGAAGTTGGGGAGATGTCTTGGTGGTCTATGAGCACGCCTTGCTCTTCCATAGGAGCTGAGTTCGGTTCCCAGCACCCATGATTGGTAACTCTAACTAAAGAGCATCTGATACCTTCTTCTGACCTCATGTGTGCAGACACACCTCTCCCACCTATATATACAGATAAAAACAAATAAAAATGAAGTCTTTTTTTTTAAAAGAAGGAATAGAACTGAAAGTACTTATGTGACACAAATAAATAGAACTTTCCAAGTTACTATTACTTTTAACTGGTAAAGGATGTTCATGTTGTTATAAAAACAAGTTTGGTTCTGTGATTACTTTGTAGAAAGATGCAGTCAAACTAACATGTTTAGCACCAAACCAATATTTTTGCATATTTGTGATGAGACTATCAAAGCACCTCTGTTTCTTAACCGGTTTGAAAGATACATTTTCTGACTGTTAGATTTAAAAACATATTGCTCAGGACTTTCTCCACACTACATTAAACACACGCAAGACCAAGGAGCACTCTGTAATATTCACACTCACTCCATTTACGATCACCGTGCATGCATTCTATATACAATCCCAGACCCTCCAGCACAGGCTCTTTTCTTGCTACGTCTGATCTATATTGATTTATGGGATACGAAAGTTCATGTTCACATCTCTTGGAGACTTCTCAGTGAGTCCGTATTCAGATACAGGCTTTGATGCAATGGCAGAGCTCTCCTTTCCAGACAACACCGGCTGATGCTTTTCAGAAAGAGCTGGGGATTCTTTCTAAGGGCTTCGAATCGTTAACATCCCTACCCAGGGAGCGTGGAAAGGTGCTTCTTATCTTATTAGAGAACTGAGATCTGTCTGATGACTGAACAAGTGAACGAATCTTCAGGTCCAATACCTGGAAGCTTTCAATCAGATTTTGCTTGTTGGTGAACATTATTCTGGCCATCAGGATAGTGTGATAAAAGTACAGTCAGTTACCTTAAAGCTAACTGTATTCAACCCCCCCGCTTCAAATAGTAGGTGTATCAGCACAGCATAGTATAAGATGATAAGAAAAAAATTTGAAATAAGATTATGGAAATCAACCAAAAGACTCTGTGGCTATGGAATCATAGGGAAACCACCTAAATATATATGTTAACATAAGATAAAACTAACATGATTTTCAAATTGCTGTTGGAGGTAAAAATTTAAAGTAAACAGTGAGTCATGGTTCTCCAATGTATCATAGAATAAGTTACAAGATTTGATTAATGCCAGGATGTATCTTTTTAAGAAATGTTCTCACTAAACAAATATCCTCATTTGCTTGATCATAAGAGTTGAAATGATCTACACCAAGGGACACAAATAAGGCTTGCATTTGTTTCTGGAATCTGGATGCAACCTGAGGCTTTTGGACCCAGCGATCTATGAAACCACAAGCAATCACTAGGAGTTATCTCTTGTGGGGAGACATTTTATTTTTTCTGTCCTGGCTTTGTGTGTGTGTGTGTGTGTATGTGTGTGTGTGTGTGTGTGCGCGCGCGTGTGTGCTAGGAGCTTGGATCCACAAACAGGTAGATGGGAATGGGAGCCAGTGACTGCACTAACAGACGGCTAGAGAACCAGTTCACCTCTGGATGAAGGAAGCTTCTCTGGTGAGAGAGTGGTTTCACCGCCAACAGTGTCATTAATATGCTCCAGGAGTTCTCTAAAAGACTCGTTACTCAGTGAAAATGTGGTATGTCTTCCCTGAGTCCTCTGCCCTGGATACAAACGTTTGTAACATTTTTCAAATGTTTGCTCAAGAAACACTGGAGTGAACACTTCGTTTTTCATCAACTGTCAAACAAACAACAGATGGTAGCATCCGGTGATTCTCAACTGGGCCAGCATTTGAGGCAGTAACCAGAAGATGGCCCATTGAAAAAGCACTTCACTAACTGCTGAGTCTCGGTCTTAAAAGTGGCTTCATTCTGCTGAATTTGAAATATTGTACTTTTAAAAGTTTTAATTATTTTTCCCCCAAGTCTACATGATAGACTTGCCTGTCTAGTGAGAGGGGAAGCAATTTGCACTGCATAGTACTTTAAACCAACTACATTTCTTTCCTTTGCCCTCCACTGGGAGTGGAGTCCTGATTTTCAACATAGAAGACCTGGCAGAAAACAATGGTGTCTTATTAAACTGCCTGCTGGGCCTTATTGAAACTTTAAAAATTATTGTGCAGCTAATCGCCATTTTCATTTAGCTAGCAAAGACAACAGCTATTTATCACAGCTACTGTCTTCAAGTTCTTTAAACAAGTTGCTCATACTCTGTGTGGGAACAGATTTTCGATATGGCTGGCGTGGGCTTGGGGGTTATAACGTGTACAGAAGGTGACAGAGGACGTTTTCATGTGAGCCAATTATTCATTTACCAAATAAGCTACTTTTACAGATCACATACAGCTTGATATCCATGCAGAAGTGGTTCAAGAACCACCTTCCATTCTACCCTGTATCTCTGACCCTACAGAGCCTAAAGCTATGGGTGTTCGTATTGCTTATAAAAATGCATTTACATGTAACCTATGTATCTCCCCATACATATTAATCATCTCTAAATTACTCACATTTAATGCAAAGTAAATGCTATTTAAGTAGTTGTTTTAATACAGTGTTTAAGGAATAATTTAAAAGTCTGTACATATGCAGGACAGATTCACTTTTAATTATTTTAATCTGTGCTTAGTTGTATCTTTAAGGAGGAGGTTATAGAAAAAGAAGTGATTGGATACATGCACATATATATTTATATATGCATATATATTTATACATTATATATATGTATATATATGCAATCTTACATACACAGATGCAATCTATATTATATACACATATATGTATGGAAACTGCACAGCATATTGGGAAAACACTCCATTGCTCCTGGATACATCATAATGTTGTGCCTTATGGATCAGCTACCATTCGGTCTGAGGCCTTGGGTGATATATCATTTAGTTTAAATGGGAGCAGCTGTTTTAGATATGGTTTTAGGATGCTTTCATCATGATAGAGATATCACAAGCCCTTGGATTGGCCATATATTGAGTGACCAATCACTGAGTGTACACAGATCATCAAGTGTTTGGCTGGCATTTTACAGTAAGCAGGCAGAGATGAGGTAATCTGCACGACACACTGAGAGAAGCGATGGAAACTGCGGACGATCGGCAAGAGTACCGGTGATCAGACCGGCCTCACCAGGATAGACGAAGATGAAAGAGGGTAGCAGTGGAGACATGCGCAACAGAAAGAGGCATGAGGACTCCGGTACTTCAGCTAGTTTTTGTACGCAGGCCCTTTAGGTGAAGATAAATGGCTTGGACTTCCGCTGCATGATCTGAGGGCAGCCCTGGGGGGACACGGAAGGGCTGAGTCTGGCTGTTTCCCATAAGCCAAGCTTTTCGTTGTGATTCAGCTTATGGCGTGTGCGGGTTCTGTTGCATCAGACCCGTACCCTGACCTCCAGCCTGACTTGTAATAGCGTACTCTAGTTAGGAAAAATTCACCTTTCTAGTTAGAAGCTGACTGTGTTCTGAAGCTTGCTGACCTAACTACACATGAGGATATGTACAGCTTTCACCCAGAAATCCATCCCAGCCATGATCGAAACTATCTGCAGTGTATTTCCTACTTTATCATTAGTTTATTTCAAGGGAGCATCTCAATGAATGTGTTCATTCATGAAAATATTTTTTTCTTCACTTTCACGCACCCATCATCTGGATATTCATTTATTTTTAAGATTTATTTTTAAAGATGTTTTTTATGATTTTAATTGTGTGTGTGTGTGTGTGTGTGTGTGTGTGTGTGTGTGTGCGCATGCGTGTATGGGGAGATGCCAGAAGGTGACTGGGAACTCAACTTCACTGCTATGTAAAAGCAGTACTCTCTCTTAAACTACCAAACTATCCCTCTGGGCCGTGGTTTACTCTATTTATAATCATGTGTATGCATGTCGGTCTGTGTGCATATGCCCATATTTGTGGGGGGACCTGTGGAGGCCAGAGGAGGGCATAAGATCCTCTAAGTTACTATCTGCTGTGAGCCACAGGCTTGGGTGCTGAGGACTGAACTCAGCTCCTCTGAAAGAGCAGAAAATGGTCTTATCCACCGAGTTCTTTCTCCAGGCCCTACAAATACTTGTTTCGAGGAGTTTCTATGTTTCAGTTATGGCTCCGTGGGTAGGAATAAACATAGAGTGAAGATTTTGCATGAAATATTCTAATACTGCTGTAATGGCTTTAAAAAAAAGCCACATTGTATAGAGCAGTGGTTCTCAACCTGTTGGTCCCAATCCCTTTACGGGTCGAAGAACCTGTTCCTGAGGTTGCCAAAGACCACCCGCATATCAGATATTTACATTACAATTCATAACAAGAGCAAAGTTACAGATATGGAGTAGCAATAAAAATTTTATGGTTGGGGGTCACCACAACATGAGGAACTGTACTAAAGGGTTGTGGCACAAGGAAGACCGAGGACCACTGGTTTAGAGGGTATGCTAAGTTAGAACAACAGCAGGGCAAAGGATACAAGGTCAAGTGTTCATTCAAGAGATATGATGAGGATTCAAGCAGAGGCCTGGCGTAGAGTTTGAGAGTCTGATGAAGAGAGTCCCTGTTTGAGACAATGTCAGGTACAAGACTCTTAATGTCTGAGAACATAGATTGCTAACTATGTCAAAAAGAGACGATGCTCCATGTAGGGTTGGAAAATAAAGAAGAAACAGAAGTTAAATTTCCAGACCCATATTTTGCACAGAAGCCTAGGAAAAGGTTAAATATTTTGAGTTTTATTTCAAGAATGATGAATCAGCCCTCCAGAGTTGGAAAAGAATTGCTCTGGCTGTTTTGTAATGAAGTGAGAAGCAGAGTAGGTTATTGTAAAACGGTAGCAGTGATGAAATTGGAAATAGTGGTACTAGGTAGATCAGGGGCAAGCCGGGGCTTCTACAAAAATCTGAACAGAGCTATGATTAATAACATGGGAAAAGTCCTATGGTTAAAGGCAATTTATTTTACTGCTGAACCTTCACTGTTTTAAGTTAAATGTCTTTGCTCATCTACAATGAAGCAGAGTCGAATCCACGTTCAAATGATGTCTATGAATTTCATCAATAGCTTCCTTGCTCTCTTTCTCCTGTCTTACATTAACAAAGCTGTCTTTGATTCTCCACTGACCCCGAACTACAGAGTCACCTTCCCCTTTCTCTTCTTCCTCCTGCTCTCTCCTCTGCCCCTCTCCACACACCGCCCACACCCCCCTGCCTCTTCCCTACTCCCACTCCTCCCTGCTCTGCAGGAAGTCTTCCTCAGCCTCATTCAGGTGGTCTAGTTCTGCTGACTCCACACTGAAACACTGACTTCAATGTGCTTTTAAATCACAGCAAGGCTTACCACCTTGGAGAAAATGTCCAAAGCAAGCAGGGAGCACTATCATACATATCCCACAGACACAGAAAGCATCTTATATATAAGCATACACTCCTATACTTCTGTTCTCCAAAGTCGAGAATCTCATAACACTAACAAGCACTGCATAAAGGAACAGTTTTCAAAAACCGTATCAACACAACTGTGACAAGCAAGAAATCTGAGCAATCACCCTTGTGGGAACTTAGAATATACTGAGAATAAATAGGCAGGTTACATACAGACATGTATACACACACATACACACGTATACAAACAAGCACACACACACACACATACAGACACAAACCCACATGCACACAACACATATACATAACCACACAGACATACACACACATATTTACATACCACTTGATTTAATAAAATCTAATAAATAAAGCCTGGCAGAGCACTACTGTCATATGAATTCGTGAAAACACAGATTTGCAGTAAAAAAGCATCGTACCATAATTTTTCTCATTCTTCAGTTTACAAGGCATTAGTTCAGTTGTCCGCTGTTTACAGTCTAAACATTTCTGTGAGATTTACGGAAACATAAAGCATTAAGGTTCTAGGTGCAGTGGCACAAACACACTTTTCACATTTGAAATAATTCATGCAGCGTGGACACCAAAAGAGCTTAAATAAAATCAAGTATGAAAGTAGCACAGTTTGCAGAATTGCAAGTCTAGTCACACTTTTTCCCCACTTTTCCCCAGTGCGATGTTTGCTACCCTATGGGAGAACATTCTCTATCTGTCCGGAGTGGAGATTTGATCCTCAAGCAACTCAAAGTTTGATCGTGCAAAGGAATTGACCACCCTAGTGTCGGGCTGGCTGATTGAACAACTGGCCAGTGTTTGGTGAATACAACATCATAGCGAAAGCAAAACCCCACAGAAAAAACATGCTACACGTTAGAAACACATTTTTCTCTCTGGGTAAGAAATTACATCTGAAGGAAGATTAATGCAATTAAATACTCTTTTAATCAAAACACAGAGGCGTTTTCACAAACTTATATTAAGTGATCAGCTGTGTGTAGTTGATTCCCCATTGAGAAGGGAGAAAATGCATAGAATTGGGAAATCCCTAGAAAGCTTTGGATTGAAGACGGATACAGGGCTCACGTTGGCTTGGCAGGGGCAGGATACCAAACCAAAGTGCATCCTAGTTCCCACCCTACACTGAGTATTTGTTTGTTAGAATGAAAACACTATTCGATCAGGAAGTCCACGCTTGTCTTCGGATTCATCGCCATAGAAGCTTCTTCACCTCCAGGAATTCTTTTGTGTCGCCGCTCCCTATCCTGATGCCAAGGTGCATCAGGAAAAGCCAACTGCACAGCTGATGTCCCCGTTGGCTGTCTTCATAAAGGGACTGACAGGAGCAGGCCAGGGAGACCCAGGAGAAGCTTGGTGAGAATACCCCATTACTGCCAGTCCCAATCAGTCGCTGGGAAGTGGGCAGATGTAAATTAGCTCTAAGCGCAAATAATCAACTGGATATGTAAATTAGGAATATGCAAATGGGTGTAACACCTCTATTTGGAATGCCAACTTTACTTAGAGGGTGCATGTGAGATTGTGTGGACAGGTTTAACTAGAATATGGAAGCAGGAGGCATAAACAGTTCCCTCTGCAGGGTGAGTCTCTCGGGGAAGGTTCAGGCGACCTTCCCACTGGCTGTGCCCTCCTGTGCCCTGGTATGCCTCACGCTGGGGAATCAGTGCATCATTTAGTCCTAATTCTGGTCAGTGCATTCACATTGTGATGATAAAAATTATGTTCCCTAAGCACAAAACTTGTTTGCTAAAAATGTGAAAATGTGGATGTTTCAGACCAGGATCATTGCTCCCAGCTGGCTCGAGCACATCACAACAGAAATGGTCTCATTGTCAGCATATGAAAATGGAAACCAGTTCAGAATTTTATGAATGAGGAGATAAACAAATATCGCTAAAGTAATGAGATTGGAAATAACGTTTTCCAGCCGGAAGAGCAACTGGGCACGTCTAGTCCTAATGATCCATGCTTAGGTGGAAAAAAGGAACGGTGAGAGATGGACTGAAATTGTGCGGCTAGTGAATGGAAAAATCCATATTTATGGAAGAAATCTGGATGATATATAAATAATGCATATAAAACTTCATGTGCAAGTGTGTGTGTGTATGTGTGTGTGTGCGTGTAATTTGTCTATTTATGCACTACACACTAGGAGTATCACAAGCTTGATCTGATTCATCTTCTAGGTCATTCGCCATGTGTCACTGTTGGGAATAGGCTCAGAAAGTCTGGAAGAGTCAAATAGCTACCTCAAGATTATGCTGTGATGAACTCTTCTAGAAGTTGTTAGAAAAACATGTTTTTTGCATGTGATTGATGTTTAAAACCTTTAAGCCTTGTGTAAAGCAAATGATGATCCGCACTGTGAGTCTCCTCATCCAATCAGTTGAGGGCGTGAACGCATCCTACTTCGAGACCACAATAAAGAAATCTCGCTTGCCTTTCTGGCCCATGGTCTGCCCAGTGGATTCCATATTCAGGATTGACACACCAGCTCTTACCAGTGTGTACCTTTCCAACCAGCCCTATGGATCTGAGTTAAGAACCTTCATGATCATATGCAACAACTTCTATCACGAGTTTCTACTACTTACCTGTCTATCTTCCTGGCTTGGTTTCTCTGTGTGTGTTTGAAAGGCATTTGGCAGCACTGAACTTCCTTTTACAGTAAAAGCTCCACAACTCACATGAAGAAGATACACATCTTCAGATAAAAAGACCACTTTAAGAAATTCCTTAGTTAAAGTCATATTCCACTATGAAAAACTGCACGTTTTCTTTTAAAATCAAGAACAAAACAGATTCACAATTTTTATCATGTTTGGTGGACAGTGTCCGACGTTCTAGCAAAGACAGTTAAAGAAAAACAAAAAGGACCGACAAGGAGACATTAAATTGTACCATTTAAAAAAAAAAAATCAAACGATGTTACTAATAAAACCTGCAAAGAGAAACAAAGATGGAACTTGTGAATAAATTTACCAAGGCTACAGAACACAAGCATAACACGCTAAAATCAACTTTATGGCTTCGTAGTAATAAAACCTGTCCTAAAATGAAATGAATACTTTCACCTGTAATAGCAACCAAAAATGTAAAGAATGCTGTAGAAAATGTTTTGTTCAGTGAAATCTATAAGAAAAGACGTAACGATTCAAAAACATACAAACAGAATGATGTCATGTGTTCTTTGCATAGTGTGCAAAGGGCTTCACATATTCGGTGCAGTCGGTAGTAAAATGATGATAGGACCTAAGGCAGAAATAGACATATCTACCTCCTTGGCAGAGGAGCATAAAAAACAGTCGCGGAGAATCAGTGCTGCTGAAGATAAAGAGTCAGATTTTAGACATTCCCTTTTGTTACATAAATAATTTCATGAAGCTGCAATCATGAAAACAGTGTAGTGCTAGCATGTAAAAGCACAAATAGGCCAGAGTTCGCAGCAACAAACACACGTAAACGCTCAAGTAATTAATATAGGGTACTAGCCAGATGCAGCCAGGCAGAGACTATCTCAAATAGAGGTGCCAGGAGAAGGTAGATGTCTGTGTCTTCCTCCTGTAGAATACTCAAAACGCAGCTCAGAACGGTTCGGAAGTCAAACGCGAGGCTACAAAAGGTGAAATTCCTTAAAAGCTTGTCAGTTTTTCATTATACTGGTCTTGGCAAATAAACATTTTGAAAATGTTACCAGTTGCATGATAACAACAGGTAAATGGCCAAATAAGGCTACATCAAACTAAGCAACTTTCACCGATCCTTGGAAACACCAACGTGAAAAATATCCCAAGAGATAGCAGAAAATATATTCAAGCCACATACAAGTCAATGATAAAGAAATAAGGTTCTTACTGAAATGAAAGACTCTCTTTCAGAGTCATGGCCTATTGTTCATCCGTATTTATTGCACACACACACATTCTTAAATATAACCTGGAAGTCCATATATTGGTATACGTGTGTGTGTTTTCAGAGCGGACCATTCAGTATTGGATAAGCAATTGTCGTAGTATTTAGCTGCTGTGTGGGCTCAGCAACGATGACAGAGAGTCATTCTTCATAGGTGTGAACTCTGCCAGACCTCAGCAGAGGGAATCGCCATCCTGGCCAGCCCTATACTGGTCAGTGGAACCCCAAGCGTCTGAGCTCAGGTGATTTTATTGATTCAGAACTCTTCAGGTGCAGATCGTAAGCAATCAAACCTCCCCCCCCCCACACACAGAAATGCAACACCTGCAGACAGTACAAATGCCAAGACCTAGGTTAGCCCCTCACCCAACAGTGCACCAAGCCATTTCAGATATAACTAAAAGTAAGCTTCTACAACAAATTGTTATGCTATTCCCTGCGGAAGACCAGTTTTCCCACTCCCAGCATTCTTCAGTTGCAAGTTTGCCTTTTACATTAATTAGGTTACTGCCGCTCACTCCTTCGCTACTTGTACATATGCCTCTAGAAATGTCTGAACTGATACCTACCAGATGCAGGCAATACAAATCTTGCCAGCACTTTAAAATCTGTCTTGTAATGGGAAAGGTAAAGAGTGATTACATGTGACTGTGTGAGTGTGCAGGGGTGGGTAGAGAATATGAAGAAAGACAAGGATTTAATTGATCAACTTTGGGAATTTCGGTTCTCTCCAACCAGACCTATTGGTAAATATCAGAAGTTAGCCTTTGCTCCTTTTGCCTACGGAGGTTTTGTTCCAGACCCCAAAGGTTTTTCAAGAGTGCTGACTTCTATGTACGCTTTGAATTTCCCTATACACACACAGTCACAGTTAAATTGAAAATATAAATTTGGAGCAGTAATGTACAACACTGTAACAAGTTATAAAAACCATAATGACGATATGCTGTCACAAGAGGCGTATGGACGTGGACTCCGTCTTCCGGAACTAGACGTGTAATCAACATATGAGATGACTCAGAGTCTGTGCTAAGAGGGAGGTTGGTGAGCGACCCTGGCAGCAAGAGGTTACTATCAGAAGCGGATTCCTTGACTACAGCCCTGCAGTACAGGACAAGCTGGCAACCAAAATGACTGAAGAGTGGCTGGGAGGAGAGCTGGCTTGTTGTGACAATGCTTCAGAGAGAGAGGTAGTCCACATCCCAGGTAGGAGAGAGAACAACTTAAGCTTCCATCCCATTGCCCAGAACGGCATGGGATTTAAAACATGAAGTGTTTCCTTCTGGAATTCCCCATTTAGCATTTTCTGACAGGGGTTGTCTGCGTATAGCCGCTACCCTAGAAAGCAAAACTGTGGGTAACTGAGGAGGGGATTTGTGTTTCCAGGAAGGTAAAAATCTTCATATCTTTTCCATTCTTTTGAATTACTCATGCATAGTCATTACTGACCTGCTCAATTTTTTTCAAGTCTACAACAATGGATTTCTGCTGCCCTATCCAGCTGTTTGCCAGCAAATCATTTTCACTCAAATCTCAAGATAAATCAGGGTTGATATTATCAAACACAAGGGGAAAAAAATCAAACATATATCATGACATAAAAATGTAAGGAGACCTGAAGCCTGGAATGAAGACTCAGACAGCCCAGCTGAGGTAGTGGGTTACCGATTTGCATATCATTAAAAAGTTGATGAAATCTAACTTACATCTGAACCAGCAGCGGGATCCAGAAAGTTTTCCAAAAAAAAAAAATCAAAATGAGGCATTTCTTTCATTTTTTTGCATTGCTTGTTGAACTTTAAGAGGACCCTAAAAGGCAGAGAGAGCTATGCTCTACCAGAGGGGAAACCCGTAGAAAAATAACTGATATCTCTCTGCAGGGGAGTGGGATTTGAGCCAAACAAAGGTACATCCTACATTAATATGTAAGCTCAACAATCAGGCAGGTCTAATGCTGCCAGACCTCTGGTCAGGGTATTAATGCTTTCTTCTGACACAGGAGAGCTGGAGTTGAATGCCAAGGAATACATTTATAATTAGGAAACAACTTAATCGTGATTTATAGGTACCTGACAGGCTGACACTTGATCTCTATTTTCTTTCACTGGCTTAAGGTTCTTTTTATGTCAAGAGAAACATAACTCACGCTGAACGTTTGGCCTGGGAACTGGAAACTATCCGATAGCTTTCTTCTTCCTGTTCTTAGTTTTGTTCCAGCCTTATAGTTTAGAATTTCCATGACATAGAGTAAATTTCACTTAAATTCTTAGAATCAAGTATGTTTTTTTAAAGAGTATTAGCTTTTCTTTCTTTTCTTCACCGTGTATAATTACTCCCTTGAGTGAGTGTTCTGTCAGTTTTCTGAGTATAAATGATTAATTCCCTGTGGCAAGAAAGGGTCTCTGCTGACCATCCCAGTGCCTGTGGGGGAGGAAAGGGTATGGCTTCTGGTTTGTCAGAGCACTTTCCACAAGGTAAAAAGGACTTCTTAATAGGAAGTTAGAGGACAGTGAGACCCTGGAGCTTTCTCCCTGACTTGGGAAGGAAGAGTTGATTTCTGCGCAGTCAGAAGGCTGTCCCTCCACGGTACAGCTGAAAACGCTTCTGATGCCAACTGCGTGTGTTAGCTATGCCACTGTCACTGTGCGAAAATACCAAGACCTAAAATATAAAGCATAAGAAAAAGCGATGGTTTCAAACGTATAGATCCAGAGGGCCAGATACCCACAATGGCAGGGAAGGCATGAAAGTATGAGTAGGGGACTTAGACATCTTGTCTCCACCATACACAGGAAGCAGAGATGGAGAGATGCTTTCAAGCAGGGTAAGGAGATAAACCCTCAAAGCCTTCCCACTCTGACATTTTCCCGTCCATCAATCCCAAGAGTTCCACAACCTCCCTAAGCAGCGCACTTCCTGGGCAGCAGGTGTTTAAACACAGGTGCCTAAGGGGGCTATTCTCATTCTACCCATCAGACCACTGATCGGAAGACGTGGCCAGAATTCTGCACATAAGAAGCCGGTAAACAGACAAGACCTCGTGAAGCAGCGCCAATATTATTTACGGGTTCTTGGAGTCGCATAGTTCCACGTCTTGTCTAGGATATCACTATGGCAGAGAAAGACTCTGGCTCTGCTGAGGGTTATGCCCAAGGAGGACAGCAAAGTGGGGTCAGAATGGAAGGAAACATTTGGTTTGAGGAACGAGAAAAACAAGACAAAGAAACAGCTGATAGAATTAAGGGATAGAGCAGTTGTCTCTAATATATGATTATTTTGGGAGTCAAACATGACTGAATTTTTTTTTCCTGAGATTTATTAGCCTGAGCTATTTGAAGTCCTAAATATCAGATTTATACGTTTAAAGTACCCACATACCAGGTGAAACAACTCAAAATACTAGAGCGTTCCTAACCTTTCAGAATCAATTTAAATGTGAATAAAAGCTAGAGGTTTTAAAATTTTTACATTAAAAAAACCAGGCATATGTATATATATATATATATATATATATATATACACACACACACATACACGCACACATATATAATATTTTTATTATATATATAATATATATAATATTATATAGTGTATATATAATATTATTATATAATATTATATATGTATATGATATATAATTTATAATATATATATTATATATATATTATATATATATGACTTATTTTCTACAAAATACTCCATATTTTAAAAACGGTTTATTTATTTACTTTTTGTGTATGAGTGTTTTGTCTTTGTATAAGTCTGGGTATACAACATGCCTGGTGCCAGACGTGGGCATCAGATCCCCTGTAATTGGAGTTAGAGACAGTTGTGAACTGCACTCTCGGGTGCTGGGACTTGAACCCTGGCCTTCTGAAAGAATACTATGTTCTTCTAATCACTGAGCCTTTCATCCAGTCCACTTATGCTTGCTTTTTGCACTTTGTGTTCATACTAATTATTTAATTTTGCTGCATATTAAGTGTAGCCCCAAAGACGATCTCCTTTTTCTGTGACTTGACTGCTGACATTGCTAGAAACGTTTGTCCTAGGCAGAATCTTCACACGCTGTGACGAATGATAAAGTCAATACATTAAAGGTTTTTCAGGTCATTATTAGCACATATTATATTCGTGGTTAAAAATAATAAGTCTACTTTAAAAAGTTTTTCACATCAACCAGATAAATTATATGGGAGAGATGCCACGTGTTCAGTTGCCTTCTCCCAGCCAGTAAATAGTGAGTTAAGTCAGTAATCATTGCCTTCTATGTGTGTGTGTTACATATATGTGCGTGTTTATATTTCTGCATGTGTAGCGTATGTGTGTGTGGTGTAGTGGTATATGGGTGTGGTGTATGTGTGGTGTGTGTGTGTGTGTGTGTGTGTGTGTGTGCGCGCGTGTGCAAGCCATAGGTCAGTGTTGGGTGTCTTCTGTCACTGTACGCCTATCTATTGAGACAGGGTTTCTTGTTGGAGCTTGAGATCACCAATTAAGTTAGGCTGGCTAGCCAGCAAGCCTGTCACATCTGTCTTGATCTCACCGCACTGTGATTACGCCGCAGGGGTGCCACCATGCACATCTTTTCAATGGGGTACCAGGGACGCAAACTCAGGTCTTCATATCTGCACGACAAGTACTTTACCCACAGGGCCGTGTTCGAACTCTCAGTGGTGTGAAGCCTTGCTTGCTTTACATCAATGCTTCTCGGCTTGTGAGTCCCCACCCCTCTGGGGATCGGATTGAATGACCCTTTTACAGGGGTCGCCTAAGACCATCTGCATATCAGATGTTTACGTTATGATCCATAACAGAAGGAAAATTACAGTTATGGAGTAGCAACAAAAATAAATTTGTGGTTGGGGGGGGTGGTCACCACAACATGAGGAACTGTATTAGAGGGCCGCAGCGCTAGGAAGGCTGAGAAGCACTGCCCTGCGGCTTTGGAGGTGACTCTGGCGACGGCAATCACTGCCAAGGCAAGGGAACAAAGACTGCAATAATAATCTCCAACATTGTGACACTGGCCCTGATGTCAAGCTCAACTTCCTCTTCAGAGAATGAGCACCTTATTTAGCTTGTCATTCCCACGCTCTGCCCCTCTCTCTGTCTGTCTCTGTCTCTATCTCTGTCTCTCTCTCTCTCTCTGTCTCTCTCTCTCTTTTCCTCTCTCTCTGTTTCTCTCTCTCAGGTTACAAAGCAAGAGAACCCATGCAAGAGTACACTGTTGCTGCTAATGAGTTGAACTTGGATGACTTTTATTCTACCTGTAGCCAATTATCAAGCCAAACCCCTTCCCCGGCAACACACTAATTGCTCCAGGTGACAGGTTTCTGCCCCACCTGGCTGCCTCTTCAGAAACAAACACACACGAAAATGACGGATCATTAAGGGAAAGCAGAGGAGATGTGGACGCGGCACGCCAATCAGATCTGGCGTATGGCACGAGGTGCTCACAGGAGGGCGGTTGTCACCACACCATGGTTGCTCTTATCAATCATTTTCCTGAAAGCCCACTCTGACTCTGAACAGTTGAGAGGGCCATCTGTGAAATATTTATTGATTAGAATTCAAGACCCCATGTTCGAGATCAGCAAACCTGTCTGAACAGGTTTGTCAGTGATCATCTCGTTTCTGAATTTTATCTACACGCCAATGTTAATTTTTTGGGGGGGGTGGGGGGATAAGCAAAGATTGCAGAAATTTAGTCTTTCATAGCTGTTAATCCTGAAACCAAATCATCTTTCATTCACCATACTGTCATCTCTTAGGCTACGCTAAAGTAAAACACCAAGCCTTCAGTCTTTAATTGTTAAATTTAATTTAACTGAAAGTGGTTTCTCAGCTTTTCTAACCCCAGTACTTGGTAGGCAGAGGCAGAAGGATCTCCACAATTTCAAGGCTAGACTAGTACACACAGTTAAGTTCCAGGTCAAATATTGCTAGGTTGTAAGGACCTGTATTAGTAAAGAAAAGAACAAACAAACAGACTTTACTCAAAATAACTTTCATATTTCACATAAAGAGGTTAACTAGTGGCATTTCCTCATAATTCCAGCGCTGGGGAGTCGGAGGCAGGTAGATACCTAGGGCTTACTAGCCAACAGCTCTAATCAGGGAGTTCCAGATCCCAATCCTGCCACAAAAAAATTAAAGGAGGGTATCTTAAGCTAAATGACACCCAAATTTATACTTTGGTCTAGATTCAATGTACACAATATGAACATAAGCAGCCCCCCTCCTGTGCCTGCATATACAGACACACACACACACACACACACACACACACGTGCACACACACACACACACATACACACACACACACAAAGATAAAGATGTTATTTTTTAAAATATATACAACAATATTGACATGGATTTCAGTTATCTCGTGCCTTAGCATATAGGATGACATTGAGTCACTTTGCTAATAGCTCATTGTCTTTCCCATTTATATAACTCTTCTTTTTCTAACTTAGTTTCTCTCTTCGTACTCACCCTAGCCCCATTTTCCAAATCCAGATCTCCCATCTAGAATCTTCACCACACTTTTGTTTTTGCCACACAGTAACCATCACCCTGAAATTCAATTCACATTTACCCATTCTGATAAACAAAATGTGATTTACGCTTAGGGTAGAGAGGACTGTGAAGGTTGGACTGAATGAGTATTTATTGATCACACACACACGTGCACATATCACATTAAGCAAGGGAGCTTTCAGAATTATGTTCTGCATCATTTTATGGGTTAGAATACTGATGCCAGGTTTTCAAAGAATTTTCTCAAGAGCAGATGGTTCATCTACTGTCTGCAGTGGATTGCAGTAGATTGCTGTCTGATGGCCAAACCCATTTACCTTATATGAAACAAAACAGACCCTGATAATACTATAATTAACAATGAGTTTACAGTGCTGACTTATGTACCTTTCTCTCCTACACACATTTATCTCCCTCCTTTATCAACAGCCTGACCTAGAATAGAGTCTCATCAGACAGAAGAGAAGATCTTCCTGAAAGAGGAATATTTCATCAGACTCCTAAGGCATATTGGGAGGTAGTCAACAGAAGACTAAAGAAAATTAAACAAAATGCGTTCCAGTAATAAATGCTATGCATAATTACTGAATGATCCATCTGACATAAACTATTTTATTGCTACAGTTTGCAAATTACAAAAAAAAGGAACACAACTAGTTCATGTTAGCTAAATTTAAATTTCAAAATTTACCTCGTTTTCCTTGTTTATTAATATGCGTGTTAAGGATTTTTTTATTGAAAGACTAATTATTGATGAATAAAAAGTGGTGAAATTTAATATGCCTCCCCTCCATTTCGGGTGAGAAAGAGAGCACTTGCTGACTAGTTTGCAGGCTTGGGTCTTAAGCAAGCTGCTAAATCCTCACAAAACCTCCCCCAGTTGCTTCTGTTTACCGCAGGGCCCTGGGATCTGAGCTGCTTTGTGTCAAGTCTTTTAAGAAATGATGGATTAATTACCTTGCTTGGCTTTTGTTCTATTTACTCAAACTGTCCCCAGTGCCCCTGAACCTGGCTTTGCTAGTGACTTCCAGGGCAGCTTACACTGGGGTGTATCACCACCTGGCACATCTGCTCTAAGTGCCCCCTGGTGGTTCAGCCCATTCTCCATCCAGCTACTCCCCAGGAAGTCTACCTGAGTCACGTGGCCCTTTAATTCATTAGCCATCCACCTAATAGTTGTTACCCAGAGTCATGCCTGCCTCCAAAATTGTATGAGATTAGAGACAATGAATTTTAACTGTAAGTTCATGAAAAGTAGGGACTTTGTTCATATACCAAATATTTATCCTGGTTGGGCTGAGAATATATATTTATTTAATGTTGAGCTGATAGTTTATCACTCAGCTTTCACAATTAAATGACCCTCTGGCTTCTAGGCTATCTCGTGTCATGTTACACATTACAGGATAGCAAACAATAGGGGAAATCCTGAAATAGCAGGAACTTTTCTCCCCCTCAAAGTCGTAACACAATAAGCTGAAAGTTTAAGATGAAAAACTTTCAGACACTTCAAAATGTGTTAATTATCCCAAAATGCATTGCATGTACATGAGATGCAAAGCAATTCATGAGCCTCAAGTGGTTTTGGTTATTTTTTGACATTCATTCCAACTTTAGTGAGATTTCCGGCATTGATGTGAATGTCCTTTTTATGAAACGATAAAACTCAGCTGTGTTAGGAACACATTCCCTGCATCAGATTACGGACTTCATACGTGTGTGGGTAATCAAAATAGCACCGTATCAATGGAACTCAAATTGTGGTATATTCACTGTAAACTTCAGGTAAAAGGCTGGAGCTTGGCTACATTTTTCTGAGATGGAGAGCCTGGGCGAGGCAATGTCACAGTGTCAATCAGAGTCAGGTACCACACTGGAGTACTGCAGAAACGTACAATATAAGTGGCGACGTTCAGATTACGAGAAAACGGCACTCAAACACCTTTGAAAAGTAAGCGGCCGAAACAAAACTGTATCAAATGGGATGTTGGGAGGCTGGTTTCCAACAACTGGCATACACTGCCTCGGAAGCGGACTGCGGGGAGTAACACCACGAAAGGAAGGGGAGATGATGCAGGGAAGAGGAAGGAAACATCTGAAAAGTAGAATAGGCTGTGATTGACTCCCTAATATACACCAACTATAGAGAGGAAACGACGAGGAAAGAATTCAATAATTACGAATATAAAAGTGTGTTGGTTTTTTTTCTCTTAACTCAGAACTTCATCGAAAATGGAGAAAGTCCTTACAAGATGGAAAACAAGCTGCTGAGAAATGATTTTTTTTTAAATGTTCAACATCCTTAGTAATCAGAGAACTACATGTTAAAACTACTACAAAACATCAATTTACCGCAGCCAGAACGGACAAGTCCCAAAACTCAAACGAAAAGAGGATCACAGATTCACCGCTGGTAGGAGTGAGCACTGGGTGCAGCCACTGTAGAAGTAGTGTACAGGGTCCTCAAAAAGCTAGAAATAGATTACCATGTGACTGGCATACCTAGAAGACTCCATACCCTACCGTAGATGCCTGCTCATCCGTGTTCCTCGCTGTTCACAATGGCCAAGAAACGGAAACAGTCTAAACGTCTGTCAGCTGGTGAATGGTTAATAAAAATGGGGTATATTTACACCACGGGATCTTTTTTTGGTTGTTAAATGATGACATCCACGGGTCAACGGCTGGAGCTGGGAGCAATCATTCTGAATGAGTTGCTGCAGACGGAGGGAGTCAAATGCCACCATGTCTTTCTATTATTTGTGGATGTTAAGTTTGAACCTTCAGAAATGTGTGGTTCATTTGGAATCCCTAGAGTGGTCGGTAAATCGCTAATGGACCATGGTGGAAGGACTTTCATCAGAGCAGAGAAAAAAAAAGAGTTTAAAGGGACTAATGAAAAAGAAAGGACTATAGGGTGGGGATGTTCCTGATAGACACCACAGGCTAACACATACCAAGCCCAGCATTAAGGAATGGGTTAACCATTTTGGACAGTGAGGTCCCACAGACTCACAAACACCATGGGTTATTGCTTATGCTATTGGTTGCCCTACACAACTTGACATTAAGATCCTTTTGTTGAAGACTTGAGTCATAGAGCTTCGAGCATCAATATGGTATTGACCTGGAAGTTTCAGCCCTAGTGGCTGGCTTTCACAGTGTTGGAGGGTGCTCCAAGGAAAGCTCCAGAGGGGAAAAGCAATCATCCATTTTGCCATCAATCTTACCCATCTATGAAGGCTGTGAGGTTCAACAGTGACTAGATTGGCAAGATATGCCACTGGTATCATGATGGCTGAGACATAACGGGAGTAACCAACTCCTTTCCGATTGGATTTAAGGACCACTACATAAGATGAAACACACACATGGACCATCATTGGTCCAAAAATCTGTGGCAAGATGGATCATAAGACCTATGGAAGAACTGAATACTATTATAGTCATAAATAGCATCATATTAAACTGACTCCTAATAACTTATCCTTATGTCCGTGGACCAGTGCGCCTCTCAACCATCACCAGAGAAAACGACATTTGCAGTGGATGGCTATTAACACAGAGACCCACAACTTGCCAGTGTGCAGAGAATAAGAGACATCTCCATCACACTCTTCCTCCCAAGACTCAAGGATCATTCTGAAGAAGAAAGAGAGAAAGTAGGAGCCAGAGGTGGTGGTTAACTACAGGGAGACAGTGGCTACAGACACTGCTGGGTAGTTGCATAATATGAACTCGTAGTCGTTGGCACCACACATAATAACTATCCAAGCTCAGTTCAAACAAAATCCCATCATAGAAAGGGGAGGTAGCTGCAAAGTACGCTCCTCAGTCAAGGAAGGGGGACAACTTCTGGGAGACACAGAATCAGTTTTGTTTAAAAACTCAGCCCCTGGTAAGTCAACCATGCTCCATTGGATGGGCACACACTCAAGAATAGACAAACAATACAAATTTGATTCAGTGTTTTCAAGGGAGAGGACACAGTGTTGGGTGGGTAGGGTTATCTGTGAGGAGTTAAAGGAAGGTGGGTAGATATTACCTAAACATACAGTGTGAAATTCCAAAGAACTTACTTGAAAATACTAAAAGACTGAGCCCTGGCAAGGTATGTAGTTCTTTATAAAATGAGAAAGCATTTCATAGAAAACGTGCCTAGGAGTTACTACATGGATTATTTCATGTTCACATGGATTATTATATTGTTAACAATAATCAGTGTAAGCTAATATTTTCTGATGACATGTATACAATTTTATATAAATCCCCAAATATTATTTAATTATCCAAATTTGTGTATTTTAAAGTAATATACATTAAAAGCATAACCATCTGGCCACATGTCGACCCTCACACAGATTCCTTACTCACTCAGTAATATTACCAGCATGGTAAAATATACACCAGAGGTTCACCCTTATGTGTGACAGAGACGTACTGGTTTTGTTTCTAGTGAAGTATCAGACAGGCATGAGAAGTGAACCATTTCTAGAGCTTTTGCTCCTGAAGGTTAATTCCCATTCAGCAATTTCTAGCAACTACATGGCCTGGTGGTGGCTTACCCAGCCCCTATCTGATTCTCTGTGAATGGAGAGGTGTCTATGCTCAGGGGATGGACAGTATCTCCTGCAGAGGGTATGAGGGCATGAGGAAAGTCAAATTAAATTGCTTTATACTGGATTATAGGGGTGACTTCCCAGGGAAAAGGATTGCTGAGCTTCCAACCAAAAATTAATTCCTATAGAAAATAAAAATAAAATTCTATGACACCTTGCTGACGTGTAACCCAACTAAATAACATAGAAGAGAATGAAGGGCATTAGCCTGCATGTCTGGATGGCCCTGATCCTAGAAACCATGGTGTACTAAAATTCATTCCCTGTTTCAACTATGAGATACCCCAGGACAAGATTTTTTAAAGTTGAATTAATTTGGGACAATAGTATAAAGATAAAAGTCAAAAGGGTAATAATTCTGACATTAGTAAAAGACACAGTCTCAAAAAAACTCCCTGATCCACTGGCTCTTATAATCTTTCCCAGTGTTCCATGAGCCTTGGGTGCAGGAATTGTTTTGCAAACATATCCATTTGGAATGGGCTCCATAACTCTTCATTTTGGTTGTTTGCTGTTTTCCATAATGGTCTTTGTCTGTTGCAAAGACAAGTTTCCTTGATGAGGGGTGAGGACAACACATATCTGTGGGTGTAATGATACATATTTAGAATGTAGTTAGGCACTATGCTAGTTTAGTAAAGTGGTGGGTGTAGATTCTCCTCCCAGATCCATGACATCAGTAGCCCTGGGTAGTTGGCTAGATTTCCAGAACCAGTGATGGTTGCTGTGTAAAGTCCAGTTAGAAATCTGTTGGTTACTTCCAATGTATACGTGCCATTACAGCCCTCAAGGGGTTCTCACGCTGTGCTGTTCATTGATATGGCTCATGGCCGATATCTTTTTGAAATCCAAATTTGGATTTAAAGTCAAGTTGCAACAACCTGAGTATGAGCTCTTCCCTTTCAACTACATATCAGCTGCAAAATTTTTCTGTCTCAACACATGTTATCATTACTGCCTTTGCCAAATCATCCAGGAGTAAGCTATAGATATGTCATGACTCTCTTGTAGGGGTTAAATTTTCAGACTTCAGAGGAAATAACTTTATACTACTAGAGTATTTTTTACAGATAGAATATATAAATATATACATATGCATATGCATATATACTCTATAATGTGTATGTATATATGCTCTATCTATATAGATAGGTGGAGAGATATATCGCCACTTAAATATTGCCGAATTATGTACCTAATAATGCCAACACATTTTAATAAAGACTTATAAATGAATATATATATATGTATATAATTTGTAATTCACATGTCTAATTGTATATTTTCTAATTGTATGTGTTGAGTTGGCAACCTAAGAGCTATAAACCAAACTTATCCCACATGATATGTTTTGTACTTGAGGGCAAACATTTAAATGACTATAAAACAAAACAACAAAATGTGAAGAACATTCATCAGAAACTATAGGTAACAATAACACCTTAAACATGGATTATTTCACTCTTATAGATAAGTTTAACCATCTTTGTTCTATACAACAACAGCTTATTGCCTGAATTCAAGAAATACAGAATTTAAGGAAAAACTGGTTAAACACGTTTAGGAGCTAAGATTGTGTACTTAAGGGTGCCTCAGCATCCTACGTCAAAGGGCTCCTCAGACGGGCTGAAGATTGGCTTAATGCTATCCAGCCACAGCAGACCCAAGGCATTCTGAGACTCATTCCAATGAAATATCACCAACATTACCATCCGTGAGTCTTTTTATCGCAGGTCATTAGGCCTGAGTTGTGACAGTTGTGCAGCGAGAGACATAAAAAAGAATTTCAAACTTTATTCTAAGAATGAATTTTCCAGTCCGAGAAATAATATACTCAATCTAGAAAGGTCAAAAGCATTAATATGTAATTTTAACAAGGCTCTCGGTCCTCCCCTGTGCTTACTGAAGAGCCTGACAAGGCTACATTTCCTCGCACATTTCTCAGTATCAGAATTAATTTGTATCTTTTAAAGTGAGAGACATGAAACATGAATACGCTTCATGAAGATAAATAGAAAAAAGAAAAGAAAGCTGATGGCTGTTGATGCTTGGAAAAAAATACTGCTCCCTTTTAGGACTGGTGGTCTCCTGTTGGCAGATGATCTGTGATAGAACTGAAACATTGCTGACCTAGACTTTATTCTTCATTTTCAGTATGGGGTACCTGAGGTTTGTACAACGGCCACTGCTCACCATAAGCTGAGGACCTGGGGCAGAGATGACGGCTGACGTCAGCACCATTGTGGAAAAGACTACCTCACCCTACCTTGAATTTGAAAGAGGCCAGGGAAGCTGCTTCTATGGGTCACGTACAAGGTCATTTACAAAGAACTTAATAAAATCCCATTATAGCCAAGCCGACGAGAGAGATCCCAGAGATGAAATGAGACTTCATTTATGCAATTATACGATCTTAAGTAGCTAAAGTGCCAAGTTTCCCGAATATGGAAATTTTTTCCAGCTTAGAATATCCTGACCCTACCTGAACTCTGAGGTTGCTGTTGCATTACCTGGTCCTGCCTGGTCTTCACTTTTATCCCTGGCAAATGCATATAATTTTGATAGCAGAATCCTGATTCCACACTGTAAGCCTGACAGCAGCTTCATTTGCCATCCTGATGGTAATTCTTTATGTGTCCTTACAAGCACTATCCTGTCTTTTCAGCACATGTGATGTGTCTTGACCTCTGGGCATCTCCATCACGTGAACACTCAAACACAGACACTGTAGCAATCCTAGATACCCCTACGGCAGATCCTGGACTTTGTCATGATGACTTTGAATAGCACGTTCCCTCCAAGAGTCTGTCTTGGATTCTGAACTCTTATCTTCTCACCCTTGACTCTGGAAAAAAATAAGTGCTGACATCCACCTCTGTGACCTCATGAGATGAGGGATGCCATCGGGAGTCTGTGTTTCTGAATTATGTGTTTTCTGCTCCTCGTACACTAGTGGATTCTGCACTGTCGCAGTGTGGGTCTGGGGCTCACCTCTGCTTCTCCTGCAGCTTTATTAGTAGCTGTCAGTCTCACACTCAGAGACATAAGGAAGAGATATAAACCATTTTTATTGCCCTATACTAATGGAATTAGATGCAATCATACGTATACATTAATGACAACCCTGAGCCTCTGAGAGAATAAAATATGCTAATATCTTTTAAAGGGCTGTGGGTTTTCACTTTATAACGGCTATGTCAGCATTACAATCTCAAATCTCAGGTCAAGACTTCCCAGGGAATGCTGATCTGTTACCTTATTTTATTTACACGTTAGATAAATTTTTAAAAGATTGATTTTATTATTTTTAATTATGTGTCGATGCCTATGACTGTGTGGGAGTACATTCAAGGGAGTAAGCTTCGGTGTTGAATCGTAGTTGCCTCCAAGATTAAAGCATTCTAACCTGCAAGGAAGCTTCAGAAGCCAGGAGGTAAACCACTCAACAGAGCTTGAGGAGGTCCTGAAAATAGCCAGATTCACCAGGTCCCTCCATACTCCAAAATAAAAAATAAAGGCTGCTGACAGTCAGTCACTCTCAAACAGGCCAAGCTGCAAAAGACTCTGAGACCAGACCGGCTGCCTGGAAGAGCTTTAGACCAACTGAGTCACTTGGAAAGGAAGCAACCTACTGAGCCTCCTGAAGGCTATGTAGTGTGCTCTAGATTCCCAGTTTGTGTGAGCTGTCGCCTGCGCTGGGTGGACTCTGGTGGCACAGCTGTCTTTTAGTTGTTTCTGCTCCTGTAAGTTACGTCTCACCCATATTCCCCCATCAGACTCATTGCTTCAGAGTTTGGACTTTGATGATATCCATACTGCGGCCTGTCATGGGCTCCCTACCCGGGTTGAACAGAGATGTGTGCTGCATCTCCCAAGGAAAAGCCTTGTCACCCAACACCTTGGAGGACGGAAGCTACATGAGCCTGTGAACATGGGTGCTGGGAATTGAACTCTGGTCCCTGGCAAGACCAATACCCGCTCTGAACTGCTGAGCTAATCCCTCCAGCCTACTATGTTAGTATCTTAAAAAGTCAAATACGAATGATTTGAAGTACAAATGCTATTCCTTACTCACTGTGTGTACATATCTACATAGGGCTGACTTTTCCTCGTCTCTCCCTCTGCCCTCCTTAACCACTAAGGGTCACCATTCTACGCTAGGTTTGGGTCCATAATGCCCTCACACCATGGCTGTCTGTCTGGAATCTGGTGGATTTCACTTGAGAAAATGATACTCACTTCCTTCCCCAGTGCTGCCTGCAGTAGGTTTTCATTCTCTTTAACGGGTGCAGACTATTCCACTGTATATATGTACCACATTCTCTTTACCCACTGGTCGGTTGATGGGTACTATGATTGCTTCGTCCATTGCTGTTTTGTGACTACAATAAACACATGAATGAAGATCTACATCTATTTGATACACTGACTTGATTTTTTTTTTATTTCCACCCAGTGGTGGGATTGCTGCATTACATCACATAGTAGCTCTTTATTTTAAGGACCTCCCTGTTGTTTCTAACAATAGCACCCAAGGGATCCATCTTGTCAGAACTGGTATTCAATCACTGTTACGAAAGCCATTAATGCAGGGGTGCGTTGCTATGTTTGTGGTTGTGAAGGTGATTTTCCCAATGACTAATAACACTGATAGCTTTGAGTATCTGTTGCTATTTGCATGTATTTCACTGAAAATGTCTGCTTGGGTGTACAGTCTAAGTCTGGATCAGATTATTTGTGGACTTTTCCCTGCGTGGTTTCTTGCATAGTCTAGATATTAGACCCTTGTATACACACTGTGTCTGTATACACTGTATACACTCTTCATAGCAGTGATTTTCCCTACTTCTGTGCAGACACGGCTGAGGAAGGTGCCATAACGTTTGTCTATTTAATGGATTTTCTGAGTATTTTAGTGTAGATCCAACTCATCCCCCTTTATTGAAAACACAATCCTTTCTCAGCTCTGCTTTTAGCATGTGGCTTAACTGGTTGTGGATACAAGAGCTTGCTTCGAAGTTCTTCTGGAGCTCCGTTGGTCTGTGTGTGTGTGTGTGTGTGTGTGTGTGTGTGTGTGTGTGTGTGTGTTTTATTCCAGATACTGTGAAGTTTTGACTGCTACAGCTTTGTAGGAAATTCTAAAGGTAAATCATATAATGCAACCTGATTTAGTTTTGCTCTAGATTGCATGGGCTATTTATGATATTTTTAAAATTATGCGGTTTTTATTGTGGTTGTATACTGATTTTCAGATTTTTATCCCTATATCTGTGATGAACGCCGCTGGTATTTTGGTAGTGATTATATTGTTATTCATAGTTTTCTAAAACATTTTTTTCCCAGTAGACCAACAGAAATATCGTTTCCTTGTGGATGGTTGTCAACACTGTCCTCAATCTTTTAGAGTTTTCATTGTTGAGGTCTTGGTTAAATTTATTCCCATGGATGATTTATTTCTTATAGATTGGATTTCTTTATTGGGTTTTATTTCAGATAACTCACTGCTATTGTGCAGCTGTGGTTCTGATGTCTATAAATTAGTGTTATTTCCTGAAAGTCTTCTGAGTTTATTTAAGAGTTCTTGGTGGAAGCCTTGGGGTTTTCCACTTAGAAAATCATACCACATAGAAACGGGGAGGGGGGTCACTTTTTCTCTTCTATTTGGACATCATTTCTTTCTCTTTCCTGGTAATCTTGGGTTAGATTTCCAGCACTGCGAGTAAGCAGGGAAAGTCCACATCCCTGTCTCCTTTCTCATCCTGTCAGCCTTTCGTGATCAGCAATGTTGGCTTCTCAGATGCAGCTTTTACACTTGAAGTGTGTTCTCATGCCCAGCATGGTCAGTATCTTTATTATGAGAAGCAGCTGGGTCTCATCATCTGACTTGTCTCCCTCTGTAGAGAAACCATCTGTTTCCAAATGCATTCTTTTGCTGAGACGTGTCACATTTTACTGGTGTGTGAAAGTTGAAACAACTTTGTGGGCTGAACAGAGCTGATTACTCTGTATGTTTTCAGTGTGCTTTGGGCTTGGGGTTTCTGGTACTTTTTGAATAGGCCAATGGTCCTAGAGTTCAGTCCAGCTGTGCCCAACTGGATCCCTAATCCTTTATTTGTTTACGTCTTTCTCTTGATTTCTTATTTTTCTTTCGTGTGAAGAAATATGATGTTGCCTCTGTTTGTAAAGACATGATAATAGTACTCATTTATCTCTGAATATCCCCCCCAAAATTAATATTCACGAATCCTAAATGTAAATATCAGCAGCCTTATTCCATTCGACTACCCATAATCCTTTTTGTGTCCCCAACTCACAGTCTCGTACTTTTTCACATTCTCTTGCTCTCTCCCTTTCTCTGTGCCCATGTCCCCAGAAAGTGTTTAAGTTGCTTCATACACTGCTTCTATTTCTCGTTCTATGTTTTTCATAAAATTGACTTTTATTTTTTGAAAGCATACATGATAAAACACATGTCTGCTCATGCATGAAGGTAGTAGGTCATTTACCATGCCCCGGACTGCACCTCTGCTGTCCACCTACCAATCAGTCAGTTTCATTTGTTTTCACAATCTAAGGAAACATTTTCCTGAGCAATCATTATGGTTCTCATGTACTGATTTATGTAGGTGTGTCTGCGTCAGGAAGAGTTTAAAATCAGAAATACCAGAAATTCTTAAGTGATTAACTCGAGTTCTCGTATGGATCATGAAATTTTGATAGAAATTCTTTATCTATCGGATGATATTCAGAACCACAGGAAAATGGTTTGTTCATGATGCTATCGTAGTGGTGACATCTTGACACCTAAGGGACAACAACCACAGAGAAATAGAAAACATGGCAAGCTCATCATTCATACTGATGATTCAGGAAGGTAGGACAAGAAAAAGAGGAATAGCATTGCTACTCTTTATGAATTAGAGAGGACTAACCTTGTATATGCAGTGTTATAAGAATAGGGTATTTCGGCTGGAACTTCTGGAAACAGGCTTGAAAACAGAAGCTGTGAGGAACTGTAGGAAGACAGCCTCCTGGCAGAAAGATGGCCACAAGGTTCTGATCTCAGAGAAACTTCTCTGAAAGGTGTAAGTTCATAAAGCCTAGAATCCAGAAAGTATAGAATCTAAGAATCAAAGCTACTTCAAAAAAGTATTGATGTTCTTCTAATACAGGGAGAATCCAGACTTGCTTATTCCCCATCTAATTTGAACATTAGTTTGGGGGAGGAGCCATTAAGGGATAGGAGATATACCAGTACAACCCCCTGCTGACTGCAATTATAAGTCTGTTCCTTCTGTCCCTTCTGATGTCAGTCAGGATGTAGATATGCTTTGTTCTCAGAGGATGATTTATAGGAGGAAATCTGTACGCATCAGGAACAAAATATTTTTGTTTTAAGTTTTGGAGGCAGGATCTTGCTGATTCAGCAGTTCTCAACCTGTGGGTCACGACCTCTTTGAAGGTTGAAAGACCCTTTCACAGGGATTGCCTAAAAGCATCTGCATATCAGATATTTATATTATGATTCATAAGAGTAGCAAAATTATAGTTATGAGGTACCAAGGAAAATAATTTTGTGGTTGGGGGGTTCACTACAACATGAGGAACTGTATTAAAGAGTCGCAGCATTAGGGAGGTTGAGAACCACTGTGTCTAATCCAAGCTGGTTTCTGACTCACTAGGTAGCTGTGTCTAATCTCCAACATGTGGCAATCCTCCTGCCTCAGTCTAGACGGGAGATACCCCTTCTTCGAGACTTTTCCATGTTTTTACAGAATGCTTGTGAATAGCTGAGACGTCACAATGTAAGATCAAGAATAAAGCTCTCATCAAAGATGGCATTTCCCCAATCATGTTACAGGGGACGTTTTATAATAAACTCACTCTTGATTTAAAATAACTTCTGAATCCTCATTTTTTGCCAAAACCAGAATTTTTAAGGTTGCGTTTGATCTCTCCTTTCTTCCCCACAATAATATTAGATTGAAGAACACTGGATGAAACCTCAAATGTATAAACAATCCTTCTGCAGATTCAAAAAGTGTGTTGTATTTCTTTAACCACTAAATAGACAAAGAAATGCAAAAATGGAAGAACGATAGGGTGGCGAATGAAATTAGCAGTCTGGCATCTGTAGCAGGGATCTCCTTACTGCCAAATATTTACCCAAAGAAAAGTACTCTCTGCTGTCGGGTTTTATTAGTTCTCGCACTGAGCAGGGGAAAGGTCTCTGAGGAATATCTCTGTTTGACAAGACATGAGCACACTGTCATTTTGCTTTCTGTTTGCGGAGAGACCAAGAATAAACATTCATTTCAGTAATTGTGGCATCTTCCAAGTTCAAACATTCTGCCCATCAAAAACGAATTGTGGTGCAGAATAGGACAGATAATAACTATGACTACCCTCAGCTAATTCCCTGGCATAAGAGGCAGGGCCGCTGAATCTCAGACAGCTGATTCTGATCTCAGTATGATTTGGAAATGTAAATAACTGTCAAGAATGGTGGCTGCAGGACTGTGAGCACATTTAGATCCATAGGGGTTTGGACGGTGATCTCTCCCGCTGGCATCGCTAAAGGAATTACTGTTTGCTGTTTGGTCACTGATTATCACCCAACCACTCAAAAGTCATTATTAGACATGATTAAGCACAACATTTAACAACTAATGCATACTGATTCCGGGCCGTTCACTTTTGCCTTTAATATTTCTTCCCATTCATTTGACTCTCAGTGGGTGTGTTCATTTTTCACAATAGCAATGCACAGACTCAAACAGGGCATTGGAACTCCACTTCGAATCTTTTACTTCCAAGGTTATAGGGCTGCTAGCACATATCTCCTAACTAACAGAGGTATGCGAAATGGCAACGAATAAGGTCATGCCAGCTATGTTGACATATTAGAATGAATCATCTCTACCCTTTCCTTTCTGAACATACTAGATTGGGAATAAAGGTCCAAATGATTAAACATTTTCCTCTTCTTTGCAGTCTAATGGCTGTGAGCCAATAGCTGGTGCGATATTCCTGTTCTCTAATTCAGTTAGACAGGATGAAGGAATTCTGGAGATCTACCATATCAACAGCTAGTTACTATGGTTTCTTGTAATGTGCCACATTCCTGAGAGCTTCTGGGAGTCGATTAAAAGTGACCCATACAGCATAGAGCATGGATATACGAGGTGGTGCGTACAGTACTTTGCTCGTTTTAATCATTTTGGGTTCACAAAACATCAAGTTGTACATTTCACTGATAGATTTTGTTCATTTTATCTCAATAAAGGTAGAAAGTGACCATGGAAGTGCGTATGAGGGCAATATTAAAGCAAACAGTAGGATATGCACTGCAGACACCCATGGTCTTCCATGTTTTCTGAGGCATTTGGTTCTTACATTGCATCTGTAGACATCTTCACTCTTTCCAGTGTTCCCTTATGCCTTGCCCCATTTCACACCTTATAGCCTTCCTTCGTCCTCAGATGGTCCCGGCTGTCTAACACCACCTTCTCCTCTAAACACCTAGAGTAGTTTTGCCAAATTAACGACGTTTGGAAAATAACCAAGTCCATTTCCTTTGAATTCCGTTCCCTTATGTGTGATTTCTCCCTTTAACCTAGATTTCACCACCACTACCTCACTCCATAGAGGGCCTGTGACTCCCTTTCCTCTTATTCTTAGGGAATTTAAACTCTAGGTCTTTAGTTGGGCTGCATTACAAAGTTGACACCAATTTTGATCAATTTTGATGCTCTTCTCTCTTCTTCCATTCCATCATCTGTTCAGCACTCACACTGCAAATAATGCCTACATTTCTTATGGGTTTTGTTTCATAGGCCAGTCTTAGGCTGCTAGGGCCAAATGATCTTCCAGTTCAGCCTCTTAAGCAGCTGTTACCATAGGTATGAGCCATCATATGCAACAAATAAGACTTCTTTTCTACTGTTGCTGATGGATCCCACAGTCTTGAACAGGTAGGCAAGGGTCTCACTGAGGAGACATATTTCCAGTTGTTCAACATATGCAGACATCATCTGAGCCTCCAGAGGGAAGCAGTGCATTTTGGAAAGCTATATAACCACTAAGAGTACTGTATTGCTTAACCTGTTTACTGAGACTGTTAGAAAAAGCCTGTCACGCAAAACTTGTTGTTATTGTGAATCAATACGATTTAGAAGAATTGAGGCATTGTCTAACCTATGGCATGAATCTCTAATCTTTGTCCTCCTCAAAGAGTCACAGACATCTGAGGAGGTATGGAATGGAATACAGTCATTTTCCAATCAAAATGTGACATTGAAAGCAAAGGCAAGTGGTTGTGATGAAGCCCAAATAACTCCAAAGGCATAGTAAGGGCTCCTGAGATTTCACAGGCATGAATTAATGACCTATTAGGCTGAAGAGTGGATTAGAGTGAGCTCTTAACCAATGGCTGGTGTTTCTGTATAAGGAACTTTAGACACAGTGTCAAAGAGGAAATGTCATGTGACCAAGATAGGTTGGGGTTGTATACATGTGGACCAGGAAACGGCAAAGCAATGCCAAAAATCACCAGCAAACCAGAAGAATGTGGGAAAGACAAGGAAGGGTCCTGTACCAGAGGCTCCAGGGAAAGTGCTGACTTGCCCGCAGCTTGGTTTCAAACCTCTATCTCCAAGGTGTCCACTAAGACTGCCAAGTAACCCAAAATAAGTACCATGGACCATTCTATTATAAACAGAATGTAAAGGGGGAGATTTTCATTGTAAAATCAAAGCCTGGATTCTGACATAGCACTGTGGCTTTAAACAGGTTTCTTATATAGTTTAAATTCCCTCATGTGGAAATTTGTGAGCAGAAATTGTAGCTTCTGCACAGGGATGCAGCCCGAAGAAATAAAATAATAGGAACGGAGTGTGTGTCACGGTGCTCTTGCTGCAGTAAGAGCTGTGGAATGTTACCTACGACCCACTCTGTATAGATGGCTGCAGGACTTACTGCATCAGGGAAAAAGCACTTATAATATAAAGCACAACCATCCAACCTTTGCTTTCACCACAGAACAGCAAGGCCTCTTGTAACTATGCTTCCGAAAAGAGTGACACATTTTCCTGGATGGAAGCCAACCACTGCTATTTCAGAAGTATTTTTGGCACGTGAAATTCTCCCTGTAACACATCACCTTGGGAAGTGGACATTGCATAAAATACCGCATATGAATTGGCTTGGGATAAGTATATATCTTCTCCCGCCCCTTAAAAGAGCCAAGAGATTCTTTGCTGAATTCAAAAGATGTGTATTTATGCGATGTAGTTACCTGCCCCATGAATTCACTGACTTGTCAAAGAGTTACTACTGGGTAAGTTTCAAACAGGAAAGAGGTCCACGTAGAAGAGATGCATAGTTTCCCACTGCTTAGAGAGACACAAGAAGCTGGAAGATCACTTCAGAGCCCACTAGGTTCTTTTCATATCAGCTTAGTAGGACACCTCATGAGATGCAGATACCCTGGAAGCCGTCCATAGAAAAGGTAAGGGAACCTGCTATAAGGCTTCAGCGGGTTCCTCAGGTGATGCAGTTGAAGAGAACGTGAAGTTACACTTTGAGAGATGCTAGCCTGTGTAAAACAGGGAGTGGATGGACTCTAAGAACTTCGCATTAGGATTATAAATAAGACATACCTATAACTATTCTTATATGCTGTGACAGGGAATTCTTTGGTAGTCTAACGTGGCTTTGAACTCGTGATTCTCTTGCGTCAGCAGCTTAAATACTGGTGTTACAGGCAGTAGAATCACAGCTGTCTTTGGTTTAGGAGTATTTATTTGAGACTCGTGTGAGGACATTAAGGTCTAAAACCCTGCAATCTGGGTTCAGGCCCACAGATAAAAATTACGTGTAAAAATATAGCAGTGTTCTTTCAGAGTAATTACTTCAGTAGAATATATGAATGGAGAGACCTGCCAACTGTTATCTACATAATATTTAGCTAATACTGTATCGGAAAGAAAGCCTTACAGTTTAGGTTCAATACAAAGACTCCAAATATGGACTAGGTCCTAAAACATTATTTTGAGGCTTTCTCTCGATCGTGCTGTATGTGGAGTTTTCAAAACGACTACTACACCTTAGGCCAATTAAGTGAACCTTTCTAGCTATGTAGACCCAGAGTTCTGGCTCCTAAATTGATTCTTATGGGTACCCAGGGCTGGGGATTTGTGCTCGAACTGAACAGATTTATTAAAGTCTATCTGATCAAAAACTTGGCTTGGCCAAAAAAAAAAAGTTTCTATTTCTGAAGAAGCTAGCCCACAGAATTCATCACGTAGTATCTGTATATGTATAAGAAGAACGATAATGGGGAGCGGTATCATGCACTCTCAATTTTATCAAGGAAAGATTATTGGTGGGAAGACGACTCGATACAAAATTCTAAGAGAAAACAAGTGCTGGGAAGAAATATGTCATTGCACTATAAAAAGCCAACGAAAAGGAGAAATTCTAGTACAACTCTGAAAGTCATGTGAACACAGTTAACCCAGAGGACATTTATTTAAAAAGTAAATCATCATCCATGTGCTTAAGCATAGATGCGGAATACATTTTGGCTTAAATTATTTTTGAGTGGATCAAGATTTCTTTGTACTAATAAGTAGAATATGAGCTTGCCTGTTAATTTTAATTTTAATTAGGAATGGAAGGAGAGTCAATGATAATCTGGTAGTTTATTATTGAAACTGGTTACAGCAGTTTCAAGATAGGAAAGTAAAGAAGAGAAATTAATTTGATCCAACATGGGAATGGCTCTGCATCAAGGGCTGTTGAACACATGGGCTCAAGCTGGGAATGGTGAACACCTATACTCTTAGCATGAGAGAAACTGAGGAAGGAGAATTACAAAGTGTTTGAAATTACCCTGGGCTATATAGTGAATTCCATGCTATCCTATGATACAATCAGATTAGGATCCAAAACAGCAGAAACAAAAACAAGCAAACAACATAAAGACAGTAAGAATAACATAAAGAAACTAAAAACAAATAAAATGTGTGTTCCAGACAACTCAGTGTCCTGACATACCTATATACCCATACACATAAATGTAATGAAGAATCTTTGAAATGAAGGGCTTCACTTCTATGACGGTGATGTTTTGACCCCAAAATAGTATTTTGTGGGATAGTAAAGGACCTTCTTGAGGATGCTTAATGGGAAGTGTTCAGTCTTTGGATGCAGAATAAGCTGTGATTCTCTCACAAACAAATGTCCAGCATGCTGTGAGATTCCCATGTGTTCTGAGATGCCTTTGCTGGTGGATCATTTCTAATAGTCACCAGGCATCCACAACTGTTTGAATAGAAAACAACCACAGAAGCACGGCAGCCGTCCGTAACAGACCAGTCACACAGAGGAAAATGCAGTCTGTGAAGGCTGATGTTTAGTGTCTTCTTTTTCACCGAGCAGGGCTTACAGGATTGGAAAACAAACCCGAGGACTCGGAGAACAAATCGTCGTTTACGAAACGATTCAGAACAAATTCCAAGGGATGCTAACCTTCAAATAAGAGTTACTGGCTCTCTAAGGTTGAGGATTCTATAAGCTGCAATCATTTTCTAGGGTGGGTTTTATCTGAGGCAAATGGTAAATTTAACCTTTAGCTATGGAAATGCTGCAATCTGTAAAATACATTGCAGCAGTTTTTATGAAGTTAAGCTCCTTTACCTTATAAATTTGTAGATTTTTTTGTACATTTAAGACAGTCTAGTAATATCTAAGATCATGACATACAAATACTATAATTTCCTAAGAAGGTCAAGAACACTTTTAAGCTTATGTAGACAACCAGTTGATGAAATCTTCATACGAACGGCAGCTTATGGAACAACAGGAAGATTGCTATGAGGATTGAACAAAAGGTAGCTTCTGCAAAATGTATAATCCGATTACCTTAAGGATTTGTTTTGTTATGGAAATATATAACAAGCCCCCCCTTCTGTGTGTGTGCGTGTGCGTGTGCGTGTGTGTCTGTCTGTCTGTCTTTGTCTCTGTCTTTCTGTGTTATATCTGCATGTTGTGTACATGTGGACGTCAGATGACCACCATGAGTGACAGTCACATCCTTGTAGATCCTTTTGAGAAAGGATCTCACATTGTTCACTATTGCAATATACCAAGTTAGCTAGCTGGTGGACTTCTACACAGCTTTCTCCACCTCTTTTCTCACTAGAGGAGGAATGGACTTCAGGTGTGAGCTCTTGTACCCTTTACACGTTATAGTTTTGGGATTTGAACTTAGGTTTTCCTGCTTGCCTGATAAATGCTTTATGTCCTGAACTATCTTCCCAGTTCGTTTTTTTTTTTTTTTTTTTTTTTTTTAAATTTATGAAGTGTCTCTGCTGATTTAAATGAAACAAACAAAAAGCAAATGAACAAAAATAACCAGCTGGCACTCTCTGTATTAGCCATGGAATTTCTTACATATTTCAGGCTTAAGATAGATAAGAGTATATTATGCTAAAAATTAAGTTCGCTTTCAATAAAATATTAGAAGAAGAATATACAGGGGGGTGAGAAATTTACCTGAAATTTTGTTTAAGAGTGGAAAGCAGATCAAATTATCTCAGAAGATAATATTTGTACATAACTGAAGTGGGGGCCATCCTAAACTCAAAACGTTTTGTTCATTACTTGAACAAATGACGCACAACCTCAGCTGCTCATTAATTGATGCTTTATATTCAAACAATTTACCCGTATCGTTTGTGTTTATTGGCCTAATCAAACCACATCTGTGAGAATACTTCTGTTAACGTTTTTCCATTTTACACTGCGTGTAGATTTGCAAATAGCCGGCTAATCAAAGGTTGATTTATATTCACTCAGTTTTCATGGTGAGGGCTTGAGGTAAGTAGCTACCTATGGATAACAGCTACTGGCTCCCAACTTCTACAACACAAATTAACACACCAGCTCTATGGCATTGGCTTGTATTTAACCAGCTTAACCACTCCCAGAGGGGTTGCATCCCTTAGTGAAAGCATCACGGAAACATTTAATAAAACAACTCCTACTGCTGTAAACAGAGGGAATAAAGAAATCAGTAGTGCCTCGTTACTTATTAAAATGCAAACATATATGCAGATACAAATGAGTTCGGGATAATGGTGTGTATACTTGATTCAAAGAAAATGAGAATTTTTTCAGGAAAGTATGGAAGAGAATATGCATATTTTGCCTAATCGGGGGGCGGGGGGTAAAGACTCACAGCCTTTTTATGACAACCTGGGTGGAGGCTAACTGTTGTTAACGTTACTTGTTCGAATTAGTGAGAGTTTTTCTAAACAGCGGTAATGAGGAAAACATATGGCTAGCACATCGCCATTAAATGAGATGTAAAACAAGAAGTAGAGTGTCGAAAAACCTCTCTCGAACAACTGCTGAGCGGGGTAAAATAACGGTGAGGAATTTACCGCATGCAGAAATGTTATGGCCTCTGTGCGAGGCTGTTCCCTATTGTTAATTTTTGGGATGATCAGAATGATTTCCCACAGAAAGGCAAAACCTGCACAGCGCGCCTAACCTGTGACAGCCCTCCATAGCTGATCATTAGACGAGGCTGCCCCCTTGCTCCAATTTCCGGGGTGTGATGCTTGATTTTGATTATTCACTTGCAAAAATCTAGAATCCCCTGGGAAGAGCATCTGAGGGATTATCTCTGTCAGGTTGGTCTTTGGGAGCATCTGCTGGGGATTGTCTTGATTAACCGCGTTGATGCGGGCAGACTCAGCCTACTGTAGGTAGCATTATTTCCTGGGTTTTAGACTCAGGGAAAGCAGACAGTGGGAGGCCTGTATGTGAGGCATACATCATTATCTCTGGTTTCCCTTTGGATGTTTGACCAGCTGATGTATGGAGGCAGCTCTTGCTGTGGTGACTTCCTTCTCTCGTGGGCTGTAGCCGGGAACTGTGAGCTAAAACTCAACCCTTACTTAAGTCGCTTTTGTCAGGACCTTGTCCTACAGCAACAGAAAATGGTCCTAAGGCAGGGTGTCCTAAACAGATCCCCAAGCCTTTAGAGTCACAGCTATGATTTGGGGAGCTGCTTACCTTTCTGGATTTTGAGGGTATTTTTTTTTTCCTCTAAAATCCACATGATTAGGCTGCTCCAGCACAGAGATAAAGTAATATATTATTATTCCTGACCCAAATATTATTTCACTAGAAATCAGTATTATTAAACTTTCGATTATAAGACTATATTATAGTGCCAAAATACGAAGTGAGGAGGAATAGCAAACTGACTGTAGTGTTATGTTACTATTTTTAGATTGCAGTTATTGAGTTTCAAGTTTGCATTCAAGTGAAGCAATGTCAAGCAACTCCATGTATAGCAGAGGGCAAAGTCAGGAAACAGGAAGTAGTGGAGGGTGTGAGTACGCGTGACTGTGTGTGCATGTGTTCAATTGGCTTTTTGTTCATATATACTTAGGAAGTAGCAGATGTTGAACTTTAAGCTCTATTCAGTAAACATGAAGACAGCTATAAGAAAACCATAGCAAAGTAAGTCATAGGCAAATAATAGGATTGCACCATAGAGGCTAAAGCAATTTAGATAAAATGATTTTATAAACAAAAATTTTATAAAAAAGATATCTTATTTAACTAAATTATTTAGCTGTCTTATTTAGCTATATAATTCCTAACGGAATACAGACTCCCGCTTTCCTACCTATAGCCAATATGCCTAAGGGATATTTGTATGAGACCACTAATACATAATAACATCACTTTTATCTTTATTGCTATAGTTACTTAGTAAGTAGAATTACAGTGAAGAAGATTTTCAGATTAGTTTAAACACTGTTGACTTCTTAATAGTTCTGGTTTCCATATTGGCGTCAGACATCATTAAAATAGAAGGAATTACAGGAACAGTATAGACACTCTGAAATATCACTATTTTTAATTTTCTGTTTCGAGCAACTTCTTGAGGCTTAGAATACAAACTAGGTCTGTGTGTGTTTAGAAAAAAATTCCCGAAATTCTGACTTGACATTTTCACATCCAGATTCCACATTCAATCTGTTACTGACCCTGCTGGGTATTATTGTAAACAATGTGAAGACAGAACGGGTGTATAAGGCTCCACATTGCTAGTTCACTGTCACCTGATATGTTAGCAAACTCGGTAACCAAGATGCTTAGGGAAGTGGTACCTGTGATTACATCTACGGTACCTCACCTTCGAGATCCACAAATCTGTGTCTACAGAGAAATATTCAAATTTGGCTTATTGGCACACACCTGTGATTTCTACATTTGAAGTACAGAGGCAGGAAGCTCACAAGTAGTCAACCTGGTTTCACACAGTTAGACGCGCGCACACACACACTGTGTGTGTGTGTGTGTGTGTGTGTGTGTGTGTGTGTCTATTGAAGGTCCGTGCTCCAAATCTTCAGATGTGAGCACATATCCTGGAGTCACTGCCGAAACCAGGAAAGTAGAAAGGGAGCATTGTTGGGCTGTGGTAGCAACAGAGAAAGAAATACTGAGTACAAGTGGTCTGTTAGAATAATACTAATAAGAGGAGGGGGCTTTAAGTAGGTATGGGTGAGAGAGATAAATATAAAAGATGTCAGAGGGCAACAAAATAATAAGATGAATGAAAAAAGGTCCTAAGGGATCGTACTACCATTTACTTAAAAATATATATAATATACACATACAACTTGTAAGTTTGTATATAAATGTGCATATAATATATGTATGTATATACATATAAATATGTATATAATATACATACATATATTAAAATATATTTAATATATAAATATAAGTATGTAGTTTGAATGAAACTTTATCATCTGGGCTGAATATGCTCCTTTCAAAAGGCAAAAGACTGCTTAAAAAAAAAAAACCCAACACAAGGCATGAGAAACCCTCTTTTGGGTTGTTGGTCAGGGTTGTCCAAGAGACACCCCAAACATAAAGGCGATTGTTATTGCCCTTGGTTGTCCCCCAGAAATGGAAGGTAAGTCTGTGTTGCTGAAGATACTATAAACTTCAAGCATAGACCCAGAGGCCTCTGAGCTGCAATTGGCCGAAATGTCTCCTCCCTGAGGACTAGCTTTTGTGGTACCAGAAGGCACCATGCGGGCTTCCAAAGGAGGGGGAAAAAAAACTAATAGTCTGCCCAGCGATGGCACCCAGGAACTACAACAATTAGCAGCATGGCAGGATGACCTGAAGGGTACAGTAGCGGCACAGAAGACTTGTCAGTAAACAACAGGTCTCTAATTGGATTTAAGACTACCTCAACAAGAGGAAAATCATGCCTGCTAAAATAGCCAAATACCCAGGGATAGTGAACTTACGGATCTTGGAGGAGAATCTACAACTACCGCTTTACTAAGCCACTCTAATCCCTAACTACATTGTAAATGTGAGCCCCTGTATACGCAGATAAGTGGAGTCTTCACCCATCATCAAGGAAACTTCTTGTAAACATACATACAACTAACATTATACAGACAGAGCAGCTCATATTTAGGAGTACACGTCTATGTACATACATGTATATGCATGTAACACTAGGTAACAGAAAAGAGGCCATGTGTAGTTGCCCCTACTGCTGGGGCAGCTCAGCAAGAGTGAAGGGGGCATTTTTCATAATTGCAAATCCTGCTAGACCTCAGCAGAGGGAACCACTGTCCTGACCAGTGCCATACCTGATTGACAGACAGTGGAACCCCGAGCGTCTGAGCTCGGGTGTTTTTACTCATTTAGAACTCCTCAGGTGCAGATCATAAGCAATCAGACACCCCCCACAAAAATCCAACACCTGCAGACAATACAAAATGCCAAGGCCTTTGCATTCCTTTTTCCAAAAGGGCACCAAAACAATTATTTTTAACACAACTAAAAATTAACTTCCACCACAGCCATGAATTTGAAGAAGCAAGGAAGAGTTACGGGAGGTTTTGAGGGAAGAACTAGAAGAGAGGCGTGATGTAATTATATTATAACCTCAAAAGTAATTAATTCAATTAAATTTATGAAGAGCTTTAAACGACCCAGTTTCTCTTTAGTGCACTCCTGTGAGTGGATACATTCAATCAGAAGTTCTAATAGCTGTGTACTTTTCAGAAAGCGACAGTCATTGTTCTTGATGGATTGAGGGGTGGGGTGGGGGTGGTTACGAACACTTCCAGAGAACCCCCAGCATCCATCCAGGGCAACTCAGAACTGCCTGTAACTTCAACTCTAGGGAATCTGATGCCCTCTTCTGGCTTCCATGAGTCCCACATGTTTAAAAGATAGTCATTAAAAACACAGGATTCTCAGCCACTGTGGCTCTCTCCAAAAGCATTAATGTGGCCTTATTTAAACTAGCAAGACGAACCAGGTTCAAGGGAGGGAAAGGGGGATAAGTTTTAATTTTCCCTATTTTTTTGTGAATTTGATTTGGAGCCGGCCTTCCTTTTCTGTCTCATAGTTTGTAATCTGACATAATAATTAAAATGTGAAATGATTTGTCTAACCTGAAGGGAATGTGTGAAATTTCCCTTATCAACACAAGGGTGCACGCTGGGGTTTAGAAACAGTTATGCTCAAGTAGCATGAAGGAGAACAGACACACACTGTTGGCTGGTAAAAGAAGGTTGATTTAAGTAAACATTTTAAATCGTATGGTTAAGTTCCCCATTGACACTGAACACATCACCTGTCCCTGTACCCTACTTTCAGGGATTTAAGTTTATAGGGAAAGCAATGAATCATAGGTGCTCTCCAAGGCTATTTTATATCTGAGTAGAAAAATCTCTGTTGGAATTCTAGATGGATGCTCATAGGTGGGGTTGAATTTAAATATATACTTGACCTTGAGTATCTTTCCTAACTTTTAAAAGGCGCCTGGAAAAAAAAATTTAGAAGGAAGATCTCTTCCATCTGTGATGGTTTTAAATGTCTTTGATACCTTTGGTTTTTCTCCAGGGTAATAATGAGAACATGGTTGGTTGTCTGGTGTGCTCAAAATGCTTAGCAGGCTCCTTTGAGGATCTGCTCAGAGGAGTCAGTAAGAATTAAAAAGGAGTGACACACAGACCCCACCCCCTTCTGAGCGGGAAAGTGTGGAAGGGGCTTTGCCTTCTCTGAGCCTTGAGCATATGAGGGAGAAGTCTACAGAGATTTTCTGTGGTGGTGCTTAACCCATTTTTCGCTTGTTGGTTAAGTTCAAGGATGTGGGTTTTGAGCTATTGCATTATATTTTACAGTGTGTGTCTGGTTTCAGCACTAATAGAATAATGAGCTTCACCTACACCGTGGTGTAGAAAGAACAAGCCTTTGCTCACAGATCATCAACTCTTGCGCTGACATTTTAATGTTGCAGCCAGCTTATTTCTTGCTTCTCAAATTTGATTCCTAACGCAAGCCTTCTTGAGGTAACTTAGTAAACGAGGCACCGTAATTAACAGGAGCATCATTTGGGCTTAGAGACTTTCCACTGCAGGATCCAGTCAACACGGAGACTAAGCTCTCACCTCCACAAACAGATGGGTGGCATCCATTGTTATAAATTGCCACGAATTATCAGAACAATTTGAAATCGCAATCAATTTTAATGATAATTTTCGCAGGTATGCTTATTTTAAAGTTTCAAAATTTCATTGCTATTAATGCTTTTTTTTCCCCTCCTGAAAATTCCTTTATAGAAATATTCCTGGTCAAACATAAATAATACTGACAATGTCGTGTTGACACACACGGAAGCACATTTTTAATTCTGAAGTGTGGGCCTACAAGGGAAGGCGTCTTTTCTGTTTTATTTTTATCCTCTGTGGTCAGGGTCCAAAGTCAACTCTGTACTGAGTATCATTTCTTGGATGACTGAATCTGTATTAATCAATCCTGAATCCACACATCATCACATCTTGTTTGGCATGGCCCACTTTCTTGGTCCATGATCACTGGTACTTACAGTGAGATAATGCTTTCCAATCCAGAACTAAAATTACTAATTTTTTCATCTTTAGCTTCAAAAATACCGAAAGAGCCTTTTCTTCAATGCATTTTCCAACACAGCACCATAAACTCAGAAAACATCTACTTCCCATAGTTTTGTTCTTTTTTTTTTTTTTTTAATATCATTTACATTGCCTGCACACATGTCTGTGTGAGGGTGTCGGATCCCTTGGAATAGGAGTTACAGACAGGTGTGAGCTGTCATGTGGGTGCTGGGAATTGAACCTGAGTCCTCTGGAAGAGCAGCCAATGCTCTTAAAGGCTGAGCCATCTCTTTAGTCCCCATAGTTTTGTTCTGATGTTTTTGATGAGCCAATAGAAGTTTGAATAAAAAAATGAGGAGTGGTGAATAAAGATAAATTGCTTGCTATACAATTTGAGATCTTGAGTTCAACTCCCAAAACCCATGTAAAAAAAATTCAGCATGGTGGGGCGCATTCAGTACCCTGCAGTGAACAGGTAGAGACAGCGGTATCCTTGGAGGCTACTGGCAGCCAGCCAAACCCGATTGCTGAGTCCCAGACCAACGAGATAGCTTCCCTTTTGCAAACCAAGTTGGAAGGTGCCTGAGAAATGACACCTGAGTTTGCTCTGTGACTAACACACATGCACACGCGCACACACACACACACACACACACACACACACACACACACACACGGCAAAAGTCTCTCCATACTAAAACGACAAGCTGTAAAACTTAACTAAATTTCTCACTGGAGCCTCAGGAGGGCAGTGAGAAAAACAATTTAATTTGTGCTTGCCACTCAGATGATGAGACATTCCCCTAAACAATCTGTAAATTCAGAATCATCTTCCTTACGATGATATATTATATATTTGTATATTGAAATCTTTTCTTTTAATAAGATTATTTTTTCACAAAAAACATATGCACATGAATTTAAGTAATTAGTATAAAAATATAAACCTTTTTTTTTCCTGCTTCTTTTAAAATACAAATCAAGGTTTGTAAGAGAACACAGAATCTTTGCATTCAGCAAAGGTATAAAACCCAATGCTCTGCTGCTTCTTCAGGCTTGGCATAGTTCCATGGGAGTTGAAGGCTGGAAAGGGAGTTTTGTAAAGCATTGCCATGTAGCCATTGAGCATTCAGCTCACTGGCCTAACCAAGGCTGGTCTGAAGCCTTCCAGACAATATAATTTTGTGACTTGACTCTGCAAGGTGTGAAGGAACCCACAAAATCTCATTTGCAAATGATGGGCTGGGGAGATCTCTGTCAACAGGATATTTTTCCTTCCCAAGTTGGTGCTACAGGTCTCATTTCAAGTGTTTCTTGATTCTGAACCTACTATACAGTAGCTGCCTCTGTTAAAATCTTCCATCTTAGAGGTGAACTCCTTAAGGCACAGGGTGTTAATGAGGGGGTAAAAAATAGTAGAGTGTTGTAAGAAAAGATGTTAAAAATGAGGTGAAACAACAGGATGATCTAAGAGGAAGAAAAACATTCAAATCCAGAGGATAACTCCTTAAGTACAGGAAGAGTACCACTTAATAACTCCAGGAAGTCCATGAAACTGACAAGATTCACTAGGCCTCTCTTCAAATGTATATAAGGAGTAGGATTGTTGAGGGACACTCAGAGTAGTGCAGATTTCCAGATGAAGCAGAGACCAACAGAGCTGCCTGGGAGAGGCTCACTGGCCTAAGCTGAAGGACCTGGAAGGGACACTTTCCAGTTGTAAATGAATAAATGGTTGTTCAGGGCTACCCAGAAACAGTGTCAGACAACATGGAGCAGCCTAATCCTATCATCGTTTAGTCTTATCCAGGGAAGCTGAAGTCAACAGGTGGACTTTGAAAAAAACAAATTCTGGCTTATATTTCAAAACCAAAACATACCCTTTGAAAGTACTTAAGCTTCATTTGATTAAAAGTTTTTCAATAAATCTGTATTTCCAAGTATTATTTCCCAATGAAAGCAAAACCAATTTCAAAACTTTTATCATATATATTTCATTACCATTCTAAAGAAGAGGAATTTTAGAATTCATTTCTACCAAGTCCCTTTATTGGTTGAATAATCCAAATGCATAGATTTTTTTAGACCAAATTCCCTGAAATCTAATTTAAATTTGGAAAAGTTTCTTCAGGCAATTTGAAAGGGCTGAACGTGCCTCCAATCTAAACTTCGTACTTGGATGGTAGGAGAGATCTTGCAGTAAAGACGGCTTTCTTGGAAGCATTTGCCTGGATATATTTATATATTACCAGGTATCTACCTATGAAAACAGTCACATGAGGTGAATGAGTATGTATGAGGCAAGGATTCAAGTGTCTTAGAGACTTCATCACTAACATTCCGCGGAAATTCATTACTGTTTATAATATTAGAAGGAAATAATGTAAAAGTGCAATAGCATATGTATTAGGAAACCTAAGTCTCAAGGATCTTTCCAACCCTTGACTTTCTTTACATGTCAGTCAATAAAGTAGTATTGATAAGTTTTTAAAGTGTACAATAAAAATTAGAGTAGCAATATGGTTTTGTCGTGCAAGATGTAGTCCTTGCTAGTAGAATTCGATTTTATTGAATTCTCACTTTAATTAATTGCTTGCGAAAGATGTACTTTGTTCAAAGCTAAGGAGAAAACACATTAAGGATATCTGGTTTACCCCTTACTTGGATGAAAGTGAGGCAGCATTAGGAGACATTTTCTGAGTAACAACAATGGTACAACCTCACACGGAGGCCAGAGTCATTTCTCTATCCATAGCCTGAACTTGGGGTTCCACAGCTTTGGTGGGGGAGGGACACAACAGCTGGCAACATATTCTAAAGGTGTTAACAAACAATGTATTTGTGTGTGTGTGTGTGTGTGTGTGTGTGTGTGTGTGATATCTATAGATTTACCTGTTGTGGAAGTTTATTTTTAGTTATGTATAAAATAATTGTTTTGTGCACTGTTGGGTGAGGAGCTGCCTAAGTCTTATGTTTTGTGTTGTCTGCAGGTTCTGGATTTCTGTGGGGGATGTTTCATTGCTCATGATCTGCACGTGCTACCAGTAAAACACCTGCTGAGTTCTGAATCAATAAAAACACTTGAGCTCAGATGCTCAGGGTTCCACTGTATGGTGCTGGCCATGATGGTGGTGCCCACAGCCAAGGTCTGGCAGGTCATGCACTTATGAGACTGCCCCCATCTCTTCCTTGCTGAGCCCACATAGTGGCTAACTGCTACATTTACCCATCTTAAAGTATCAATTTAAATAGCTGGTAAACAAACTGCTTGGTGTTTTGGAAGGTTACAGTTTTGATTGTAATTTCAAAACAAAGGCTTCTGATGAAAGGTAGAGAAGAAACTAGGTGCTAAATAAACACACTAATCCACGTTTGACCTTATAATTTGGAAGATAAAAGCTGAAATGAATACCAGTACTGTGTCCTACTTGTGCACATTTGTGGTGTCTGTCAGATTGTTCTCAGACATATTTAATCCCTAAGGCCAAAGTATGACAATACAGGATTCCCCCATAGCCTGAGTCAATGTCAGACCTAGCTTTAATGTTTCACATCTCAAACGACTTGGAGAGAGAGAGATAGGATGAATGGGTTTTCAGGACCACAGAGATGCAAAGACATGGTTAATATAAGTATTTTCACCCTTCTTGAATGTAACAGTCTCCCATTGTAATATAACTTTAAAATAAATAAGACTCTGTTGATCTGAGGGTGAAAGCCAGATCCTATTATTTGCATATAAATTGAGTTATTTTACCACTTTTTATTGCACTGCTCTTAAGTATAGCAAAATGATCCATGGTTCAGCTACGTTCGGTTTAAAATGAAGGATTGCTTATTCAATTTTATATATCATTATTCTCTATTTGCTTCAATTATTTGCCCTAGGAGCTCTAATAATTCTATGTATATACACATTGTTTATTCTCTTCCTCACTAGAAGATCAACTCCTTAAAAGCATACATTGGCTATTTTATTCAAAGCTTTGTAGACAATTATTATTCATGTGACAAATAAATGAGTAATCAAGAAAATTAAACAGTGTCATTGATAAGACAAAGGTTTGATTCCTGTGTTCACAGCAATAGAATGCGCTAGGCTAGCAGGTATCCTGAACTAGAACAGTATATACTTCCAAGGATTAGAATAACTTCAAAGAATAACAGTGGCTGTCTGCTACATTTACCCACTGTAGAGTATCAATTTAAATGGCTGGTAAGCAAACTGCCTGGTGTTTTCGGAGATTACAATTTTTATTGTAATTTCAAAACAGAGGCTTCTGATGAAAACTATAGAAGAAACTAGATGCTAAATAAACACACTAATCCACATTTCAAGCTTCAAGAAGGGGTTAGGCAAATAATTTGGGTTTGATTGCTTTCCTCAGACATCACTGAAATCCTGATGTTGACCATTATATAAGTTATATACAATTTTATAGAAATTATAATTACATAATAATATGTATTACTACTATTATTATTATTATTATTTATGATGACCACAGGTTTTCATCATTGAATCCACTTCCTCAAGCTGTCTTTGGATCTGAGAAACTAGGGATTTTCTTGATTAGTAGACTTTACTTAAGAAAAAAGCCAAACTCGTGTTTCTGTACTGCTAGGGTTATCAGAAAATTTTGGTTATTTGTGGAAGTGACCCATCTGCCCTGAGATGATCTAACTAGAGGAACCCAGATGATTTCCTTCCTTTCCATTCCCTTTACTTTGCCAAAACATATCTTTATGGACGATGTATACCTTCAATATTTTAAAGTAATAAAATATCTTTGTGAATGATATGTGTGCACCACTGTGTGATTTTAATCATATATTGAAATTGATAAATTAGGGGTCAGGGAGATTTTACAGTACTAGCAATACAAGTCTGATGATTTAATATTGTCCACAGAACTCAGGCAAAATGCCAGATGTGGCCAGACATTAAAGGTGGCGCACGCCTTTAATCCCAGCACTCTGTGAGTTCAAGGCCAGCCTGGTCTATAGAGTGAGTTCCAGGACAGACAGAGTTGCAAAAGAGAAATCCTTTCTCAAAAAACAAAACAAACAACAACAACAACAAAGCCAGATATCATTGTAATCACTCCTACAAGGATATGGGAAATAGAAAGAAATATTGCTTACCCCTATCCTGCCTGTCCTGGAGTAAGTAACCTGTGCATATCCAAAACAATTCTGGACCAAATCCAATTCTGCTGAACTTCTAACCCTGATCCTGCATTTGATCGCTGGGGTTGAGTGCTCTCTCCTTTGCATGATGCTCTACCCTCTTCCATGAGATGAGTTGTGTTTGATGGTTTTAAGAAACCAACAGAAAGTCGGTTTACTAACCCCCAACCCCAGTCATTCCAAGAGCTGCTCCATGGAATTTCCAGATGGATCTAAGCTGCTTCCCTTGTTGCTATGGAACATCTTGCCAGGCTCTTGTTTTCCTCGCATACCTGACTGGGTTAAGTGTTTCTACAGTACTTTCTAGAAAACCACAGGCTCAAATTGCCATTCCATCTTAAGAGTTGTTCACACTCTCTGAATAAGCAAGATTCGGAAACAATACTACTCATGTTCTAGTCTGATTTGAATCTCTTTCTTTTGTATTTTTCTTTATTTATTTTTACCTTTTTAATTAAAATATTTTTGCATCACTTCTTCCCTTACCTTTTCTCCCTCCCACGTCCCCTCTTTTCAACCCCTCCTATCCCCCCCAACTCTCAAATTGAGCCTGGTTGTCTTTGATTATTATACTGATTTGAATCATTTTAATTACATCATGAGCTACAATTCAAACATGGTCTGTCTTGTTAAATGTTCCGTGAGATGACTTTCCAAGCTGTGTTACTGGTTAATGATTTACTTCATGGACCCATATATATTAGCATAGCTCTATATTGGAAAATACTCATATTATGTGTAAGTTATGCACCAATGACCTGACTCATTGAAGAATTGATGACTCTCAAAAAAAAATTGATACCTCCCATATTTTTACTATTACAGCAGTTAATTGTGAGTAAAATAAAATTGGAGAGTAACGATCCTTGATGTGGGCAGATGTCTCTGCAGCAACAGTTATCTTTCCCAGGTGCAACTGCGCTTTCTTGATGCATGGAGGACAAACTTGCTTGTTGTGAGAGAATTTTAGAATGGTGGGGAGAGTCTTAGTCAGGGTTTCTGTTGCTGTGATAAAGTGCGGTGACCAGAAACAACTTGGGAAGGAAAGGGCTTAGCACATCTTACATGTTGTAGATAACCGTCAAAGGAAATCAATGAAAGAGCTCAAGGCAGGAACCTGCAGGCAGGAACTGAAGCAGAGGCCATGGAGGGGTGCTGCTTACTGGCTTGCTCTCCTTGGCTTGCTCAGCTACCTTTTATATACAGACCAGGCCCATCTGCCAGGGGTAGCAACCGCCCATACTAGTCTGAGATGATCTCTTCCCGCATCAACGAGCAATCAGGGAGACATCCCACAGACATGTCCAAGGTCAATCCGGTGGAGGCAATTTCTCAGTTGTGATTCCCTTTTCCCAGGCATATCTAGGTTTGTGTCAAGTTGAGAAAAACTAACCCGCAGAGTGGGTTATCTAATCTGTGAGCGAGAACTCACCACACACTAGTTACACTTGGGTTACTGTTAACATAATGATGACAAAATAGAAAATAACTTTAGTATTGTTCATTATATATCATCATGAAGACCCCTTGAAAATTGACCCAATAATTTCAGGAGTCAGATTAGATTAGACAAGATTTCAATATATTATACACACTGAGTGAGTACTTATGAGATTTTAAAGGTTTTATTTAATATTTTTTATATGTATGTGTGTGTGTGTGTGTGTGTGTGTGTGTGTGTATGTGTGCTTGAGTGTATGTTTGTGCTCTATACACATTCAGATACCCACAGACAGCAGAAGAGGACATTTGCATCCCTAGGAACTGGAGTAAAAGTGGTTGTAAGCCACCCATTGTGGGTGCTGGGAATTGAACCCAGGTCCTCTACAAGAGCAGCAAGTACTCTTAACCACTGAGCCAAGTCTACAGTCTCTTTACTATATTTAAAATGGAAATGGATAATCAATAATGTTCTACTTAGTAAGAAGATGAACATTCTAAAGTATTAAGGCACATTCATAGGTAGGACCAAACCTTTTACACCAGGTCCAAAGCACTCACTCCTTGAAGTGAAGGGTCACACAACTTTTATGACTTTTTATTAAATGACTGATAAAAATAGAAAAGTTCCTTATAAAAACGCTTCCCTTTCTAAAACGCCTTTGGCTGAGAGGATATACAGGATCAAAGTAGCATATTCAATAATAAGGCAGATTCCAGGCTTCACAGTAAGAGAACACTTAATAATTTAAAAAAATTAGTTATAATTATCCATTTTAGTAAAGAACTTTAAAATTGAAACTGCATGGCCTGTGGGCAAGTGAGTTTGAAACATGATATAAGCTTTAGCTGAGCCCATCACAGGAGAGAAACCATCTCATCACTGAATGCATTTAATAGCATTATGCTAAGTAGCATGACAAAAATATCCAAGAACCGTAAGATATGTTACTGCGCTAAACTTCTAAATGGACAGATGAAATCAGAAGAATAGCAAAGCTCGTGTGTTAAATAAAATATAAATTCCACTTCATTTTATAATAATGCTTAAATCCCTGAATGCCAACAGTGAACTCAACCTTACATAGAATTTTGCCGGTTAATGTAAAGATATGGAGAAGAGATTGGAAGAAAGTGTTGTGTGTAATTGTACTCTGCTGCTGGAGCAGTTCACCATGGATGACGGGGAGGCATTTTCCTAAGTGCAAAACCCCAGCAGATGGAACCATAATCCTGGCCAGCGCCATTCTGGACAGCGGAACCCTGAGCATCTGATCTCAGGTATTTTATTGATACAGAACTCCTTAGCTGTTCTACCGATAGCACATGCAGATCATTAGGAATCAAACATCCCCCACAGAAATCTATCACCTGCAGATAATATGAAATGCCAAGACCTAGGTAACCCCTCAGCCAACAGTGCACAAAACAATTATTTTATACATAACTAAAAATAAACTTCCATAACAGCTGGGCTGTCTAAAGTATAAGGCTTATGGAGAGAAAAACCTCCCTTAGATAGCATGACTGACTTTCACAGGTTTTTAGGTAGTTTAAGGAAGATCAGAGCACTCAAAGAGACACTAGGTTAGGTAAGAGGCAGCCCATCATGACGGATGCCTCTGGCAAATATCTGCACACCCCTGTCATTCTATAGCACAGCGTGACTCGCATGGCACACCTATCCAGCTGCCTTGGAGCAACTACACTAGTGCATCTGCAAGTCCTCTGCACCTACAAGTGTTTTAGTTCTCTGAAAAAACAAAACAAAACAAAGAAACAAACAACCTACAGGAAATCCAACCTGGACTTAATTTCTGTTGAATTGTGTATGGATACCGTGAAACCGTTGCCTCATATGAAAAGGCTGAAAGAGGCAAAGAGGGAGGCAGATTTGGAGAAATACTGTCTGAGGGAAGCTACTCCACATTGGAAGAACATAATCAGCTTGATACCAACACATCACCATATAGAGAAATGCATTCCTAACACTTCAGAGTATTCAAAGGGTGATTGAAAATTGTAAGCTTCTCCCACGCTGCTGGGTACTGGGCCATCTTTCCTAATCCACTTAGAACATCAGACCCCCTGGCAGGGTGCATTGTAAAGGGAAAGCTAGCTCTCAGAAGGAGGAGCAGATTTTAGCTTCTAAGAAATAAAGCATCTGGGCCTGTGTGAGCCAGGTCACTGAGGGTGTCTGGTTTCCCTACCTGATTTGCATAAATGCAGATGAGCCTGTAGGATTCAGACGCAGCAGTTTGCTTAAGAGCATAAGAGCTGCTACCTTTGACTGGGGCGGGGTGGGGGGGTATCAAGTTAAAAACTCCGCCTCTGGACATACAGTATGTGTAAAGAGGCAGAAAGGCAGAACAGTCATGTGTGCAAAACCTCAGAGAAGGGAGGCATTGTTAATGGTGCTGATCGAACCAGTGGGCTGTGCCTTGTCTCACACCTCACACAGATCTGAGGCCTCAGGCCTCTCATCATACTTAAGTTTATTATTGCTCTAAAAGGTAACTTTTTCCTGGCTGTTTTTTGGGCCTTTACATTTCTTGGATCCTATATATTATATTATATATAACATATAATATATTGTAATATATATTATTTATATATACTATTATATATATACACTATATATTTTATATATATGTCGAGAATACGGCTAACGAGTGGACCAGAACTGGTCTTTTTTGCAGGAACACATAGCTATGACAGTCATAGCCACGGGGACTCCACTGAAGTGTGGGAAGGTACTACGCCCTAACTAAGATGGCAAACCACTCTCATGGTGGATGGTGTGGTTCAGAGGGACAACGGAAGTCATATCCCATGGAAGAGGAGACAGAGGGTGCAGGGCCTAAAGCCGTGCCGCCTCAGTATCATTTTGAGGTTCTAGTAATGTCACATTGGGCTGTGGTTTTCCTTCACCCAGTGTACACAGGCCCCTATATTTTGGGGGCGGGGGTGAAGAAGCCAGCAGGAAGGGTGAGTGAAAGACTGGATTCTGTTTAATCTAAGAGAGTCTCACATCCACTCAGTTGGCTAGTTAAATAATCAGAGCAGCTTATCTAGCTACTGATTCCATTTAGATGACAGTATACAGAGGGTCAAGGTAAAGTTGGGTTCCTTTAAACACATAGAGAAGAGTTTTTATGTCCTCCTCAACTCTGAAGTTTAATTTTGAAAACAAGTAACTATGATCTAGTTGTAAGATTATGTGAGTTCACAAGGGAATAGTGTGATCAGAGAGGAAATATGGGAGAATTCAAGGTCACAGGAAATGACATTGAAAAGTTTGCACAACATCTAGTAAAGAAAAGACAGTACACAAATTCTTCATACATAAAAAGAAAGGGAAAAAGAACAAACCAGTAAACCAAGAAAAAAACTATTGCTATGGAAACAAATAGGTATGGGAATCTCTCCTACGGATGAGGGAGATTTTAAAGGAAAAGAAAACAAGACACATTGTGAATAAAAAAAAAAAAAAGATAATTATAAAAGAAAATTTCCCTCATTTAAAGAAGATCCCATTTTAAAAATTGAATTTCCAGAGAAATTTAATGAGACATTATGAAAGTCTTCTCTTCCTGGAATTGTAAATGTTAATGGCAAAGAAATGCACGAGGTAGGAAGGAAAAAAATCACTGGGAGACTCGAGAATTAGATCAACCACAAATGGTACATCATTTAACTCCGGAGAGCCATCTGCAGGCGGTAAAGGGGGTCGGTTTTGAAAAATCCCATTCTCACAAATACATTACTTCTAATCTCCCTAGAAAAACATTGGCTGGACATAGACGTGGAAAATAAAACACAGTATTTTCTAAGTAGCGTATACACAGACAGAAAAGTACTGAAACGTCATTAGAAATTAGAAACATGTACCCAAGAGCAATTATTTTCTTCGAGACAGGGTTGCTCTGTGGTAACTCTGGCTGTCCTGGAACTCACTGTGTAGAAAAGGTTAGCCTCGACTCACAGAGATCTGCCTGCCTCTGCTTCTCAAGTGCTAGGATTAAAGGAGTGTGCCACCACCACTCGGCCAAGAGGAAAAATTTAACAGCCACTGTTTATCATAGAATCTGCTACTTATTACATGTTGTGGTAAAGTCTTTTAAGTACAATGTAGTTGATCTTTGACTCATTATACGAGGGAAGCAACTGTTATTCGGATTTCCATTCTAGAATTCTCACCAAATGATTTAGCACATTGAGTGACTTGAATGTGAGCAGTGTAGGTTTGACCCCAAGTGTGTGTATGTGCACATATTTCTGTCTCAAACCACAGAAGCATTAATGAAAAATAAAGTTAAATAATAAAGATTATGATTAAGGGTTAATAAAAAAGATTATGATGAAACTGAATTAACAGATGTTATAAAAGTATTTGGTAGGGTGTATTCCTTTTATTATATAAAACTGCAAGTCAGTATTTCCTCAGAAGTGTAGAATACAGCAATCTGTATTTATAACAGATAAAATGTGATGAAAAGACAGTGGTATCAAGATTGTTCTAGGTGAATTCTGACGCGGGACTTCTCAGAAATGTGAATCTTTTGCAAAGCATACGTCGGAGTTTCAGTTGTTGCTTGTCACAGACTACCCTCTCCCGGAAGCTCCGTACACTGACCCTGGGGGGACACTTTAAAGCGTCAAATGCCTTAGCTTCCTGATCATACAATATTCCTCTAGTAAATTATCCATGAATGACTTGGAAGCTACCTCTGCTGAGCACACAGCATTTGGATTCAGATGTGGTTTTGTTTTGGGTTTTAACACAGCCAATCTTAATGGAAAACAAAGGGCATCGCAAAGCAAGATGTTGAAAAGAAACCAGTCGCATGTGGGCAGTTGTGGGGGCATCTATGACAAGGGTGGAAAACATTTTGGGTTGGCAGGGATGTTTTCATGAGGCTCCTTCCAAGCCTCACGTGGCAGTTCAGGTAGAAAGAGCTGAATACAGAGGTCAATTTTGTTGAGCAACCTCAGCCAGTGTAAAGGTGATATCGGCAATCCAGACTTAAAAGAAAAGCTATGACAAAGTGTAAAGTACGGAATCGAGAAAAAATCTAAAAATATTCTGAAATTTACATAACTACCCTTGGATTACTTATGTCGCAGTATATAACTAAAAAAAAGTGAGTTGTTGAATTTATGTTTTAAAACTCAGACAAGGAATGGACAACTTGAAACAAGATTCCATAAAGAAAACGCAAATCACACTTAAATGAGAGCCGGCTGTCGAGCAAGGCACTATTTAAAAAACAAAAGCAAACAAGCAAACAAACAAACAAACAAGACATTGAAATGAAAACAGCTGGTGCAGGCAGCTTTTGTGTATTGGGGCTCGCTGGTAGGAGCTAAGAAACTTTCAGTATTCTAAAAAGTTCTGGAAGTCTCTCTTACAAGCCCTGATTAAAAAGCACAGAATACCAAATGCGGCCAACAGATTTGCTTCCCATTTACTGGCCACGGAGAATACCAGGCATTTTCTTGTCTCAATCATTCTCAAACTACCTTGCGATGGCCTGTCTATACATATTCATCACTCTGACAGCAGAATCACAAATAAATATGCAGATAAGAAGACAGAATTGCATCCCTTTATCTTTTCAATAAAGGACATACATAAAAATAGACAGACGAGGGCAGATTCTCAGACCCAACAATGAAAACAGCAGAGCGGATCTCTTTTATCCTAATAAGGTAGAGCCCAGGCAGGTACTGAGTGCTCCGCTTGTGTGTGTTCACAGCTCCCCCTCCGGAAAGTCAGTAATCAGGGGCCGAGCGTTAAGAAATAACAGGTTTATTTCCTCTGTGGTTTATTACACGTCTGCATTGCCCACAGCACCGCACCATTCAGGCAACGGGAAGAAGCAGGCATCTGAGCACACAACTGGGAGATTATAAAAGAAAGACAGTGAGTCTTCTGCTGACTGTCGAGTGACCCTTTGTGAAAGCTCTGGCGATGAATGACCTAAAGGGCGGGGAACAAGCTCCACACCTGAGTCACTTCACCACTTGCATAGTTTTATAACTGATGATCTGGAATGAATACTGTCGAGAAGAGAGCTTTGCTTTGCATTTTCTTTGCATCCCTCATCATGGTCAGGAATTATTGGTTAACTTCTGTATTTTTTATTGAAAGATATTTCTGTTCTGTTTTGTCATTCATTAATATTCGGTCTATATTATTTACGTGGAAAAAAATCACAAGAAATTAAACAAATTAACTTAGTCAAGGGAATTTTGAAATTATACCTATTAAAGTAAAATTTAAAAATTACACCTTTAAATTTTAGCTTTAAAATTTTTTTAAATGCTACTTTGTAAAAATGCATGTAACACTGGCGACGAATGGACTCCAAGATGCATATCAAACAGCATGGACCCTTATTTTTAAAGGAACCAAACAACTGGCATAATGCAAAGGAGATATTTCCTGTTTAACTTTGAAGTCTGCTTTTCTATATTCATCTGGGGTTATAATCACAAAGCATTCATGTCTAAATTCACCCCACATTCACATCCACAGGCCAACAAGAGAAACAGCTGAGATGCTCAAAGCTTGAAAAGATTCCAAATTCCTCTGCCCAGATGTCGACTTTTTTGAAAGTCCTGATGAGAACTACTAAACAAAAGAATGGATGAAATACTGAGCTATGGTACTCTTTTCTTGACTTAGTAGAGGGAGAGGCAACCAACTTCCTTTTCAAAAGGAAGGCTTTGATTCAGTTTTGATTCATGATGAAACCCAAGACCTAGCCAGACCTTCCTCTCGTGATGCCCATCACTGCGGTAAGACTCATTCAAACCTTTTTCTCCTTCAACTTTTCTAAACACCGGGACCTGAAAGATGACATCGCATGCCTGCTCTTCTTCCCTTTTAGCAAGCACTCAAAAAGAGGGCTGCAAAAACTGGGACAGGATGAGTCTCTCCAGATAGGGAAGGAACCACAGATCAGTACATGTAGGTAGCAAAATGCTTTGTCTTAAAGCTTTTGTTATCTATCGTATACAGAGAATCTACTTATGGCCAGGAAACATCCACATTCGTTTTCATGAAGGTCAATGTTTTACCAATTTAGGCAACAGTTAAACACTGAGAACTGAGACCCTCAAAGACATGAAATACATGCGTTCAGAATCAACACGCCAGACACTGTAATTTTAGACTGCTTTTCACAGCATTGGGAAATGATAATGTGGCTCGTTTCTTTTCTTTTTGGATAAATGGAGACAAACAAATAAATGTTGGGTAAGCACAGGCATGATAGAAATATGATAGATAATAGACAAACAGATGATAAATGTTTTAAGATAAACAATATCGTTGGAGAGATATATTATACAATGATAAATGATGTATTAATAGGTAGATGATTGATATATGAGAGAGAGACGATAGCGAAATAGCAGATGCAAGATAAATAAATGATGAATGGTATGTAGAAAGAGAGAGAGGTAGATGATAGGTAAATGATTGGTTAATGGATAGGCAGATACATGACAGATGCACAGATGATTACTGATGATAGAAAAGTAATATACGGATAATAGATGAAATATAGGCTGATGATCAATCAACCACCATGTCGCAGTTGATAAATGACATTTCGCTAGAAAGTCTTGGCTGCATTGCATGAGAAAAGTAAAGGAAACAGTTTTAGTTTGCTTCCCACGATTGACACTGAGCACAACAGAAGCAGACATCATTCTTAACTGGATTATCAACGCCATAATGAGTTAACAGCCACCAGTATCTGGCAATATATAACACACAGACACAGCTTCAGCTTCAAAGCCAATGGAGTTTGAAATTTTTTAACTGAAATGTAAAATGGAGCCAACCCTACCTTAGTCACAGAGCTTGAGGGTACATTCAGGGTTACAGTGCATGCATCTGTAAACAAACAAACAAAAACAAGCAAAAAAAAAAAACCCACATTGAGTCAAAGGTATTTACAAAGTGGAAGAATTATGAAACAATAGGAAACTGATTGCTCACTCAAAGATTTCTCCATGACTTCCGGGGCTGATATATTTTAGTTGCCCTACAAGTTGTCACAGACAGCAGCTCATGTGTGTTCCTGTGTGCATGTGGTGTGTGAGTGTGAGTGTGTATGTGTGTGCGTGTGTGTGTGTGTGAAGGAATGGATGGTGTTATCTGTGTTTACATGTCCTATTTACTTTGTTTTATGTTCAGTCACTTTTAAGTCCAGGCACTGGGTCCATCTGAAATTTGAAATCCTTCCAGTTTCACTAGGAGCCTGGAAATGATGGGTCATGATTAGACTTGTGGAGCTAGATTATTTTTTATTAGAACTAGGAAATGAGTATACCTTAATAATATGTTAGCCATACCAGAAGAATAAAACAGCAGCAGGAAAAGGTCCATCTTCCTATAAACACACATAATGTCATTTGTTGAAAATGTAAGGGTGATGTATTTCAGACCATCATCTTTTGAAGAAGAGTAAACAAATTTAACACATTAATAAGTTAATTAAATAAATAAATTCTGAGTCAAATAATTGATGCATTGATTATTTTATGATAATTTCACATCTCTTCATGATTTTATTTACCATTTTTGGTTATATTTACGTGCACCTGTGTCTATAGATTTGCATGCATTAGTGCAGGGGCCGGAAAAGGTCAGAGGCATCAGATCCTCTGGAGTCACGGACAGTTGTGACATTCTTAGATGGGTTCTGGGAATCAAGCTCGTATTCTTCAAGAGCAGCACCTGCTATTAACCACTGAACCATTTTCTCCAGCGCCCCTTTTCACATCTTCAAAATCATACAGTTTTCTTCTTTGGTTTTGAGAAGAAGACAGGTGAGTTAGTGTTGGAGAGAAGAGTTGGAATCTTCAGCAGCAGACTTACACACTCGCTGTGTGCCCGTGATTTCAGCCACCTGCTCAACTCTCATTTACCACAACGTATGGCCCTCAATCTATGCGTAATAAATTGTATCACATGCTCATTCTCATCGTCAAACTAATTATAGCCTCAGTAGAACTGGGGCTTTTGAAAAAAAAATATGAAAATCAGATTAAACAGGTAGGTCCATGATGTATTTGCTGGTTTTAACACAGAAGTAAAGTCATGCCTGCTCAAGTGGAAAGAGATGCAGCCAGGTCATCATGGAAGTGAAAGATGTGTGGGGACTGAGCCACTGTTTGGGGACAAGAAGAGGAGTTCCTGAAAGTCAGTATTCTGCTCAAGGACGTGTTGCACATATAGGACAAGAAATGATTGAGACTCTGTCATTGAAAGAACGATTGTTGTTTAAGAAATTATTCCTTGAGAGAAACCCAGCAAATGATTTACCTGTGAGCTCATGACACTTATTTGTGGAATGAGCAGAATCTGAAATGGAGGAGAGCTGTATCCTGCCACATTGAGATGATGCTAAATTCTCACGCATAAATTATTTCCCATAAGATAGTTGAATTTTTATACACTTTTTGCCTTTGTATGCTATTACTCCATTCAGGAACACAAAGTGAATGTTCATTTGTGAGACGGTGGCGTTTTATTTCCCCCTTAGCTACCAACAGGGAAAAGAACGAACTTTTAACTTCACACGTTCACGGTGTGTGTGGTTGCACCTCAACTTCATGATTAAAGACATATTTTGGAGATCATTCTCTATTGCTGAGCCCCACGTGACTTTGAACTCATCTTGTCTCTGCCTCCAAAGTGCAAGAATTTCAGTTGTGCACCCAACAAGCTCACTATTAAAAATGATTTAGCAGTCTTCTATATGTATTGTTTATAGAGCTTTTTAGCCCCAAATTGCCACTTATTCAACTAAATATGCATTTCATTAAAACACACAAATGTTATAAATTCTTAAAATTTTCAAGGCGTGTTTCCTTTTAAATTTACTCTATTGGTTCTTTGAGAATTTCACGCATTCTCTGTTGAGCCTATTTACCGTTCCCCTCATCACCCACTCGACCCATCTCTCCATGTCCTGCCCACCCAACACTGAATCCTCATTTTTAAGCTCTGCTGTCCATATTCTCTTAGGGGTGTACAGTCACTAGAGCATGTGACCAACCAGAGGCCAAATCTTTAAAGAAAGCTAACTTTCCCTCTCCTGACAGGCTCCTTCCTCCCCTGGGGGTGGTACTTCATGACCTCCTCACTTCTCTATGCTGGGATTTCATCTGGCTTGAGTTTGAGCAGGTCTTGTGTTACAGCGTGGTGGGTTCTTTTGTACAGCTTCCCTGCTGTGTCTAGAAAACACAATTTCCCTGTAGTCATCTACTATCCTCGGGTCTTACGTACTTTCCTCTTCCACTTCTGCCCTGACTCCTGAGTCTAGGGAGAGTGGTATGTGATAAAGATGGTCCTTTACCAGAGGAAAACACCCAATCATTAATCTTATCCAGCTGTGAGCTGTATGAGCTATAATAACATCCTGCCTGGTAAAATACGTCCTAGAAACAATGGCGTCTCAGTGGTGAGTAACAACCACTTTCTGATTAGATTTAAGGCACAGAGCCCATATCTGGAAGAGTTATCAGGGCCAAGAACCTAGACATGTCATAAGCAAAGGTGAGAACCTACTAGTATTATTTTGCTAAAGGGACATATTAAACCAATTCCTGACAACTTCTTATTAGATGTATAGATGAATACATCTCTCGCACTTCATCAGGGACTCTATTAGCAGCAGACAGTGATTAACACAAAGATCCACAACTGGCCAAGATACAGAGAATAAGTGACTTCTGAGCACAATGCACATTTCAAAGAAGTATTTTAAAGGAGCAATTAGCCAACCTTCTAATGAATAGCTCTCAATCGTTAATTATAGATTTCTCTTCTTTTTCCCGAATATACAATTTATTATAAGAGAATAGTTTGATGTGTATCACAACAGACTTACTGTGCTGCTGTTCCCAGTACTGCAAGGTGTTTGTTAGCACACCTTCACCTGAGGGGTACCTACGATACTGCCAACCGGTTACAGCTAGCCTCTGTCAGGGCATCTAGAAACATACTGGTAAACAGAATTTTGAAAGTATACATGTAGGGCTGAGACTTAGAAAGTACTAGTGTCAAGAAATAAATGATATACAGTGAACACATACAATAAGTGATATATCCAATTAGAGAGTGATAGAATTCTAATAAGAAAAATGGTGAAAGGAGGAAAAACAGGCTGTGATCAAGGTGGAAGAAACTTGAGAGACTGAACCGCATGGACAGGAAGATTAACACGTGAGTTTTTCCCTTTTCTTTTCTTTTTTTCTTTTCTTTTCTTTTCTTCCATCTTCCTCCTTCCTCCTCCTCCTCCTCCTCCTCCTCCTCTTCTCCTTCTTCTTTCAAATGCACTCATTAAATTAGTGATGTAAATTAAACTGATTAAAAGTCCCAAAGGACCAAAGAGATTATAAAATAAAGATTATATAGTCTTTATCTTTATAGCAAAAACAGTTGATAAATCTCACTCTATGGATTTCTCCCGTGTCGCCTTTGACTGGGACATTCCTACCAGTCCTAAAAAACATGAACGCATCAACAGAATATCAACAGAAAACAGATTTATTTTTAACAAACATCCACAGATGGCAATGGGGGAAATCATGGAAAGACTTTACTTTCAGTTTCATAATTTTATATAATGTGGCGCCTACCCTAAGGTTTAATTCAATTTAAAAAACTAAATCAAATTAACATAAAGACTGTATCTCACTCCCGATATGGTAAAGAGCATCCAGAAACATTTCAGTATCTGGAAAACTAAATCAAGCTACCTGGATTTTTATCTTGTAGCCTCAAATCTAAGTAACGGCTCTCCTTTGAAAAGCATCCCGCATTCTTTCTCAGTCTGAGAAGGATCCTATTGTCTGAATATGAACTCTTGAGGTGTCAGAGAGCCCTGTGAGTTCCTACCTGTGGGGCACCAAGGGACTCCACTAGAGCCGTGTCGGCTCAGTAGAACTACACATTTATTAGGTGTCCTGAAAAATGGTAATAGAGGGTGCAAGCTTCAAGAGCTGGGAGCTCTTAGATCCTATTCCTGTGACCAAGGCGTGGCCCCTTGCCACTTGCAGATTCACTCTTTGGATGGAATGGAGGAAGGACCCACACATAGCAGGCCAACGGGGAAAGACTCTTCATCACTTACTACCAAAATGCTCCGAGATAAATTTCATGAAACATACTTAGAAAATGACTCACGGCGTAAATAGATTAGTTTTTCTCTCATTAGTCGTGGTCTTGTAATGATGGATATGAAAACCTTCATATGCTTTCTAATAACATCCACCAAACGCTCCTAGTGATAGGATCTAATCCAAATATATTTTTCATGCTGCGATAGTAAATATGCTCCATCCAGCTCTTAGAATCACAGCCGCATGGTCACCAATGGTTCAACACGAGGAAAGCGACACACTGAAAACTTACTCTGCCGACGGTAACACGATCATGGGTTATGCGTCCTATCTTGGCACTGAGTGGCTAACCTTAGTTAAGCTTGAATCTCCTTTCATAGTTTGCCATTTGGTGTAAAAATATGAATGTATATTTTTTAGTCCCATTTTAAGGAGCTAAAACAGGATTACCATTACTGAAGGAAGTTAATAGCCGGAACTCAAATCAGAAACCAGGGAGCGGGAACTGAGGCAGAGCTATTGAGGAAGGGTGCATGCTTACTGCTTATTCCCCATGGTTTCCCCCATTTGATTTCTTATTCCAGGCAGGACCACCAGCATGTAGATTCTTTTATCCATGTTAGGATAATTTTTATTGCCATGTATTAAAGAAAAAAAAAAAAAACCTGGTCCTGTTAACAAATAGTGACTTTTATCTTTCATCCATGTCTGGCCAGAAATCTGAGTATTTTCATTGCTCTTACACAAATGAAAGAGAAGCAAAATGTATATCTCTAAGAGCTTGGTGGGTGTTTTGAGTAAGGAGATAGATAGATGATAGATAGATAGATAATAGATGATAGATAGATGATTGATAGATAGATAGATAGATAGATAGAGCAAGTGGCATCAACACAGTGAAATGAATATGGCAGCAAGTCTTGTGAGGGAAGTCATTCCATCACCAAAGAACAGAACCATGGTTCCTGTAAGAATTTAATGTCAGTCATGATGAGTGTTTGGAGCAGAGGTTTCAAAGCACTACACACTATGCATATATACGGTGAGGTGATGTATGTTATTTGTATGTGTTCCCTGGTTTACAAAAAAGGCACCACCGTATTCCTGTCCATTCAGACTCTGCAAGCTTATGAGATGGAACATGAGCTTTGTTCTCCCTTAGAGTGTTGGCCTATATAGGCTGAGCTTGTTATTGTGGCTGCAAAGTAAAATAAAATGTGAAAACCAGGAAGAGGACAAAAGGGAGGTGGGAGATAAAAGCATTTCTGCATAAACCTGGGGATCTGGGCTCATGGTCATTTTCAGTAGTTATTTAAACAATGGGGTTAATTTTCAGCATTCTTTGTGGCCCATCTCACACCACCAATAAAAGAACGGTTCCTCCGCCACAGTACACAATGACAGCACCAAGCTATTCACTGTGAGTTCATTCTACCTAGCCAAACATCGTCACTACGGTAGCACAAGAAACAGCCGCCCTTTGGGAGAATATGTTCAGCCTGGTTCTTATCATGACATTGCTCGATTTCTTTTAACGAGACATCAAGGCTCTCAGTTTATTGCTTTTATTGAATTCAATAGATGTCGAGGAAGTAATTTCACACTCTAAAATTTAAGATAAAAGCAACGTGAAACCATAGAACATGGCCCCTTGGGCTTCGAATCTCTTCTCTTAATTTGAAATCTGTAAATTTACTATGTGTTCGGCTTCGGACTGTATTCAATGTCATTGTATTTTTTTTAAATGTATCCATTTAAAATATTCAACTTAAATCTTAGGGTTTAGAAAAAGTAAGATAAGTAACTTCTGCCCATCTATATACGTCTGAACCACAAAGAAAAACACACCTGTCGTAATTTCATGTACCGATACAATTTAATGGTTCTCAACCTTTCTGTTGTTGCCACCCTTTAACACAGTCCCTCATGGTATGGTGACCTCCAGCCATGACATTATTTTTGCTGCCACTTCATAACTGTAAATCTGCTACTGTTATGAATCGTAAAGTAAATATCTGCTATGCAGATGGTCTTAGACGACCCCCGTGAAAAGATCTTTTGACTCCACTGAAGGGGTCAGCACAGGTTGAGAACCACTGATCTACATATAATCACACAGGGGAGTATAACACATTAAAACTTCAATATTCTTGTGGCGAACTGAAATGGAATTCCACCAATTGTATCTGCCATTCCTCATTTGAGCTAAGTCCAATGGTATAAAGATATGTGAAATATCTTAGACTGAAAAAAAATCAACTATATAATAACATGGAAAATAATTTTGCCATCATTTCATGTGAATTTATAACAGTGTTTCTATGTGAATGTGTGATAAAAGGAAGATGGAGAGAGAAGCCACGCATGCTGCTTCATGCCTGCAACTCCAGCAGTCCTGAGGCTGAGGCAGGAGGATTATTGCAACTTCAAAGCCAGTCTGAGCTATCTGGTGAGGTACTTCCTCAAAAACAAAACAGAACAGAAAACAAAAAAAAGCATGAAGAGAAAGGCCTGATGTCAGTGTAGACTACAACACCTAGACCCCTTGATGCGAAGACACACTGAAGACGAACCCCAAACAAACGGATGGGTGGAGAATGTTCTCTGTACTTCACCGTGTCAGGTCAGCAAACTGACTTTCAGCCTTGACCATTTTCTATACCCCACTTTAGATGTTGTGGCTCATTAGAAAATTCATGCAGAGGCCAGATGTGGTATCACACCTCCACTGGAGAGACTGAAGCAGGGGTTCACACATTTGTGGACAACTGGAGCTGCATATGAGTTCCAGGCTGGCCTGGCTGACAAAAGGGAAGTCTTTTTTCAAAACAAATAATCGCTAAAGGGACCGATATAAAATGAGAGAAATGAAAGCCCTGTTTTGAGATTGGTTTTTATGATAATCACCACCATCTATTACATGCTAGGCATTTTCTGTCATTAAACTGTAAAGCAGGAGTCAATATCAATCCTTCAAGTTCTTAAAAGAAACCCAGTGTGTTGGGTGATGAGAAAGTCCTCACAATTAAATAAACTGCAGGTAAACTTGAACTACCAAGTCCAGCTTCTGGTCTGATTCTTTATTGTTACCAAAAAAAAAACCAAAAAAAAAAAAAAAAAAACATTGGCCAGAAACAACTTGGGGAAAAAGGAGCTGATTTTGTCTTACAAGTTATAGACCATCATGAAAGGAAGTCAGGCAGGAACCGGAAGGCAGGAACCAAAGCAGAGACCTGGAGGAGGTACACTGGGTTTACAAGTATGTTCTACCATGGCCAGCACTCAAATGTATTTCCCATATCTTTTCTCTTGAACAAAGATTAAAATGGTTACCCCAAATGGATGCCAGCTTTAACCCTTAGAGTATTATTGTTATATTTTTGTCATGGTATTACCGTTATATTTTATCATCGTAAATACATATGAAAAATAATTGTATTTTTTTTTTTTTTACTGAAATCCACAGTCTTATGCTATAAATTCTTTTGAGAAATTATGGGTTTATCTGACAGAGTTTCTGAACATGTTATCAAGGATGTAAGAAATCCGACACTGATACATTTTTCTCGTTCCCTTTTACATTTCCATTGCAAGTAGTTAATTAGCTGATCTCTTGACCACTTTGTGGAGTGCTGCAACTGTTCAGACCATGGTAGATTACTCAAATGCTCGAAGAGATGTCAAGTCCTAGGACTGTACCAGGATGTGAGAAGACAGGCTTTTCAAAAACTAGGTCATGAAAGAATCTTGCTCTAATCCTCAGAAGAGCAGACATGCTTGGCTTTTATAAAACGAAAAAAGGGTTCCCTTTTCCCCTATGGGAAAGAACAAGACGAAATCCCTGCGTTGTATCAAATTATCCTTCCAAAGCTATGCTGCACACATGTCTTGGGTGCAGAATTTGCTTCCTTTTAACGCGTAGTTTGAAAGTAATAAGCACTTCTAATACAGAAGATTAACTGATTTACTTTCTAAATACGCCCAGATTTACTTTCTAAATATATTCAGATTATGTTAAGACCGTTAATCACATTGAGCCCCCACATCTGATAACACTGTAACATACAAATTTTTACACACAAGGAAGACTGACACAGGAGCCAAACCCTGTCACTCCAAGGTCAAAAGCAAGCTTTCCTTCTGGTATTAAGCCACCGAGGACTTAAACCTGTTATAAACAGGATAGAGAAATCAAAAGCTGGTAGCTCTGGGATTTCTCAGGCAGCGAAGAGAAGCCAGGGTCAAAGCAGTAATTAAATCATGCAAGGTTACTGCACTCACAGGGGCTCTGCAAGGGGCAGAATCGGGGAGGGGCGGGGTCTATCCTCTCTGAATTTGCTTTTCAGATACAGCCCTGTCTGAAAAGGGACAGCGATTGATTAGATTCTTCTAGTAGCCTTCTTACCTTAGTTGAAATGTAACAGAATAGCATACACTGCTGTTCTTAATAACGAATTCCTTGGGCTTACATTTAAGGGCATTAATGAATAGGAGCCCACATAGGCCTTTACTAAGTGAGAGAAAGAGAGGGAGAGGGAGGGGGGGAAAGAGAGAGAAAGAGAGAAAGAGAGAGAGAGAGGATTTCAAATTTCAGGGTTTAGAAGTACATGAGCTGAGGCATACAGAATACATAGCACATTTTTCGCACATTTAATTATCAGAGATAATCTCCCTCCAGCAATTTCCTTGTCAGATTGTTTGGAAGGATCTGGAAAGGGTACAAACACAGTTTGCGCAATACAAAAAGATTATTAGACAATGTTGTTCTGTAGCAATAAGGAACGCCGACTTATAAAGCTAATGTGTGCCCTTTGGTGTAGGACAGCTGACAGCAAGTACTTAGTGCTCATTGGTTTCATGTGGAGTCTAGATGATCGGAAATGTTGAGAAATAGTCAAAATCCCATGATCGGCTCTGTCTAGGAAGCTGCAGACTCCAGCTCCTATTATCCACAAGCCTGTAAGTAGGGAAAGCGCTCTTCTTTCCCGGAGGCTCTCTCGTCCTGAAGTGCAGGGGTGCGCCCCAACAAGCAGTCTCCTCGGAGCCTGGCACACCTTCTACAAATTGGAAGTAAGAGATGAAGGTGAACGCAGGAGCAATAAAATGGTCACACACCCAGTGGCTCTGTGGGGTGCCATGTTACCTTTCATCTTCTTCCACTGACAGGTGTACCAGGACTCTCCTTTCCTGTTTCATGGCAAAAAAGTCACCAGGAAAAGGATAGAGGCGGGTTTTTTGTTTGTTTGTTTTTTTGCCATGGGAGTGCATGGCAGAGCCCAGGCTACACAACTGTGATTCAAATCCATATTTATTTTCTCTAAGGGAAATTGGAAACTATTACCAAGTATGTAAGCCTTGATCACAGAAATGGGGAATGACAAATGCATAACATATCACGTATATTACAGGCATGCTTCCTGCAGAGGAATCTCTGAGCTTCACTAAGCAGAACATACACACGCTTCTTCTTTTCCTCTTGGTCTCCAGAATATATTGAGAAAATATAAGTAGCAAGGCAACCCTCTCGGCTCGGAATATGGGTCTCCTTGGACACTCTGGCGTTCTCCCTCTTGAAAATTATTGCCCAGACAGTGCATTGTGCTGGGATGAACACCTCCGTTGCCGGCTTTATTCGGTTTTCAGACTTCTCTCCTTGGCTGTTGCCCTTTGGGTCACTGTGCATTCGCTGTGGTTACAGTTCTTGCTGTTATTGTGAAGACCCTGAGAACAACATTTCTGTAGAGATTTCGTTGTTTGAAAGTGTGGGCCTCTCTCTCTTTCCCTCTCGCTCCCTCTTCATCATCATTCCCTTTGTTTTTGAGACATGGTCTTGGCATGTAGCACAGGCTGGACTCAAATTTACTGTCTTCCTGCCTTATTCTCCTGGAGGCAGGGAACATTAGCACATGCCATCATGCCAAGCTGTGTTAAACATCTCATGCCAAGTCTTCCCAGTAATACCATGAGCTCATGGTCACTCCCCACCCCACCCCCAGCCAGGAAAATCCAGAGCCCCAAACTCTCTCTGGAGAACTTGATGGAAACTCTCTGACTGGAAGAAAGCTAACTTGCAGCTCATTGAGGTGTCAAAAGTTGCATGTGTACCACACGGACACTTGCTTCTGTAAATTCTCTCTTTTCACAGATGGGGACATTTATGACCTTGGAAGCTACAACTGCATAAATGAAGAGAAGCTGGGCGGTGATGGTGCATGCTTTTAATCCCAGCACTTGGGAGGCAGAGGCAGGTGGATCTCTGTGAGTTCAAGGCCATCCTGGTCTACAGAGTGAGTTCCAGGACAGCCGGAATTACATCAGAGAAACCCTGATGTACAACAGCAACAACAACAACAGCCCCAAAACAAAGCAGAAATGAAGAGCTGAACAAGGCAAGTTATGGAAGACGTTGTTAGTCCCTATTTTAAAGTGCCATGTTCTCTGTTTAAGAGTCTAGCTCATTAGGAAAAAATATATTTCTACCTCCGTCATTGAATATAATAAATTATTTTCTCATCGACGATGTTAACCCTGATCCTCAGGACTAACAGAAGTGGCTGCTCTCTTTCTGTCTGTATCCAGCATCTATCCATATCCGACTACTTCACTGCCCTGGTTATTTATCTGATTTGCCCATTTTACCAGATTCCCTTGGTAATATGTGGCATGTCATTTTATGCTGATTTTATCTTCAGTTCTCAGAACGAGTTAAAAAGAAATACAGGTTCTGATTAAATATGTGTTGAACACAGACAAGAATGAACAAACAAATCTTAAGTGGCAGCAAATAAGGATTCTTGGCATCTGGCTGTCAGTAATAGATGGGGCAGCGCAGTGTGGTGCATCAACCTCAGCCTTCACAGTGTAGCTCAGCTGGGCCAGGTCAGCAGACGTTGTTTCTCTTACAGGGTGGTCAGAATTTCCAGATCAGGAGACATGGAGCTATACTAAAGGTCTCTCAGGGCTCAGTAACAACACAACAAGTTTATGAAATTAAAACTATTAACAGAGAAAGGCTAATATAATGCGCCTGCACCCATATTAAATTTTCCGGATTCTGTCTCACGGTCTATATTTTTTTTTGGCAGATCCACTGTGTAGCTAATCTCTCGGGTCAGATAACACCACTGGACACATGATGTCCATGACAGGACCTTCCTTGTATCTCACCACCATTGTATCTGGATCAAGAGAAATCTTCAACGCAGAATCACAAACCTCACCCAAATGTGTGTCAGTTAAGGATAAATTTTGTTGTAAATGAAAGGCATCAGAAAACTTTATTGACTCAGAAGGAATCTGGCTGCCGGATATAAATGGACATTGCAGGATGGCTAGGTATACGGACTAATAAGTAATAGAAGGGTTTGGCTAGCAATCAGAGAAACAAACAAACAAACAAGCAAAACCTAGCCATTGAAAGAAAGGCAGGTATGAACATTAATTAAGATTCTTCACAAGAACTGCCAGCTGTAGTTTGTGTTCAGTTTTGCAAGGAGAGAAAATGAGGCTGAAATATCTGTGCATTTCCCTGACCTTGCCAGTACCACGAGCCTCGAGCCAGAGAGCTATTTTGAGAGCAGGAATTACAGCAGCCAGAAACGAAGATCATTCTAATTTATACTGCTGATAAACCAACCAAATACTTTCTTCACAAACCCTCTGACCAGGAAAAATTAGTGGAACTTTTCTAAGATTGCTGAAAGGGTCTGGTCTTTCCTTTCTCCCTTGTCTCCTTCTGAAACATGATAGCATGCTGAGTGTCATAGCAGACGCTCAGGTCTCACTTGGTATCCAGGGACATCATGGAAGCCTCTGCTACCACAACAGAGATATTGGCAATAACCAGCACCCTTCTAGTTCTGGGATGGCTAAGGCACTCTATCTTCTGACTTCTCTCAACACTGAACTACGTGTGAAATACACACTCTTGGGTCTAGCACAGCTCTTTCCGACCACACTATGAGAAATCATCCTTTAGATTTGAAAGATAATGTAAATATTTGGAAGACAGTAATGCAAATACTGATGCTGCTGTAAACACTGTGTGGGACTCAGGACAGGAATTTATAGTTTTCTATGACATTGTCTAGGAAAAAATTGTATCTGTTAACTAGCAGGATACTGTATTCCAGGTAAGAAATATTTTCTCTTTCCCTCAGTTCATCAGCAGAGTCACCAACACTTCTGCTTTTTATATTTTAATAAATATTTGGCCTGTAGGTAACTAGAGAAAAAAAGAAAATTGTGGATTGTATACTGTTGTTTTTAGTTTTCCGTCTCCCCAGCAAGTTCCGCCACCACCCTATCCCAGCCCGGAGCTGGCTGGGAAGCCGCTTGGTTCCCGCCCTGGCCAGGGGCGAGAAGCCCAAGCCGAAAACCGTGGGGAAGCACCGGGGACACTTGGGACGTGGGTTCCTAGGACTGCGTGGTGTTGCCTGACCCCACTTGCTGAGAACGAACACAAGACGGAGACGGCATCTGGTGGACCCGAACTCGTTTATTCAAGGGGTTCTTCCCCAATAAATAACCTCTCCCCATAAGGGCGTGGCTTCTCCCCTCGAGCGGGGAAGCCTTAATTAGCATGGCAGGGGGAGTGTTCCTAAGCAAGGGACCCGCCCCAATGCAGACAAACATGTTCCTTTAGCTTCTTGTGAAGCGAGCAAGTTATATTATTCTGGCTAGGGACCTTCCCTGGCTGGGAGAGTAGGAGTCTGCCAAGCGTCTCATCCTTCGTCACCTTTTTCAGGGAGTAGGGGCACTTGGCCTTGACTTCTACTGCTTTCCAGCCCCCGGGTCCCACAATATACAATACGGTGTGGTATTGTTTCTTACTTTGTGTCTGTGTGAAGGACCATATCTGGCATGTATTATTAGCTTCAAGTATATATTTATTTGAATAGGCTTATTTTAAGAAATAAAGTAGAGAACACAGTACCTGCTTTGTGAAAACACTTTTACATTGCATATTGTGATGGAATAATCAATCATGCCTGCTTTTCTACAAATTCTTTCCTTCTAAGGAGCAGAAAGCATCATTATGTATAGTATGACATGACTCTATATAGTATAGCTTTCTTCTCTCAATGGCATCTTCATTTTCTGAATCCACTGGCGGAAATCAAACATTTTTTTTTTTTGGCCAAATTATACAGAAATGAATGTTAGCAATTTTAAATGAACTGAGGTGTCATGCGACCTTATTTATTCTAATTTGAAAAACAAAGATGATCAATTACTGGATAGGGGGAGACAGTTCTCATGGGCCTTGTCCAGAAGATGGACATGTTTACAGGAAGAAACAGCCAAAAAATGAAGAAGAATAGAGATCAGAGCTTCTTTTTATTACAGGACAAGGAGGCTTCAGAAGAAAGTGTGCTGAGTGGCGCTGGCAGAAAGAGAGGTGACTGTGTGATAGTTAATCTTGATTGTCAAATCCACAGGATCTGTAACAAACTAGGAGCCATACCTCTGGCTGCTGCCATTCCTCATGGATATCGGAACCTAGCTTCATTTGTCCTGCAGAGTGGAATGAAAACCACCAGCTCTCCAGGCAACCTTCAGGCTTTTGTTACTAGATTGGAAATGCTGAGGCATCCAGCCTCGTGGACAGGGGAGCCACTGGGTTCTCCATCTTGCCATTCGTTTATCCTGAAAGCCTGGTTGGACTACACAGTCCCTAGTATATAAGCCAGTCTACATAGTTACATACTCTCCTTTTAAGACACACACACACACACACACACACACCTCTATCTATCTATCTATCTATCTATCTATCTATCATCTATCTATCTATCATCTATCTATCTATCATCTATCTATCTATCTATCTATCTATCTATCTATCATCTATCTGTCTATCTGTCATCTATCTATCTCTCTTCCTCTGGCTCAATCTCTATTGGTCTGTTCCTCTAGAGCACCGTGCATTACATCTTCTATGGCTGCACTAGAGGAAGATAATGTTAAATACAAGTTGTACATAAGTAATTAAGATGTGTTTGGACAGAAGGACAGCAAGACATAACGAAGATGCATGTGTTGGTAATTAGTTTCGGGGCTTCACAGACAGAAAATACCAATTTAGAGAACTTGACAAATAGTTTACTTGCAACAGGATGTGATGAGGAGATATAGTTAGCTGAGATTCCTTAAGCTGTAAACATTAGTTACAGGAAATAACATAGCCAATGTCTAAAGAAATGGCTGACTGTCTCTGCTGAGAACAGAGTGGCAGGTACATGTGATTTCTACATCTCTTCATTTGCAGACGTTTTATTCCTTTCTCAGTTGGAGACCACCTTGAGATACTCATGGATCCTCCAGCCCTCAGAAGGATAACAGCGACCCACAACAAGCATGGTCTCTTCTGCTTCTGGTGACCATCAGCCCAAGCATCAGAATGTCACTTTATCCTCCTGAAGAGGAAATGGGTTGCCATTTTCCAAAAGCATACTCAGGGGAAAAAAAATGAGCAAAAAGTACTCTCTATGCCTTCTCGGAGGTAGTAATTTCAGTTTTCCCTGTCTTCGCCATCTGCCCCCGTGCCTTCCTGAATTTTAAGATCTCGATTGCTTCAGAAGAACACGGCAGTAGAAATACAATTAAAAGTGATTCTTCAGATGCTAGGTAATGAAGGCATACGTGACTCTGCCATCACTTGGATTTCTCAAAAATTTCTCTCTTGAAGCTTCCTTTTATCAACCAGAATGGCCAAATGCAAAGCAAAAAAGAATTCACCAGCAGCATTCTTATACGCATGGCTGACAATTGTAAATTTCTAGTTTGGAAACAAGTTGGATGAATATTGATGAATAATTATCACGGACACAGTGAATGCTGTGTCTTAAGAAACACGCTCTATTTTAGAACACAGCATTCTGGTGAAGTGTTCTTTCTCTGTATGTGGAGAAGCTGAAAACTGTTAACCATGTGTAAGGCTTAATCTGGGCCTTGCCAGTTCAATGATCCTTATGATACAGATAGTCCAATGATCAGATCAGTTTTTAAAATCCTAAAAGTGTCTCAAAAGCATCCTGTCCCTACTCACCCTCTTCCACGAACATGACATTTCCCCTTTGTCCTGGTCATCATTCTGTTCATCTCTGTGTAGCTTAAGCGCTGGTAGAAGACTCACCTGGCAAGCTAGTCCCATTTCTGCATGTCTAAGAAACATCCAAAGCACGCTTACCCATATCCTACAAGACTTTCATGTTTGTATCTTACCCTTCTGTGAGATTTTAAAATTCACATTGCTATATTTATGTTTCAAAGACTTTTCTTAATTTCTGTGTTTGTTTCTTAGCTCTATATACCAAAGATGTACTTTTACACTTTTGCCCTTAGATGTATGCTTTGTAGTTATGAAATTTGGAGTGGCTTTAGAACTACTTTAACTACACTGGAAATTCCAGGCTCCAAAATCCCAAACTGTTTTCATCCTCCACAGTTTACCCTCCCACGGCTAAGATTTGAAATGGTAGGTCTTGAGTCAATTTGAATGAATAAATATATGTTGCTTGGCCATTTATAACTGAATTATCAAATGACTAGAGTAACCACTAGTGTTTAGAAAGGAAGTTTGTATACAATTCTGAGTATCTGCTTGCTCTGGAACGTACTAGACCACGTGCTATGTCTATGAACCAGCTGTAAAGACAAAGGTCATGGTCAGTCTGAGCTATTGAGTAATCCACCAGGAACACGAGAAATTCCCCAGTGTTTCCATGTCTTGCATGAAGCACAATCCCCTTATGTGTTACAAGACCCTGTCTTCATCCATCGCTGTGGTCCACCATCTTCATCCATCATCCGGGTCCATCGCTGTGGTCCACCACCTTCATCCATCATCCGGGTCCATCGCTGTGGTCCACCACCTTCATCCATCATCTGAGTTCTTTATCTCAGTTTTTCATGCTGTGCAACCATCTTGAGCCCCCATCTGTCCACTCTGTCTACCACTGTATACCACTCTGTTTATATAAATTCCTCTCATCCATGGTGTAACCTCTGATACTCAAGAGTGCCTCAACTCCACCTTTGGTTTGGACTTCCTCTTATTGGCAGCACGTTTGACTCACAAAGCTTATAACCCTGCATAGCATATTACTATGCTATCTTCTATATATACGATGATGCTAATCTTCCCATCAGTGGGGTAAACTCTGAGTCCTGGCCCAGGCTCCTTTTATCTTTCAAATCCCTGAAAATAGGAATCCAATGAATATTTGTTGTTTGATTAAATAGGTGAATCTTCTAGAAAAATAAAACATTTGGTAAGACATATGTAATCAATTTCCTATGGATTCCTTAATTGAGCAATAAAAGCTTTTGACAATTTCTGTCTCTTACAAATGACTTGTAATGGGTTCCTGTCAAAATTATGTATTGGGAACAGTATTGGCAAGAAGGATAAATTATATATTTACTTCCTCTCCCACAAAGGCGTTCTGTTATTTCTGGAGTATTTTATTTTCATCTGTCCTTTAGGATCACTTCATCAAATCAAAATTTAATATTTATTTCAGTTGTATGAAATTATTTCAGAATCACACTTGGAAAGAGTTAGGAAGTGTGACAGTGATGAGCTGTGTTATATTCCGACATCAATCTTTCTGAGAGATTTCTTCTTGTCATTTTATAAATGTTTGCAGGAATATGTTCTGCTGGGCAGAAACAAATCATTCATTTCAATGAATCGCTATCTGACTTTGCAGTTACTTTTAAAATAATCAACACTGAAATATGAAATGAGGCCTGTATTCCAAAGAGAACAGCACCATGGGGATAATGATAATTCAGGTTCTGGTATCTATGTGACATTGAGATGTGCATTGCCTGTGAATAAAAACTGTTCTTTCTCCATCTTTACCAAGGCTCTGAAAAATATTCTAATCAGCCCCATTGTGGTAGTCAAGGAGACCACAGCAAAGACAGTTCAAATGATTTTTTTCTTGGACCATGGTAACTACAGAACTGAAGAAGAAAAAACAAACAAAAGAAAACAGCTCTCAGCCTCAAACGTGTCACACTTCGCCTTCTTGATCTAACTCTGATGTTGATTAATTATGGTTCTAAACTTTGATCCTGGACCCTGGACTTCCTTTGCTCAATTGGAGTCTAAAATGAATTACAGGTTTTTTGTTTTTTTTTTTCCTATCTGGTTGAAAGATCAATCAAATCCCAGCAGCACATAGATGGGTATAGTGTGTGTTTCAGGCCCTTGCAGTACTTATTAAAAGTTCAGATTTTATTTATTTATCTATTTTGAGTCTTACACTGCATATTTTGAAACCAGTGTTCCCAGGTGGTGTACTCACAGTGAGTTCTGACACATGATAATGGAACATAGTGGGTTCTGCCTTTGCTGACTGTGTGACCCACCAATTCCACAGAGAAAACCAGAGAATCAGAGTATGAATGGCTTCACCCATTTTCCTCACTGCGCCTTACAAATGACATCATTTGTATATGTTACAAAATCAGTAAGTCGATGTGAATCTTTGTCACTCATCCTTAATTTTGAAAAGCACCAAGATTAAGAGTCACAAACGCAGCCACTGAAGTAACCTGTTTTGTGATTATATCCACTTTTGCATGATAATTACCCATCTGTATGTGTTATGCTTTGTCGCTTTAGAAGCATCTACCCCCTTGAGAACATCAGAAAGACCCCACATGGTGTGTGGCATTGTTCAGGAATAAGACAGTCAGGAGCCACATCCAACCCTTAAGGCAATGGATGGTCGCACCAGGTTCAGAATCAATCTGCCTTTCCATTCAGGTTAGAAAGTACACAATGCAATTCTCCCATACTGGAGGAATTTCAAGCTAAAAATGAAAGTTTTTGATTCATTTTCCAGTGGTTGGCATACTATATATATGTAAAATAATATAAAATATATAAAGTATAAATGAAGTATTGTAGCTCCTTCTTGAATTTGATCCCCACCCCATGCTAAAAGCATCAGTTACAGAAAGGAGGAACATCATAAATCCTGAGACAAAGATGAGAAACCTTGAGTTCATCTCTGGCATCTGACCCACATTATAGAGACAGGACAGAAAAGGAGAGAGAGTTCACCACACCTTTATCCTTGATTTTTTTTGTCTGCTAGGAAGAATTCTCTGCCCCAAGCCAACTGACAGCCAAGAGTCCACAGAGCTGCATGCTGCTTGTTATTAGTGGCTTCTGTGCTGAAGAAACAGATCAAATCTCCCAGAAAGCTGCGATCTTTTAAACCTATGCATTATATATGAGTAACATTAACTGCACATTTCAAATGTGGATTCTGTACTCATTATAGCTACTGTATTGTAACACAGCTACTTTGGAAGGACCCCGTAATAACTCTGAAGAGTGTGCAAAAGAGAATTAAATACTTCTCCACAGGTGATTGCTTCAGCTCTTATCCTCATGTTCAGAAAGTATGAAGGTCATGCTTACATTGCACCCCATGAATATAAATTTTAAGGTCCATTGATTTTCATTCCTATGCCAATGAACCCTGAACACACACCAAAAATGAGGTATAGGAAGAATCCTTATCAAAATACAATTCTACCAAAAAGAAGAGCAATAACTGTCTAGAAATAATATTTTATGCATAAACTAAAAATCAGATATTTAGGTAGGTGATTTTTGTATTATTGAACAATCTCACAATTTTATATCCATGCCATTAATTTGTACGGGGATTTTTCTGTCCTGCTGTTCATCCCTTATTCCTTTTGTGTCTGTTACTAAGGACATGTGGTAGATTTACATATGATACTAGAATTATCTCTGAATTTAAATATAATTCTAAACCGCCATGCAGCGGTCCATACTCATGAATGCTTACATATAATTTACAAGGTGACCATGCAATCTGGAAGTATAGAAAATATTTTAATTGAAATAAATTTTAGGATATTCTAAAAATACAGTGAATTTGGTGAGAGATCAAAGTGATCTTGGACATCATATGATGGGTGCTTACAAGGAGAAAGTGGGAATTCTGCATTAGCAGACCGTGTTTGATGCGGTAAAGCTATCAGTGAACGGACGCTGGCTGAACCTTTTGTAATGAACTATTTATTGGATGTCTTTGTCCATGCTTCCAGATATTAAAGCCATGTCACATAAAGGATGCTATAGATCTGATTACTTGAAACATTTCTTCTCTATACAGTTGAGGTTGCTGAAATTGAGTTGGCGCTTGAAAGACATGACTGTTTACACAGATGCCTTTCTTGACTCAAGAGTCAGGAAAGACTTGCTGTTAACTGTGCACAGGAGGAAACAGAAAATGCTAATCCTCCAATTTTGTACTCTAAACTGTACTCATACCTTGTCTTCTTAATTTTATAGTGGTGATCTTGATGTATTTCTCAAAAACTAGAACCATGCAGGATGCTCATCAGATGTGTGACCTAATCTTGTCAATGCACCAGCCACCATGAGTACACTTTGTGGGCGTGGGTTTGGCTGTTTGAACATTTGAGGAACAAGCGTCCTCCATAATGAAGCCCCTTTCGCTTTGCACGATGACTTCCAGAAGCATCAAGGTTGTAACAGATATGCTCAGTGGTTCTCATGCCACAGACTATTCCTAGACCACACGGCAGCTGATAGACAGCTGACTCACATTGCTGTGGGCCCCAGTGAACACCAATGCTTGGACACATGTCTAATTTCATATGTAGTCATATGTTCTCTTGGTCAAACCCCTGAACTTAGACCTATAATGATTCGATCATAGTTTTACAAGTTTTAGGGTTAGCTAATTTCAGCACAACATGTGATTATGTTTTTCTCTTTGATTTTTTTTTTCAAATTTATTTTTTGATGTTATTAGGAAATATGACTTCTCACTTTATTTTATTTTGGAATATTATCTGCTCATGCACACACTGACAGGAGAGGACTGAGGGTGTACCTCAGGGACAGAGCACTGGCCTAGTATTTATGAGGCTTGGGCTTTGATCCTTAGCACCGAAGAGAATGCATTCCGTTATGACTACTGATCTTATACCCAGCAGCGCAAGTGAAATTTAAGTGTTTTGTCAATAGTCTATACATCCTAATGTATTTTGATCTCTGAACTTTAGTTTGCTTTACTGAACATTGTCAGATAAACCTTTGTTTGCAATGTTTCCATTCCCATTATTAAATTATGTAAACAATATTTCCAGCTTCCTGGACCTCTTACAGGTGGAATATTTAGGAATTTTCCATGATGACTTAAGCCCCTTCCTTCCTTTTCTTTTCTTTCTTTTCTTTTCTTTCTTTCTTTCTTTCTTTCTTTCTTTCTTTCTTTCTTTTTTCTTTCTTTTTCTTTCTTTCTCTCTCTCTCTCTCTCTCTCTCTCTCTCTCTCTCTTTCTTTCTTTTTCTTTTTCTCTTGCTTGCTTGCTTGCTTTCTCCATTTTTAAAAATCCGACTTCTCTATAATTATTTTCTTTCAATATTTTAATTAAATCTTACCCTCTAAAAGTGACAAATATGTAATTAATTTGGGCATCCTGTCGCTCAAGCCACTCAACAATTGGTAGGATTTTAAATAAACAATAAGCTCCAAGAAATATGGTAAGTTCTTTGCATGAATTATAAATGTGACTTTTATAAAGCGCTATCAGGTGGACGCTATTCTGGCGGACGCGTGATCATAAGCATGCCTGATCCACAGGACAGCGCGACTTGAAGGCGTGAGCTCTTTATCAAATGAGTAGACACAACTGATGCTAGGGCCACTGCCGGAGTATGAGTGTGGAGTGCATGAGAGGGCATCATGATGGGAACGCTGCTCTTGACCTCTAACACCGATGTCCTTCCATTTCCTTACCTCTTCTTCCTTGTAACTCGATAACATTCTCACGGGCACAGCAACTTACAATAAAAAAAAATCACTGCTCACGTTGATGCTTTAGATGGACTCTTTGAATAGGAGAGAACATAGGAACCAGGTTTGGGGCCGGAGAGATGGTTCAAGGATGAAGCGCACACGCTGCTCTTGCCAAGGGTCTGAGTTCAGTTCTTACCATCACACTGATCTAGTGGTCCAGCTTCAAGGGCACCCAATGGCCTCTGGCCTCCACAGGCATCCGGAACTCATGATGCACAGACTTCCTACCCACATACATATGCTTGAAAATAATAAATATAGATGTTTTTAAAGAACTGGATTTTAGAAGAAAAAAAAAAATTTTTTTTCTTTAATCAGAAAATTTTTTTCTGGGTTAGAAGAGAGGAAACCATAGTATTCTGTATAGAATTCAGACAATGGAGGATCTAAGCCTATGGGGGTTTTAAAACACTTTGTGCCCTGCAGCATGATCCGTAGCCTTTCTGAGGAGCGAGACGCTGAGAAGAGTAGAGACTATTGCTGAGCTATATCCTTGAGATCCAACACAAAAACTAGTCACTTCCTGTTTAGCCCCGTAAGACTTTACACTTTGATACAACGCTGAAGATGTTTGCTACTAACTTAAAGACACCTGCACATCTCATCTGAGGACTTCTGGAAAATAAACAGGCAAGGTGATTACGGCTATGAGTCCTAAAATAAATTTCTTCTGTCTTTGTACAAATCTTCAACCAACACAGGATTTGCGGTGCAGAGCATGGTACACTAAGCAAGTATGGATTAGACCTGTCAATATGTTGTGGACATGTGTAAAACTCGGGGCCTTTTGTCCTTACGGCGTGATTGGCAGATGGCCCTTAGAAGTAATCTGAACTCTTGGTGGACATAATTTATGAGCGATCGGCACGATCTACTCTACATTTTATTGTTGAGTTATAAATTTTCTGCATTAATGAGTTCTGAAGCTGTCTTGGCAACAAGAACAAAATCAAGCTGTGGCTCTCTGAGTTGTTTAAATGATAACGGATACTGAGGAGCGTGGAGTCTGAATACAGGAACGTGATTAACACAGGAGCCTAATAAGCATCAAAGGCTCATGCTGAATCATAATCTGTACAAACGAAAAGAACGTTTTCCCCTTTTATGTTTCAGCTATCAGTAGGTTGTACAAATATTTTCAAATAACTTTTATCTTACATTGAAAACAACGGCTGAAGAAAAATATTTGGGTTCTCATAGCTGTTTCTCCAAATGGTCATTGTTTACTTACAAGTAATTTTAAGTCAATGCTCAATTGGTTATAATAAAGTCGAATAGTTAAAATAATTCTGTTAGATAAAACTGTATTTGTTTATACAGTTAGAGGAAGCTATGTGAAATATAAAAGAATAAATATTTGTAGAATAGTTCTTTTACATCCACAGCAGAACATTCATTTCTCCTCTTCTGTAGTATGTAACTTTTAAAGTAAATATATATATATATATATACATATATATATTATTATACATATATATTATACATATATATAACTTCATAGTCAGTTAAAATTTATTATGATTTACGTTTCATTTTGGGACACATCGCCACAACGCACAAACATGACACTTGAAAATTTAAGTGCACTGTATACTAAGAACAGCACAGAGATTTTATGAAACCTGCAACATGCTCGAACTGAATAAGAAATCAAGAAAATATTATGTGTATGCAGGGCACTGGCCACCCAGAAGAACCTTGTTTACTAGCTCTGCATATCTCTAGAACAAGGCTGCATTCCCTCGTGAGATCAGAGGCCCCTCATCGAACACCTGTTCCTTCCTGGGATCCCTTCCTCCAGCATCGCCCTGTACCTAAGCCCTCTCTTCGAACTTCCTCACAATCCCCATGCTCAAGGCTGATGCTGCTTCCAGCCCTGACCTGTGGACTCAATCCCCATCCTCCTCCTCAGGATGCACAGACTGTGGTCTAAATGCCAAGTCCAGTGGCTCTGATGAGCAGCCAAATTATGTTCATTTCCCTGAAGTAGATGGCTATCTCTGGTCTGTGGAATCCATGGAAGAAACCATGGACTGCTCTCTGAAAACCTAAAACCTTTGATAATCTATAATTTTACAGAAAACGTTTGCCTCGCTTTGGGGGAGGTTGGGTGAGCGTTTTAACGTATTTCCCTGGTGGATGCTTACCTAATGTGGTAAAAGAATGTGTAGTGAACCACGGCAACCACAGTGGAATTCTACGGCCACTGCATCTCCAGAAGATGAGACATGGGCGAAGGAAGGGGGAGTTATTTTGTACGCACGCTCATGTAAACTCTGCATAGAAACAGTCGCAAAACAACTGGGCTAATGCTATCTTCTTCTTGTTTCAATTTCATGTGAGAAAATTGGTGTTGGAAGTAGTGTCTCATTACATTTGTCACTGACAGAGGTCTACTGGAGTCCAGAGCTGAATCACTTGAAGAATGTATTGAACATACTTTCAAAGTGCATTCACGGTATATTATGTTCATTTTCCAAAGGAAGAGCTAGGGACTGTCATTTTATTTATTTATTTATTTATCTCTCATATAATATATCTCTATACTCCTCTTCTACTCTGCTTAGCTACCTTTTCCCAAAGCTCCTCCCCTCTCCTCCGAATCTACCTTCCCAGCCATCCACTCGTCCCCGCCCATCTTCTCCCCACCAAAAGAGAGCAGTCCTCCTAGGTTTACTGCTCAAACAGGGCACAACGAGATGGAGTAAGACCTGCCACTAATCCCTATATCAAGGGTGGACTAGAAACCCAGAAGGAGGAAATGGGTCCTAAGGGCATGCAAAAGCATCATACATACCCCCTACACACACATACACACACACAACACACACACACACACACACACACACTACACACACTAGCCTTCAGGATCTCTGCAAGAACTCCAAGCCAGACAACCACAACAAAAATCTAGCTTAACTATGCTCATCAAAACACAGGAAATAAATAACTGCACACTATCAAAACCAAGAGAAAGGAGATACACCCACACACCCACACACCCAATACAACCACCAACAACCACAAAATAGCAGGACCTACCAATCACTGGTCTTTGATATCTCTCAACATCAATGGACTCGATTCCACAATAAAAAGTTACAGACTAACATGATGGGTTGAATACAGGATCCATCCTTGTGCTGCGTACAAGAAACACACCTTAACATCAGAGATAAACATTACCTCAGAATAAAGAGCTGGGAAAAGATTTTTCCAAGCAAATGGACCCAAGAAGCAAGCTATTGTAGCCATTCTAATAGCTAAAATAATAAACTTCAAAATTAATCAAAAGAGACAGGAAGGACACTTCATAATAATCAAAGGAAAACCACACCAAGATGACATTTCAATTTATAACATCTGTGACCCCAACACAAGGGTCTGCTATTTTTAATAACAGCAGTGGGCTCTATGACATCCCTTAATCCTAGGAGATTCCAGGAAGTAACTTCCGTTCTAGATTCAAATGTAAATAGTCAGGTCCACATTAACTGTAGATGATATGCAAATTTTATGACCCAATAAACATTGTTTCTTGGGCCAAGATTTGTATATTTCTTATTAGTTTGCTAAAATCAGAGCACACATTCCCAAAAGACATTATTTGGTCAACCAAGGATTGTAGAAAGTAATGGCCTTTCTCCAGGAGTGTTAAATTCATCTACATTAGCAAGCCACCCAAGAAATAGCACTGGCTTCCAAATTTGCAGACTCAAAACAACTCACGACTCATTTAAAAGCACTTCAAATGAAATATTATCAAAAGAACTAAGAATGTTCGTAATTATCACAAATTCATTTTCCGTCCTAATGGGTAAAAGGGAATTCTACTTTGCCAAACAGTAAAACTTCTTAGATAAATTGTAACAAATGAAATGAGTTCAGCTCTGAAAAATAAAAAGACATGTTATTTCACAATACTTTTTTTTTTCTATTTCTTAAGGGACGGTTGCATTTGTTTCTGACTTTTTCAATATCTAGGACCATTTGGGGATAACATTCCACGTGGACTGAGGTTTTAGTAGAAACCTGCTGAGCTGCAAGGCAAAGTCAGACGACTTTCAGGAACCGCAGCACAGCTCAAATAATAGTTTCCATTAAAACCTAAGTTAAACAATTTTTACAACAACATAGAGCAGCATAAATAAAGTAGCATGAATTATACACATGCTTTAGATAAACGGGAGAATAGTGTATCCACCCCAAGCCTATCCACCATGCTACAGTAATTAGATGAAGCAGTTTGGTATGTCAGAAAACAGCCCTGGTATCTCAGTGAGAATCATCAGATCAATTTTTTTAAATGTGTTTCTGCTCCTAGCTGAGCGATCATTAACAAATCATTTGAGCTTTTGAGCCTTAGTTTCTTCAACTATCTTATGGGGATATTTCCCCATGAGCTTTAGAATTCACAGGGGAAAAAAACCGAAGATTTGAAAGCAAAGTACAGTGGATTGAGGGGGACGCAGAGAAGAAGAGCCTAAAGAAGAGGAATTTAGCAGAAAGAATCATTCCTACAGGGACGGGTGGGTGTAGAGATTAGAAGACTCCTTCCAAGAAAACAACAAGCTGTCATGGGGCAGTGGACTTGCACAACACTCAATTAGCTCGGCTTTGGAGAGCAGGGGCTTAGGCCCCTCCTTGAGTGCAGTATGAAAGTATTTCAAAGGTGTGTGTGTTGAAGGATAGAAGTTTTCCCTATTTCCATAAAACAGGCTCAGAACAATGGAGCTGTGACTTAGAAACATTTCAGGGTGAAAAAAAAATAGGATAAAATTAAAAAAGAGGCAAACATAGCAGCAAGACTGATTTCCAAGCAGGAAGTCATTAAAAGACAAGTGCAGGGTCAAAGCACTCAGTAGCTATTGCACACAGACCAAGTGAGATCACCCTGTGTAGGGGGCCCCTCTGTCCTAGAGTGAAATCATCCTGTGTATATGACCTCTCTGTCCTGGTAACTCACTCTGTGCAGAGGGCCCTTCTGTCCCAGAAGTGGAAAGACAAAAATTGCAGAGAGAAGTAAGAACACCCATCAGATTCAGTTGACTGTCCAGAAACCCAATGGACTCAAATCACTTTAAGCTTTCAGGGTTAAAGGAGAAATGTATCTGACATGTGCGTACAATGGAATATTTCATGTTGGCATAAAGATTACACTGAGCTGGAGTCACAAGAGAAAAACTCTGTTTTTGGTCTACCTTGTTTATTTTTAGTTATGTTTGGATGTTTAGGATGTTTTGTATTGTTTTGCAGGTGTTGGATTTCTGTGGGGGTTGTTTAGTTGCTAATGATCTGCACGTGCTATCAGTAAAATACCTGAGGTGTTCTGAAAGAATAAAAACACCTGAGCTGAGAAGCTCAGGGTTCCACTGTTGATTGAGTATGGCACTGGCCAGGATGGTGGTTCCCTCTGCTGAGATCTGGTAGAGTTTACACCTATGAAAGTGTCTCCTTGCCCCATTTGCTGAGCCATCAGAGCAATGAACTACTATATTACCTCCCTAAAATCAAGGCAGGATATGACATACAGGTCCCTTCCTCTCCCACTATGGGGGCACGGCGTGGGGGGATTGTTCACCAAGCAAGAATGTTAGACTGTACCAGAAACCATGAGTTAACAGTACAACATTCAGTAATTCTTCCTAATTGGCATCCCCGTATTTCACAGCACCAGTGAATCTAAAGCCCAGGCTGCTCTGTGTTTAAAAACAAAAACAAAAACGTGTAAGCTGGAATTAAAAACCTAGCTGGGCAGTGGTGGTATATGCCTTTAATCCCAGCACTCAGGAGACAGAGGCAGGCAGATCTTTTTGAGGCCAAACTGGTCTATAGAGTGAACTCCAGGACACCTAGAGTTACAACAGAGCAAATTGTGTCTTTAAAAAAAAAAAAGAGGAAAGAAAAAGAAAACCAAAACCACACCATTAAATGTAGCCAATCCCTGGTATCTCACATATGTGAAGAAAAAAAATAAAAGACTTTCTGAGTCTTTTTTTATTTTTAATTAATCATTTGTTGCAAGGGTCCATCCAAGTTAATAAGAATGAAGAGCAGATGTGTATTGTTCCCTTCCTTAGAATCATGATATATCACAGAACATAAAGAAAGAGCGGATACTAACAAGCAACCTGGAGACAGAGCCATGGAAACATTAAGACTCCAGAATGCACTCAACAAAACAGACCAAAGAAATCCATATCATACTTGTAGGTATGAGGCAAGGCCAAAAGGGGAAGCACACTTGGAGATCACACATTTAGAAAGGCAGGGAGCATCGCATTCATAATAAAGTCTTTTTGACTTTGCAAATTAGCTGTTGACTTCTCTCCAAACCTTTGGAGCCAGTTCCTGGTGACTTTTGTTCATTTTGGAGTCAACGTCTGCCTTAAACACTCGATTTTTATATTTGACTGGTCCCTTGGGTGTGACCCACACTCTTCTCTTCCTACTTGTGTATCTGACCTCTCACCTGAACATCAGGCTAATAACGTTTCTGTCAGGGACAAGCTGGTAAGACTGTGTCATGATTTGACCTGTTCTGCATCTTTATTATCTAAAATACAGGAGGAAAACACCAGGTTGACCCGTCTCGGGTTTTTCTTTCAATAAATGAGGGAATATACAAAACAACCTCATGATATGAAATGACATACCCAACTTATTTGCTGGCCAGGTGGGTACATAGTTTTCTAAATTTCTTCACTGAAGCAGAAATGATTCCTTATAGGTCCCAGAGAGAAAATCACCTTCACGGAGGATCAGTGAGCAACATTAGCACCCTTGAACTTGCTACCTCCATAACTTGTGCTCTGTCTTTATAATCAACCTGGGTTAAGTAGTAATCAACTATATATATATATATATATATATATATATATATATATACACACATACATACATATATATATATGTATACCTATATCTATATCTATATATAGATATATACATATATATGTATGTGTGTAGCTAGAATTGAGTACTAATATATATATTACTAAATTAAAATTTCTTTGAAATGACTTTTGACAAACAACTATTAAGAAAATTTCATTTGCACGGAAAATGATCTCAGGAGTTAAAAATAAAACCCTACAGAGCTGAACTTTGCACATGTAGCAGAAATAAAACAGAAGACATTTAAAAGTCTTTGCTCTTTTGTAGGAAATGTTGTTCTCATCCCAGTTACACAGGAGCAGGCAAAAGATTTCCTAAGTGTGGGGCAGAAATACGGAAATAACTTGACGCTACCAAATGGTGCTTTATAAGATCACAAATTTGAAGGTTAGTGATAAAATCCCCCTTGAAACAGGCACAGGGTAAGAATGCACATCAGCGGGGGTGAAGGGTCTCAGTGGCACATACCTTTAATCCCAGCACTCGGGAGGCAGAGGCAGGCGGATCTCTGTGACTCTGAGGCCAGCCTGGTCTACAGAGTGAGTTCTAGGACTGGCTAGGTTACAACAGAGAAACCCTGTCTTTAAAAAAAAAAAAAGTGGGACATCAGCCACTGGGAGCGAGCCTAGCATGTTGGGGAGACGTGAGCCCAAACAACAAAGAATAAAAACCAAAAACAAATTGTCTAGTTTGGTTTCTGATTTATGCCAAAAAGCCAAAAAGCTATGACCGAAAGAAAGGAGAGGGAGTCAAGGGTTCTGCCATCTTACAATTCTGGGTAACAGCCCATCACTGAGGGAAGCCATGGCTGTAAGTGAAGGTAGGAACTCAGAGGCAGGATGCAGAAAGCACAGAGAAACCCTGCTTACTGGTTGCTTTCAGGATCACCTGATCACATGGCCAGACCTCCCTTCCTAAGGGTTTGCTGCTCGCTCACAGTGAAGATAACACCCCACAGAACTGCTCTCACGTGCATCTGATCAAAGCAATTCTTCAGCTGAGATCTCTTCTTCCCAACTGTCTAGAAGTTAAGTTGACCACAAAACTAACCACGACACCAACCAAAACAGATCAAAGTGGAAGCGCAACCAACCGGAGGAAGAGACATTTGAGAGAAACAAAATCTGATGTTTCATTTCCAAGGGTGCCACTAGACTCACTCTGTAGATCAAGTTAGCCTTGAACTTGCAGAGATCCACCTGTCTCTGCCTCCTGAGTGCTGGGATTAAAGCTGTGTGCTTGACCTGTATTCATTTTAAGATCTATTTTTAGCCCTCAGTCATCCTCCTTGCCATTCTAAGATAGAGCCTGGTCTTCCAAAATTGTAAAATAAACCATCTCCCCTTCACTAATCTGATTTTTCCCTGCTCTTATTATCAAGTGAGGATCTTTGCTTCCCATGATCATTCAGACCAGTGATCTGGAAATTAAAAACAACACTCAGACCTAGGTACAACTTTAGACAAATCACCAGCAACAGTAAGAATGCAACAATAATATCAAATGACAGTACTGTAATCATTTGATAAGGCTTTTTGTAAAGTTGCAAAGAAAGTTTGCCTTGTTGTTTTATATTGTTTGCAGGTGTTGGATTTCTATGAGGGAACATTTGATTGCTTATGATCTGCACCTGAGGAGTTCTGAATCAATAAAAACACCTGAGCTCAGACACTCGAGGTTCCACTGTCGGGTATGGTGTGGGCCATGACAGTGGTTCCCTCTGCAGAGGTCTGGAAGAGTTTATACCACCTTGTCTTCTTTGGGGAGCAACACAGCAGGCTAACAACTACAATCATATAAAAGAAAATATAACACAAGAAAACTTTCCTCTTTAAGTACACCAGAAAATAAGGGGGGAGGGGGAGGATGGGGTTGTCTTAGAAACTCTAAGAGGAGATGGTTGTGTTGTATCACTATCGTAATATATAACACAAAACTGACTAATGGACAGTGCCATGTTGAAGATCTCATAGCTGCCAATACCTAATAATTCTCCTTGAGACCTTCCTGTAGTCAGATTCCTAGAATCCTCCTCTTCACCTTAACCCTTTTCCAATGTCTTATATACATCAGTTTATCTTTCTACACTGTGTTCTCAGTTGTAGCCTTCCTAGATGTGCTTATAACACACAGCACCATCAAAGACAGACCTGGACATTTAGTACACAGGACAAATAAAATTTCAGCATCCGTCATTGATCTCAGAGTCACCCAAACACTTAGAAAATAGTAGAGCTCTTAATCACGTTCTGAAAAACCATTTTCCTGCTTTATGATTAGATCGTTCACTCCACCTTTGCAGAAAGAATCAATGTCGGCCTTGATCTGTGTGAGGGTTCTTGAGGGACTCACTCTCTCATTATTGATTCAGCATCCAGCATCCCCCAGGATGTGGCTTTCTTGTGGCCACACTGTGTTCTAGATACAAAGAGGACCTGTCCCTTTCAATTCTTCTTACTGTGGAAGAACAAACCCTTAATATATATTGGAACTTGTAGAGGAAAAAACCAGAATAGTAATATCATTGGCATGATTTGAAAAGAAACTGAGGAAAGAGGCTACTTCTTTTGGAGCTGAGAATGATAGTTGTTCTAAAGTTCTGAAAGGCAATATGGGCTTTAAATCTAATTCACCCAACAGCATCACGGGGAAAGTTACATATAAAAGTATGAATGAAGGAAATTTTATTCCCAGAACACAGAAGAGGGATCCAGGACTCTCAGGCATGTATAACTTTTTCAAATACATAGAAAAGGTGCTGTTAAGTATAGGGAGAGGATATTTGAAGTAACATCTCAACTGTACTTGAAAACAATTACGTTGTCCTGGATGTCTGTTGGGGAGGGAGGAGGGAATATCAGCTATAACATACATTTTAAATACACACGAAATCAGAGCTTGCTCACTGTAGGTCACGGCCCACAGACACACAAGGAATAAGGAACTGCATTTTCTGCACAAAGTATTATACAAGTCAGAAACCCAAATAAATCCTTTAACTTGTGGCTTGTGAAGCTCATTCTCTCTATATATTGAATTGGCTTCTTGTGGCTTTTGAAGGGTTTTTTTTTTTTTTTTTTGAAATTGTGGCTTTTGAACAGCTTCCTTAACACAGCCATGTTTGAATCCAGTGCTTCTTTACTCGTTAGATGAGATGATGGTGCCCGTGATCCTAGCACTATGAGGCAAGTTTCAGGATGGCCTGGGTTACATAGTGAGTTCCAGTTGAGCATAAAACATAGAGTGATACACTGTCCCAAATAATAGATAGATAACTAGATAGAATGACAGATAGGTGGGTAGATCGATAATTATTTCTAGGTTATTCATGATGAAAAATATACCTTCCGATGAGTCTAGTCAAATGAATGAACATGTATTCCTGTCGCTTAGCTATTCATTCAAAGAACAGCAAAAAAAAAAAAAAAAAAAGTGTTAATAGATAACCTGTCTGTGCCATGTAGATACGTAGGATGTACATATATGTTTCAGAGGTGACATCGAATTGTTAAATATAATGAATGCTACATACAGATTATGTATGCATATGTAGTATGCACACACTGAGGTTTTTCAACTTATAGGAGGGTTTCGCCTGGACACGTATCTCATAAATTGGAATACCGTGTAGATACACATTTAACACATCTAACCTCCTGAGCCCAAGCCTGGCAGCCCTCGTCTAGAGAGTGTTGGCTGTTTATGTTCACGACTGGTGGCTGGTGAGGGTCTGTGGCTCTGCTGTAGCCAGCCTTGACAGTTACTGTCTTAGCGTCTGTCACTAGCCTGAAAAACCTTTCAAGTTTACAGTGTAGTTTCTTCTGAATGTGTGTCATTTTCTCCTCACTAAAGTGTCAAAAACTCACACAGAACCGTTGGAAATTGGGGCTCTGTGTGTGTGTGTGTGTGTGTGTGTGTGTGTGTGTGTGTGTGTGTGTGTACTCGCATAAGACATCATGAAATGAAGATAGCAAAGGCAACTCTAAGTCTCTAGCTACGCAGTACATTCTACGGTAGCACGTGCAACAGCGTTTACGTGTCTACTCAGGGTTTCTTTTATTTCTGTGTTCGAAATGCAGGTTAATTGTCAAAGCTGGGTTATTAAAGAAATAGAATGTTAATAGTTGGGACTAGAAAATGTAGGAGGGAAGAATGGTTGTACACTAGACAAACAGAAACTGAGGCAGTAGAGACGAAGCTCTCTTTGTGTTTTCAGCCACTATTTTATTTCTACTGTTTGGGAGCCATTTTTAAAGAATCGTTTTTATTTTTCATTCGTATATATTTGTGTGGCTGAATGCCACCTGTGTAGAGATGATTTTGGAGGCCAGAAGTGGGTGTCGGGGCTAACCCTTGGAGCTGTAGTTCCCGATGGTTGGGAGTCACGTGACATAGATGCTGGCACCAAAATGGGTCCTCTGGAATAGCAAGCAGTAATGACTCTTATCTACTGAACCATCTTCTCAGCTCCTATTGGGGACACTTTAAGCATTATTTTTGTTTTTAGAGCTCTGTTTAGAATTGTTGTTGATGGGAAAGTCTCTATGCGCCTTTACTTCTGAATGCAATGTTTACAGAACCAAGTCTGTAACTGACCTGCTGTGTTTCCTCTGGATTTCCAGATGCTTCTCCTCTGTCTTTAACAGAATAGTTTCAGTGGTGACCTGGACCTTCATGTCATCTACATTTGCTGCTTGATTGATGTGGTTTTAAAATTTCACCCTTACCTTGATTTTGAGAGGCTCAACAAGCATTTTAATGCTGAGTTTTTTGATCACATAGATATGAAGTTTTCAGCTCACTTGGAAAATGTATGGCGCCATGGCGTTGTGGAATATTTTGTGCCCCTCTGAGTTATGCGAGTTGTGCAAGTCAACCTGATGTTGTCTGATAGAACAATGTCTCTTAGGATACTGCACTAGACCGAAGGAAAAGTACTTGAAATGGTGTGACCTTTGATAGAAAAACTGCTTAGTTATCACTGCTCCCAGAGCTCTGTCTAGGACTAAGCATTCCATAGAGTTATGGCTTCAAGCGATATAGTTTTTAGCACTCTGGAAATAAGAGCTTTACACGTCAGACTCTTGGACTTATGCAAAATGCAAGGATTGTTCCTCTGCTCTGTTCAGTCTCTTTTTTCTACATCTCAGGTCACTTCCTCAGATGCCTGCGACATTGGAATGAAGATTGTGAGATATTAAGTCTTAAGAGGTCTTCTTTGTAAAGCTCTTTCTTCTCCAGCCTCCTGCCAGATGCATTCCCAGCCTCAGCCTTGCCAGATGGATACTTCTCCAGAACTCGGATTTCCAGTGTTCCCCTGCACAAGCAGTAGGTGGAAACATTTCTACAGATCACTTACAGGGAGATCAAGTGTTCAGTTTATTTTTGTTGTCCTGAGGGATCATGTCTTCGATGCTCAAATGAAAAAAAAAAATTCATTCTTACTTCCCCAGTTCCTTCAAGCATGTGGAAATCTGACCTGGATTCTGGATTGAAACAGAAATCTCCCAGGAATATCTGACGCTTTAAACACTTTTTGTTGTTTTTCTGCAGAAAAATTGTTACTATTCAATAATGTCCTCTTCAAAATTGATGTTGAAACTTGCTTTCTGATTCAGTAACACTGAGAACTATGCCTGTATGAGGCAGTAGGTGTTCAATTAAGTGGATGGCACAGCGATGTTTGTATAAGAAGACTGGAGGAACCGGCTACCCTCTTCCACATTGGGAGAACAGATTTTCAGGGGTCGGGGTACAGCAACAAATCGCCATCCTAGAAATGAGATGGGGCTCTCTTCAGATGCTGGTCATCTTGACTGTGAATTTCTGGCCTCCAGAATGATGTGAAATAAATATCCTATGCCTTATAAACACTTGACATAGGGTAACATTTTAAAGAGGTCCAATGAATTAAGACAGCACACAATGTGCAAATGCCCACATCCTAACCATAAAATCTTCAGTGCAAATATCATTTAAGAAAATATTGTTGAAGGTCAATGTCCTGTTCAATGACTGGAAAATGAATGCAACCTTCAGATGAATCTGTATATCCCCAGAATCTGTGACTGTGTTCATATGGAGGAGCAAACACATGACAAAGTTGCATTATGCAAAACAAAAACTGTGGCACATAAGAACTGAATATATCCATACAGAAACACATTGATGTTTTCAGTTTAGTTTAGGTTTTCAAATAAACTTGTCCCAGAATCATCTGGTTTAGAGTAACTAAGAAAAAAAAATAAAGGTTTTCCTGTCTATATTTTGTATCATATGAGGATAAAATGATATTATGCCAGACCCCCAAACAATCCTAACCCTATCTATCTATCTATCTATCTATCTATCTATCTATCTATCTATCTATCTATCTATCATTTATCTATCATTCATTCATCTATCTATCCATCCATCATCTATCTATCTATCTATCTATCTATCTATCTATCTATCTATCTATCATGCATATGAGTGTTTTGCTTGCATGCATGTATATATACTGTCTGCATGTGTGCATTCCCAGTGCCCATGGAGAATAACAGACAGTATCGGATCCCCTGCAATTACAGAAAGTTATGAGCATCCATGTGGGTGTTGGGAACCAAAGCCAGGTCCTCTGTAAGAATCACCAGTGCTCTTAATTACTGAGCCATCTCTCCAACTCCCAAAGCTAAGTTCTTGAGCTCAGGTAGCAGTACAGGTGGGGAGTATGTCAGGGGAAAAACTTCACAGAATTTCTTTGGAATGAGAATAGTTATCTTTATAACTATGCCCAGGGTAACATTTTACAGCAGTGTAATGGACAAAGACAGAGCATGATTTGTAAACATCCATGTCCCGCCATGAAATCTTCGGCTGCAACCCCTGGGGATTCTTGCATGGGGACAAATCTGCTTATGATATTTTAAGCTAGAGGAGGGTCACACTAATGAGAGTAAATTACAAAAAATTCATGACTGTCATATTTCATATCAAAATATTGTCACTCTTTGAGCTCCTTTAAAAGCAGAAAGTCATAGAGGACAAGAACCACAATCTGTCTCATAGGCAGAAGTTGAAGAAAAGACAACCAACTGGCCTGAATCAGAACATGGAGGTTCTGAGGATGGGGGAGGGTAACTGGATAGAGTGGACTCTATACAAGCACTAAAGCAACACATTTGAACCCCATTCATGTGGATACATATATATATATATATATATATATATAATTGCATGTCAATCAAAGTTTTAAAAAATGCACATACATTTCCTCCTAATAAACACTGCATTTAGAATTATCTGGTGAGAAAAAAATGATATTATTTCAGAGCAGTCATTAACAGTGCTAAATAAAAAGCTGCAATAACTTACGATGGAAATCTTAGTCAGTGATTAACACTGTGAGTATTCCGTAGCTCCGTCCAAATGGTTATTATTGATTACACACAATGTGCAGGACACAGAACACAATTGTGAGGCTGAGCTAAATTGTGTATGCACATTAATAAACACTGAAAAACACTGTGCAATGAAAACAAACTTGTTATGCTGAGCAGATGTGGACGATTTTCTAAAGCAAGTCTGTGTTCAGGGTAGTTGCTGTTCACGTGCCATGTATGTGTTTCTGAAAGATTTTAACTTAGTTCTTGTGTCTGAGGATATGCTACGTGTTTGCAGTTCTCAGTGTGGCCAGGTGGTGTCAGACTCCCCGGAGTTTGTATTAAAGACAGTTACTTGCCGACTGAAATGGGTATTGGGAACCAAAGATCAGGTCCTCTGGAAAAGGACTATATCTGTATCACTGAACATCTTTCCAGGTCCTCAAATATGTATACGTTTCTATGCCTTAAACCATCTCTCAAATAACTTCATTACATGCCATTAACGACTGCTTTTAGGCTGTAAATATATATGTAAAGTTTTAACCCAAGGGTGCTTTGGTTTGTACCAGTGCTTGTGGCAGAGTTACACTGGTGATTCACTGTAACTTTGTATGTTGACACTGGAGGTTTTTGAAGGATTTTATGCTCCTTTCCCATGCGCTCTAATATCTGCAGTCAGATAAAGCAGAAAGTCCCACTGTAACGTACAGAGAACAGAGACGACAGGCTGTGCGGCACTGTGGTCAATGTAAGAAGACTGCAGAGGTGACAGAACTGGACTGGTGCGAAGGTAATGTGTGAGGGCCCAGTGTCATGAAAGAAATGTAAACCCAAGGGCATAGGGTGGTGGCAATTATCCAAAGGTGTGATTCTCCTGAGGTTGACAAGATAATTCTGGAAGGAAGATCCTCTCTCATAGAATACATACTGAAAGTAGGACCCTCACCAACACCCACATATAAGATCAGGAAGCAGTGTGGGAAGGGGAACCAATGCAGACCACGTGTGTATATGACAGGCTATAAAGGAGGTTCAACAATACTGAACCTAGAAAATCCCATTGATATCAAATAGCTCATGCCAGGAAAAATTATGAATACCTAATGGCAATATATATGTAATATATTATCTAAACATACATACATTTACACAAATATAAAGCTGATAACATTTTCATATTTAGGATTGGGAGGTGGTTCATCTAGTCATGGGGCCTTCTGCATGAGGGAAAGGGCCTGAGTTCAGATCTCAAATGCCCATACGAACTCCTGACATAAAGATGAACATCCTGTAACCCAAAACTGGGTAGAAGGAACAGGCAGATACTCAGAGCTCATTGGTAAGCCAGATCAAAGAGATCCTGTCTCAAAATATAAGATGAGAAGTAATAGAAGAAGACATCAATGTTGGCCACTACTCCCCATCCCTGCCAGAGAGAGAGAGAGAGAGAGAGAGAGAGAGGGAGAGAGAGAGAGAGAGAGACAGGAGGAGGAAAGGAGGGATGAGGGGGAGGAAGAAAGAAGAGGAGAGAGGTGAGTGGAGGAAGATACACATGCATGTATACCTCCCACACATGTACACACACCCATATGAACCTGTACATACAACACACACACACACACACACACACACACACACACACACACACACACTGCTAAATTGTTTATGTTCAAACACTGCATAGAAAGTATTTCCACCTATTTTTCTCTTTCTTAGCATTGAACTCCCCTTGCCTCCTGTTTTAATGAAATGCCTCATTTAAGCTCAGTCATATGTGTGCGTGTACACACACACATATATACACATATACATATACATATGCATATATACACATATACATATGCATATATACATATGTATATACATGTGTGTGTGTGTGTGTGTGTGTGTGTGTGTCTTACATTCCTTCAGTACAGTAAATGACTCAAGCAGTTAGGGAGGCCAAACATCCCCAAGGACACACCCTTTGACAGTTTCTCCTCACCTCCTGGAAAGCCATCCAAGAATAAGCCAACTCCCCACTCTGCTTTCTATGCAGAGAAAAGGTAAGTGTGCATTTAAGGGTCCTTTGCATGAATGCTGAGTTGGTTTTCTGATGAAACCTATGTCTTTTTTTTTTATAGAGGACTTAAAGGTCGATAGATCTCTACTAAACACTTAGCAGTCTGAGTTGTCATCAAAATGAGTAAAGAAGACTGAAGGTCAAGCTTCACACACACGTTACCCACTTCACAGTAATTACAATTAGGATTGTAATCTGCAGCGTTTGCCAAGTGATGGGATTTTAGGTGCGGATTGGACCCTGAGGATGCTAACCTGATCAATGCTCATGAATTCCTTTCAATGGTGCATCTTAACTCTGGTTTTCACATTCTCCTTCTCCTCCTTCCTCCTCACCCCTCCTCCTCCTCCACTTCCCCCTTCTCCTCTTCCTCCTCGTTCTCCTCCTCCCCTTCCTCCTCTTCTTCCTCCACGTCCCCTTCCCCCCTTTCCCCTTCCTCCTCCTATCCTTCCTCATCCTCCTTCTCCTCCCCTTCCTCCTTGTTCTCCTCTCCTTCCTCCTCTACCTTCTCCCCTACCCTTCCCCCTTTCCTGGATAGGATACAGTGAGCATCTGCTCTCCATCACTTCCCTCCCCCACTCTTCTCTTGCCCTGCTACAGGCTTAGGCACACTGCATCCAGAAGCCTCTGAAACAATGAGCCCAAATCACCCTCTCCTCTCTTCAGTTTCCTCCCATCTTCTGCCGCAGCCGTGGGTAATGAGCACAATAAACACAGCGCATATTTTCTCAGACGTCAGCTCTCGCAAACACATCCATTTCCACGAAGAGGCACCCTTAGTGTCTTCTGCACAAATTCTATTTTGCTCTGCAGGCCCTCGCTTTCTGATGGATTAGCCATGGTTCTCATGTATTACCACTCGCTTTAATTTTTATTCAGAGAACAAAATGCAAAAGGGACATTGCATCCTCATATTTATAATTTTGGTAAGCTTTCCATTTTGGGTTTTTCATGCATTTACTTTGTGTGAGTACTCTCGTGGGTGTACACACGTAAGCATACACTTGCTTCTGGAAGCCTGAGGTCAATGCCAGACATCTGTCTCCATCCCTGAACAATTTCTTTACTGAGGCAGAATCTCTTGATAAACCTGCGGGCTTAGTAATTCTGGTTGGCCTAGTTAGCCAGCAGGCTACTGTGTCAACTAGTCTTTTCCCTGGGCACAGGAGTTGTGAGGCAAGTGTTTCATCCACTAAGAAGTCTCTCTAACCCTAAGTTAGTTGATTCCTAACATCAAGCAACTGCACAGTGGTCCTGATAAATGCAAACGTGAATCATTCGTAATGGAGGACAGTGACTGGACCCTGCCCTCACTCATTCTATTTTCTCTCCCCTGCTTCTACTTCTCCCTTCTTAATATTCCAACCCTGAGTCCTGTTTCCCAGCATTCACACTGGGACTAGAGAACTGATCGAGAAACATTTTTTTTTCATGACAAGAAACTACCTCCCAAAAATGGTGAGTCTCCAGGATAGGACACCCCAAGAAACGGTCATTATGGGTGACGGCAAGAGTATGCTGTAAGCAGTGATGATCACCCAGAGTCACACTGTTTCCTACAGGAGAGATCTGTGAGGACATGACCTTTTCACTTTCTTGCAGAAGCCGTACTGGGATAAGCAGTCTGACCTCACTCTGATCATGGGCCACTAGCCACACTTTTCCTTCCATTTAAAAACACAGCTTAAGCCAGGGCTCTGAAGATGGACTTGGGAGCTCCCTGGAGTCCTTGCTCACTTCACTTGCCAAGCCGGCCATATAGATTAAGTGTCTGTTCAACCTTCCACCATTATCCATGACTTTAAGTGGAGCACTGAGACAAGCAGAGGAGCCCAGTCTGTTGGTTTTGCCAAAACTAGCAAGGGCTTTGATCTAAAATGCTAGTTCCAGTAAAAGTATGCATTTTCCAGAAAGATATTTGATCAATTCCTACAGATGCATGATAGCCAAGATGTACCTATTGACCAATGTACAGATATTTTATACAGACTCTTTCTTAGGAGGAAAATCCCAAATTCACTTGAATATATATATACATATATATTTATACATATACATATGTGTGTCTATATAAATATATATTTTTATTATATAATTATTATATATTATATATAACCATCTATATAAATATATATTATATGTATTATATAATGTATATACTTATATACCTATGTATATATACATGTATATATGTATACATATATGTGTATATATAAACACACATATATACATATATATGTATATATACGCATATATACACACACACACACACACACACACACACATATGGTTTCTACCTGCAGGGAAGTTTCTTATGAAATTCAGTCAACAGCCCCCTTTGGTAAGCTCTACAGAACATTTTGACCCATGAAATACATCAAACTTTAAGCACACAGATTATCTCTACTTGTGGATATATGCTTATCACAAAGCATCCTTTGAATAATGTTCATTCAGGTGTAAGGAGCAGCTTCAGAATCCAACACTTGGCCTCTCCTTGCTGCTCCCTCCCAGTCTTTTATACCAAAGGAAGGTGTTTCACTCTCTTATCCTCTGGAAAGACTAGATAGACATAGAAGTTATACAGTTGTGTTTCACCCTGTGCCTGAGTCGACCACTTGTTAAACTGTTAGACACGCATGCTGCATGAACATTTAGAGTAAAGGACGAGATAATTTTATAGTAATGCCAATAAAATCTAATAAAATCTGATGCCTACCTATGTAGGAAGACAAAATATACTGAAATATGTGGAAAATACAGACATGTGATGTCTCAAAAGTTGCCCTGTTTAGTAAAAGCATCCCTTTGACCTGACAGGAGAGTGTAGAGAGTTCTGAAATACGGTGTAATCCCACTCCACCCCCTAGAAGAACCCTGACAGCATTTTGCAGCCACTGGAGAAGACACTGAGATAAATCTTCGTTATGTACTTTTCCCATTTTTCTTGGTTTACTGATCTCTTCCCTGTAATTGCTACCTCAAATCTCACCTCCTCTGTTTCAGGCAAGGATGCTACTTAAGCCTGACTTGAACACCTGAATCTGAAGGGTTAGCATTGAGATTTACGCTGTTCTGGATTTCTCTGCTATATTTCTGTATTTCTAGTCTCTACTCTCTCAATCAGTATTTGCTCACATATCATTCTGCTGAAAGACTTGACTTACGCTACAACTACAGCAGCTGTTACTGGAATTAAGTACAGCCCTCCTGCCTCAAGGGTTAATGTCAGGAGAGGATACTTAGTGGGAAAGACCCAGATTAGGGCTGAAAATCTTATGAGGATCAAAGATCTAGAAGTACAACTGTATGTCTAGATCAATGGCTTTCTCATGGAGGGAAGGAGGCGTGGGGCTGGAAGGCTATTTGCTGAATAGGGACTCCTTCTCACTTTTCCTCCATCGTGCCATTCAACTGGCCTGCCAGAGGGGCTACCACTTTTGAATTTAACATGCTTTGTAATAGTTGGGACATGGAACCAGGGATAACGCCCCTGTTGTAAAAGTCAAGTGCTGGTCTGGGTCTGTAAATCTAGAAAAAGATTTGACTTTTTAATCTGCTTGAATTATTTTCTACATTCATAACAGAGAGGCAGGTAAAGGCATTAGAAAGGGACAGTTAGAAAGAATTGTGGAGGAGTCTTAAATTGCAGTGTAGCTGATTTTTGATAGCCTTTACCACACCCTGCTAAGGTAAATATTATCACCCTTATTTTTCAAGTGAAGACTAAACTAGATTGTTTAGCTGATTGCCCAAGGTACCGTAACTACCAAGGAAGAGTGACAGTACGCTGAATTTGCTACTAAGAGTAGGAAGTGGCATTTGAAGATTTGAAAAAGTATTCATAAAACATCAGGCATGGTGACAGTGTTACACTGGGAACTGATACTTAAAATACAGGCAAAACCACGCAGACAAATTACTGTAGTATGGGGTAACCAACTGAATTCACATCCATGCATATGCTCTTCAGAGAAAGCCTGGACTTGTTCCTTGGATTCAATGGGAGACTGTTGGAATAGCTGGCTGTGATGGATTTCACCTAACAATACATGAAATTAGAGGAGTACAGAGTTCAAAGTATGAAGTATGAGTAAAAGCATCTTTAATAATGGTGATAGGGTTTTGACCTAGGCTCAATGTTTGTGAACCTGTATATTTGCCCTTTTGACCCCATAAGTGGGCAAAGACTATCAGCTATCCATCAGGGAATCTGAAACCTTGATACCAACAGGCAACCCATTTCAAAAGGGTCATTGTGTGCTCAAAAATCTATTACGCTTGCTTTAAGCATAGAATTTGCATATATTTGCATCTAATTAGTCTTGATGCATATTCAGTTCAGCTAACAGGACAGAAAGTATATACTCTTTCCTCTTTTGAAAAAATAAGATATTACCAAGGCCTGAGTTAGATGCATGTGCATATATTTTTAGCATCCCGGAAGTGGAGTATTATGAGTAATTATAAGTCAGCATGGTTTACAATATAAAACCCTGTGGGCTTACCCATACCTAACAAAATAAATAAATAAATAAATTAATCAAACAAATCTTTCTTGGTTTTATTTTATATTTCCTATTATTGAGTTAGCATCAATCTATTATCCTTAGAAAGTATTATCTAAATTATCCATAGTTTCCTTTATTCTCCAACACTCTAAACCTTATTTGAATCTACAAACTTGGCTCTAGTTATCTTGATAATTATCTGCTGTATGTAATTATGATTTTGATATGATGTAGATATTTTAAAACTAAAATCTAGTCTTATGCGGCTTTTTATATTATATTTTCCTTGGTGTGATATTTGTTTCCATTTAGTCATTTCTATTGAAATTATTTAAGTGAATTTCACATGGACATTATTTTAGTACTTTCCTAATATGTAATTTAGATAACTTACACATATTAAAAATCCATTAAGATATGATAAAAATACAGAATTTTATTTTGCTGGGTAAAGAGATAATATATGCAAATAAGTAAAAAATGACCCTTTGGCTCAGAGAAACAAAACTAGCTTCCCCTCAAATATGAAATGAAGATTACTCTCATGCTACAACCAAAGCCATGTGAAAACATTTTATTTTCTGAGATTATTTTTATTTTTAGTTATGAGTATGTGTGTGCATCTGTGTGTGAGTATGTGTACTTGAGAGCAGTTGCCTGGAGTGCTCAGAAGAGATCATCAGAGTTTCTGAAGCTACAGCTATAGATAATCGGAAGCCATCCTATTTGGGTGCTGGGAACTGAACTCGGGTTCTCTGCAAGAGTAGTATACTATCTCTCTTTCATATCCTTTAAAATGAGGCCATATTAAATATGTTTAGCTTTCTCTTGCTCTTATGAGGTCTTGTTCTGTAGCTCAGGCTGGTCTTAAACTCCCAATCCTCCTTGCAGAACATACAAGGTCATAGCTTCCCCAATGATACGACAGCCAAGGGTGACTGTCTTTGAGTCTGGAAAGATGTTTCTATCAATCAAAATTTAAGAAAAAAGCATAAATCATAATACAGATGAACTCAGGTACCAAGGACAAAGATGTTGAGTTTCTTAAATATGGAATATAAAAGTGATTTGAATACAGAAAATGTAGTCTGAACGAATTCCAACTCCCCCCTAGTGTTTGCAACAAACTCCCTCCTAGATACTTGACCATTCATAGTCCTTTCTCCTTAATGTCCTAACCTTATTGTGCTTATACTTCCAGGGAAAGTCCAATCTACAGAGCAGATCGCACTGTGAATAGTTTAAAGATGTATTTCTAAGTTCTGTTGAGGAATAGATTATTCTTATACTCGAAGGATAACTGTGATGCTCACAGTATTTGGTGACACACAAGCTACCACAAGACAAAACAACACTGACGGAATTCTCCACGGGGTAGTGGTTATGTTTTCGACAAATCGGAATATCAGGAGGAATGGTAGTTTCTTTGAAACGAGCTAAACCGCAAGCACTGTCTCTCATATCCATTCTTCATGCCCCAGTTTTCCTATGGGATCCTGAGAAACAGCACTGATACGAGCAGCTGATGTATGTATCTGTGTGACTTATTTGTGAATTGTCTCTCTATATTATTTTCCCCAACACCTTTCACTGTCTTAACACTACTTAGGAAAAGAGGATGAATATGCAAATCTGTATTAATTATACCAGAAGGACTTGTAAACAAAGGGACAAAAATCCCAGGAATTGTGCACCTTGCAGTACCCCTCTTCCCTTCAAGTTTATCACTGAGGCACTAGAGGCAGTGAAGACACACTCCTAAGGTTAAGATTCAGTTCACACTAAGAAGCGCCCAACAGTCCACCGCAGTCTAATTACACCTAACCTTCAGAGTCATAACTTCAAAGCTGCACAGCTTCAGAAATGGCTGAGGACTCTCGACAGTAACTGTGTGGACTCGGTGAGTACTGAAACTGCTTCACCTGGGTTCTAGCTTGAAGGAGCTGTGCCCCTTTGTGGGTGGGACTGAGAGGGAACACGTCTCCCGAGAGAAAGAGATTGACCAGTTATCATCTGATCACAGCTGGGATTCAGGTTCACTGCTTCAAAACACGCATGGAATTTTCTAGCCCTTTGGGGAGATCCTAACAGACCATGGTGTGACCGTGTTAGTTCAAAAATATGGAGGGAGAACAAAGAAATGAAGTTAAACAGAACGTATCAGAAATTTCTTTGACTAATTCATCAGATATCTACAGTTAAGTGCACATTTTTGCTTATGGCAGGTAGTTAATCATTAAATGTGACCAAATCCAGTTTCTAGCAAACCCACTTAATTCAATCTCTAAATACTTATCAATTGGATATTTCATTGTACTACTGATAGTATTTAACACACGTTAAGAATTATTATACAGAATGGTATCTGTAATGGCATTTGTTACATAAACCAATTATTCTGAAATCACTTGAGATAGACCTCACTATCCCTATTTATAGGTGTAGACCAGACTCCATCAGCTTGGAAAATTCAATCCCAAGTAAAAGGTGATTGCTTCTGTGGAGGTTCTAGAGAGAATGAGCTAATGTGTTGGAGCTGGATAGTAGTGGTGGTTACATAAGGCCATGAACGTACACAGTGCCGTGGAGAACATCATGAAAGGTTGACATCCTGAAGGATGCTGGGGTTGCTCAGTAAGGATGCTGCCACAGAGTCTTGGGACCTAAAATCAAAGCCTAGAATTCGTACTTCAGAAGGAGAGAACTGAGTTGTCATCTGAATACTGCATGTGTGCTTGTGGCTTGTATGTGCATAGGAAGGAAGGAAAGGAAGGAAGGAAGGAAGGAAGGAAGGAAGGAAGGAAGGAAGGAAGGAAGGAAGGAAGGAAGGAAGGGAAGGAAGGAAGGAAGGAAGGAAGGAGGGAAGGAAGGAGGGAAGGAAGGAAGGAGGGAGGGAAGGAAGGGAGAGAGAATAAATACATGCAATTTAACATGATAAATTTATGCTATGCAAATTTCACCATAATTAAAAAGACAAAAGAAGAAAAGAAAGGGGTTGTCAAGTCAGTTCTCTCAGTGGCCTTGTTCTTACTGAACAGTAGGATAGTTTAGTTCTGCGTCAAGGTTGAAATGACACAAAGATTAGAGAGGCTTGTTTCCAAGATGAAATTTTTTAAAAGACCCTCTCTTAAGAGGTCTCAAGAGACTGAACTTGGTGCACAGTGTCCTCCGGTTGTGTGACAAATAAATCAGTTGGAACAAAGCTCAGCAAAGTGTTTGTCCTGCAAATAAAGCAGTGTTCTCAGAATAACTGGGCAGGAACAGGAACAATAAGCTGGGGTTACTGCTGATGAATTTCATTTCTATCCCTGAACCCATGTCAGTAATGGAATAGAAATCTGCCGTTTATCTTGCTAGATTCTATTATAACATCAGCAGGTCATGTCAACATAATTCCTAGTCATAATGTAATTGAAAGAAGGTTATTAATGCCAGATGGTGTTGATCATCTGGGCTAATTTCAGAAAAGAAATGATATTTACTTTGGGGAAATTGAATTTCTTTCAGGATGAATTGGACCGTTGGTGAAAAGGTGAGCTTACTGCTCCTTCTGTGTGGTTTCACATCTCCTTAGCCTCTCTCCAAGACCCGTGGAAAGCAAGAGAACAAAACTTACAGAAAGTCCTCCGACATTCAGGAGGCAGAAATGCAAATGGACAGAAGTTTCTGGAAGGCCAAGGATTGAAGATGTGGGGAGAAGGTGATGAGAAAGTAGAAGAGAGCAGAGAATCATGAAGACCAAATTTAAATAAGTCCTTAGGGCATGGCCTGGGTATCCAAACAGCACTGTCTCTAGAACCTATTTTGAGCCATAATTGCATAAATTACATTATTCTTTGTCTTATAAATTAGCAATTTCATATCCCTCAACCCAATAAAATGATGTTTAATACTAGGGTCAATTAGTCTTATGCCTCTGGGAAATTTTAGGATCTGCATACAGCTTGTGAATAGTAGTAGCTGCTAGGCAATGAAACGATGCAGGGGCTGTCAGTAAATAGGGGGAGACACTGGACATAAGAATGTGTGCATCTGTATATTTGCATGTCTGAGCACGTGTATCTCTCTGAGTACATGTGTTCTGTATACATTGATAGAGAACATGCATGCACTTACATGTGTGACAGAGTTGGTAATCATGAGAACCATATGTTTACATTTAATCATGATGATGATGATGATGTTGATGATGTATTTTTATTTTCTCGCTCCTTAAGAGCAGGCCAGACCTTATTTAAATATTAACTACAGTTTGTTTTAGGATGGCCTTAGATCTCGGGAGCACCCGATGAAAAGGAACAGGCAAAAGTCCAATGTGGGTGCAGGATAGGCTGTTTTTACTTTCCTCTGGGGCAGTTCTCAGGTATTTGGTGGGTGAAGAGGAAGCTGGAAGAACCTCTGGTCCTTTGTTCCTATGCAACGCTTTTACAGAAGGTTATCCAGAGATAAGTGTTGTCCTCTCCTTGAAGGAAGATATCAGGGACCATACAGTGAAGATATGAGATTTGGCCTTGGGGACTGTAAAGGGACACATTATGGCTTTCTATCAAGTCAGGTAATTAGACACGAAGTGCCTCTCCAGCAAAAACAAAAACAAAAAACAAACAAGCAAAAAATAGCCCAAAACAGTCAAAGTCTTTTAGCGTTCATGATGGAGAAGAGTAAGTCAAAGACTGTTTTGGAAAGGTATAATTTCATGAAGTATTGCATTATTTATCCCTGGTTTGTACATCTCTCTTTTTCACTGTTGAATTTTCTCACTAAATAACTCTGAAATTTTTAAAAATAAATCTGGATTCGAATTGTTTAGATGTTAGTATTTCAATACCATCCCAAGGCCAAAGGTTAATGAGAGTATTAAGTCTCACTGAATTGGTGCTAGAATTATCTCCATGTACAGGGATTCTCAGGCGAGAGTGTTTCCCAAAGCTAGGCAATTCAGCTAACAGTACTATTGCCAGGTGGTAGAACACAAGACTGAGATTCAGTGGAGCAAGTTAAGTTACTGAGGGAAGTGCTTATGGGTAATAGGAAGAACTGCTGTTTCTACCATCAAGAGAGCAAGCAGCCAGCAGTTTCTGCCACAGAGTACACCACAACTCAGGTCCAAAATCAACAGGGCCAACGCCAATGGGTCAAAGTCTCTGGAAACGTAAGTCAAAACGAGTATTTTCCCCAGTTGATTATTCTGCTTCCTTTGTGTCAGTTGATAAATGGATTTGTTTGATACCCCGCAGTGTTTAGGGAGGCGGGACCCGTATCTAACTCTAGACAGAGAAAATGGACAGTGCCCAGCTTACTGCTGTGTTGTTGCCCCATCAGGATGATTGTAAATGTTGGACATGACATTTTAGCCAGTTTACATCAGTGTTTGGGCTTCTGCTAGGAAGGTGGGACATGCCTTGTCCTTGATGCTCCGTTAGATTATTTGGTGTGATGATTTGAGTCCTGAAAACATCACTGTTCGTTTCTAAAATGCAGGAAGGGATACCAAAGGCAGAAAGAGGCAGCCAGGGAAATGCCAGAGAAATACTATCAGAGGCCAAATCCACTGCCCTCAAACCCTACCTGTTCTCTAGTCTTACTGCAGACTAAATTCTTTTACTGTCTAAGCATTTGCCCTTGATCTCTTATTATTAACAAGAAGGAGCATCTTAAATATTTACAGAAGCACTTTTGATACAAAATTTTAATATTTGGAAGTTTCCAAGAATACAGAGCATCATCTAACTACCAAGCAACTTCAGTACGAATGTTCAATGCACCAAACTAACAAACACTGTACTCTCAAGGGATAATAAATATCCCTAAGATCCAAGAATTTTGCTTTGAAACTGCTTTAAGAATAAATGAAAATTGTTCTCCTTATAATCATCTCCTTTAAATCCTATAATTTTCTCTAATGGAAAAGCAAACTATACTCCATTAAAACAACAGCAACACGCAACCAAAGAGACCCAGAAACTACTGTACTTCTGTCAGGTGAAAAAAAAATCTGTGCTGTAATGGTAAAGTACACCAGAAGCTGAAAAAAGTATAGAATGTATAGCTCAGTTAGCTATCAGGGCACCAAATAAATATGTTGAATCTTCAGTGGCGTCTCTCGCAGATGTATGAAGTTCCCTAACTGGCTCTTTCTGCTTCGTGTCTTCAATTTTCCCTTTCACATTATCCAATGGTATTCATTGAGAAGTAGCTGCTTGTGACTCAAAGCTGGACTTCGTGGGAAGTCTGCAGTGAATAAGCTCAGCCATTGGCAAGAAGAAATAAGGAAGGAAAAATAACTGAATACACAAACAAGTAATATGTTTTCTCTTTTAATTGTGAGAAATTGAAACACCACGGCTTCTGTTAAAAAAAAAAAAGCAAACAATTTTTCAATGGAAATTGATTTAAATTGCATTGACATTAACATAAGAGAACTGCAGCAAAATATCTTCATATCCATTTAAGTCCAATTCCGATTTTGTTATATCTATTAGAAATATCTCAAATAAAAGTTAATACAATTGAGAGGGGAAAGCGGTTAAATGTAGATTTTAAATAACAAAAACTCAATATTGATATATGTAGCACCGTTGCTGAAAAACACAGATTAAAGAAAATGTGTTTCAACGCTGTTAAGTTACGAAATTCCATTTGGTCGACACATCCCTACACTTATAATTTCCATAACAATGTGTATTCTACAATGTAAGCCAGAATTTCTATCCACATTTTAGCTTCTCTGCCACCTATGTAAGGACATAACTCACCTACGACATGGTTCGCGTGAGGAAATGGTCATTAAAACCTACACTCTCCAGGATATTATCCTGCCTTGCGAATATAATGGGTATCAATCGACAAGCAGCAGGATTCTGGAAGTACTGACTGTGAGGTGATGAACCTTGACCTTGGTCTTAGGGTGGGAGGAACATGGGTAACAGCACAGAGATTGCATGGGAATTCGTATTTTGTAGAAAAAATAATGAGTTGTCTGTTAATACTTCAGAAAACATGAAAAATTAAACACTGAAACACTACACTGCTAAGGAACTAACTATATTTTCAGGATTTTATGACTATAAAGTAAGTTAGAAGGAATGCTGATTCATTCTGCTTCACGGCTGCATTTTTTCTTTTAATTTCTGATTATGCCTTTTAAAAAGAAAAGTCATCCTTATTGTTTACATCAGACTCTGAATCGAAAGATTTCATAAAATGTAGCACAATCCCCATGGAATTCAAGTCCAAATGACTTCCATTAGTGTACAACTAAAGACATTTTTTTTTTCTAGGCCATATGGCGTTCCTTCGAAAATTTGTCATTTGCATTCATTTTGGATTTATTATGTTCCTTGGGAGAAGTCAAGTCATATCTATACAAGTTATATCCACAAATAGTGAACAAGCTTACACACACACACACACACACACACACACCTATATCTATATCTAGCAGGCTAGCTAGCTTTTAATTCACAGATAAGGGCCATATTTTTTGAACACATTTGTTTTCAAAGTAATAAACAGAATAATGCTGACCCTGTAGGTTTTCTGTTGTATTAATAAAACACTAGCAAAAAAAAAAAAAATTGGGGGGATGAAAGTGTTTGTTTGGCTTACAAGTTAGAGTCCATAAGAGAGGGACAACAAGGCAGAAACTCAAACAGCAACTAGGAAGAAAGAACTGAAGCTCAGACCATAGAAGAACCCTAGTCACTAGTTTGCTATTCCTGGTTTGTTCAGATATCTTCTGTATGCAGCACATGTTCACCTGCCTAGGAAAGGTACCATCCATAGTGGACTGGATCTTCCTGGGTCAATTATCAATTAAGAAATGCCCTACAGATATGCCTAGGCCAAACCAATGCAGGAAATTTTTTGACTGATGCTCCATCTTCCCAGGTTTGTCAAGATGACCCCCAAACTAAACAGGATAAATACCCTTAAAAATGAAAAACAAATTCAAAAAAGGGAAAAGATCTAAATAAAGGGAGAAAACCGAATTCTAGGCACTGTCATTTTTGAGAGTCTTCTTCCAAATGTTGAAATGTGAACAATGGAATTCCATTACTTTATCCACGATAATCTGCCTGCATACCTTGTCCTTTTGACCCTTACAACAACATCATGAGGTATTTTGGGGTATTTTCTGACTCAGAAAATGAATTAATGTTATAAGAGATTAAAGGAAGTGATACAGACTTGGTTATTTGCACAACTATGAAATAAAGGGAAAGCATTACATCTGACTTTTTGACAATTAAATATTCCTGGGAAAGTAATAAGTATAGTCTCAATACTCTGGTATTTTTTTGTTACTGTTTCAGGTAATCAAAATATTCCTGAAATATTAATCTCCTGTTAGTCAACAACCTTGGGGTTGATATGTAAATTTCAATGAGATTAAATATGTTTTGTATCCATTAGCCAATTCTGTTTGTTTCCACTGCATTTTTCCCAGTGTTAGTAGAAACCTGTGTGAGCTGATGCTACCCCAAAAGTGGGAAGAGTGACGTCAACTATATATTTAGTTGTATAGAAAACTGGATGCAACCAGTGTTAGGGCATACTTGTCAAAAATGTACCGAGAAATAGATCAGATAGAAGAACTCACGCTATAAAGTGAAGGACATTAACTTGAATACTTAAGTGTCAGTATATTCTTTAGGGAATGTAGTTATTCTGAGCGATACGGCTTAATACTAACCTGAACTTGCCAGTCTAAAAGCTCATAGTTCCTATAATAGGAAGAATATTCTAGAAATGAGTATGCATGTCACCTCCAAAGGAAAACAACCGAATCCAAACTAAAGACTTATGGTATAGCCACTTAGTGTATGATAACTTCTGTTCTACTCAGATTATATAGATACTCCAATTGCATGGTGACTCAAATTCCCAAGAGTCACAAGTATTTTTTATATTGTTTTGGGTATACCCCTGCTGCCTGGAGGATGACTCCACAAAGGCTTAACTGAAAAGGAAAAACCCACCTTGAATATGGGTGGCACCACCCCATGGGCTGAGGCCTCAGACTGAAGAAATAGGAGAATTATTTCTGTATAGAAACACACACACACACACACACACACATATATATGCTACTATATATATAGAAATATATATTACATAGAATATATATGACTATATAGAAATAGGAGTATATAGACTATATACATATACATACATATACATACATATATATATACATATATATACATATATATACATATATATACATATATATATATATATATATATATATATATGAATGACTATTGATATATAGAACACTAGCATCCATCTCTCTCTGCTCTGACTGTTGACATGATGTGATCATCTACCATATTCCTGCCATGTTGCCCTTCCTACCATGATGGACTGCTCTCTCAAACTCTGAGACAAAATATAGCCTTCCCTCATTTTAATGTTGCTTTTAGTCTGGTATTCTGTTACAGTGATAAGAACAATAACTAATATAAATATTAACACATTTCCACAAGGTAGTGGAGAAATGGTCCACATGCTTTTCCTCACAGATTCATATGTGACCCTCGGGCACCACAAAGTACACTTTGAACAAAGGTTTATACAATGATAAATGTTTGTTTTTATATAAACTGTCTTAAGTAAAATCAGAAAAAGAGCTGTTTACATTTAATTTGAAACAAGGAGACAAAATAGACCATTTCTTTAGCTATTCCTTATGAAAATTCTTTTGAGAAGGGCTCCAATACAATATTTAGCAAAGATACTGTACAAGGTTATTTACATCAGCATTTTCCAAACTTACTTGAGTGGGAAATACCTTTCTTTCTAAATTCTTTTTGTAAAAGATGCATTTTGTTTTTAACAATAAGTATGCCTGTGTTTGTTCTGTGTATAGGTATGAGCAAAAGTCAGAAGAGGGCATCAGATCCCTGGAAGCTGGAGTTACAGCTGCTATGAGCTACTTGACATGAGTTATGGGAAATGAACTCAGGTCTGAGTTGCAACAGTTGCAGGTGCTGTTGGCTGCTGAACAATTTGTCTTAGTTAACTTTTTCATTGCTGTGAAGGGACACCATAGCCAAAGCCTCTTATACAAGGAAGCATTTAATTGGGGCCTTGATTACAGTTTCAGAGAGCGAGTCCAGGACCATCACAGCAGGTAGCATGGCCACAGGGAGGAAGGCCCTGTACTGGAGCAGTAGCTGAGAGCGCACATCTGATCAGCATGCAGCAGGCAGAGAGAAGCAATTTGTGTGGGCTTTTGAACCCTCAAAGCCCTCCCCCAGTGACACACCTCTTCCACCAAGGCCACACCTCCTAATCCTTCCCAAACAGTTCCATCAATTAGGAAAACAAATGTTCAAACGCATGAGTCTGTGGAGGCCGTTCTCGTTCAAACTACCACACACCCCTTCTATGCCCTTCTTTTCTAAGTAAAGCACCACACTTCACAGTTAACGATGCACAACACGAAATAAAAGGTCTAGCTTTAGAAAGTACAGTCAGCACATGTGGAACAACACGGACCATTCCATGTTTCCCATGAAAATGTTCTAGAGCCCAATGTATTGAAGTCTGAGGTCCCTACTAGTTAAACTCGGAGGCTGTGAAAAAATTAAATTGAGGGGAAAAGGTGAAGTCCCCCCGTCTTTGGAGGCAGGCCTTGAGTGACAGAAGACGACCTACTGTCTCCTCCTCTCTTTCTGCTTCTGGAGTTGCTTTGCTCTACCCTCCCGGCTTTTCTGTTCTCATGGGCTGCCCAGTCTTGGAAACAAAGGTTGCAGGCTTGTGCAGTCATGAGTTGAATCCTATAAAACCATGAGAACAAACCAACTTTTTTCTCATTCTAAGTTGACTGTCTCACGTATTCCATGAAATATAACGAATCTAAGCCGCTTTCCCAAAGCAGGCATTGATAGCTCATCCGCTTAGTTATATCTGGGTATCCGGTCATTATTCACAATTTGAAGAGCATACAGAACGTAAATGAAACCGCTCAAAATTACTTACAGATTTTTAAAACACTGCTTCAAGTACCACATACTGTTGTTTGTGAGTGGATTTCATGAAAATTAGCCAATGCACAGGATCTGTTTACATTGTCACTATTGCCAGTTAGAAAGTCTGAGATGTTTATGTTCCAATCCGTTGCCATTTTATTCAGCTGTTTAAGGCTTCTGGCAAAATTCAAAGAGTCTCTCCACACTTTTAGTGTTACAGTGGATTAGTCTCCAGTCAGGTGAATGACAAATGATTAGATCTGAATGTTAAATAGGGAGGAAAAGGCACCCCCTCAGGGTAACTGCTGTTTTAGTTCCCTGTGATAATTTAAGAAAGAACATTAGGTAGTTCCAGTTGCCTGCTCCAAACTATTACAGAAGTTCAAAGCTTCCTGAATATAAATGTAAAAGCAACAACAAGAATAAAAGACGATCCAGTTCCTGGCAGTAATCATCTGTGACATAACAAAACTTTACAGTACCTTTCCTAAGTTCCCATATTTTGCATCTTAAATGCCAGGGAACATGATTTAAGCAAAAGAAATGCTTTGTGCTGAACGCATGCTTGGCATGAAGGATGATTTCTGGATTTGTTGTCCAGCCCAGAGTGTTGAGCGTTCTCTATAAATACTAATTAGTTCTACAAAAGCATTACTGACAAAACATGCTTGTAACTTGTATGATGCAATGCTGATGTGCTATGACAAGGGACGGAAGACGGATGAGATTTCTTATTCTACTTATTGCGTGGATGTATACAGCTACACAAGGAGTAGTCCTTTTTTCAGCATTCCATCTGGAGGTCATTGAGAAGAACGACTTCGAAGTGATTTGCCTAAAATCCCATGACTTGTTTATTGCTAGAACAGAAAATAAAAACTACACCAGCTGACAACGCTACATTGCAGTGCCATTTACTTCAAATCGAAACAAAGGCTAGCTTGTTTTACAATATGATTCAGGTTTCTAACATGATTTTTATATTAATTCCTCAAAAGATCCAGATGTTTGACACACCGGGTTTCTGTGGTGGTAATTACTAATAGACTTGTGTTTATCTGAAACAGAGTAAACTTTGGAACTCAGTTTGTAATCTCATTGTGTTGAAAGAGAAATCTGTGATTCTTTTACTCCTGTACTACTTCTTTCTGAGAAGACCATTCTTTCTTGAAAATCTCTCTCATCACTCGACTGTGCCTTGATCAGCATGGAATACTTCCTTATAATTAAGAGAAAGACCATTTTGGCCATCGGAACTGGTCAAACTATGAACAGGGGATTTGGGTAGGTGTGCTATATCTTGGAAGCCAAAGCTGCTAGGATAAGTCACTCTCAGTCATTATCCAAGAACTAGTGCTTAGGCATGAGTCCAGGGAGTGTCCGCTCCTCATATTTGTGGGCCACGTGGCCAAACATTCTATCGGTCAATCCCTCTTCTACATGGGAAGTCTGTGGACAAAGGCGAGGCCAGCAACTTGATGAGCGTGTACATAGATGGAGAGAGTTTCCTCAGCTCTGGAGTCTCCGGTTTACATAACTTCTTAGGCAAGCTACGCTGCTGGGGATTGTTCAGCCTCCGTACATATTCACCGTGAAATCCCTTTCCCCTTGTGCACATGGGGAGACCTTCTCTTCCTACAACAACTTACTTTGGGTTGCTTTTGCTTGAAACCATATGGTCTACACACTAACCTGGACCCTTTCTCTAGAGCACACCTAGAGACCCAGTTCTACAGTGGCTTCTACATCAGCATCCACTAAGACCTTTCCCATTGTGAGATTAGCTTATTATTCCCAGCAGCTCCTGGAGCTCTGCTGACTTCCCTAAACTAGATATTCTTCTGAGATATTTCCCCTTCTACAGTTCCTCTAACCATTTCCTTCATTACTCCACAATGGAGTCCAGGCTAGATTCAAGACAGTTGGAGAAAGTCCTGAGAAAGATGCGTTCAAGTCTTAATCTAGCAAGGCAGGGGAGAAAACAGGGATCCTATTTATAAAGCAAAAGAGAAAATTTCAGTGTACTAAACATTTATAAGATGATTTGAAGATAATGTTACTCTTTTATCTTGATGGAGTGTGAAGAAGGAGGGAACAGGAAATAAGAAAACTTACTTCAAGGACAAAAAACAAAGAGAATTAATGTGTGTCAGAGGAAGAAAAACATTTCTGTGTTTAAAGGGCATGGTATCTGAGAGGACGTGTAAGTTGAAATGTTAATATTTTCATTTTTCTTTAATATTTTTGTTTTTAGGTTTCTTGAAAGCAAAACAAGTCTTTCCAATTCTAGCTGTTTTATAACATAGCTTTTAGAAACATCACACGATGATATTTCAGAGATCTGGACAAAAGGAGAGAGTCGCATAAAAGTGTACATTCATGAGTTAGATCACTAGCTACTAAAACATCATTTCTATATAATCAATACTTTCTTTTTTTACATTGTAAGCAAGTAAATATAAATAAGTTCTTTCGAGTGCTAAATGAGTTAAGGGATGTAGCAGCCAATAAGAGCGTCATAGGCAGCTCTCATATTAGATTAAAAAGAAGCAAATACAGGTAAATATGTTTGTAACACATGCGAGGAACAGCATCATTACTTCTCCACTGTCTCAAAGGAAATAACCATTTAAAAGTGTTTAAAAGATTGCACAAGGCTGACCCTCTGAAAACAGTCAGAGAAACATTATGAAGAACTCCAATTGAAATTGAGATTTGAGCTGGGGCAAAAGCGTTCAGACTGGGGTTCCTATTTGTAGCAGCAACCACATGGTGGGAAAATGCATGAAAGTCTCAAATTAAAGCAAGTGAGGCCTTGCTCAAAGGAGCCAGGAAGAGAAGTGAAGAGGACCAGGGCAGGGCCGATGCACTAATACTTGTGGGCTAAGCTCACGTTAAGGGTGAAAGAGCGGAAGCAGAGAAATCACATGACCTCATTCTCAGTGTTAAATACGGTCGTTGCTCTTGGCGGAATTCCTCAAAAAGCATCACAAGCAGAAGTGGGAATAGAAGAAAGTCTACAGTATGTAGCAATCCTGTAAGATAGACATAGCAGCTCTGTGGGATTCGGAGACAATGGAGATAAAATACTAGATCGATATAAGAGTGTTTGGGAGATGCATCTGGAAGGATTTGAAGAAAGACTGGGCATGGGAAGAGGGTGAGAGGAAGATGGAGTAAGTCATAGAACTGTTAAAACAAACAGAGACATTTAAAGTCAGGTAAGCACAATACTGATGCAGAGTAAATTGAAATCAAATGTGCTCAAGACAAAGATGAAGGACACAAGCTTGGCTCTGAGAGCCCAGGCCAGTGATAAGTGTAGATTAAAATTTTCAACATTCAACATGAAGTCACCAGTCTGAGAAACCCTGTCCTTCCGTGTTCCTGGAAAATGGCTTCACATCCTGGCCAACATCTCACGGAAGCATCAGGGAATCAATCAGTCCTGTAGGAAGAAAGGGCTTCTATTTGCTAAAAGGTTTATATGGACACTCCTGGAAAAGTGACACTGGACTTTTGAGCCAAGTGCCGACGTGTAGCAATTCACACAAAGAAGATGCTGGCTGCCAGGAAGGAAGAGTTAGGTATGAGACCTCGGATGCCGGACCTGAAAACCTGCTGAAACAGTGACGGAGTGTGAGAGGTCGTGGGGGGAAGAGATCGAGGAAAAGAGAACAAGGAGAGAAGAGAGGTGGAGGGAAGAGAAAGGGGGGAGACGGGGGGGGGGTGGAGAAAGTGGAGGAGAGGAAGAAAAATTACTAGAAGGACAGAGAACAAAGTAGGGAGGGAGAGAGAAGGGTAAGCAGACAGGGAGAGGAAAGGGAAGGGGGAGGGGGGATAACTAAAGGTAGAAGGAGACAGTCAGGAAGGAGAAGGGAGGGTGTGAAAAGAAGCTAGAGAGGGAGCAAGGGAAGAGACAGGAAGGATAAGGAAGAGAGAAGAGAAGGGAAGGGAGGGGAGGGGAGGAGAAGGGAGGGGAGGGAAGAGGAGAGGAGAGAAGAGGGGAGGGGAGGGAGGGGAGGGAAGGGGAGGGGAGAGGAGAGGGGAGGGGAGGGGAGGGAAGAGGAGAGGAGAGAAGAGGGGAGGGGAGGGGAGGGGAGGGGAGGGAAGGGGAGGGGAGGGGAGTGGAGGGAAGAGGAGGGAAGAGGAGAGGAGAGAAGAGGAGAGGAGAGGGGAGGGGAGGGGAGGGGAGGGGAGGGAAGGGGAGGGGAGAGGAGAGGGGAGGGGAGGGGAGGGAAGAGGAGAGGAGAGGGGAGGGGAGGGGAGGGGAGGGAAGAGGAGAGGAGAGAAGAGGGGAGGGGAGGGGAGGGGAGGGGAGGGGAGGGGAGGGGAGGGAAGAGGAGAGGAGAGGAGAGGGGAGGGGAGGGGAGGGGAGGGGAGAAGGAAAGGTAGGGAGAGGTGAGAGAGGAGTGAGAGAAGATGGGTGGAGGGAGAGGGGAGAGACTAGAAGACAGACAGGTAAGAGAGGAAGGGGGGATGAGAAGAAAAATTAGGGGGGGGCTGGGAAGGAAGCAGTAGAGATAGTTGCCAAGCAATAATGAAAGAATCTATACTGACGGTGCCCTAACTTTTTGTTTCTGAGGTAAACTGTATTTTAAGGTCATGAAAATAATCCCAGTACACCCAAAAAGTTTTGTTGTTGTTGTTTGTTTTGTTTTTAGGCTGTAACTTATCTAAGCACCGAAGACATATTTCTTGCCTGTGTTTATTCTGAAATGACAGCGCTCTTCAAAGTCTCTTCTATCTGAAAGCTAACCAGGTTTAGGTGCCTGAATTTGCTGCTCATAAAATTTACACTCACTTAAAAAAAAGTTTTAAATATTATGGCACCAAATACCCAGGTGGATCCACAGACACTGTGAATTTTCAAAACTGTAAAAGATGTAGCTTTTTTTTTTTTAAAAAAAAAAAACCAAAAAACCTCTTTTCCTTTTTCTCATAATATTTTGTTAGCATCGCCTGATGTTCCCTCACTCACCATTCACAGTGTCAACAGACACACAGGAAATTTTATTTTTGTAAAAGCAAGTGCACAAAAGGCAGGTGTCAGATGGGATGCTGATTTCAGATGTCAAAACAGCCCCCCTCTACAGAGCAATTGCGTGACATAGAGAAACCTTAGAGAGATGGATGATCTTCTATAACATCTAAAACAACGAAAAGTTAGGTTACAAATGTTCCTTACACTGTCTATAAATATATTGATTGTGATCTCTGAAGTCCATGAACTTTACTGATATTGCTATTTCTAATTGTAAAAAGTTTAGAATTCATAATACCCCATGCATTATGATGACAACATTATCATTTTTTTTTCTGGCAAACAAAAGAATTTAAAAAGCCGTGTGGATTTTGTTTATGAAGACATTTAACATATGCATAGAATGTAAAGTCAAACGTTATGATCTATGAGATACCCACACAGATACAGAGCTGTTTCTTCTTGGGTTTGGATGAGTTCTCTTCTGAGGTAAGTTCTCACTATATAGCTCAGGATGGCCTCAAACAAAGAGCTCTACCACCTCATGACCCTAGTGTTGAGATTACAAGGGCACACAGCCAAGCAAGCCTGGTATGTATTTTGAATAAAGAAACATAATCTAGATGGAAACCATTAAACAGGTCTTTGTTATCTGTGTTCTCCACCTCATGTCCTGTATTCAGTTTCTACAGACCAGTTGCCATAGCTGGCAATTTCATGTGTTATGAGATTATCTAATCATTTGGAGGAAAGGTAAATGTGTAAGTTATATCGATCCTGAACAGTCTTTCCATGATGTAAGACAATTTACAACTGAGTGGCTGTTTAATGATCAAATATTTAAAGGCATAAGCACGCAAAGAGTAAACCACAGGTTTTATGATTATTGCACAGTACATATGTCTTAATTTAGGCTATGATAAAATCTTTGTAAAGGCTTTAGAGCATTCCGTTCTGATATACTACATGTGTCTAATGGTTCAGGAAAGGTCATTCAGTCCATAAATTCTGAAATATTGTGTTTGCTAAGTGGCATCCACCATAATTTGCATTTTCTTACTGTGCTGGGAATAACAATATACTTGACGTGGGAATATAGAGATGAGTGCAGATTTGTTTTTAAATAAGTGAGACAGTGTTTTACCCAGGCAATCAATAATGTTCAGTTGTGCCGACAGTCACAAAATATGTGTGGTATTCAGCATCATTAAAACCTGTGGAGTCAAAGCAATGCTTGTAATTTCAGACCACAACAAAGCAATTAGAAAGGCAAGTATTAGATCTTCTTTTAGGCTCCGGTAATAATGATAGAACTTCAGGACAGAACTGTATTCCTGTCCCACTCTCAAAATTGTCTGACGTGACTCAACCTACTCCAACCTACTCTACCCTATTCTAACCTAAATCCCCTCAGCGGAATATTTTTACGGACTCCAAACTCAAGTAAATTATTTCAATTTAGAATAAAATAAATTTAAATTTGTCAGTAGATAATAAACTAAATGTAGCATATGGGTGGGGAGACATTTCAGTGCAGAGAGCATTGGCCTTGAAAGATTGAAGACTTGGGCTCCGTCCCCAGAATGCACGAAAATGCACGGTGGCTTGTACTGGGAAAACATTCCTCCCTGTGTAATTTAATGCACAGTGTCCTTTAAAGCGACAAACCATTCTTTTTTAACATGTTAAACCAACTATTCATACTATGCACAGGGAGTTGGCAAAGTTCTTTTATGGAGAGGAGAGGCAGAAATTGACATAATATTCAGAGGATGCTGGACTCTCTATGGCATGCTGCTGTTGGTGTCATCTTAGCCACTCATCAGAAGAGCCTTTGCCTGTAACAGTCACATGCTGAATGCCGTTTACATTGGTGAATGGTTCACTGGATGTTAACTCCCTGATTAAAGGAGCAAGGTGAAGAATTCCTACAAAAAAGGATTCATATGAATTCAAAATTAAAAATAAATTTGCTCTCTTTTTCTAAAGAAAATAGCGTGGAAATAGATGAGGAGCAATGAGATGCATGAACAAATAAAGGGGATTTTCCAAGCCTGGAATCTGCATTTGATTCCCAGAACCCATACTAGGAATAACTGACTCTCACAAGCTCTTCTCAGACCTCCACACACGCACTGTGGCATGGACATTGGGTGTGAGAACATACATGTGAGAAATAAATGAGTACTGTAATGAAACACAAATGAAAGGTAGATACTCTCCAACATAATGTTAAAGAGAAAACTAATCTGTGACATCGGAGCCTAGTTATATACGTGTCATATGAATTTGCTTCAAACATTTTTATAAACTATAAGAGACATTTCGGGATTCCTCCTCTGGGTCCACGGTCAATCTCTGTAACTTCCAACAGAGCAGAACGTAAGTGGCCCTCACTCCCCATGTTCCCTTCATGTTACAACCTGCAGCTTCCCTTGAAGGAAGAGTTATCATCGATTTGAAAGTCTAAATGCCTGCTCAGTTTAAATAATACTGAGCTTCAAAAAGACTGAGGCTGGAAACACTGAAGGCTCAAGTTCAACAGTCTACCTAAGAACTAAAACGTGGACGCGGTTATTCTGATCCATTCCAAATCGCCCCGTCGGTGAGCCATTTAGAAATATATCTTTCAGCCTCCTCTTAATGTTCAGTTCTCCTAGCAGACTCTGTAAAAGGCTCGTTACGTTATCACTGGCAGTAGGAGGGATTTGGATAGAATCTTTGGCTACTGAACAGGGTCACAGCAGGGTGCTGCTGGTCTCTGGATTCTGATATTAATGATTTGATACAATTTTGAGTAATTCTGATGTTCACCTCTTTTTCTAATATGGTTGCACCGATTATGTGTATGAATCTTTAATAAGAGATAATATGAGTTAATTGCTGTGATTCAGTCCTGTCTGCAGCTACTACAATGTAGCAAAGCGATTCTTTTGAACCCTGGGTGATTATAAAATACCATCCAACAGCTAACTGACTTAGTGCATTGTATCCCAGTGAGGCAGGACAGGCTCCCAACACATCTTCCTTCTCTAGCTACGACAACAGTGGTAAATCTGTCCTGTCACTATGACCGGTCAAAATTTTCTGAAAGGTAGACACCATGGTTTATTGGGATTAAAGAACGTTGAATTTTACTAAATATCTGTTTATTGATGGCTTCTCCGTGATCAGAGAAAAGTTCTTCCCCTGGTGCTTTGGGGAAAGGAAACCCCTAAAGGGCGTGGACCTTCACTCCTATTCAGTACTTGCTTTCCTGGGGAGTATGAGGGTGTCAAATGCTTCACATTACTGTGCAATCCAGTACACTATCCATCAATGTTCATGCGCCCTCCTGCATGGAGATACGCGGGAGATTCAGTTGTCCCTCAGATAAGTGTTTTTTTTTTTTTTTTTTTTCCAAAAATCACCGTCAGTTCCCTCACATTTTAAACATACGACATAGCATGGTCTATACTGTTTCTTGAAATCGTATTTTAGTTGAACGAAAAGGGATCGCTCGAGTGACAACAGAAATTTATTAATTTCAGTAGAATATAGCCAAAATCCTTGATGGTTATATTTATTAACAGTTAACGAAGCCAGATATAACTGCATTTTTTATTCAAAGAATAGATAAGCTAATAAATAAATTTTACCTGACTACAAATTCTGAGGCTTCCTCTACTTGTACTGTAGCTGTAGAGACTTCACAGAAGGTGTATTATTTTCCATTTACTGGCACTTAAAGAAAGTCAACACTAGTTAGTAAGTCGTTGTCAGCCATGATTCTTTGTGATCTGTCATTTCTTTTTTGTCTTATGTGTTGGCCTGTGGAGATTGCTCGGTCAGTAAAGTGGCTGCCATAAAAGCATGAAAACCTGAGTTCAGATCCCCGGGGCCAGTATAAGAAGCTGGTATATGGTTACCATGGTGTTGGATAACTGAAGTGACAGACACAGACAGATCCTCGAAGGCCATTGGCCAGCCAGCCTAGCCTGACTGGTGAGCTTCAGGCTCACTGAGATCATGCCTCCAAGATAAATAAATAAGTATATAATAAACAAATAAATAAATAAATGTGGAGAACAATCAAGGAAGACACCCAAAGTTGTCAATTTGACAATCTCAACATGAATATACACCCAAGCAAGCGAGTGCAAATACACACATGCATACCACACACACACACACACACACACACACACACACACACACACACCCCACAGTTAAAATAAGTTTGAAGAAAATTCAGTGTCTATTCATATCACTTACAGAAATTCTTGCTTCCTCTAAACCAGTTATAGATGCTTATAGTTTTACCGAACAGAAACCAATCCGTTGTAACCTTGTGACCTAAAACTACAGCTAGAACCAATGCTCGACAACCAAAGTTTCTGACTCTGCTTACAGCAAATATGATTAATTATCTTCTAATGAGTAAATCGATACTTCGCCTAATTGCATCTGTTTCCCAGAATTACATTCCTCTAGGCCATTAACTTTCTAAACAGCCAGCTTCTTTAGAAAAAAAATAATAGAACATGGTATTTCTTTTGGTGTCTTGGTAAAAATTTTGGTTACCTCTGTCTTAACAATTCTTTCCAATACACCTGTTAGCAGAACTAAGTGTGATGATGCAGTGTATGAAAATGATCTGAGAGGAGGCTGGGATGACGCCATGCCTCCATGACTCTAAGACCTTGGGCTTCCGATATTTCTAGGCAGGGAGAACTCAGTTATAGAGGTATGCTTCCATCTGACTAATGAAGACTGTGTAATCTAAGGGAAATTGTCCAAAGAGGAGAAATAGTAAATTAATATTTAATGTTCATATACACAAAGGATACTTAACAAGGGAGTCATGAGAATGATTGTGGTTGGAAAGACAAGTAAAATCTAAGATGAAAACCGTTCACTAGTGAGTGATACCGGCTTGAAGGACAAGGTTCATTCAGTTCATTCAGATTCATGAGCATGTGAAGGACCATGCACAGAAAAAAGTCATGGTGGGAACAAGGACAGTCAGAGAAGATTGTTGCTGGTTCATGACAGATGGGCAGGAAAGGACGCATAAGAATCTAAACATATATATTTCTGGGATGGGACTATTGTAGAAGTTTATTTTTAGTTACTGTTTTAATAAAATAATTGTTTTATGCACTGTTGAGTGAGGGGTATCTGGGTCTCAGCGTTCTGTATTGTCTGCAGATGTTGGATTTATGTGGGGATGTTTGATTGCTCATGATCTGCACATGCTATCAGTAGAACACATGAGGAGTTCTGGATCAATAAAAACACCTGCGCTCAGACACTGGGGAAGGTTCCACTGTTCAGTATGGCACTGGCCAGGGTGGTGGTTCCCTCTGTTGAGGTCTGGCAGGGTTTTCAGTTATGTAACATACCTCCTAGTCATCCTTACTGAGCCACAACAGCAGCATACTACTACAGATCATAGTTGAAAGGTAGGACTTTTGCCTAACAGTGTGAGGCCTTAAGGCCTAAGTTAATTCCCAGAAAAAAAAACACACACACACACACACATACACACATCCATCATACCCTTTGAATAAAATCATAATATATAAAATACGGAAGGCAGCAGATGACAATCAAATGAGCTTTATAAATCATGAAATACAAATCTTTCAATGACATGTATACCTAAAAAAATCAATTAAAAAGCAGAGCTGTGGGAAACTTCTTAACAAAATCTAAGGACATCTGTAACCGTGATGCTTACGAATCTTACTTCCCTGGTAAGCAAAATGCGTGTGGAGTGATTTCAAGAGTTTTGAAGACTCAACATAATTTAAATAACCCATGGTTGAAGATTGAAAAAAAATCTTTCGTTTTGTTTTTGTATTTATTAGTTGAGTCTTGCTTTATATAGCTCAGGCTGGCCTTGAAAGCTCTGTGTGGCCTAGCATGACCTTGAATTTAGGATAGTCCCTGCTCACCTACGGATTGCTGCAAACACAGGTATGCACCACCTTATCACACTTGATGGTGAAAATGTCTTAATAGTGTAGGAATGATTTTAAAGTACTTGATTTTTGACTCCAATAACAGAAAGAAATGGGAGAGAATCAGAGAGACAATAGAGAGTTGTTATAACCTTGAGGGTACAGTTAGGGGAGAAGATGTCATGGGAAACAAGACAGCCATCTGGAAAATGATGGTACTTACACTGAGGAGTGGTGAGGAATCATGGCAGATTAACTTACAGAAAAGGAGCGATGAGGTCCTGAAGTCACTGTGCGTGAAGATCACGCTAAAACAGGAGACACTCAAAAACCAGGTGAGAAATCAATGTTTAATACCTCCACAGCACACAGACAACACTGAGCATCCAGGCTGGTCCTACCCGCAGGAAAAGTCATTAAGCCGTTTAGAAACTGAGTCTCAGGAGCTATTTCCCTTGGCTCAAAGTGTTTCTGGAACTGGATTGGAACACTCCTGTTGACCTCACCGATTTTGTGTGATACTCCCCGTGCTGCAGAAGTTCCTATTCTGTTGGAAACTTGATTGATATTGATAAAACTCTTGATTGCCTAGTTAGCCATAGTTGTACCTGCTGGTTATACTTGTGTTTATAAATGCTATGTTGTCTAAAAAAAAGTCGATACAGTCATTTGCAAACCCATATATACATATTTTACAATATCCTATCGCAATACATATATTTTTCTAGAATGTAAGAATTGATGGAGTTTGATTTTTAACTGATTTTTAAAACCACATATACTTTTCATGATAAAAACCTATTTTGCCACGTATTGTTATGAGAATACAATCTAGCTAAGTATAATCAGCTCTCTGTTGTATTGAGACACATATTTCACAAGTTCTTTCTGGCTGATGCTTCTATTCACTAAGCCACGATGGACTTGGTACTACTGTGCTTACACTTTCACCAAAGCCATTGAATCAAATGACTTCTGTTTCTGAACTAAATGGGGCCTTAAGATACTGTAGTCTTGGGTTCCGTTCAGTGCTTTTCTGAGCCCAGTGCCTGCTCCTCCTGGACCATTCACCCCTCTTTCCTCTCATTCACTCCCGTATTTTAATGTATTGCTCTGACCTTTGCTCCTTGGAAGACTCCTCCAGCTCTACCAACCACCAAATATTGACAGGTCTCGGGACACATCAGAACATCCGAGTGTCCTTCCCTTCCAGATTCTTCCCATAGAAGAATCGCAGGTAGCACCTTTTAGGACATGGTTGTTGTCTCGATTTCCAAAACAAACAAACAAAACAAAACAAAAAATAGCAATGTAACCTACTTTTTACTAAACACCCTTTTTTTCCATGTGCCAAAATGATTCCCAATCTAATAGTCTCAATCAAGCACCAAGGCTCCCTTCTCAGGAATTTAAATCTCTGTAGCTCCTTGCTTGAGATGCTATGCACTTGTTTCCTCTGTGCTGAGAAAAGAGCAACTCTGCAGTCTGAACCTTTATCCGACTGATCCCCGATCTTATTTTGGTTTTACCCTTAAGCTGTTTCTCCCAAACTGATTCATGATTTCCATCCTCATTTTCATGCTGGAAACAGCTTTCCACATCAAAAACAAATTTTAAAAATATTCAAAATGTAAATTTGGACATGGTATCCCAATTTTTCTTTAGCCGGAGACCACGGATCTCAAAACATGCTAAAATTCTGTACGGATTTGCAACTGGTTATCATTCAGGCACTGGGTTCTATGTTTTCCTGCCTTGCCCTGGCCTTGCTTGGCATTACAGCATCATCTCTACCTTAACTCAGAAGGTTTCTGGAACATTCCATGTCTTCCCTATCTTTAGCCAACTGAAGAATTCATACAGTAACTAAACATACATAATTTCAACTTTCCCACTAACACGCTTTTAAAGGTACCCGTAGTTTACGGTTGAGGAAATTGTTGGGTGCTTAATTAAATGTTAGCATCATTATTTAACAAACACAAATCTTCTGCAGTAAATGGCAGGGCCCCTGATTTTAGATTTATGTTTGCTAGCCTTTCTCTGTACCTAGTAACACAGATCTCCCAGTCTCTGTCACATGATCCATCATCAATGGCTGTGTTAATGACGGATATTAATGTAGGATGAAAGTAAACCAGTATTTAACCCTAAAACAGTGTTACAATAATCATCTATTATTGTAACCAAAATTTATGCCATTCTTAATATCAAGATGCATCTTTTCTTCTACAAAATCAGTCTCACTGTTCAAATTCCTTTCAAATTCTTATCCTCATTTTCATATTATGATACGGACATAAAATATTTATAACTCACATTTGCTTCAGCAAAATATAAAGCAAAATGGAAGGGGTGTCACCATTAAAATATATTTGTCAAATGTTTACAAGTTAGAAAGTAATTCTCTGTGTTACAGGCAATAAAGAACCACCCTTCATCGGGCTAGCCCATACTCATTCCCATACGATATGGACAGTTCTAATAGGACTCAATTTTTTTTTAAAGGGGAATAAACTTTGGAGGGAAACGTGGGGTAGCAGGAGAAGTTGGAGAAGCTGGTGGGGTTGAACATGATTAAAAAACATTGTGGACGATGTAAGAAATTCTCAAAAAAAAAAAAAAAAAATCCTATACTTTTTAAATGAGGGTTTTAGAATAGTATTCCTTCCAAAGGAAGAAAATAACGTCGGGTAACACTCCTTACTAGCATCGTAACGTAAATAACCATAGCACACACCACAACCTGCTTAAAATAAGGAGCAACCCCTTTACAGAAGTACAGAGCAAGAGTGAACCGTGTTGTCCTGGATTTGCAAGCCATGACCCTACTGGGACATCTAGGCAGGCACAGCCCTCCTACCCCCACCTCCTGGGTTTCTCATCTTGTTGTGGCATGGCTAGGAAGCAGTGATTTACGATAGAAATGACAGCTTCAGCTCTTCCTTACAAAGTCGGTAACAAAAGTGCTCATGAACCAAACCCGGGATCTCTTTATTCTTCATTGATCTCTATCAGAGAGCAACGTTTTTCTACAGCAACAATACGAAAATGCACTTGTTTTAGGTGCATAATTTTATTATTTTGCCACTGAGTATGTCGTCTTGTCCTCTGTAATAGAACAAAGGAATTCTTATGTAGATTGTAATGAACAGAAAGTGTTTCCTCCAACCATTCTGATTAGCTACCTTACCAAGCAACGGCATATGGTTCTTTACTGTGTTTAATAACTCCAAAACTGTAGAAATGCATGTGTAATTGAGATTGGACCTCCAAGGACTATATCACAAAAGCATTTTCTATTACATGAAACGCTGATAACTATTATGCTCCCCTGTCCTCTGTGCTGCAGAGTGGGGCTGAGGTTTATTTTCAAATTAGTATCTTCGCTCCTTTCGTGGACAGTAGGCGCTTGCGGAGAATGCTGTGTCTTCCATCTCTCTCCTCTTCCAGGGACCTGCTCATCCTCTGTGCTTCTCTAAGCACTGTCGGATCCTTTGTTCATTATAGAGACACAGAGTCTGGCAAACACGCAGCATTTAATAAGATAAGTAGTCTACTGCATCCAGTTACGCATCCGCAGATGAGTTTGAGAGCTACGTATTTCTCAGGATAGCGCAGTCCAGTCAAAAGTTGGGGGAGATGGGCCAGCTTCTGGACCTTTGAAAATGTTAAATCATGCTGACAACTTTGCTGACAGAGTGAATGTCCTTCGGGGGCCTGGCTGAGAGCAGATAACACGCTGCAATTAGGCATTTGAATATTCTGAGGCCTTAAATCAGAGAACTGTTTAAAAGGTTCAGGCAGGAAGTAAGGGAGCCACGGGGAGGGGTAGGTGCCTGAAGCTTGTAACCTTATCCAGCAGCTGAGCATGGACCCTTGTTCTACGTTTTCCCAGCCTACGTCGAGTGCGTCTCTTCAGTGAGGGTGGTTCTACGCACACCTCTGGCCACTTTATTTCTCTGTTTCAGGTTTGTTTTTCTGAAGACATAGAAAGTCCGTTGTGTTTAAAACTTCTCAAAGCAAGGGGATTTATCATGCAGGATGAGTGGATTTGGGTGGGACTTTGTGGACCACTATCCAGGCTTCCCTTTCTGCAGAGACAGATACAGTTCCCCCCAGGAGGCTGGCGCTCTAGCTGCCCGTAGTTACAAGCTCACCCTCATGGCATCTGCTGAGTTTTCCCACTCTTTTGTCCTAAGGACTAAGTCAAATATTAGTATTCCAGACCCTATCCAGTTTTTCTGTGTTAAAAACAAATGGAATTAGCATACACCCTTAGGCTTTGAGTAATAAGAAGAGAGAGAACTGTGTAGAGAAAAGTCCAAACATTGTCAGAGAGGTTTCAACTCCTGCATGCCACCGAGGAGGGAACCAGCTGTCATGGGCTTGTTTTCCTATCCTCCCCTGACTGCTCTTTTTCCCTGCTAACTGAAGCAACTCGATTCTAAAAGGGGATGCCTTTATACTGTTCCCACAAGGCAGCTGCGGAGGCCAGGAGAGCATAAAGAGGAAACTGGGGACCCAGACGTTTCATTCACTCTCTCCTCTAGCCCTGTTTTCCTTACCGCAGCTATAGCACAGGTTATAGCAACCTGTGTTGATAGGTTATTATAATAACCTATTATTTTAATAAGGTTAAGTAATTAACCTTATTAAAGGTTATACTGTATGATATATACTTTTATAATATATATTATATATATACTGATCTTATCTTAATAAGATCAATAACAGGGATGCAGAGTGTGTCTAAAATTTAATCTGAAAATAGAAGAAGAAGCCTCCTATCTATTGGTGATAAGTATCTTATTCCATGTTTCCATTGGACCTCATATGAGAGTTCCTGGACACCGAATAAAATAATATATTTTGAATAATATAGCCACAAGAAATTGAGCCATAAAAATCCTTCGTTGCCTGTTCATGTGTTATGCAGGTATTTGAAAAGAGTATATATACAACTTACATGCATTATTGAACATGTATATAAAGAGCAAAACATTCTAGATTATGGACCAGAAGTAAGTTATCTACCATGTCCCTGGAGCATTAAATAACCAGTGATTTGTCAGAAGCCACAGCATAACATTTTTGGCATCCAAATGTATAAAAATATAATACAAAATAATCTTTAAGAGCCATGTTCAAATCTACTAACGAGGTGAATGAGGACTCACTGTTCTATACAATAAGAGGTTAGTGGTTTGGAAAGGAGATGAAGAAGGAAAGGTTAAACAATGATCAAATTTTACTGGCGCTCTTCATTCTAAATACATATTTGACAGCCAATACTGCATTTCCTAGCCAAAATTTTGTACATGAAAAAGACTGAAAACAATTATCAGTGTAAAACACTAATACTCCAGACCAACAGGCCGTGAATTGTAACTGAGATCACCATGCCAATATAATACGGGACAGACAGGGGTCTCCCACGGTGGTCTGCAGATGTCTGAAGGAGTCTGGTGTCTGGAAGCAAACAGAATGCTATCTTAAGACACTCTAAGCAGCAACACAGCTGTTGGTTCTTACCTACATACATATTTTTTAAAATGGAGTTAGAATAACATGATAAATGGCATTTCTTTAAGAACCTAAGTATATTTGGTTGGCAAGGGTGCTAGAGCTCATGGAACTCTTAAATTGTTTCATCTCAATGACAAGATGAAGGCCACGTATTGGACAAAACGTTATGTATTTCTCAAAACGTATTTAAGGACACAACAGATGGAAATTTTTAATATTGTTTTCCTTAGAAGACAAAAAAATGCCTGTTATCAGATATCATAATACAAACTACAATGATGTCAATTTACATGATCCCACAAGTACTGTATTCTAGTTTAAAAGACCTAATTTAACTGGGTCTGGTGATTTCAGCCCGTAATCCCAGCATGGATGAGAGAGACCATGGATGAAAATAAAAAATAAATAAAAACAAACTTCAACCATCAACCTATTTTGCAGGTGTTTGTGTGATTTTTGAACACATAACTTGTATTATTTCTACAAATGGGTATGCTAAACTATTTTTCCCCCTAAGTTTATGGTATTTGCCAACACAAAATAATGAAAATTTAAATTCATATATGACCTACATATGACTCCTTATTACCGACAAATTCATTCATTGGTTTGAACTCAAGTTTTACAAAGAAGAGTATGAAAATATTTCTCCCTACATCCAATTGCTTACAATTTGCAAATGGATATTTAATTATCACTCTTCAAATATAACACAAAATTTGAAGTAATAATATTGTTACAAACAAGGTTGTTTTTCTAAAAGACAAATGTTTATGGCTCTTTTATTTTATGTCTGACTTCCCAATGAGGACTAATGACCCTCTTGTCTTCCTTCTATCTTCCTGATCACTTTGCAAAGGGACCAGTTAGAAAGAGATACATAATAGTTTACTTTGGCACAACGGTGCCGTGAAAGCCCACCACAGTCCTGTTACCAACCTACCTCAGCAGCAAAGGACAGGATTACCAAGTATCCAGGATATGGATTGGGTTCTACAGCTATGCTAAATCCCAGATCTAGGGGGATGTACTAGGAGAATCATGATCTTGAGGTCATCCTAGATTGGTTAATGATCTCCAGGCCACACTGAGCTACTTAGTTTGAGATAATATGTCAAAGTAATAAGTAATATACTTGTGTTCTCAGAGCTATGGCTTTTCTGTATTGAAGTTCACTATATGCACATCACCCAGCTCTACTTGTTATCTTCTGAAAACTGTAAATTGGAGACAATATGAAAGCATCGGTACTACACCTACTGTATCTCAGTAATACTTTGCCCTTTATTTCTGACTCAGAAACCTTGGGTTTATTACCAGTATCTGTAAAACTAACAGGCGAACCCACTGGTTTGAAAACAGGCCATATCTTATTTCTCTAAATTAATCCAATCTAAGCTTGAAAAGACAATCAGGAGTGTGATAACACGTATTCAATGCAACGTCAATGGAATAGCTACTACAAAGAAAATAACCACAGTACACATGATAAATGACAAACTACTAGAAGAGAAAGAAGAGGTTTCTTCTGCAAACCTGAACTCAGCCATCAAAGAAAGATGTATAAATATGTTATGTTTTACAATGACTTCTGTATTAGATGTAAGTCTGTATTAGATTTTTCTAAAGAAAATCCACACAGAAGTTTGATAAGGTTAACTCATTGGTACCTTTTGTAGAAACCTCTCATGATTATAGATGTCTTAACTTTCTCTGGGGTGGAGAAATCATTTGTCTCCTATGTAGGAAGATGCTGTCTTTCTAGTTTAAATGGGAACCTACTTTCAATAGATTAAAATATTGTCCTCATTAAGGTAGAGGCTACGATAATGACCTATTTCAAGACAGAAACATTTGGGGAAATAAAAACTGCAATCCAAGACACTGAAATATTTCACTTAATTAACCAAAACTGGAAGGTAAAGTCCAGTCAAGAAATGGAAGGACATACCATCCTCAGAAGAGTAACAGCTGTGGAAGCCCCAACAAGGTAATCGCCATGTAATTTAGAAAATGTTCCACAAGGGAAGGGATGTATGCAAGCCATCCCAGGACCAGAGAACTTGAGGTTATCAGCATTCAGGAACTATTCTGGATCAGGTACTCCACTCTCCTACCTGTTCACCTATAACCTCCACTTTATATCTCATCCCCAGTATCGCATGCTAATACCAATATCACAATACAAAGCACAACTCAATTTTAAAAGTCTCGTGGTCTTTAAATTTATCATTTCCTAAAATTTCAAGTTTTCTTTAAAATCTAAATATCCCCTAAGGGCTATGGTTAAAATATATATTAGATAAATAAATAGATGCATAGATAGATAAATAAATAAATGAATGGATTAGATAGATAAATAGAGTAGATAGACAGATGATAGATATAAATAGATAGATATATAAAGAAATAAATTGAATGTTTCTTATTCCAGGATGGAAGACCCAGAGGATAGGAATAATAAGGTCAGAACAAAACCAAAACCCAGCATAGCTTCAGTATCCAATGTCTGGGATTAGATACTCATGATCTCCTGGGCTCCAAAGGGCTTGGGCAAGCCCAGATTCTCTGGATCTGACACATGCAACACACACATACACTTATCTGGTAGGCTCAGACAGGCTCCATTTCACACCTATTATTGTTCCTGGTGATCATTCCACAGACATGGTATCTCCGATACCCCGGTTTCCATTACAACTGAGTCTGAGATTTCCGCAGTAGCCTCTCCCAGGCTCTATTCATGAACTCTGACCCTGCCACATGGTGGCAACGCTCAGCTTCTCCCCATGGCCCTTTAATCCCAGGGTCTTCACTGTAACCTGAGACTGTACCTTCACCAAGAGTCTCCTGGCATCTCTTCAGGAACTACATTCCAGCAACATGGTGCTGAGCCTCGGTTCCTCCTCATGACCTCTTTGTGTCTTTAAAACTTGTACCATGTGAGAGATTTATACATTACAAAGTTCAGTTGACAGCTTGCTGCAGCCTTGTCTACCTAGAGCCGTAGCTTCTGGCTGTGGCCCCAAGAAAACTCTTCCCTGTAACTATTTCTTTCCCTGTCAAGGTGGACTGTGTACTCTCAAGCAGCCAGAAAAAAATACAGGTCTTATTTAAGTTTGCTTCTACCAAGAATTTGGTCATATCCGCAAGAGAAAAACCAAAAATACTTGCAATAGATTCAGATTACCCAAAAAAATGGAGGCATCTTGAAATTTCAGGCTAGTAAATTTCTACCATATTACATAGAAAATATAAACAATTCGATGTTCTCAGGAGCATTGACATTACAATGAACCAGATGAGCTCTTAGAACTCTGTACAAATTACACAATTATGGCATGAGCTAGTTATTACTTTATGACAGCGATGCTAGGCAATAATGTTTACTCTATGTTTATTGACATTCTGTACAGTATACCAAAATGTAAGGTATATTTGTATGTGTGTATGTGTGTGTGTATACAATACATATATGTGCACTGTGTGGTGTGTACAAGTATGTATGTGATATGTATACCTTCTATTTATGATTTAGTTAACAAATATTTACTGAGTCCATTTTTCTGTGTTCAAATTAACTGTAAAGGATGAAAAATAAGATATCAATCTGATTATAAATATGATTCCTTCACTTGACCTCAGAAGCCTCAACCCATAGCTGTTGGGGAAGTTTATTTTTACTTATGTTTGAAATTGTTTTATGCACTGTTGGGTGAGGGGCCGTCTGGGGTGTTCTGTCTTGTCTGCAGGTGTTGGATTTCTGTGGGGGTTGTTTAATTGCTAACGATCTGCATGTGCTATCAGTAGAACACCTGAGGAGTTCTGAAAGAATAGAAACACCTGAGCGCAGATGCTCGGGCTTCCACTTCTGAAAATGCTTCCTTATCCGTCATGCTGAAATATCAGCAGCCCAGCTACTACACATAGCAGTCTACTTTCCAAAAGGAGTTGAGTTCACTTGCTGATCCCTGCCTTGGTAACATGTTTTCAGCTAAAGGTTCTATCTGTTCCCCCCAGGAGTCCCCTCCTAACCTGAAAAAGCATTCCCTTTCTTTTCCTCATTTTGTACAGGATAAAAGCAATTTGTAGTGGTTAAGTAAATTGCTAAAGATATTATCACTAAAAATAGTTGGAACTGGCTTGAACCAAATTCTATGAAAGTTCAGAATTGGCACATTTTGTTAGATTAATTCCCTTAAAAAGAGGAAGGAAATTTAGAGAGTTGAAGAAAGGTGAATGGCTCCAAATGAGGTAGCTTGAAGCTCATGAGTGTCTTTAAAACTGAAAGAAAATAACCTTGGGAAATAGGAGAAAAGCATTTCTATGTACCAGAACAACGCCAGAGTATGTACTAACACTCATGGCAAAATTTGAACAAATAGAAGAATAATTATCCCCCTTTTTTATTTCTTTGAAAATGTGTTGATTGGAGTCATTACTTGGGAAAAAAAAAAAGAAAAAAGAAAGGAAGAAATAAAAGCTGAGGAGCCTGTTGTAGTGTCACACACCCACAGCTGTGGCACTTGGGGCTGAATAAAAGACACATCAGCCCAGTGCCGAACGGTCAGCCTTGAAAGCATACATATGAGTAACATTGTACAGACTGATCAGGCTGTTCTTAAGAATACACATGTACATATATGTGTGTGTATATGCACCCATATATGGACATATACATGCATGCAATAACTAATGGAAAAGGAGGCCATCAATTGGAAGGAAAGTGAGAAGGGGTATATGGCAGGATTTGGGGAGAGGAAAGTGAAGGGAGACATGTTGTAATTATATTATAGTCTCAAAAAGAAAAACAGATACTGTATTTTGAAGAGACCACTTCAGAAGGCCAATTTGTTTGTGCGTCTGTTTCTTACAAAAGAGAGGAGGAGGCAGTTGAAAATGTTGCGGGGCTGACGTCATAATTCTTGGCTAAGATTTCATAATGTAGTTGCAGGGAATGGTCTCCTGAAAATGTAGCCATGCGCAGGCAGCTGCTGCAAACTGGAGGCAGACCCCTTTAGAGACCGTGTCACATACAAAGGAGGCCCACGGAAGAGCACACACTGGCCTGCAGTAGCCCCCAGGGGTGACGGCCATCATGCACACCCACAGTGGTGAAGTTGAGGGCTGTGTTTCAGAGCACATCTAGAGTTCAAAACTTGTCACACTTTAAAATAAGCCATTAGGGATAATTGGCTAAATACAGGGCTAGCCATTGACTCCAGGGAAGCCAGTTGGACTCTGCACTCAAAACAGAACTAGAAAAGACTGAGACACAGCTTGACAAATAGCTTTGTTTTGGCCTGACAAATATCTTAATCTTTTCAGGAAAAGTTAGATCGATCAAGGAAAACATTCCAGTTTTTACATTTATATTTTAAAATTAGCAATTTTGCTAGCTGGGGGAAAGCCCATGAGGTCCCTATTCTACACAAGGAATTGCAGGCAACTACAGACTGCTGAGAGCCATAGAAATAGTCTTCCCTGGGGAAGACTATTGGTTATACAATGCCAAATGGTGAGCCATGAATACAAAGTACAAGTAACATAATACAGAATAAAGTACTTATATTTAGGACTATATAAGTACATATGTCCATGTAGCAACAATTCAGGAAAGAAGACGCCACGGAATTTGGGAGGGTTGAGAAGCAGGAAGGGAGAAATGAGGCAATTCTGTTATAATCTCAAAAAAAGAAAAAGACAAAGAATTGTGAAAAGTTCTGCTATTTGATATAAATTATATTTAAATATAGAGATGAGGTGTGGTACTGTATGCTTTGTTTGCACGTTTTAATATAATACATTGTAATCTTTTCTGGGTTTGCATTTATTTGGATGTTCTTGTCTATGTGTGTATGTGCACCCCACATAAGTGCAGGAGCCCTGGGGGTGCAGTAGAGGATATCAGATCCTCTGATGTTACAGTTCCAAGGATTTGGGAGTTTATAGACAGATATGGTGTGGGCTAACCAAACTCAGCTCCTCCTCAAGAACAGAAACTGCTTTTAACTATTGACTAGCTCTCCAGCACAGAGAAAATCTTATCTTTTTTTTTTAACTTTTAAATTAGGGTCTCCCCCCCCTCCCTCTCTCCCCTTCATCCTTTCTTTCTTTCTTCCTTCCTGCCTTTCTTTCATTTACTTGAGACAGAGTCTCTCTATGTAGCCCTGTCTTGCATGAACCTTGCCATGCAGCAGATGCTGGCATCAAACTTACAGACATACATGTGTCTTTGCCTCTAGACTACCGAGGCTAAGGTTGTGTGCCACAACTCCTTTTAGTTCATTTAAGTTTATTTTGCGTTGTGTGTTTGTGTATGTGAGTGTGAGCATCAGAGGACTCTAGCCCGTATAGAAGAATCTGGGGACAAAACTCTGATCCTCAGGCCTGGGTCCAAGTGCTTTAACTTCCTGAACTATCTCGCCAGTCCTATGCCATGGGATTTCAAACACTGTACTATTATAATATGCACAACATTTGAAGTAAATCCATAATTCATAAGTAGCACTGAGGAAGATTCTTTCACCGGAGTAGAATAGCTTACTTAGATGAAAGGAGTAGCCAAATGAGAAAAAAAAAAAAAAAAAGAAAAGAAAAGAAAAGAAAAGAAGCCCCCAACAGGAGTAGAGATTGGAAGGAATCTTCAAATCTGTTTAAAAAACAAATGTTAAAACAAGAGCTACACCATAAAGTGAAACTGCTAAAACAATGAAAAGGTGTACTTCATACAGCTGAGCATATAGTTAGCGATGATGTCACGAGACATCATGAATGTGCCAATAAAAGAACTGCAGCGCTTTTAAACCACGTGGACCCGTCTAAGAGTTCACACGGAACATTACCCTACTGGAAACCCGAACCTTCAGGAAGCTAAAGATGTGTTCAGAATTGTCTGCACTTGTCATCTGTCATTTGATGCTTAAAGGCAGATTAGTCTGAAGTCTGTCTCTTGTTCCCCCTTCTAGAACTGGTATTTTATTTATGTGCTGAATGCTGAATAGGAACATTTACCAAGATCTTCTTTATGAAATGATGTCGTGATACGAGAAACACACAGATTCACATTTACAACTCTATGTATAACACACACACACACACACACACACACACACACACACACACACTCAGTGCACTGCATTGCACAGACTCTCTATTGGTCATAATTCCCCTGTCTGAAATAAAGAGAATCACAGTATATGGAGTCTTGACTATTTCCTAGAAGATAGGTCAAGAGGATTACAGAAGAGTTTGCAGCTGGCTAGAGTTACATAGAGAGGTCCTGTGTAGAAACAACAACAACAAAAAAAAACATAAAACAAACTAGGAGGCGAGGATGAAGAGAAAGAGGGGGGAAGGGCAAAACAAAGAAAAGCAAGAGGGAGAGGAGGGGGAGAAGAGAATAAAAATATTTTTGAAAAACAGACAAAATTGGTTCAATACATAAAGAAACTAATCTTACAGTGAGAATTTAAACGTACTTTAGGATTGGCTGTGTCAGATCCTTTCACAACCTCATCGAGTCTCAACCCAAAGCTAGAAATTAATGTGCAGAGCTGTGTGTCAAATCCAGACCAGAGAAAGAAGATAAACTGTCTTCCCTCACAAGACTACCCAGAGGGGGAAAAAAAAAAAAGTCCTAACCAATGGCCTAATGGATAAGGGAAATATGTAAAACTAATCTCTCGTCTTCCCTCAGGATTTACTTTCGATGAATGGAAAAGCGTTTCCACTGAACAGACATGAGTGCTCCCACTGGAGGTGGGAGTTGTTTGTGCTGTGTGGACCGGTGCTGAACCTGTCAATTAAAAAAAAAAAGGCAGGATGGAGTCAAGAAACTGAAGACTGTATCAGTCTCCTTAGGTCATGTCGACACATTTTCTTCTTTGGTCTATAATCTACTGTTCATTGGAGCATTCGCGAGCTTCCCCAAGTGGACTCACCAGAAACACTTCTCTTTATGCACAGATTAATGTAGGCGTTACACACAGGCTGGAGGAAGGCGGTTTCTGTTTCCATTGTTTAGAGGTTGAAGGCAGTCCACTTAACAAAAGGCATCAGTAGACTTTATTCCGAGAATAGCGACCGAAGTCTAGAAAAAGGAAACGCCTTCAGATACATTTAGAGATGAAAAGACAAAATTAATGTCTGTTTAGAAGTGTTGTCTCTCGCATGGGTGAATCTTAGCACAGCGGTCAGGACCTGTCTGTCACATACACAAGCATCTTTTGAAATTTGATTTCAAAATACAAGGGGAAGTCCTAATTGTTAACGAAAACACAGGTTGAGTGCTCGTAGCATTCCCTCTGGCCACAGACAGCATCCTATAATCACAGGGCCCGTCATGCAGCTCTTCCTACCACTGGTCTCATCTCCGCTGCTGCAGGAGGAACTTGCTAGGTACTACACATTCCTCTTTCCTTACCTGATCCATTTGCTAGACTTTTCACTGGTTTCGAACTCGTGAGTTCCTATTGATGCAAGACCCAGTTGGTATCACCCTCGCTGTAAGACTTCCTTTGGAAGCCCTATGGACTTTACTGTTCCTTCTGGCATGTTCCTTAGCGTCTTTATTATATTTTGAGAGGGAGGGGTACTTGCAGAGATCAGAGGACAGCCTGAAGGAATTAGAACTTTCTGTCTTCCGTGTAGGCTCTAGGGATCAAAGTCAAGTCATCTGGCTTGGCGGTAGGCCTGTTGACTCGTCTAGTCAGTTCCTGTGCATATCCTTAATATTCTCCCAAGAACTATAATGTCCTTCCCATGCTTTAAGGCTTCTTGCATTTTCCAATTAGCATCTAGTGTAAAATAACTACAAGGAATATCCAAACTACAAAAAAAAAACCCAAGAAAAGACCATTAATGATCTTAAATGAAACATTATGATCTAGTATTTTAGGTAGCGTCTATAAAATTCACACTGTAGGATACAAATTAATAGATGATTAATTTTGGGTGCTTATCTCAGCATGTAGAGGATCTAAAAGTGAGGGCAAGCTTAGATTCTAGTTGTTTTCAGAAACTAAATATTCACTGACATAATTCTCCAAGTTGTGGATCAGGTGCCTAATTGTCAGAAACATGGAGAATTGAAAATTTGCCTGTCACCCCTGAGGAGAAGTAATCAGTTAAATTTTTTCTCCCCTTCACAGAACCAGAAAACATAATGGGATATCCCACAGAGCAGAGAGGTAAAATTGATGCTAGACATTATTGTTCCTTCTAAGAAGAAAGAAGAAAAAAGAAAAAAATACAGTAAAGAATCCAATCCTTTTACTTTATAGTAGATCGATCACTGGACTCAATTAAAAGAAAAACAAAAAAAACCAAATATTGTTGGAGGCCAAATAACATCCTTTTCAACTTGGATATTTGAGACTATTAATGTGAAATTAAAGAAAGCTAGTTTGATGCTAAAGGGAATTCTGAGGTTATAAAATACTAATTTGCTGCATGGCTTGGGAGAGTCAATACCATCATCATGTTCCAGTGTTAGAAGTGATTCACATGCTGATCTAAACAGCAGAGACCATAAATATAGAAGCCACCTTTCCATCTGGCTGTATTTAATTTTCTAATGATGCTATTCTTTCACAACACCTAAAGGGGCCCCTAGTCCACAATACCTCTCCAATGACAGTACAGAGATCTGTGAATTACTGAGCAGCTTTCTTCTCTATTGAAATCTAAGTAATTATTTGGAATCTTGCAGTCTTGTTAATCTCTAGGAAATATATCTGACTCACAGACAAAGCTGAAATCCAGGGAGAAAGAGAGAGAGAGGAAGAAGAAGGGAAAGGGGAGAGGAGAGGAGAGAGGGAAGGGAAGGGAAGGGAAGGGAAGGGAAGGGAAGGGAAGGGAAGGGAAGGGAAGGGAAGGGAAGGGAAGAGAAGAGAAGAGAAGAGAAGGGAGAGGGAAGAGAAGAGAAGAGAAGGGAGAGGGAAGAGAAGGGAAGGGGAGGGAAGGGAAGGGAAGGGAAGAGAAGAGAAGAGAAGGGAGAGGGAAGAGAAGGGAAGGGGAGGGAAGGGAAGGGAAGGGAAGGGAAGGGAAGGGAAGGGAAGGGAAGGGAAGAGAAGAGGGGAGAGGGAAGAGAAGGGAAGGGAAGAGAAGAGGGGAGAGGGAAGAGAAGGGAAGGGGAGGGAAGGGGAGGGGAGGGAAGGGGACAGAAGGGAAGGGGTAGGGAGGGAAGAGGAGAAGGGAGGGGGAGAGGAGAGGAAAGTGGGGGAGAGGGGAGGGGAGGGGAGAAGAGAGGAGAGGAGGAATAAAGGAAAGTTACTGTCTACTCCAGGCAGACCTCAACTATGAGGTCTCAAAACATGAGGTTTTCCCTGCTTCTGTATCTCAAGTGCCAGGGTGACAGATGTGTCCCTCCAATGCTTCCTAGTCTCTATAAGTGACTTTTTAGTCACTTCTAATCTAAGTGAATAATACAGAAGTCATACACACATACATTAACATTGGAAATCTTCTGAATTTATTTTCTTTTACTGCTTATGGTTTGATTATGGTTGAATTTCCCAATGGAATGAATGTTCAATTTTAAGGACTGAAATATTTTCTTTAAAAAAAAAAACTTGGTTCTGGGTTTCTTTGTCAATGTCATATTTAATGTTCCTCAAACTAGTTCCATTACAATGAAATGGCTGTAAAGTTCAACTAAGATAATAGATTTAGAAAAGTCCCGCTTTCAAAGGTCAACTGACACCATCACAGGAAAATAAGAGTAGGGGAGGGGGTATCTTCATCATCCCAACACCAAGAGAGAGCAATCACCTACACGAAAATGAAGATGCCACATGAAATTAGATGCACTAGCTTCATATTGCTCTCTCAAAACATTTATAAAAATAAAAATTACAAAATGTAAAGGGCTGGAGAGGTGGCTCAGTGGTTAAGAGCACTAACTGCTCCTCCAGAGGTCCTGAGTTCAATTCCCAGCAACCACATGGTGACTCGGAACCGTCTGTAATGGGATCAGTGCCCTCTGCTGGCATGCGGGTGTACACGCAGATAGAGTACTTTAAAAAAATAAAATACATAAATCTTTAAAAAAAAATAAGTAAAGATAAAATGTGACCTGGATGAGACCCAAATAGTGTGAAGTGAAATAAACTATTTAACAAAGGGAAGGATGTTTTATAAAACAGCTGGTTCAAATTTCAAAGATATTACAGAGAAGTTTCTTAGAAATAACAACAAAGCTGCTTTCCAGGACACAGAAAACCCCAGAAGAGGTGAGGAGGAGTGAATAGAACCCAAGAACGTAGTTGATGATAAGTTGAGTTTCTGTAAAAAAGATTAAAAGTAAATGAGACAGGACTGAGTGTCAAGGTAGAATGCCCCATAGATGGAGAAGAGTTGAATCTTTAGCTTTGAGCGTAAAGGCAGTAAGGATTTTGTTATCTCTTTTTAAAAGATATTTATTTCTTAAATTATTGCCTATTTGTGTGTCCATACATGTGTGTGTGGACATACATAAATGCTGAGGCATGGGAGAAGAACCAGAGGACCTCTGCGCTTCCAGCAAAGTTGCTAACATTTACTAACAGCCTAAAAGCTGTGACCAAGACAAACCCCCAGAGGCTCACTAATCCAAATGTTCCTGAATTTTAACGGAAGTTTTATGAAAAGAAAAATGCTTTCTGCTTTTTAATTTCAAGAACCCAGAAAGAAGGAAAAGCATGGATCCTATTGAGGAGATGGTTTCTATAAGTGATGTCGGAATGCCGATCATGATTTAGAAAATCAAATAGAGTCTTTGATGAGAACAAAATAACTTTAAACTGATTTAAAAGCTGAAAGCATAGGATACCACGAATTGTCACAATCAGCCCAGTGTCACCTACAGGTGAAAGTAACAAGTCCCAAAGTCTCACCATAGGATCACAAGTATTTATTGTGGTAGAAAGACTGCCCTGGAGCATATCCCCACACTATTATACAATGAATGGTTCTAAACAGCATGATCCAGATTTAACATAACCAAGAAGAAAGATATGCAAACATGCTATGTACTGGAAATAATGCAAAGGAATGCTACGTATGAATATATCACCAAAAAAAGATAAACTCACTTAAGTCTTGAAGAAGACATGGTTAAAAATTAAAATAAAATTTCCCTCGAATGTGCTATATACTATGGACATACTTGAGAAATCAGGGAAATCCAGGTATCGTGAGATAAAGTAAACGGGCAATACTGTCTTTTTATGAACTGCTAGACATTTCTGTGAAATATTTAAAGGTTAGAGCAGTAAGAGGTGGATCAGCACATTTTCATATCAAGTGGCTTAGGAATGCGGTTGTCCTAAATTTAGGGAATTAAAAATAAAGAAATGATACTTGGGCTGGAGATATGGCTCAGGGGTTAAGAGAACTGTCTGCTTTTGTGGGTTTGGTTCGCATCATCCACACAGAAGCTCCTACCTGTGCATAACCCCAGTTCTAGAGGATCAGATCCCTTCTTCTGAACTCTGTGTGGGGACGGCTTCATGCACGTGGTGTTCAGAGAAAACTACAGGCAAACACTCATACACATAGAGCAAAAATAAAGAAGTATTTTTTTTTTTTAAAGAGAAAAGAGTCTCCATGTGTTTGGATTCAAAGAAAAAATCTTCGAGGGTTTTCCTAGATCTCAACTGCTGCCTTCAACAATGAAAACCTGTAAGCATCTTCCTCAGGGTCGCACAGAATAAGGACCATAGCCTGTGAGGGACACGGTAGGTATCAGCTCTCAAAGTGTCCGTGTTCCCATCCTGAGAACAGCGGCTGTCAGCCACTGTGAGGTTAAAGGCGCTTTTGTAGATGTGACTGAGTTAAGAGTATAGATTATCTGGACGGGCCTGATTACATTCCCGGGAGCTTTCCACACAAGTGGAAGGTAATGAAGTGAGTCAGAGGTGACTGTGTTCTGGTCCCTAGCCGCAGGGTGCTGTGCGCAAGTATCACAGAGAAAGTCCTGAAGATGGGGGTACCCACAGAGACAGGCAGCAAGGAGACAAAGGTTGTGCACAATACTGTAGCCTACGGAGTTGCATTTTAGCGACAGTAGAATAAACAATGAGAGAACAGAAATGCTGTGCTGGCCGCTCATACCTGGTTTTGTTGTTTGTTTGTTTGTTGTTGCTGTTGTTGTTCAGATATACCATGCTGGATGTCTTATTTAGCACACTGCAGGACCATTCATTTGCATTCTTCCCAACCACTAGTCTAGGCAGAATGGGTTGCTTGATGTGCAGCCACAAAATCTGACCTACCAAGAAGACAGACGGGCAGCCTTGAGGCTGGCGTCACTGTGGGTATGCTCCCTTAGTGGTTCTCAGGTGGAACCTGAGTTAGCTTTGCTGCTCCAAGGGTCCTTCGTTCATTTTTAAATATTAAGGGATGGTGGGATTCCCCAGGCAGTGGTGAAGAGAGGTTGAGCAGTGTAGTCAAGGCCAGAGGGAGAGGATACAAACTGTTCAGAGGAATGAGCAGTCTTTCCACCCCCCTCCCCCATGAAAGAGCCCTTGTCGTATTGTGCTTATTTGAAAATGATGCTTTCTCTGTGTGTTTGGGTATTCTTATACGAACATGACTTTTAAGAACTGTTGTTTTTCTTTCCAAATTAAATTAACTCATTTAGATAATAAAACCTTGAGATGGGTGTCCCTGATATTTTAAAGTACAGTTCTGTTTTAATTCTGTATTCTGTATGAAATTCATATTTCTCCATGGTTTTGTTTACATGATTTTCTTTTTCTCACTTTATTCTCTCATACAATGTATACAATACATCTCGACACCCTCTCCTCCCCTCCCTCCTTACCCTCAGCTTCCCCATCTCCCCTCACACCCAGATCTACACCCCAATCGCCACCCGCAAACATCCAAGCCCCGCTTCTCCCAAGAAAAGAACAGTTCCCCAGGGTTACTGCTCAACCGGGCTTGGCATAGCAAGATGGAACAAGACCAGACACCAATCCCTACATCAATGCTGGGCCAGACAACCAGGCAGGAACAAAACGGGTCCCCAAGGGCAGGTCAAAGGGTCAGAGACTTCCCCCATTCCAGACTGTAGGAGTTTTTCAAGAATACCAATCCAGACAGCCATAAGATGTATTTCGGGGATCCTACAGGTTCCGTGTCTGTCCCTTCTGTCTCTGTGGGCCCCTAAGAATGATAGTCAATTGACCAAGTGGGGCTTGTTCTCCTGGTGTCCTCTGACCCTCTGGTGTCCAGCCCCCCTCCTCTCCCTTTCCTGCACAATGTTTGGCCCTGGGCCTCTCCATCTGCTGTTTACCTGCTTTTCTAATTCCCATTTCTAATGTCCCATGTCTCTCCTTAGAACAGAAACAGACATCCTTTTCTGTTTGAAGGGATGCGTTGGAGCTGGGGCTAAAACAGAAGTTGGAGACCCCGTCTCTCTGTGTGCCAAGACTTGATTTCAGTCAAGCCACAGAATAAATCGACACACGTTACTGATGATGGAATTGTTTTGACCCAAACAAGTCTAAGAGATAATTTATTAAATTAAAAACCACTTAAAGTTAGGCCTCTGGCTGGCTTCATGCGTAAACATGCTTTAGATGAGGAAGGGACTTGCCGGTCAGCACGGAGACAATCGGAGGCCAACTGCGTTCCGTGTAACTTCACGAAGCCCGGGTGTGTGTATGAATCTGCTGCAACCATCTTCAGGGAAGTCTACACAAAAGTAGGCTGAACTTACATAAAAATTAAACTTGTGGTGGCCTCAATGTGAAAACTAAAGTTATTTGATATTTATTTGTTTCTTTGTTTCTTTTGTATTGAATGTCCTGTCTTGACTTTCTGTTTCTCTTTTCTATCTCTCCCCTCCCCCCCTTGAGAACTCAAGGCTCTGGCTCATCAGTTCCTTGGTGGTTATCTGAAAAGCACTATGTGTTGCTCGGAATCACGAACTTCAGAATGGATTTGAAGGTGAGGTTCTAGTCTAGGTACATTACATGAATATTAATGCAGCCTCTTCTACTTCTTTTTTTTTTTTTTTATCAATTTTATACTCTGTCTTCATTAAATGGAATTTTAAATTCTCCACAGGGCCCGAGTCTTCGAGTCATCTGTGTACTTCATTCGATTTTTGTTTTGTTTTTGTTTTTGTTTTGAAATGAGATGCTGTATTCTGTAAGGAATTCTTGCACTGTATGTTGATGGCAATTTCATTTCTCCCTTCTCTTACTTAATCCCCCTAAGGGTTTTCTTTGTCTGCACAGAAACGGCAAAACGAAAGAGACTTATTCTCTGAGATCAAGTCAAAAAGTGCCCAGTTGGTTCCTCACGGCCTGGTGTTCTGCTAATGGGAGAAAAACGCCAAGTGGAAAAGAGATTATGAAAAGGAGTGAGAAATTTATAGAGACAAGATGTGCCAGACAACGGAACATAAAAAAAAAAGAGCAGATAAAAAAGACCAGAAATGCGAACGAGGAAGACTCGGAATGGAGGGTTTGCAGTGAGGACTCCCTGCTCCAACAAATCGTTATCCGCAAGTCACGTGATTAAAAGGCCCCCCTGAACAGACTCTGGGGTTCCAATACCTTGGCAGAGATGGAGAGCGCATGGAAACTATCCTCTGATACCAGGCAACAATGAAAAAAAACATCAGGCCACCTCAGCTATGGGGAGACATCATTGCCCGCAGACTTCATGGAGGGACTGCTCTGGATTCCTTCTTGCAGGACATTTCATTTTGGATAAATCATGCTTAACTTCACCTTTCTTTTCTATTTATGTTGGGATGTTACAGAAATAAACACATTTTTTTTCAATTTATCCCCCCACCACCCCTTGAGCACTTTCTAGTAACCAATTCATTTTAGTCCAGTGACTTACCTCAAATCCCTGCCACCTTCTATGTGATTTATCCATCTAGTGCCGATTCATTCAATCTTTCCTTTCTTTAAAGTTTTATGTGCTATTTTTAAACCCTTGACTTTTGTAAGATCTTCACCAAGTGTGCTTAGAGCAGCCTTGTCTTATTTAGAAGTTAACAGTCCTGGGTTTGGTCTGCTGTTCTCATGTATGTGTGTCTACACTTAGATCAAAACTTCATGTATATGTGCATGTGTGTGTGTGTGTGTGTGTGTATTTCCTAATATTTTATCTAGTACATCATTAACCAAATATCCTTGAGACCCTGCTTTTTGGCAAGCATTATTCAGTATAGTAAATATACAGGGACCTGGACATTGCGATGCCTCCTCTCTTGGAATTATGATACATGCTACATACTTTTCTCTGCCACACTTAATAGCAGACTGATCAAAATTGCTGGAGAAACTGCAAAGCACTAGCCATTTAATGTTCTGTTCTTTACTTTGCCATAGCAAATTTAGAATATGTATTTCAAACACATATGTTACAGTATAAACAAGAAATATCCACTGTAGCTTCCTGCATTTGAATACATATTCACTAGCTGGTGCTACCTCTATCAGAGGCAGTGGAAGTTGTGGGTCATGGGGTCTGACTTCTGGACACAGACTTCTAGATGTAGGATTTTGAAGGTTCCATCTGGGTGTATTTCTAGCCTAAGCTCCCTGCTCCTGATTGTCTCTCTGATTCCTGTCTGTGTAGAGATGCTTCCGACATCTTGAAGAAAATATAGTATTAGGAAATACAATATTTGGAAAAGGTTTAGGAAAATATGCCAGCTCAGCCTCCAAATCTTAATATGGATTTGGTTGAAATTCTGACTTGATGGCTTGAATTTTACGTCTCCCACACAGGTGATATGTATATGATGTCATATATAACAACAGCATTGCCAACATGTTCCGGGCGCCATGTTTGGTGCTTTTGAACATACTTACATCTATAAAAACACCCTGTGTGCCTTATTCTATGTATTCTTAAAGATTTATTTTATTTTTTATTATGTCTGTGGAGAGGAGAGCAGGGTTGTCCCTCTACGTAAAGGTGCCTGCAGAGGTCACAGGCATCAGATGCCCAGGCTGGAGTTAAAGGAGGTTATACCACATGAGTGTTGCGCAAGTTTATTTTCAGTTGTATTTAAAATAATTGTTTTATGCACTGTTAGGTGAGGGGCTGTCTACAGTGTTTTGTATTGTCTGCAGGTTTTGATTTATGTTGGGGAAGGTGATTGCTTACAATCTGCACCTGAGGAATTCTGAATCAATAAAAACACCTGAGCTCAGATGCTCAGGGTTCCACTGTCAATTGAGTATGGGGTTGGCCAGGACAGTGGTTCCCTGAGGTCTGACAGAGTTTGCACCTATGAAAACACCTCTCTGTTGTCCTGTTTGCTAAGCTGCCACAGCAATGTACAACTCCATGTGAGTGCTGGGAACAGAACTGGGGTCCTGCAAGAACGGTGTGTACTCTTAACCGGGAGGTCATTTCTCCAGTTGCTCACAATATTGTCCATTTTTTATAGTGAAAACTCTATAGAGTTAGGTTTCAACCTAAAGAGTTACTCTTTCTAGACATCTAGTATAGAATTCATCAAGTCACATGGTATACTTATTACTATAAAATAAGTTTTATGTTAGATTACTCGGCTAGCTGTAGGCTATGCAAATGTGTTGAATATCTTTAAGAAGGGCTTGCTCAGCTGTTCCATTGGTTAGGCATATTAAATGGATCTTCAACTTACGATGCTTTCAACTTAGTGGGTTTATTGGAATGTAAACTTGTAAGTTGAGGAATTTCTGTTTTGAACATTTGCAGAATATACTTGTGAAATTTATGCCACAAATCCTACCAGCCATCCTTGAATCAGATGAGGGGTTAACATTCATTAGGACTGTCTCAAATTCTGCAAAGAACTTTTAATTGTTCTCAATTTAGATAATCATTTCCAGTTCAAACCTTGCTTGAGGCTCTACCAAGATAGAGGCAGCTTTCCTTGGAAAAGGACACCTGTTCTTTAGGGAAACTGTTCAGTAGAGTGGCAAAGGAAATTTCCAATTGAAAATAAGAGATATTTCACAGGTGTTTTCTCAGGCTCCCTGTGAGGATCTGACTGTTGTTTTATAAGGAAATGATATGAAAATTCTCTTTTAAATGACCTCTAAGAATCAGAGTCACAGAAATGCAAACTTCATTATGTTTTCTAAGACCCGACATCAGGGTTAATCTAGGGAAGGATTTCAACTCTAATTTTGGCAAGCATATAGTGCAAAACAAGTAACAACACGAAAGGCAAAAAGAATATTTACATTAAGTGTACATTAAGTGACACAGATCTAAGGGAGTTTCCAGACTGGCGAGTGCGCCGGTGAGCTGCAGACTCAGCAACATTTTGTAAGTAGGTCCCTTCACACAATTGACTCTCTTTACACGAGGCAGATGGGGGAACAGGAAAGCACGTCGGAATTGACATTTTTTTTTGTTGAAATTTAATTGAAAAAGTTACAGAAGTGGGGTTAACGTGGGGAAGCAGGGCGGAAGTCATCACTTTCCACGGTTTTGTCACGTGCCCTGACCGCCTCCCAGAGAGCTCATTACCGCCGTGCCTCGACACCCCTTCACGATCGGGGCGAGGTGGACCTCATCGCCATACACTATTAATTTAGAGTGATGAGGTTGAAAGAGAGAAAAATGACTCTCTCAGCATTCCAGATTCATCTACAGTCGGTGGTGCCCTCGTTAGAGAAACATGACAGCTTGTCTTATTGTTTTCTATTCCCCTTCATTTTCTCACCTCCAGGGCTTCCGTGGAATATTTCAGATTAATTAGATGTGGTTTAGCAAATGACACAAAGGAGCAAAATGTCCGATGAGAAAAATTTCATCAAACGTCAAGCTTCATTCTGTTTAAACCTGGACACACTGGAGCAGCCTTAGTGTGTGTGGGATACTGAAAAACCTACCATCTTACCAACATGAAGAAAAATAGCGGTTCGCTTATTACGAAACGACACGGACATATGTTTAAGTAAACGTGACTAGAAAACATTATCCAGATAAATCCTGTGCTAAACTATCACAAATATATCCGAACCGACAAATCGAATTCATTCTTAATAAAACAATAAATGATCGGCTCATAATTTTTGCACCTTAAGATTTCAGCCTGAATAGACTATTATATCTTAAAGTCAAATATTGTTGCTGTATTTCATATATTGTCTTACATGAAGATCGTTTGGTTTTTTTTAAACAACTCAGAGCCAAAGAAGACAGGTAATGAATAAATCACTCACACCAGCCCACAGGAAAATGCAAGTTGCCTAGCCAATGTCTGAGGAATAAAAGCCAGATCCGTGTAGACATTAGAGGCTGGGGTAAACACAAGGATCCTGTAATATTTGGAGAGACAACTATTCACAGAGATGAAGCAGAAAGACAATTAAAACGGCTATGATCATATTTAGCATTTAATAACCCCCCCTATTTTCCACAAGAAAAACTAAAACCCCAACGCCTTACCTCTCACTTTACTAGAATCTATTTAAAATCTTTTATTTTCCTCAGTTCTAGAAACTTCTATATTGATATTCCATCATAAATTTGGAAACTTCCCACAGGAGCCTTATCTTCCTTCCCTGGAGTCTAGAAACTCCTGTTTAGGTAAGATTTAATTTTTCAAAAGCACCATAGTTCACTCGATGTGCACGCATGCATTCTGAGATGTCAGGGAGAAAAAATTTATATTTGCATGAACCTGGAGATTGGCATGTTCACACTTACATGACAAACACAGCTGACAAACACACCAGGCTGACGATGATGAGAAAAAATCTATACTATTCTTGCAGGAGAAAGCCTTTTTAAAGCACAAAACAGTATCTGAAATATGTGATCCTGTAGTTGAAGGCTGCTGTTGGGGCAGCTCAGCAAGGAAGACAAGGAGGCATATTTCATAACTGCAAACCCTGCCAGACCTCAGCAGAGGGAACCACCATCCTGGCCAGCGCCATACTCCATCCACAGTGGAACCTTGAGCCTCTGAGCTCAGGTGTTTTTATTCATTCAGAACTCCTCAGGTATTCTATTGATAGCACGTGCAGATAGCATTAGCAATCAACAATACCCAGAGAAACCCAACACCTGCAAACAGTATAAAAAGCCCTAGACAGCCCCTCACCCAACAGTGCATAAAACAATTATTTTATATATAACTAAAAATAAAAAAATATCATGGTCCACAATGCTAAATGTTTGACCTAAGGTAAGAAAAGCACATACAGGCCATTGAGCAAACACCAATTGCAATGATCGAGATGACAGATAGATACTAGACAAATGATCAATCCAGCAAAATAAAACCTTAAACTTTACATCCAGATCCATGCTTCTTACAGCATGGTGGTGCCCACAGAAATTTTTGAATATCCTTTAATTTTTCTTTCTTAAATGTAGAGACCATAGATGGGATTAGTCACATCAGATTCTGTCTTAAATACACACGTAATATCTCCAGTATGCAACTCTGTAACCCATAAAAGACAGAGCCTCACTGCCTTGTGGGAACTCTGTGCTGAACAGAGGGGCGTGCCACCTTAATGAACAGAATAGTTTGTATATGAGTGTAGGACCATCTACTGGAACAGGGCTGTTCCCTCAACAGCTACCTCCAGAAAGAAAACTGACTCTCCCTTTCCTAGCAGACATCACTTACCAATAGCGCCTAAGCCAGAAATGGGGCTACATGAATCCCTCCCTATGCTCCCCACTGTCCATGCTGGCTTGTAGCTGGTCTTCTATGCATAGTCACAGCTATTGTGCGTTCATTGAGTTCATGTAGGTACCAGGGCTGTCACATCCATCAATCACTGTTTTAGTGCAGACTTCAACTATCTCTGACTCTTACTATCCTTCTGATTCCATTTCCGCAACAATCCGTGAGCCTGGGGGGAGGGTGGGTGGAAGTTGGCGTATTACAGACGTTCCGTGTAAACTCCTAAGAAATCTAAATTTCAGTAACCAATGGTTTGTAGAAAACATTAGACATTGCAAAGAATCCATTTACTCAGGTACAAGTCTGTATTGTTACTAATGCCTAGGGTGTGTTTTAATATGATTCTATTTCCAGGTTTATTCCTCTAAACTTAGAACACAGAACCACTTACCGCATTAACAGAGGGAAAAAAAAATCACAGCTAAACGGACTTAATTAGTTCCCTTAGGGTCACAGTTACATTAAACATTAGGACAAGTTATATGTTGGACTTTCATTCAGAAATCAAGAAAGCCATGAGTATCCTGTTTCGAGAAAATCTAATATATTTTAAGATATAAATACCTGTGTTTCTGGGAAGAATGCTTGGAAATGTATCAGGACCAATGACAAAGTCCTCTTTGATAATGAAAATATTTATGAAAAAAATTATGGACTGTTCAAAATTTGTTTCAAGAGCATCAGCGACATTAGCTCCCTGTGGGAAGATAAACCAGGCTCAGTCAAGGTCAGGCTTGCTGGGTTCTGTGGCTGTGAAGCCTCTGTCTGTGGAAGGCTCCTGATTCCACAGACAATAAAAAGCAAGCACTGGGCTTTTTGATTAGATTAAGGGTTGGTTTGTATTTTTCAAGCATTTTTTTTGTCATGAGATACAGCTTGTGTCAAATAAGGGCTCTTCTTTCCAAGAATATAAAAGGAAAAAACAGAAGAATCAAATCTGAGCCCCGGCAGATATGGACTACGTAGTCTATGATAATGCTTTCTGTTTGTGCCATATCATCTATGTGAGATTTTTAATTGTAGAACTTTGGCTAAATTGAGATACTGATGATATTTACCTTATGAAGAAATATTTTCTGTAGGAATTAAAGCAATGGGCTGGAGAGATGGCTCTGTGGTTAAGAACATGCACTGCTCTAACAGGAGATCCAGGGTCAGTTTCTAGTACTGAAATAGGGTGTTCCACAATCCTCTGTACCCCCAGCCCCAGAGCTCCGACACTCTGTTCTGAACTTAGCACTTGCCTTCATGTGCATATACCTCCCCACACAAGTAAAAGTAATAAAAACAGATATTAAACCAAAGAATACAAACTAGAAGGAACAGAATAGTGTTTTAATTCTACATGTACAATGTCATTGTGTTTTGTGAGAAATGTCCAGTATTCTAACTCTAAGAATAAAAGAAACTTTTCTAAGTGGAGAAAAACTTACAAGAGGAAATCCATAATTTGTACTTAATAACTACATACAATAGTGTCTATATATGTATTTATACAGTGTGCAGACATATGTGCCTGTGTGTCTATGTGTCTGTAAATACATATATGTATGTGTGTGTGTGTGTGTGTATGGGTGTGTGTGTGTCTCTGTGTGTGAGTGTATGTGTGTATGTATTTGTATGTATTTACCTGCATATATGGGTATATTTATATGTGTGTCTATGTGTTTATGTGTGATTATGGATATGTATGTGTTTATATGTGTGTATGTGTATGAATATTTATATTTGTGTGTTTGTGGTGTATGGTGTGTAGGTGTGTGTGTGCATGTGTGTGTGTGTGTGTGTGTGTACACATGCCTGAATCTGTGTGCTGCAACAGCAGTAACACCTGAGTTTAAAATGCAGTAAGCAGTTGAAGAGACTCAGGTGACCTCATGTAACACCATCTAAGCTACTCTTAAAATGAGTTTGTAACGAAGGAGAAGCCTCAGTCCTACCTAAAAACTACCCAAAGGCACACACCTGCTCTGGTAAAACTGGGAATCCGTATTTCTTGATCTTTCTAAATTTTTCTTAAGCAAGGTAAATTTGAAGGAATGGCACCAATGACTGGTTCTCATAGCACCCAACTAAGCGAAGTATGTGTCAATCAAATCCTAGAAATCACCCATCATTCATCACTTCTCAATTTCAGAGTATAAAATACATTATGGCATTTATTGTTTGTATTATTGTACTGTAATTCTGATGTAGAACGTCTAAACTTTGGGATGATTTTTAATAGCTTGAAGCATCTTTTAATTTCAATGCTGTGTAGCTTACTTTTATTCCCTTCCATGGAGGGTATGTCATTTATATAGAGAGAGTTAAAATTTTTATTGGTAATTATAAAGAAAAGTTTTAATTCCTCTGCATTATTCACAGACATTCTGATCCTCTTTGCTATTCTGGAGTCTACAGATGATTTGAATGTTACTCCATTGTAAACCATATTGCCTTGTTGCTGCAAAACACTAAAAGACAGATCTCTTTCTTCCACTGAGCTGTTCAGTTCCTTGTTCTTAGTGGGAGTTGCTCACCAAAACAAAAGCAAATGATCAGAATGAATTTTCAAATGGAACCCTCTGTCCTGTGGTCACAAACTATTACATTTTTGATGCTGCTTATGACTTCAAAGGACCCAAGCTGTTGTTCTGATCCTGCATTGCAAAACACATCCCACGTAGCATATGAATCATGACATTCACACACAGTAAGACAATGTGAAGGCTGAACTACACATTTTTATAGGAAGCACAAAAGCAACACTGTAGTTATTTGGTGATTGTGAGCCTTGTGCTCACGATAAGATTAATTGAAGATTACAGTTATTCCTCTTTTAATAAATTTGTGAAAAACAATAAAATGTTGGGAAAGAAGATGGGTAAAGAGATCTTCAACCCATCAACTAACTCTTCGCTCTGACACAAAACTGCACTGTGAACTGTGAGCTGACACCCACCCAGGTAGCTTACATCTTGGCAGAAACAGCCGTGAGGTCTATACAGGTGAGCCAAGTTCTGGATCATTATTATAAGAATTTAAAATTTATTTGCAATAAAATAAAAGCAAAATATTGTCTAAAGTAATTTTTAACAAGAATGCTAACATGCTTGTATCTTAAAGTGTTTTGTTTTGTTTTCGAGACAGGGTTTCTCTGTTGTAACTCCGGCTGTCCTTGAACTCGCTCTGTAGACCAGATCTGCCTCCGTAGATCAGAGATCTGCCTGCCTCTGCCTCCTGAGTGCTGAAAGACTGCACCACCACTGCCCGGCTTGTATCTTAAATAATTAACAGTATGCATTGCATAACTGTTCCCCATCTAACAGAAGATGTGACGATGAGTTTACTTTTCTGATGTTTTTCAAAAAATGTATAGATTATTTTGCGTTGAAAAAACTTTAAGAAAACCTATTTCTCCACTGGAGTTTGGATTTAAACTTCAATGAGTTTTCCAATGTGTGTCTTATAATTATTGGACTCCTTCATGGTATGCTTTACAACAGAGCCAAGGGCATGGAGGGTGGAGGGGACACGAAATTTGAGATTTTACTTACTGTATCAGTTTGTTATAATTTAGGGGACCACTGTACGAACAGTTAAGGGTAAACATAAAAATTCCAGTCTGTTGCATGGGACGAGCATCTAACTCACACAGAAGAAGCAAGGTGACTTTGGACTTATTCGAAACAACTTAGACATCCCGAACTTGATTCTCAACACAGCCACTCGCAAGACACCGCGCTTCGACCGACCTTCCCAATCGCTAAGTTTTCAATCACCTTCATGATAAAAAATGAGAAAATACACCTAAATAGACGATTTTATGTAACAGCATGGTACCTCACATACCACAGCCCCAGTATACCTTAGTTATCACGACAACATCCCTTTTGATCAACAGGCAAAAAAATAAAATAAAATAAAAAACTAATGTGTCATGCTCCTGCAGAATCCTGGCCTGCGAGGGAGCTCCCAGAATGGATCCTTGGGGAACATTCTATATCCTCTTCAGCCAATCTGTTTCTGCATTGCTTTTTTGTTTTTTTTTTCACGTGTATGAACTTTTTGCCCAAATGCAGGTCTGTGCATCACTGGTGGTCCCAGTGCACGCAGAAGCGAGGCGATGGCATCGGATCTCCTGGAATTGGAGTTATGGGTGACTGTGGGAGATGGCTGCCAACCAAACCTCAGTCCTCTGCAAGAGCATCCGCTTCTCTTAACCTCTGAGCCGTGCTCCAGAACTTGCATTAACTTATTGCCGCTAAAGCGCCTTGCCATTTCTTCTTTAAACGCCTACAAAAGTCTTGCCCGTCTCCTAACGGAGACCTTGAATGTCTTACAAAACGCGAAGTATAAATAGGTTCAAGAGCATTTCAAACACACACCCATAAGAAAAGAGTATCTCCATTTTCTGTTAGTCCTTACTGTCTGTTTTATTCCTAATATATCACCAAGCATCACACCAGGTGATGTGATCTATGGCTATGTATACAATCACACATTTGTTATGGTGACCACATTTCCTGATTTGGTTGAAATTATCTAGATTTATCACAGTTCTTAATGGATTTTCGCTTGCTTCCAAATTACAATTGGGATTTGCAAATCACTGGCTACCTTACTTTTGTTAGATGGTACAATAATTATAATGGCATGACATAATATTGACAGAATGCTTTTAGGAATAATTGTGTTCCTTGCAACTCAGCTGTCTTGCTGCGGCAAGTGATCTTAAGGGGAGACCTGACTTTTATTTTAACAGGAGATTAAATCACAAGACTTTGGAGAATGCAGACATGGTAACAGTCACTGGGCCTTGACGAGGTTTCTCAACAGAGAGTCAGTGTGCATCACAGAAACGGTAAATGCCTGGCCTGAGGTCAGCTACAGGGCAGATTAGACTGGCCTGGAAAACGTATTCATTTCCTATCTTCACTTGAGAGTGATCACTCCGTTAGCAGAAAGAGGGATCTGGGCATAAGAACGGAGCCTGAACACTTGGGTCTAGTGTTCATTTGATTTATTGCCTCTCTGTCACTGGGGAGTTAGAAGTTGCCCCATTCACCTCGCTTAAGGGATTTAGACTTTATCAGAGAGGATCAGATATGGAAAAACCATGTGGGGTTCTGTCTGCAGCGGAGAAGAAAACTCATTGATAAAATACTGGCTTTATCTAAATAGTCAATTGGACTTAACACATATATTGAAGGGGCCGAGAGTTATCTCAGTCACTAAAGTGACGGCTGTAGAAACCTAGAGGCATGGTACTGGATTCCAAGTATCCTTTTTAAAAGCCTGATAGGTACCAGGATTATCAGTGCTGTGGGTATGGAGAATTGGGCATCTCTAGGCACAACTAGCCAGCCTGCCTTGGACCAATGAGCTCCAGATTCAGTGAGGACCCCTGTCTCAAGAAGTAAGGTGGAAAGTTATTGAGGAAGACACGAGACATCCGTTCACACATATGCACGCACACATGCACATGCACACACCTACTTAAACATGTGCTCTTACACACAGAGGCATGCATGCATGCTTGCTTCCACATGAAAGCACACACACAGAAGTGCATACAGATATGCATACTCACGTGATTATGTACACACTTACAATTATATGTGCATATATATATACATGAACAGCCGGCAAATATCTTTATATCCTTTATGTGTAGATATGAATACATACACATATATGTGACACTCCAAGCATGTATCCAAAAGCGACATTTTTAGTGGCTTATCACAGACAGTATTCGTTTCACTCAATTATAACTCTCTTATACTTTCCAGTAAATAATAGCAGGACTCAAATGTTTTCAAGACCATGGCAGATTTCACATTCTGCCTATTCATTTTACATTTACTATACGTCATGGACCAGAGTCTTCAGCTTGGCTCCGCTGACAATGTAACTGCTCGAACAGGAGAGAGATTTCACTAGAACGTTTAGGCAGAGTAATAAGCATAAGTTACCAGTAGGTTAACATCAAGGAACTTCATCTCTGGCCATACACAGAAAAGACCAAACATTTGAGCAGCAACCACTAAAGGGCATTATGGTTTTATTACAGGTGCCTGAGAAATTATGAACCCTTCCGAGCCAAATGACTTACAGAATTAAAAACAGGAAAATTCTTAACCTGATTTTTTATTCGGGAGCTCACGTTGACTGTCAGCCTAATCAGATTCCACTACAGAAGCTCGCCCAGTAGACATCTCGGTGCAAAGCCGCGCTCTGAAGGTCTAGAGCAGTGCAAGTCTCAATTTCGTAGCATTTCATTCCCAATTCCTCTTGTATAAAAGCGTGCTCAGCCAGCACTGACAGAGCAGAGCTACCTCAAGACGGGACATGAGTGGGATTCAAATAAACACTGACGGAAGCGACCGCCGTCTGGTTCAAAGGGCTTGTGGAAAGCATTTGACTTCAGCATTAACATAAGGAAACCGACAGAGACGTCTTTGTTAAGAGAGGAGGAAGGCTGGGATGGGATGAGGTGTGTACCGCATCCTAGGGCATCCTGTTCAACTCAGAGACTCAGGAGACTCGATCCCATTGGCTTCGCATTGTTTAAATCTGAATTCTGGCTCTGACTTTTACTATCTGTTTGATCATTCGACAGGTTTTTAATTACTCAGAAATGCACATTTTTTTTTTGTTTTGTTTTGTTTAAAATGTGGGAAGCCAGGTGGTTCGGGTCCATTAAGATCAGGAGCAGAGTGTTCAGCACATGTTCAACAGTTGCAGGAAGATAGGCCGTTTTCTTCAGATACTCTGTTCCCTGACGTAGTGAGGTTTGCTTGATTCCCTTTCTGGTCTTTTAAACGAAAGGAAGAACTGACACCCAGCAACACCAGTGGAGCAGGAGTTGGCTATCTCACTGTCGGAGATGTGGAGAGGTAGCAGGTCAGGTGCTCGGCCTATCACCGAGCCGCAGATGCCATGGATCCCCGACCCACGCAGCAAGCTTCCACACGAGTGCCCCTTGCTGTTTGAAAAGAGAACTACACCAGCCTGGCTGAGTATCATCTGGATTAGAAGAGAATATGTAGTTTACCTCACACAAAAAGGAAGGCTGCTCAGAAATGAAATGCAAGCAAGCAAATATGTTTTTTTTTAATACCACCAGGGAGGCCCATTTGTATTTAAAAATTAGAAAGAAACCACGTCATCTGAAAACTCGTCACTTACACCCAAATCGCTGGTTTGACCAGCAAGATCTGCACTTTTCTTCTTCACCTAGACCAAGGCACCATCCTGCAAAATCTTCTGAATTCACACACTTTAGCTCCTAGCTCTTTGGCGGCTTAGATTTCACTAGAACAAAGTATTCTTTTCAGTGTTAAGCTCTCCATGTGACTCCCCAGTCCCACCAATTTCTACTGGAACCGGAAACAAACAATCCTCCATGTTGCCCTAATTTTAAAACTCTGTGTGAATCTGACCTTTCCTATTCACCTACTATCCCACCATTTTACACAATTCTCTCTGATTCTCTTATCTTTAGATATCATATGGTAGTTATTACAGTGTAGGAAATAAACTTTTCCATTCTGTATAGTAGCTCAAAACTTCTATCTCCCTCCCTCCATTTCCCATAAAAATCTATTCTCCCAATTTCCTGTGATAAACTCCTTCGCTTTGGAGTTTAACTAGAGTCTCCTCATGGAAGCCTCAGTTAACTTCACAACCTATTTTCTGTTAGCTTGCTTTCAAACAAGAGTCTGTCTTTGTGCCCAGTGGTGTGGCGCATGTCTTTGATCCCAACTCTTGGGAGGCAGAGGCAGGCTAAGCTCTGTGAGTTCAAGGCCAGCCTTGTCTACAGAGTTCCAGGACAGCCAGTTACAGCAGAGAAACCTGTCTCGAAAAACAAAACAAAAATAAACAACAAGAACAAAATATTTCGTTTTCTTTTTCACTGTTTCTATTGCTTGCTATATGAGATTACTGTATGCATAGGAGGACGGATAGGTTGATCACCGTTTATCTTATCGCTCACCAGAGCGAGCGGATGGACAGATTCTAGAAGGTGTGGTCTGTCACCTCCTCCGGGTGTTCGTTTTACCTTCAGCCTTCCCTTGGATTTTCTGACTGTAAGTGTTTTCGATTGTTTCCTCTCTAGTTCACGGGCAGGAGCTACAGGCGAGAAACGCCACGCCCAGCTAATGAAATCTTCCTATGTAGCAAAACCAAATCAGTCAAAATCATTGCGCTTTTGTGCTTATTACCTGGAGCGGAGCCCTCTACCATTGTTGCCGCTGCATGCCCCACCACCTAAGTGCTATCGAACATCTTACGTTCATGTTTATGAAACATGGACACTGCGAGCCCTGGTGTGCTGCCAGTTTTCATCCGGATCCCTTAAAACTTGCCGTGGGCGATGTAAGGCTAAAACAGAGAATGTGGTAGTGGGGTCTCCTGAGTGAGGAGTGAGGGTCCTCTCTGAATGGTTCTCCATCCCAAGGTCTGGTTCCCCGGTCAGTTCCTGTGTTGCTTAGAGCAGAACCTGCTGATGGGAAGCCTCCTCTGCTACCTTGCGTGGATTTGCTTCCGTTCTCTTCTTCCCCCACCTGCTGGAATGAAGACTCCAAAGAGAAGAACTGCATTGCACCCACCAGGACTCTACTCTCTTATGTTTACTCCTATACCTATTCTTAAATTTCTTCCGCTTTAAAAATGATCTTTCAAAAATGTTTTCATTTAACTTGGAAGTGTACTATTAACGTTTTTTAGTCTTCACAGAATCCTCACTCTTCGACCAGTTAATGTTCAGCTGCCCTCGTGGCAATTCCGCACCGCGGAGGTAAGAATCACACTCTGGGTGAAGGCCCCCAGCTAAAGAAATACAGAGAGAGCAATATCCAGAAGTAATTAAACTTAGCCCTGAAATGCTGCTCCAGAGCTGCAGCCCATTATTTCCGTGTGATTTCGCAGCTGCACGATCTCACCTGGAGTACAGGTAGAAGGCCAGCACTAGCGTTCAGAGACAGAAAGCTGTTTATGGGCAGAGTCAGGTGTCAGGACTTATGACCCATGTGTCCCGGCCGGAGGCCACGGTCCTGCCAAAATCAGCACACTTAACACATGCAGTTGTTAGAGAAGGTGCTACTGCTACCTTTTCTCTTCTATTTTAATGTGGATATTTCATTTCTAATACCGACAGGTCCTAAGATGGTATTCGTACATATTTTAATTTTGCAAAGAACATAACAGATGCTAAATTATTATCTGAGGCAACAGAGCGCTCTATTATTTGAACTTCAATACAATATTCCTGCCTACTTAGCTTCAGTTTTGTTAAGTAAATGATATTATGTAGAAATGTCTAATCCGTGTGCACAATAGATGAATCAGTTAAAACCTATGTCTTCAAAGTTAAGGAGAACAAGTTACTCTAAAATAAGCCTTTTCCTTGCTGGCTGCATGAGGTATTTGTGAATGCAACACGACCTGTTCAAAACAACACATAGCTCAGGAAGTCTAGGACTGCTGACATTAACCCACCTAAGGTAGCTGCCATGAAGGTTAGGAAGGTACGGCATATCAAATGCCTACCTATTAACACACTGGCATCTAATAAGCGAATGTCATTTAATATTGTGTTGACATACTTAATAAAATTGTATATGGATGAAAGTCATTTTTCGGAAAAATCGACAATTAAATAAAAGAAAAAAAATAGAGGAATTAAATCCCAAAACTCACTCTTGCCCAGATTTCATTGTGGGGTGAATGGTGCTAGAATGTGAGAAAGAATTACTGGAATTAAAGACACGTGTCCCGTCTTCCACATTCTGAATCTCCGGTCATACTGCACATGGCCTGACCACGGAATTTAATGAAACAATGGAAATAGTCGGAAAACATAGGAAATGAATTAGTAAGAGTTTCATTTTATCAGTGAGCGTATCGAGCCCAGAAAATACATTTCAATTTCCTTGACTATTATTGCATTAAATTTATTCACATTTTTCAAAGAATAATGCAAGGAACCGCTTCCATGACCATTTACCTCACTGTAGATGTGTAGAGCTATGCAAGGCCTAACTACTCATACAGCGCTTGCCAAGTACTGAGTGAGTTTGTGAGCCGAGGGAGGCTTGGTGAGAGATACGAAGGCATCTTCATCGGCCTCTCCCACTTGGTCAGTGTACGGTGTTGAGAAACGCTTTAGCTTCTGGATTTGTGACTTGAATCTCAAGAAAAATGGCTGGCTTTCATTCACTGTCAAACACCACTTAAATCAATTACTTTCACATGTATATGTAATATGCACCACAACAGGCTTTTGTGCCCTGTGTTGTGTGTGTGTGTGTGTGTGTGTGTGTGTGTGTGTGTGTGTATCTGTGTAGGCATGTAGTTCTCAGTATGTAGCCATGACTATTCTGGAACTTGTTAGGTAGGCAAGAGTAGCTTCTAATACACAGTGATCCTCTTTCTACAACCTTATGAGTGCTAGGATTACAGGTGTGAATTACCATGGCCAATTTGATTACAGCATTCTATTGTTTTGTTTGTTTTGCTTTAAGGAGATTTGCTTTAAGTGTAAGTGTGAGTGCAGTGCCTGCAGAGACCAGAAGAGGGCGCTAGATCCTTTGGAGTTGGGGTTGTAGAGGGTCACGGGTTTGCCCAGTTCGGCTGCTGGGAACCAAACCTGGACCTTCTGCAAGGACGGCAAGTTCTCTTAAATGCTGAGTCATTTCTCCAGCCCGATTACAATATTCTTAAAAAACAGTTAAATTATATTTCTCTAGATTCCACATAGATGCAAAAGTGTTGAATAAACATTTTACAAGTAAAATGGTAGGTAAAGAAGCAAAATAGAGAAAACAAGAAGCCAACAATTGTTTGCTAAAATCTGGTTATAAACAGAGGCCAACAGGAGCCTGAGACCTATATATATTATAAAGTAAAAGCTGTAAAGTTCCTAAAGACATCAAGAGAAAATCTGGGTGATTGGGTTGACAATGAGATTTTAAGACCCATCAGAAAACATTGGGGAAATTTATTTATGTAACCATGAAATAATTGTTTTATATACTGTTGGGGGAAGGGCTGCCTAAGCCTTGGCAGTTTGTATTATCTGCTGGTGTTGGCTTTATTTAAATTTGTGATTCAGATGTTTGCTTCCTCAGGACCTGCATCTGCTCAGGACTCTGGCAGAGCCACTGTGCTGAAGATCAAAGCTGCTGTGGAGAAATTCTTGTAGTCCCTCTCCCTCAGTTTCAGACAACAAGGAGAGAACACTTTCCTTAGGTCTTGAGCTTCCCCACCATCAAGGTGACATAGGTAGCTGCTAATGGATTGTGGGATGAGACTAAGCTACATGTTTCCTTCATTATGCAAATAGGCCTTTGGATGAGGGGGCGGGGTTTTTGTATAAATAGAACACCTGAGGAGCTTCTGTATCAATAAAAATGCCTGAGATCAGATGATTGGGGTTCCACTGTCCAGTTCCCTCTGCTGAGGTCTGGCAGGGTTTGCATCTCTAAAAATGTTTCCTTGTCTTCTTTGTGGACTGACACAGTGGCTATCAGGTACAAGAAAATGCAAGATACGTTGTAAGAAAACACAAAACATTGATAAACTTCATTAATATTGTAACTTTGTGCTTTGAGAAAGGCAAAGGCACAAGATTGAAAACAGGGGTCACAGGAAAAAAAAAAGAAGCTTTTTTCAAATATTTATTTGTGGCAAGGGATTGTTATTCAAAAACATGCTAATTATTTTAAAAACAACAGAAATCAACTTGAATAAACAATTTGCTGCAGATCTTCACAGATCATCAACAAAGTTAGATACATGAAGGTAAGTAAGCACATGAAGTGATTCTACCCATCCTATTTTAACAGGACATACAGAAGTAAATAAAAAAAAAATTCCAAAGACATCTGCATACTGTGGCTAGAATGGCCAAAATCCAGAACCTGACAATATCTAAAGTTAGCAAGCAGAAAGGGCAGCTGAACTCTTATCGGGCTTGTTACTGCCAAATGGTACTACCACCTGGAAAGACAGCTTGGAAGTTTTTTTTTTTTTTTAATTGTCATTAAATAATATTAGTAATGAACAATACAATGGAAACGCTCCTGGCATTTAACCAAAAAGACTTTAGAAAAATAGATTAAATAGAAAGGAAACTTCCATTGAAAAGCTGAACATGGATATTTACAGCAGCATTAGTCAAGATCACAAAATTTGGATGTTATAAATATGCCTGTATGTAAATGAGTGGTTAAATAATCCAGAATGTACTCAGATAGCGGGATGTTAATCAGCACTAGAAAGAAAAATCTCTCAGAAGCTGTGATGGACAGAAGCCTGCACATGCCCGTACTCTGGTTGGTGTCAAAGCCCAACCCAGGGCCAGAGGAAAACAAGAGTTTGAGAAGGTGTTGTCTCTGAGCTGGTGTCCTGATCTGCAGAGTCTTGATCTTAAGAGTTCTCTGTCTCCAGGACTAAGAGGGACACAGTCTTGATTCCCTCTAGCTACAGTGTATGGTTCTTCATCAAGCCAGGAAGAGCCAAGCATGCCAGCAGCCCTGACATGTCTTGAAGGGAACTTAACTCATGTGTCTAAGAGAAAGCCAATCGGGAAGGGTTTCATCATGTCCTCATTGAAAGCACACAGTGCCTTGGAAGAGAGAAAACTGGAGAGACAGAGACCACTGGAGAACTGGCTGGAGTTGGGTGAGGCGGCAGGTGGGCAGAGAGGACTGTCGGGCAGTGAAACTGTCCCCTGTGTGATTATTTACTGTGAGATTCTTCGTACTTTCTTTTCCTTCTGTAAGTGTACATATGTGTGTACGTTTCTTCCGAAAATGAAAGATTTCTTGTAATACTAAAGTTGATTTGCAGGGAATGGGATGTCGGCAGACTGTAAATCACCATAAAAATCTTCAAATCAACCTGTTTGCCTCTTGTCATAACATTATAAGCCGGGTTCTCCATAAAGCCGTCCAGGTTATTTACAGTATTTCCCACAGGGAGGTCCAACAGAAAGTCAAGTGTCTGCGACTTGGTCAATATTAAGATATTTACTTGTGAAAAAAAAAATGTTGCTTTTTTCGTTAAGACCTGCTGGCTTACATTTGTCACAGCTGGCTTGGAACAACCTTAATTAATATTCTAACTCTCACACCTCTGGAAGGTTCAAGCCGGAGCTGAAGGAGTGAGTCCTTGTGATCTGGTCGTGTTCCCATCGCCTGAGTCTCGAGGCTCCAGGGAGAGAAGCAGTTTTTGAAATGCATCTGGGGAACAGATACTAGAAATGTGTGCCACAGATACATTATCATAGGAACAAAATAACGAGCATCCCATCAGAAATTCATTTTTGCTCTTACTAGCACAGTCAGCCAGGCGCCCATACCTAACCGCAGCGATTGCATAGATGGCTTTAATTTACCATCAAAAGAACCTACGGCGTAACTTATACAGAATTTATGAATTATCCAACAGCCTGCAGCAAATCACGTGATCTGCTATGGCCTGTCTTTTCAGCTGTGAAAGAGACACGTAAACCTGCCCTCACAAGGTTTTGTTATGCACCTGCAGGGCAAGCCTATGTACGAATGGTGACTGAAGTGCACACTTGCTGTCACAGCCTGAGAATCAGATAAAGCACTTGGTTACGACGTACTTGGCTTCCAACTCTTCAATTCCTAACACAGAACATTTTCTATTTTCATTTAGTGCAGCGGTTCATTCGAAGGACCCTTTCACAGGGGTAACCTAAGACCGACCATTCTGAATATCAGATGTTTACATTACGATTCGTAGGAGTACCAACATTACAGTTATGAAGTAGCAACGAGACAATTTTATGGGTGAAGGACACCACAACGTGAGGAACTGTATTAAGGGATCTGCGCATTAGGAGCCACTGCCTTAGGGGATAGCTACTTGTAATAAAGCCCAGAGTTGTTCAGAGCAGTATTGACTCCACAAGCCACTACATATAGGAGACCTGGACCATCAAAGCATACTGCATAACGCAGCAGTGCGATTCCCATGACTTCAGAATCTCTCGCCAACAGTGTGTTATGACAAATTTCACTGTACAAGTTTCTACCTCCGAAGGGAAGAAGAGCCAAGGCCTCTGAAAGCTGAGTGGAAGTAGCTGAGGTGCTAACTTATTCTCAAAGACACCATGGGCAGTTGCTTATGTCCAGATGACGTTTTAACAGACTCCCAAGTCACAGCCCCAATAAACAGAAAACTTCTTATTATCTCGGGAAAATATATTTTTCTTTACCATCAGTCATCACCCAGCTCATTGGAAAAGGTAGCCCACCACAGGGACCTTGACTACTAAATGTGCCTATGTGTCTGTAGACACAAGGGATGGGTCGAACAGATAAATATCGTGATTTTAAAACAGGTCAGAACACGACACTCTTGATCTCTCAGCACACTGAAAATAAACTTAAAATCTCCGCTTAGTCTAAAATTCCAAGTCCCTGGCTTTGACCCTACTTCCAATACTCACCTCCCCACTGCTATTTAATTTAATTTTTAGCCCCATCGGCTACCTCTAGCACTGAATTTCTATTTACCAGATCTCTCACCCCAGCCACCATGACTTATCTCTTGCTCTTTTACCCTGAGTCCAAGGGCTCATGCCCTTTCCTATCTCATTAAAGCTGCGAAACGCCCTGAGCAAACAGGTCGTATTGGATGCATTAACACAAAGGTGATTAGAGGGCGCTCTATTCTGTCTCTCTTCTTCAGTCACAGCTGAGGGCTCCTGAACAATTTACCTTTGTGTCAAATACTCTTGCCCCAGTCTGCTTACTTGTTTTTGTTTTGGTTTAAGACAAGGGTTCTACAAAGCCCTGGGTGGCCTCAATGATCTTACTATAAGAGCTAAGGATGATCTTCGAATCCCGATCTTCCTGCTTTCACCTCCTAAATGCTGGAATTGCAGGTCTCAAACATCACCTCCATTTGATACAGTGCTGGGGATCCACCCCAGACTTGGTGCACGCTAAACAAATATTCTAAAAACTGAGTGACAACCAAGTCCAGCTTATGTGTGTTGAAGTGTTTTTCTACCTGTATTAAAATATTTTTCAGTAAGGATTTTGTTTATCTAGCTGGTCTCTTTGCATTGAGCCACTTTAAGAGCTCTTGGTATTTATGTGAGATTAAAAAAAAAATAAAAAGTAGTATATTCTTCACTTGCCATTAACAAAAACTCAAGGCTGGATTAGAATATCTAAATAATTGTCTTTGATGTTCTAGTATTATATATATATTAATACTAATAGGTTAGTTTCCCTTTCTGATATAACCTTATTAAATGTATATTAAAGATCAAAGAATGGTATTCTGATCAAATCAAGGTAAAAAATTATTACTGTGATTCCACTTGTTACTGTTACTGACACGTTTGAGAAAAGTACTCACCATAAGCATCTGAGTCTTCCTAACCCAAGATACAATATTTAATAATTTATTGCTTTGAATTTTCATATGGCCATACAGATTTTCACTCTCATAATCATAAAATTTGAGTGCCACAAAATCATCAAATAAAATATATAGAACACTTTTGAAAAATTTCTCGTTAATAATGGTTCGCTCCTCTACTATCTCTCCCTTTGATCAGACTAGATATGTGTAACTTTAGTCTTTCTTTTTTCCAAGTGCATCAACATTGGAATGCTGTGTTATTCGATTCTGTTTCTTCCTTTTACAATTAATTGTTTTCCACTTTAAAATTTTAACTACATTTACACTTGGAGATTTGTTTCTTCATATTAATTCAAAGTTTATGAATTTCATTTAATTATGATCTTTAATTAAGAAATGTATTTGCGCTTAGGGATAAGTTGTCTATTACTTTGACGAAGAGTGTTCTCTGTCATATCATGTAGGGGGATTTTGCCAAGAAGCTTTTTGTACTGTGCAGCCTTCCTTACGGTTACATGCCACTTAGACTGCTGAGAACAGTTTAGGAGAGCTATTTAAGAGAGTGTGTCAGTTGGAAAGTCAGTTAGCTAGATGGTTAAATCCAGAGGATGAAGATGGGAAAGGAGGCAGACAGTTGTTGGAAGAGCAGTTAATGGGATAGAAGATTTAGAAGTCAGTCCAGTTCTCCAGGTTCAGACAGCCAGCCAGAAAAGGCAATAAAGAAATCTTTCTTTTCCTTTATAACCATTTAGGGCTAAAAGATGTAAAAAAAATAGTTACAAGTTAGGAATTTGTCTCAGTAGCAGCAAGGAGAGAGGAACAGGGGGATCTGAGTTCTGTTGTGAGTGTGAAAAGTAACAGTTACAATTGGCCCGCAAACAAAGAAGGCTTTGAGGCAGCTACAGGGTCAGAAATCAGTCACAGCTTTAAGATATTCTGGGTTTTTCTTTTTTTTTTTTTTAATCTTTCTATAAATGTAATGAAGTAGTTATATACTATGTGATAGGGAAATTTATTTCTAGTTAGGCTCATGTAACGTTAAAACAATTGTTTTGTACATTGTTGGGGAAGGGCTGCCTAAGCCTTGGCAGTTTATTTTATCTGCAGATGTTGGCTTGGTGTAAATCTGTGATTCAGATGTTTGCTTCCTCATGATCTACACCTGCTCACATTGACTCTCTGGCAGAGCCACTGTGGTTCAAACAGCTTGCAGCTGAGATCTCCACGTGAAGAGCAAAGTTGCTGTGGTGGAATTCTTACAGTCTCATTCCCACAGATTCAGAGGACAAAGGGAGAACACTTCCCTCGGGCTTGAGCTCCTCCACTGCAAAAGTGACATAGGTTTGCTGCTAAAGGATTGTGGGAAGAGACTAAGCCACAAGTTCCCTTCATTATGCAAATAGGCCTTTGGATGATGTGTCAGAGTTTTTGTACCAATAAAACACCTGAGGAGCTTTTGTGTGTATCAATAAAAACAGCTGTGATCAGAGGATCAGGGTTCTGCTGTCCAGGATGGGGCTTGCCATGCTAGGCAGTTCCCGCTGCTGAGTTCTGGCAGGTTTGTATCTATGAAAATGCCTCTTTCTCTTTCTTGTTGAGCTCAGACAGTAGCTATCAGCTACAACTATGTGGTGCTTTTAATCTGTTTAAGAGTTATTAATCTATAAATCAATAATGTCTTCTGTAAACTTTGAATTTTGACATGTTTTATTCTAAAAGTTTACCTGTCTCTGACCACAGGAAGGACAGACTCCCGTGCTAGGACTCTCTTCTTGTGGTAAAGATTTTAATCTTATGGTTGTGACTTCACTTGGCTTTGAGATAACCCTCCTCCCTCCATCCACTTGCATATAGGTGCTGTTATGTAGTAACAAAGCTACCGGGCCACATTCCAAAGACACAGTTCCTAGTAACTCACCGGACCCCCACACCCTACCCCAATCCAATGGCTTCCCTCAACCCCCACACCCCACCTCACCTCTAGCTACACTTCCATCCTCTGTTGCCAGGTACTAGACCTGCAATGTGCATGCTCCCTACAACCCACTACCCCCTTTAAAGACAACCTGGCAGACCCTACTCTTTCTCTCTCTCTCCTTTCCTCACTAGGAAGCAGACACATTGTGTCTCGCACTGCCCCAATAAACCTCTTGGGTGAGACCCTGTTGTGTCGTGCACATTTCTTTCAGGTAGTTTCAGGTAATTCCTTGGTAATCCACCATTATCATCCCTAGACTAGAATTTAAATACACGGAGTTTAGGGGTACCCTGTTGTACATGTTTGAAATCTTAATGCCTAGTGTGTTGATCTTTTGAAGTGAGAGCTTATTAAAGACTGCTCATGAGGACAATGTCCCAAGATTGTTATTAATGTTCCTGTACAAAGCCCGGGAACCAGGGTGCTGCTTCACCTCTTGATGATGCGAGGTAACGAACGTCTGTGAGGGACCAGATCTTTCCACACACTGATCTTGATCACCGTGATTTCAGACCCAGCTCTCAGAACAGGGAGAAATAACTGTCCGTTATTTATCTTACTTTGGTAGTGGTACCTTGCTACAGAAGCCTGGGTGGACTAAGGCAGAGGAGGGAATTACAGAGCGATCTCCCTATCTCTGTGTTCAACCTGGCTGCATCTTTAAAATCCCATTTGCCATGCAGATGGCCTATTCAACTGTTTCACGGGTAATGACTGTTTTTGGGGGGAAGGGGGAGGGGGGAATACAATCAGGCTGACCACATTAGGTAGGAAAGGAAATGATCTTTCCGTTCCAAGTAACCATGGGCGCTTTTATTTTTTACTTTTATCTTATTGAAAATAGATTTTTTTTCATGCATATATTCTGATTAGCGTTTCCCCTCTCCCAACTCCTCCCAGATCATCTCCACTTCCACCTACACCCTATCTTTCTCTTTTTAGAATACAAATAGGGTTCTTTAATAATAATAAAATAATAATAATAATAATAATAATAATAAAGTAAATAATAAAATAAAACCAAACAAATCAGAATAGGGCTAAAACAAACAAAAATAAACAAAGAGGGGGAAAAAAGAGCCAAAGAAAATCACAAGAAACACATACATTGACATGAAAGGACGGGGCGGGCCCTGACCTCGGCTTTTTGGGGAATCCCTGGTAATTCTCAGAAAGCCCCAAGCCAGCTGCGGGCCAATAAGAGCTTTCTGCATGTCTCTCACTTTCCTGCCAGATGTAAAGAGCCAATCCAGTAAGTACTCATGCTCAGGTCCTGACCAATGGGAGAGAATCTCCCAGTGACTGCTGTTTCACTTAACACGCCGTCCCTGTGCACCCACATTTGGGATCACCATGATTTTCTAATTGGTGGACCCTGGTATGCTAGTATTTGTTCGGTGGTAATAAACTGCTTTGTATGGCTTACATTTCTCTCAGCATCTAACTTGAGCTATTTCACAATCCTAACATCATACAAACCCACCAAAACAAAATCGGATACTAGGATATGTAAGCAAAGCATCTGTGAGCTTCAAAGAAACAAATAAAGACACTTAAAAATAACACTCAGAAAAACCATTGTGAAAGAAAAAAATCCTTCAAAATGCCATTGAGTTCATTCTGTGTCCGCCATCTACTGCTGGACATGGGGCCTGCCCTTCAGTGTGGTTTGTATATCCAGTGAGACACCCTTAGAGAAAACGAAATTTTCCTTTGCGAGCTGTTATTTAATGGAGATGGCTTCCGGGTTAGGCATCGGGGCTTGTGTGCATTTCCCTTCTGAGCACCAGAACCACATCTGGCTTAGACCTGTGCAGGCCCTGTGCACGCTGTCACAGTCTCCATGAGTTCATGTATGCATCAGCCCTGTTGTGTCTAGAACGCTTTGCTTCCTTGGTGCCTTCCATCCAGGGGTGGCAGGCAGAGGTGTTGATAGAGATGTTCCATTAGGATTGACTGTTCCAAGGTCTTTCCCTCCCTGCACACTGTCCGGTTGTGGATCTCTGTGTTTGTTCTCATCTACTGCAGGAGGAAGCTTCTCTGATGATAGCTGAGCAAGGGTAGTCGGTAACTTGAGACTGGATAAGCCATAGGGAGCTTAACCTATGGGGAAACAAAATACTACTGTTCTGTTAAAGGAATGTATCAACACAACGACCCCTAACAACATTCCGCTATTCTCGTGAACACTAAATTCTGATTTTGTCTTGACACCAAAATGGTGAACAGAGTTGTCGGGGGAATAAAGACGACCCATTATGAAGGATAGAGGGACTGATGCCCGTCTTTGCAGCTTCCATGGTTGACATCACCAACAGTGGCAGAAAACTAGGAGTCAACTACTTGGGTAGGACTTTTCCCTTGTGAAGAGTCAAGGATTTGTTTCCTTTGGTCTTATGGATAGCAGTAAATGTAGGCAATATAGGAAGAATTGATGGTGGCCTCCCCTAAACTGTGGCTTACAGGCAGATGTTTGGGGACTAAGATAAAGCAGAAATAGGGCCGCAAAAGGAAATGAAGCAGAGGGTCTCCCCAACGAGAGGTAATCACTGAAGAGCCTACATCAATGACCAGTGAGTGGGTCTGGTGAGTATTCAAGGAGTTTCTGCAAACTGGTAGCATGTAAAAACAGAAATGAAATGAAGTCAAGCTAATAAAAAAGATCGTGAACAGGAAATAAAGGCATCAACAGAGCGAAGACACAGCCGCAGAATGGAAGCATACATTTGAGAACTACGCATCAGATAGGAGGTTGATGGACGGAATATTAAAGGAACTCAAGTAATGCATCAGCAAAGTAATCTCCACAGATAATCAAATTGAATACGCCTTTGACGGTGGAAAACAGGCAAACAACTTTCAGATGTCTTCCTAAAATCCATCCATCTTACTAATCACCAGAGATACACGAATCTAAAAGAGAGAGTGAGTGCAGGCCATCGCACGGAGAAAAGGAAGCTCTCTAACTCTCAACCAACGGTATGAATCTAAATTAGAGTAGCCCTTATGGGAAACTGTGGAAGTGCCTTAAAAATATAAATACGAACCAGAGCTAATAAATGAGGCGACTTCTAAATGATTTGAAGCCGGTAGGTTGGAGCGCCACGTGCAGGCTGGAGTTCCCACAGCACTATTCACAGTACAAAGGAAATTGAAAGAGTTTGTGGCCATCTCCTAAGGACTGCACAAAAACAGGGCATAGATACAGTGGACTGTTGTTCAGAAGTGAAGTGTTTAAAATCCTGCCATTTTAAATACATAGATGCAACTGTAGATCCTACTGTTAAGAAAAATAAATTAGACAAAAGTCAAGTAGTGAATGCTTCCGTTCATGTGGATTCTTAGGTGCTGATCAGATAGACTCGAATGGCAGGGTGTGGAGAAAACACAGGCAATGATGGGATGAGGAACCTTCACAGACAGGTGCTAGGATGCAGTTAGAGGGGAGTAAGAGGTCCTGGGGTGCTGGTCCTCAGCAGGATGGCTACGATAGCGGTGGTGTATCATATATCTCAAAGGCTGCAAGGAAAGATTCTACTGCTTCCCGATGAAGAAGGAAAACATGTGTGAAGAGATACATATGAATGGCATGCTTACTACCAGATAATACATGCGTTAACACATACTACATCCTGCTTTGTGAATATGAGTGATTTCAACATATCGGGTAAAGTAAGATAAAAAAAAAACAAAACAGTATGACAGACCATCCCATAGCAATTATAAGAGAATCTATTCTTTTTACTATCATTATTGGTGAAGAAAAACAGCAAAAAAAAAAGGCAATGACTACACCAACAAACTGAAGGGGCGTTTATGGCCGGGTTTTCTTTCCAGTTGCTAAGCCATGCTTGATGTTTATAAGATAGGCAAAAAGAAACACAGTACATTAACGGAAGACTGGAGTTTCAAATACTCTGGATTCGATTTATGGTTCTATGCAAGTTAGTTGTAGTTATCAAAATGAAACTCGTCCTGTTGCAAAACGTTACCAGGAATTTATAAGCTCTCTTATACATTGTGAACTTGTGTGAAAGAATGACTGATCAGAACTAGTTTGGAGGCAAACTCGGATGAAAAGTCTATTGTTCTGGTGCACATAGCACCGCGTCCCATCAGTGGATTGTCTGGTTATACGCAGAACAAGAACAATATTTAGCATCAGATTAATCGTTTTTAGGCATATTTATATATGAATGAAAATAAGCTAGACCATGTATCAAAGCTATATATATATTAGGTCTGTTTATACATGTATGTATATATACACATACATACACAGATAGATATATATACACAAATACATATATATACACAGATATATGTATATGTAATATACATATATTTATACATGTATGTATATATACACATACATACACAGATAGATATATATACACACATAAATACATATATATACACAGATATATATGTAATCTGTCTAAACTCTGAATGTTATGTATACTCACTTAGTAATATTAAAATACTATGCAATCATATAATATATAATTCACCAAAATTATTCATGTGTGTGTGTGTGTGTGTTTACTGTTTAAAGATGAAGCTGGAATTTACTCTCCCTAGGCTTCACTAGCGAGCATAACATTTCTCTTGTAACTTAGTTGTCTAGTAACATGTCAGGGGTGAAACTCTCTGCGGAAGGACTTTTCCTACTGTTCTCAGCTCATTGTAATTACCATCATAACTTGTAGTGCTTTCAACTCATTTTGTATAAAACACTATTTCAAAATATTTGTACAACATAATGAAAATATGCACATCTAGCAATCTGTTTATTTCACATGACTTGCTAGCATCTACGGGGTGAATTAAAGAGTAAGTAGGATTGGTTATCCACACACAAAAGGGATCACCAGACATCAGGAGCAGTATCATTTTCCGTCACATCCTGGTACAAAACTACAGCTATTTCTCAGTGGACACATCTTATGGGCAAAACTGTGTTGGCCTCCAAACCACAGCGTGGCGCTGTTTTCATTCTTCGAAAGCCAGAGTGAGGGGGAAGACCATGGAGCGCAGTCACCCAGCAAGCATCACTGCAGAAGACCTTCAGGAGGGCTCTCCACCCCTTGGGGTTCTGTGCAGCTGAGAGAAACCTCCACTAATAAACTCGGCCAACCACAGAGGTGCAGGAAGAGCACATGATCATGCTAACGCAGAAGCACAGTTAAACATGACACATCAAAAACACTTGATGTTTAGATGTTTGCCGTCTATCAGCATTCATGTCTTGACTTTGTGGGTCTGTGTTACCTCGTTCAGTATAGTATTCTCCATCTACCTGCAAATTGTGTGTTTTTATTTTTCTTGGCAGGCTAATAGGATTTTGGTGGTTAGTTGCAGTTCTACATAAAAAGATACCCATTTACAGAAAATGTCCTCTGAAGTATTTTAGGGTTAGAGACATAGAGCCTGTAACCTCTCAAATGTGTCAGAGATTAAAGTGTTCTTTGTGAATTTTGTGCTTGCTTCAGATTATTTATAAAATTAAAATCTTTACTGAACATAGGGAAAGTTATTCTTGATTTAAAAAAAAAAAAAAAAAACCAAAAAACCTGCCCGGGGGCCCTATGGACCATGTGTGAGTAAAACATTTGAGTGCAAATCCATTAATTTGTGCTTTTTAAATAAAAATGTGTGGTTGGAAGATGGCTCAGACGTTCAAGAATGTGTCATGAATGTATGAGGACTGAAGTTCAGGCCTCTGGCATCTACATAATGCTGGTTGGGGTTAGCAACCAGCCTATAATTCCAGCATGTGGGAGGCAAGGGAGAAGGTCCTCAGAGTAGCCAGACAAGCTAGGCTGCGTCAGCCAACTCCAGGTTCAATGAGAAACCCCGCCTCGATCAACAGCAGAGTGATCAAAGAAGGTATCAATCACCAATTTTTCGTCTCCACAAGAATATGAAGGCACACGCACGCAGGCTCCGCCACACAGCTGTGCACTCACACATGTGAATTAACATACAAACACAGATGCACACTACACACAGAGACATCTGTGCAAATCAAAAATAAAATAAACGGATGTAAATTTTGGGTTCATGCATGACTTCAGATGGCTATCTTCTCTGAATTCTACTGTCTCTCTGTCAAACAGTAGAATATTTAGTCAGTAATTGTGTCTCAAGTGAAATGAGGGCTTGCCTGAATCTTGAGTCTGTATGTGACAATAATCAGGACCTCTTCGACCACAGGGACAGAGAGTAGTCAGAGCAATTCAGCTGAAACAGACTAAGTTCTCAGGGGTTGTTTTTGGAGAGATACACTGGAAGGAAAGTTGGAGAGGCATTACCTATTTGCTCAGGGTTTGAAGAGCATTAATAAGAAATTGTTTCAGCAAGGGAATTGCATTTTTATCGTGCTGGGTGAAATCTTTCTGGGATTATTGTTGACAGGGCTAAAAATCAGAGAACAGTTAGAGACTGTTATGGTAAACAGGTATTGGGGAGAAGAACGTGGCGGTAATGGCTCTCAAAGGGAAAAGGAAGTGGATTTTCAGGCTCACAGGCAGAAGTGGAATATACTGTCTGAGCCAGACACGCATAGAACAGCACAGGGATCCTGAGGCCCTGGAGTCAGAACACGGCGTCCGCTGCCCGGGGCCACTTGAGAAGTGAAGAAAAACGGACTCAACTGGGTAGTGGTGTATGTTATGACTAATGTAATAATATAAACTTAAAAATGAACGAGGATGGAAAAGTATGTCTGGGGTAGATGGGAAAAGTTGGAGGAGGAGAAGGGATGGATACAATCGAGACACATTGTTTGCAGCTGCGATTTTTTTGTTTGTTTTTTTCCAGACAAGGTTTCTCTGTTGTAACTCTGGCTGTCTTGGAACTCGCTCTGGAGACCAGGCTGGCCTTGAACTCACAGAGATCCACCTGCCTCTGTCTCCTGAGTGCTGAGATTAAAGGCATGAGCCACCACTGCCTGGAGCAGCGGTGAATTTAAAAAAAAAATAGAAATATATTTAAAACTCAAATACACACACAGAAAAACTAACAAGCTATATTTATGGGTCAAATAAATCTAGAAAATAACACATTCTTAACATTGCATCGAGAAAACTTACAGGTATGTTAAAATTTACAAGCAAGGTAATTATCAACACACACACACACATATATATTTATGTGTGTGTGTATATATGTATATATATATGTGTGTGTGTATACATGTATGTATATATATACACACAGACATAATGTATGTATATATACACACATACATATATATGTATATATATATATTATAATTATCAACACACGAATGTATACATGTGTATGTGTGTTAGCAAAACTTGTGTCAGTGTATCTATAATACAATGAGTATGCCTATTGTTTCATGCCCATGTTAGGAACCAGAGACTATCTTCTTTTAACTGCAATCACACGCTAATCTTTGTAAGTTTGTAGTATCTGAAGGCTCTCTCACCTGTACCATAGAACATATACAAAATTTACAAGCTGCTTCTGTGCAGGCATTCATTCACTTACCATAAGGCTAGTGAATTTATATGTGCACATGCATATAATGTAAACAGACATACTCAAATAGATCCATAAATACTAAGCTATTGGCCAAACAAGCTTTCTAAGGAGAGTGCCGTTCCATTGAGAACTGAGAACAATCTTCACGTCACTCTGGATTTTAAACATTTAAAGCCTAAAACGAATAACTTTTGAGTTTGCATGTGGACGTCAAAGCAGCTCTTTCGCTTGGGCTTCGAAGAGATATACACGGTAAGGTCATTGAGAACTATTGAGTTGAAAGAAGAAAAATGTCACTTTGCTCTAATTAGATATATATCCTGGGTAAACATGAACCAAGAGAGCAAGAGCCAATAGTAAGATTAAATGACAGAAGGCTCAGTTCTTCTCAAGAATGTTTGACGTTGACCACTACTCTAACCCTTCATAGAGCAAAGAAGTGGTGGATCCCATAAACCTTGTATGCTGAAATTTTAAAATATATTATTTTGAAACCATTCATGGAATAATATCTTGGACCCAGTTCAAAATATTTGTGTTAAGGGAAACAAATTAAGACTAGGTTAGTTTTCATTAAGGTTAGGTTAAAGGGCACTAATAGTTTTAATAAAAATGAGGGCAAGGAGCTGGAGTCTGCTCTGTAGTGGGGAGCATTTGCTGCTCTTGTTAGCTTTCTCAATTATTCAGGAACTTCTCCAATTAAAAGCATGAATGAAAAGTTTGGTGACAGTTTGCATTTGGAAGTACGTTTTGCATTGTTCTAGAACTGATGGCTCTCATGAAAATACATTTACTCCCGTGTGACATGAAGGATTCGTATACTTCCAAATTGAGTGCACCAAGACTGTGGTTTCTGCATCAGTTTTCTGTGAAAACACAGGACTATCTGGGAAATATCTTTGGTACACAGAGGTAGTTCACTGCTGGGTCTACAATATAAAGCTATGGCAACAGCCAAGCCCTTAGCATATCAAGGAAGAAAGGCACAGACCTTTCCAAGGGATCCATTTCCTAGATATATATTCAATCTGGAAGTCAAGGCTCTGATTTTTCCGGTTTATATAAAAATACTAAACATTGCTTTTCTTATACTACATCCTTGGGTGTAACTGTTAAACTCATACCAGTGAGTTTAAACTCATATCTGTGGGAGGAGAGTGAAAATCTACATTAAATAACGGAGACTGTGACTTTTACTATAGAGTAAGATCTTGAGGTTACATTTAATTCCTGGTAAAGTTAGAAAGAAACACTGACTATTTGTCAGGATAAAATTTACCAGAAGTTAATTAAGTAACTAATTGTGAAGCCCTCTGATAATTTGAATACTAATTTTAATTAATTTGCAAAATATTTTGTATGGGAGAAGTAAATATTATAGACGAACCATGCATTAGCTGTTATAGTAAAGAATCAACTTTTAAAGCTAATTATCATTTACTATGGTTTGAGGTATTCAGCTGAAAGAATACAGAAGCAGTAAGTAGGTTATTAACTTGAAAGGCCAGGGTTTGAGAAAAGATCAACTGAAAGCCAGTTATATAGGGCTCCTATTTAAGACAAGGACAATGTCTTATTCCCAAGCTTTCTCCCATAATGCTGCAGTGCGGGAGGCTGGGATCACACCCTCCCTCAGACCTTGCCCTAGGGGTAAGTCTATATTTAACTCCAGAGTGAAATTGATGTGACTGTCGGGGGCAGTATGCAGGTGCACATTAAAGAGTGGCATTGCGCTTCCTGAAGCTGCAGGAACCTCTAGCCTCTCACCCACAAGGGGGAGAACCCTCTGTTTCATGAGCTTCAGAGAAAACAACAATCTGCCTGGCACCATCGCCACGTTCGGCCCTTTGCCCCCCCCCCCTACTTCTGCACCTGTATCAACAAAGCATGGTGGGGGGGTGTGATCACCAGAAAATAAAACACACAGAGTCCGGGAGCCACCATTTCCCACATCATTTCACTGTAAATTGCAGGTAAAATTTTCTGAGTTCACTCGGAAAATACGACATCCTGTATCTTCCTCGGTGATCGGAGCACTGGAATCTCTGAAGCAGCTAATGCCTTCTAGAGTGAAGATATTTTAACGACTTAAAATCGAACGTACTTCCCACCATAGTATTCTTTTCTATTAAGATATCCTTAGTATCCTGCAGAGCTATGCTCTAAGGAAGAATGATTGATATCACAGATGTCATTTCCCTTATTGCAAGCATGTGCTTTCAAGACTTTCAACTATCGATTCATAACTTTTAAGCGTAACGGGGCAGTTTTTAAAACGTAATTGTTTCACAGTATTCTTTGAGGAGAGTCACAGTAGAGAGGGTTTTTCTAATGGTGCCTTTCCAAATTTTGTGAGCCTCGGTCAGACTTCAGGTGGATGAGAGAGTTAATGACTCCTGTGCCTTCTCCGGATTGGCTATATTGTACTGAATAATAATAAATAAGTTTTTTTCCCCCAAGCACAGTCCTGATGATACTACTGGAGGCTCATTGGAAATAGAAGAGATATACTAGGTTTACATTCTAAGAAGATTTTTGCCAAGATCTGACAGCATTTCCTTAGGCCCCTTGAACTGATAGTTTCACCATGTACCTTAAAAAATACTGCTGCAGCATGGATATAAAGGGAATTAATCTTATGAGTGCAATTTAAAGAGACCAGGCACGCAGTGATGCATGACTTTTGAGAGCTCAAACTGCAAAGTGTACAATTCCTGGAAAAAAGAAACAAGAAAAAGAAAACGGTATCCTATTTCTTGAACTGCATCCCTATTTGAAAGAAGACAATCATGGCATAGCTGTGTGATTTAATACATTAGCTAATAAGATTAATTTACTCATTCAAGTTCTATTTATTTATTTATTTATTTATTCTAGATTTGTATTAATTACTTTTATTTATTTATGTATGTTTGTATCCGTGTGAGGGTTATGTGCACCCGATTGCAATGCCCTCAGGGGCCAGAAGAGGGCATCAGACACGCTGGTGCAGAGTTACCAGCTGTTGTGAGCGATGCCCCCTGCATGCTGGGAACTAAACTTGGGTTCCTTAGGAAAGCCCTCAACCACTGAGCCATTTTCCCAATCGCGATTTTTGTCAGTTGCTTTGACAATAAGTTTTAGAGATAATAGACAACAATAGCAAAATTTCAAGTGCAGGGCTTCGTATTCACTTCCTATCTCATTGTTTGAACCAGATTTAGTCACCCCCTTTAAAAACAGAAACAATCAAACCGAACATAACAAAACAAAACACAAAACCAAGGTTTCTTTAGGAAGCACTGTCAGCCCTGGAACTCATTTTGAGACCAGGCTGGCCTTGAACTCACAGACATCTGCCCGACCCTACCTCTTACTCAGCGCTGGAACTACAGGCCTGTGCCACCGTGCCTGACTTTAGTCTATACCTCCCTGAACTATGATTTAAATCTTTATGAGGAGAAACACATGAGCTGAGAAGAGAAACACACCGGGACAACCCATGCTACTACTTTGGTCCAGGGTGTCACTGAATCACAGAGACGGGAGCAGTGACGGAGATTTTCATTCAGTGTGTTGGAATTTGAAGATGAAACCTGAAAGCAATTTTACCTCACCCTCTTGTCTACGGTTTCCGATTTTAAGTTTAGTCGCCAGAGTAGGAATAATAAGCCGATGATCAAGCAGATCGGGGTGCTGCATTTATCATTTAAAATTCTAAAATGAGAGCTGCTCGATGGAATGTGTATTGTACTGTGTAGTTACAAAACTGTATATTCCACCGAATGCCTACCCAGTCAAAATTTTACTTTAGGTGTTATGACACACTAATAAACATGAAGTTTATTACAAGCTCAGGATATAGGTACATGATATGCTTGTACCCTGGAGTACATGAAAAAGGGGGAGAGTCTCGTGTTCTTTCTGTTCGCCAGTTTTCACGCCCAGTTCTGGGACAGGGACTTACATACAGTATCCCTTCTACTCCCCACCGCAACCCAGGACACCGGAATTATTTTCTCCACCTTATGTAGTAGGAGAAACTCCTACTGTTATGTTAATATACTGAAAGGCAAAAGGGTAAAAACCCTAACAAAATGAGGCTCTATAATCAAATACTTTCAATCTTCATCTAAATATGTTGGGACTTGAAGCGTTTGTTCAAATGGATTTTTATTTTTAGAATGTTAATAAAAGCAGTGTTAGGTAAATTAATTCAGAAAATTATTCAAGATCCAAACATCTTGTTTTTCTCTTAAATTTGTGTTCTGTTTTGCATTGCTTTCATAGCTGTGCTTACTTTTATGTTTTGGTATTTTTTGTTTATTTATTGAGGAACTCTATTTATGTAGCCCACACCAATCTCAAGGTCAATGCTCCCTGCTTCAGCCTCTCAAAGGCTGACAAACACTGTGCACTAGGCATGTTACGGTTACTGGATATTTAAATCAGAGGATGTGTGATTACCCACAGGAGCCCACTAATATTCCCCTGTGAAAGGAGGACACACAAAAGCTACCCCTTCCCATCGCTGAGGACTCTTTGGTGTTGTAGCTGCGCTTAAGCTGTCCATACTTCTGTATAAACCCCTCACTCAGGACCCTGTAAGTAACCTCAATCAATTACATCAGTTACACTAATTGAGATGAAAAGATCTGCCTACTATATGTGGCACTCTGATCCTGGACATAATATCCTGGACATAACCGAGCTACAGCTTTACAGATGATATCATTTCTTTGGTTTGTCCTTGCTGTACTCTAGATTGAATAGATGACTGTTCATCTTTCCCAGGAGAAGTCAGTCAGTGCTCAGTGCCCAAATGCGCTAGACAGAAAGCAGTGAAAGTCCCTTCTCAGTTCCTCTGGTGTGAACAGTTGCGCCTCATTCCTGAGAAGTACCCAGCGTGCTGACACTCTGGAAAGGGTCCTGGAATAATGAGTACGGGTTAAAGAGCTGTATGAAGTGATGTCTCCAGTCAATGCCACGGAATCTAATATTGCTCATTGGATTGAACGAGCAATACAAGCAAAAGGATCTTTTCACGATATGGTAGACCTTGCCCGTTAGCTATTTGCTTTGGTTTCTCCTTAACTGATGGACCTCATGACTGAAAGCCACTCTCTTGGAAGGACCTATAAGGCTCTTTCAGAGATGTCTATCCACCTTTGGAAAAAGATTTCATTCTACAGATCATGCTAACCTCCGAGTGTACAAGATGCACAGTTCAAAGACATCTCTGGAATTCTTGAGAAATTTAAAGTGGAGAAAGGAACAGATGATACCCAACATGGAATCTAAGAAAATTCTACAGCACACAAAAGCATCAAGTAAAGTCATTACGTGGAAAAAAAACACGTTGAGTCGGTAGAGAAAGACACGGAATAAAGTTATTGAGCCCAGAGAGCTATGCGAGGTAATGGACATGCTTGTGGAACACACACACACACACAGGATATGAGATTCAAACTTTGAAAAATACAGTTATAAAGATACAGCTATTAAAATGACGTGTGTTGAGTTTGCCAAGTACAAAGCTAGAAGCAGGACTGAAAACAGGAAGTGACATTCAGAGATATTGACAACACCTGATGACGTTAAAATCATTTCTGCCTTTTGATGCGTTTGAACTGCTGGGTCTCTTCCTGCCATGGTGGTTTCTGGCCTCTCAAAAATTCCCGTTGAATAGAATTTTATTTGATACTACAGGTTGGTATACGTTGAATCTTGCTGTTTCCAGATTAAACCCAGGGAGCATTGTTTCATGTTTTGCTTTTTCCAATCAAAGAACATGTTTTTAGCACTGGGGATATTCTTAAATATTCTTAAACATTCTTAAATCCCAATCACATTCATTTTTAGTAAGATCACTGTGGTTCACTACATTCAAGGCCTTAGCATGTCAAACCCTTATCATTTGAACTAAAGAAAGAATCTAAGTCAGATTAACTTCACGCAGCTGTCTATAGAGCGACTCTGAGCAAATGTCAGGGATCTATTATTATTAACCATGACCTTCACACTGCAAGCCAGGTCTCCTGAAATCACTCTTCTCATAATCGACATGATCAGTTCTCGCCCACTCCAGCTCCAATAACCGCCCTCGACATGTTTCTATGATGTTGACATTTTTAGGTTTCCTACTATTAGATAGAAGCAGGGAGAATTCACCCTTCTCAAGGTTTTATGGCAGTGAGTGATTGATAAAACTTACCTAAGAACAAAGGGCTTACAGATGTATTAAAGGCAAAGGAGAAAGACAGCAAGATGGAGAATATCAGTATGGTCACCATCCATCCATCATTATAAGGAAGTTTATACTTGTTTGTTTGGGGAAGGCAATAAGTGGGGGGGGGTGGCAGGATATAGAGAATGCCAAGGTGTTGTAATGTTTAGGGAAGGGTGGGGACTTGGAGAACACACACACACACACACACACACACACACACACACACACATACTCAGGATATATTCTGTTTGACCTGCAAAAGACAAGATAGTTTGTAAAGGAGGCACTATGGAAGGGAATAGAGGTTATCAGTGTAGAAAATGTTTCCCAGGTACCCCACAACCCAAGATCTTCTGTTATTTGAGTTTAGTTTATGGAACTTTGAGGAATGATCCACAGGTCATTGTGTGTTTCCAGGGTCCAGAGTCAGTACAGAGGGAGGCACCATGGCAAACACCCTTCCGACATTGACTGCTTCTGCATTCTCTTAGCTTAAAGTAATCAGCAATCTAGCAGCCACACCTGTACCATCCAGGGACTTCTGCAGTGCATAGAGAAGAACCTGCAGAATCTGTCTTTTTGGCCTATTTCATTTAAACATCCACGTACTACCAAATTTTATGTAACTGAGAACGTATTTCTGATCTCTTGACTTTTTTAGCTGTAGACCTTTAATTTACAGATGGAAACCCATTGACATTTCAGTCTACAGCTGATAAGTAAATAAAATGGCCAAATTGTTGTTATCTGTTATCTGTAATAAGAAATACTTATTATTTCCCAATTAATAGTGGGTACAGAATGACATAAGGAGATGCAATCAGATCAAATGTTTTATGATACACTGACATCATGCTAAAGAATAAAATGGACCAAACCATTATCTAGTATGTCAAGTCTGAAAAAGAAGAGTTGCTTAGACTGGAGTGCAAACCAAACTTACTCTAAATCCTGAGATTATTAAATTACATTGTTTTAATATTTTGTGTCCTGTCCTGAGGCTAAACAGTATGTACAATTACAGGCCAACAATACTTGAGGTCGGGGATGAGATTGCAATCAGCCCAAAGAGACGCTCCTGGTATCTGGTAGGAGGTAAGAGAAAGTGAATCTCAGATCCGGTCCACAGCAAAACCAAGGCATTGTAGATCTGATCTAACGCCCAGTTAGCGTATTAACTCCAGCATCTAAATTAATCATCCCCATATGTTGGGGGCCGATGATGCCCAAGCAGTGGATGTAATCAGCTTGACAAGGATCCTGGTTTTTCCCTTTGCTGGGAATCTGAAGCCCACCATCTGCTTTGCCCCTTTCTCATCTTTACTGTAGGGTGACAAAAGCCTCTCATCAATAATATCGTCTATTTGGCCTAATAGTTTAAACTCAAATCAGTTCCTGGGCTGGCTGGGAGAAGGACACTGCCGTCTCAGCTCTAAGTCATTGTAAACTAGCCTTCAAGTTTTTTTTGGCGTGCGAGAACTATTCACGCTTTCAGTAGACATATCATAAAACCTTTTTCTTGGTTGGACTGACCTTCCCATGGAAACAGTCATAGTTGAGATCAGAAATGAAGAGTCTAGACAGTAGTAGGTCAGAAAGCTTGAATAAACAAATAGAAAGTTCACCCTGGAATGTCCGCCTCCTCTAACAGTAAGTATGCAGACCAAAGGTCAGCTGTTCATTAGTTAAACTATTGTGACAGGACTACTCACTAAAATTAACCTTGAAGATCAGAGGCCTGCAGCTGGGAGGGGATGAACACTCTTCCATTGGTTTCCCTTTTGATGTATGTTCTGACACCTGCAGATAAAGTCTGAAGATTTTTACTATGGGAGTTAGAGCAAAATCTTTGTGAGAGAGGGAAGCCTTGTAATTGTTTCCCCAAATGCGCACCTCGTTATTTTGCTTTCTTTAATTTTTCTAAGTTTTAATTTCATTAATTTTATTATTAAAATAAAGTCTTTATCATGCATAAGCCGTCTTCTATGCGGGTCTTAAAAGCACTCTAAGTGCATCATATATTGTCCCACTAGAAAAATGAACTACTATGTTCATTTTTCTTAATCTCTCTTAATTTTCCTTCAACGGTCCGTCCTCTTCTGTGGACAGTTCGTGGAACTGTATTGTGAGGGTTCCACAGTGAATAAAAGATTAGAAGTTAAGACTCAAGAAAGAGTGAAAAGACATACTCTTAGTATGGACTGCCACCAAGTTACTCTCCGTAAGTCAAGCCTACAGCACATTAGAGATTCACATCCCGGAAGAGATAGAAGTCGCTTAAACAAACGAGACACGGCAGCATTATGAACACACACACCTCCTTCGTTTTAGCTGGAAAGTAGTTGTTTAAATCTCTGCAGAGGAAATTGGAACAGTCTCTACTCTACAGGCTGGCATTCGTTGCTAACAAAGACAAGGAGTCTGGTGTGCGTCTCCATCGTCCATCACACTCAGAAGCAAATGAGAATATCCAAGAAGGAAAAGAGACTTCTCTGCAAACATAGTGGAGTTGCTTGATCAAACCTGACAAAGGATTTCACAGAGAAGAAGACGGCAGAAGTGAAAATCCTTTGTGTGATTTCTCTATATTACTCAGAACCATGTAATATCTGTATATTAATTCACAAAGGCATGCGTAGTATGCACTGCATATTAAGGTGTACACAAATGACAACTTAACCTTACAGAAACCTTCTGAGTTAGGGTCTTCCTTCGTAGATGGAGAACCTGCCTCAGAGTTGAAATAATTTTCTTAGGACAAAGCTGGTTATGTGGAGGGGATCAATTTGGAGAAAAACGTTTTCATGATTCCTTCCCTCCTTCCTTCCTTTCCTTCCTTCCTTCTTTCCTTCCTTTCCTTCCTTCCTTCCTTTCTTCATTCCTTCCACTCTTTCACTCTCTCTTTCATTCTTTCCTTTTTTATTTCTCTTTCTCTCTCCCCCTCTTTCTTTCCTTCCTTCCTTCCTTCCTTCCTTCCTTCCTTCCTTCTTTCTTTCTTTCTTTTCTTCCTTCCTTCTTTCCTTCTTTCTAGATAGTTTACTGGGAACAAATATTAACATTTCCTAAACATAGGACCGCCATCTACCACAGAAACCTGGCTTAAGTCCCACAATCTTAAAAGATATTTTTATGCTGCCTGTCTTTAACATAGAAAATTTGTGATTCATGGTCATTCGTTCATCTTAAATCGACCTACATAAAGTTTTTCTAAGTTGTCAAAAGCAGACATACCCAGAAAACATTTGTTGTTGATAAGTTTAGGGAAAGAATCCCACAGATAATGCAATTTAAGAAGCTACACTTGAAGCTGTGAGCAGCTGGTGGTGAAGCACAGCCATTCAGAGAAACAAAATCTGCAGTAAGCAGCGGCTGCCTTAAGACAACAACAGGGAATTACAAACATGGCGTAAGTATTCCTTGGTGAACTGCTGTGTTGTAGTCATCTTACAGCTGGCTCAAGGTATTTCTGGAGTAACGCCGAGCTTTTTGTGAAGAGGGTTCCAACCCACTGAAGCAAGATTATTAAGAGAAATTAAGACAGGAGAAAAAAAATTTTTTTTTAATGCTCAGGGTCACACGGGCCTCTCAGGAGAGAATGGCACCTGACTCAGAGTTTCCATAACAACAAAGTCAACTTTTGAAGGAACTTGAGACCCTCCGCGCTGCACATTATAGTAAGTATGCATTAGAATAATTCCTACGTACAAAACTAGATAACAATAATTCTAAGGAAACCATGACAGAGTTACCCATAAAACATGTCTGCTTAGTGTGAGAATGTTTGTCCGTGAGAAACAGTAGCTTTGCAGCTTCCAAGTGAAAGGAAAATAAGAATGGGAAGAAATGAAACGGCCTTGAGTGCCATGGTGAGGAGTACTGTTAACCTTTCTCCTTTCGGCTCTCATCCCTCATGGTAGACATCCCCAAAACCCTTCAGGAGCCAATTCTAAGTGAGGAGTAAACAAAATAGCAGGGAAAATCATTTTCCTCAGACACCCTACAAAAATCTGCCAAGTAAAATACACATACCCCAGTTTCAAAACCTCAGGTTAATATTTCATATTCTCCGTGCCTTTACAACAGGAGAAGAAGAGCAATTCACATAAAATGCCTTAATATGAATTCATAGCATGCCTAATGCATTATTGCTAAGAAAAGTTTCATACAGAATACCAAAACGAATGGACTCTATTACCCCATTTCTTCATCTGTCCAAAGAGTTAAAGAGCCCAGCTGGGAGTCTGTATCAGCTGCTTACTCAGTACTTACTGTGGAGGGCACGGTTACTAAGTGAGTGTTTATCAGATGAATGATTGCCACTTACATATTTGTCTTGATTAGCATCATGCTTCTGGACAGGTGAATGCAAAAGAGCTCCCTTCTGTAATAGGAACAGCAAATCAACATCCAAAATAACTGAAGCAGGACAAGGCAAGAGTGTTCATGACGACTTCTAATAGAGAATTTTCTGATCATGGGGATTGCTCAATAGAAAAGATTGTTTGCCATACAAGTCTGATGGTCAACTCCAGAACATTGTCATCACACACACACACACACACACACACACACCACAAACACAATAATAAATTAGTAAACACAATAATAAAGTAAATGAAACGAAAAGAGAATCACCTCCCTTTCCTCTGGAGTTTTTCATTATCCTCTCTTCCCTAAGATTTAGGATTCCGAAAACTGAGGATGTAGATACGTTTACCAATCACATGTTATGATATACCTTCTTATTTCTTTACCATACAAATTTTAGGATTAAAATCATGTTTCTCTTCATGGCTTCCACTTATCATCACCGCTACAAAAACACACAGGGAAGACACTATGGAAATTATGAGTCTGTGTTTCCTGGAACCAAATGAGTGTGCTTATGATATTGGAAAGTGGCTATTTTAGCTGGGAATCAAACAAGGATAGACATCTTATATTTGTGACATCTTCATCAAATTATATAGCACTTCAGACTAAATTTTAACATAATGTACGTTCACTAGTTGTTTTTTTTTCTTTAAAAATATGATGTACTACAATAGTGAATTGTAAATTTACTATATATATATATATATATATACATATATATATATATAGATACATATATATCCATTGTGCTTACAAATTATTCCAATGAATATGACACAAAGGTAATTTTTACGTGTCTATTAAGTGGATTTTCACCAAATCTGGAACTACATTTTTTTTGACTAATTGCTTAATTACATTAAAAAATATCCAAACTAAATTATATTTGTACTTCATTATATAACATGTAAAATGATGTACATTAAATTGACTGTGCCTAAGAGACTGAACTTATTGTTCTATTAATTTTCACTTTGTTGCTAGTACTTCAATATTTTTTGCAGACAAGAACATTTTATGATGTCCATCTTTATCACAGTGTATTTTTATTCTATAGCATTTAAATATATGCCCCAATTGACATATTTTTCTATTTTTTTCTTACTAATAACTTGAATAAAAGCTCAACTGAATTGTTATTCACATTAATTTTTATTTGTGCTGAGCTTCAAGGATTTTTTTTCAACTTCCCTGAAAAGTCACTTTAAATTATCTCTTTGTATGTTATCTCTTTGTATGTTGACCTTGTATTTCCATTTTGTTTACTTATATTAGAGAGCCCATTATTTCTTGAATTTTTAAAGTCTCAAACCAGTCATATATTTTCTCCTATAGTAAATACTATTAAAAATTGAGCTGTTGGCATCAGGGGTGCAATGCTGCTTTGTTGCTATGAGGGCCTTCTCTTCGGGGTCTTTGTTTACACTGATTATATAACACAAGGATGTTCTTTGTGGTTCTACTGTTTGCCATACCCAGGGAAGACAGTGTGTTCAGGAAAGCTTAAGCATTAAACAGGAGGCATGTTCATTGTTCAAAGCCCATTACAATATACTCATTCCAGACTATTTATTTGCCATGACATCACTAAACAGAACAGATATTTGCTAGGTATTTATTTCCAAATATAAGGGGAAATTTAATGTTGAAGAAGAAAAAACAGTTTGACAATCTCCCCTGAAGGTGCTATTGACCCATGAAAGGGAGAGGTTTTGTTAAATAGGTGTTTTCAGATGTGCAGGAGAGAGGAACGCTGTGGCTCTGGATGTCAGGGTGGAGGCACAATTTTATACTGACCCTCACTGTTGCATGGGCTCCTCATTTATCTCAGCTTTTTTTTATCCTGGAGTGTGGGACATTGTTTATCTGAAACATGAGAGTCCTTGGCTGTTACAGCCGTTCTGTTTTAATTAATCTGTTTATAATGGAAATACCAAAAATATATTTAAAAAAAAACTAGGCTGGATACCTCTGTTTAGGGACATGCTGAAGTTGATGTACAGAGCTAATGGTAGAAGTCTCCGGGGTCGAGAAGGGCAGTTGTTAGACTCAGTGACTCTTCATGTCATCCACAGAGGGAGTTCACACTGTGTATGTTGGCCGGTGTCAAAATTCATTGCTAGGCACATTAAATATTCTAGAGCATTCTCTTATTTTTCAGTTAAGTTGGTAGCTATGCAGGCTGTAGAGCAAACAGAGAATGTATTGCCCCAAATGTTAACTTAGAACCATGTGGAATACGTATATTAATCAGAACATTGACAAGAGGGATCGGCAATGCTTTGTGAGAAGGCTATAATCTCATAGATTATGATATTTTCTCCTTAAAATATCTCAAATATAGTGCTACATGAGTATTTTAACAAAAAATGACCTTAAGGATAAATTGTTAATTTTCTGTATTTTTTAAGTTAAAGTAACTGTAGAGTATATGCAGTTAGAAAGTTTACTAGTAAAAAGAGTAAATTTTATGTAGCAAGAGTAACCACTAGACCATGACTGTGGGACTGAAATAGATAAAATGATCCACAGTCATATTATCCTGAAGAGTGAATGGATTTCGGGGGCAGAAGGCTGTTTGTCTGTGAAGATGGTTTCCACACTGAAGTGACTTATGTAAGAGCAGTTCTTTATGTCAAGAGGCAGAGGCCATGCCACAGTGAGTTCCTCTGACCAGTAAATGAAATCCATCAATCATTGGCTGAGTGGCTCATGGCCTGGTACAATCAGTGCTCTAGACCCCGATCTGACCTCTGTGGGATTCAGTAAGACTGAATTCCATCAACTCCAGATCACACAGAGCTTCAGACAGGGATTTGTTATGTCAAACAATCTAATGTATTAGTGTAAGTGTCTGTCTTCATGGACTCAGATTCATAGCCACTGTAGAGAGCATTAATGGATTTGGAGTTGGCAGAAATTGTTCTTTGATAACATCTTAAAGTTTTAAATATTAGTTTATTTGTGATTTCTTCATAGTGTAGAACGTTAACCAGTAAAATTTACTCTGAATCAATTCCTCTGTAATTGTAAACTAACATAAATATCAGAGGGGATTAAGACCAGAAATATTCATCATTTTCCCACTGCTGTGTATAAATGTAGAGGGATAGGCCTATATCAAGGGATCATATTCAGAAGTCTGTGTGGTCTGGATAGAATGTAGGGTACACATCGTTGATATTCAGAAGGCAATGGTGACACACACCTTTAATCCACAGAAGTCAAAAGCAGAGACAAGAAGCAGAGCTTGGAAGGAAGCAGTATCAGACAGGAAGTGACATCTGAGATAAGTCAGAGTCATGAGCAGGCAAAGAGATGAATCAGAGGAAGACTTTTAGGAGAATGAGTCACAGTGAGGACATGACAAACTCTCACTATAAGAAAGCAGGCTCTCAGCTCAGAGAGTAAGGTAATATGAGGAGAGACACAGAAACAGTCTGACTGAGGAGAGGACCCACAGGCAGTCTGAAGCACTAACAGTGAGTCAGAGAGACACCGAAGCAGTATGAGGTGGTCTGAAGCAGTCTGAGCAGTCTGAGGCAGAGATACAGAGGCAGTCTGGCAGAAGAAATCAGTATCAGACAGAAAGGGCTAATCAGTTTGAAGACAAGCACAGTAGTTCAGTCAGAAATGTTGCAGGAGTCAGCCAGAGTCAGAAGAATTAAGGACAGCTCTGAGTTCAGAAGGAGCTACTCAGAATGGCTCAGTCAGCAGTTAAGTCCCAGAGGCTTAAACATTCTGTATTTTATGGAGACTGAAGCCTTCCAGGTCTAGGCTGAGGATTAGATTGTAAGGAGGCTAAAAGCTTCAGGGCTCCAGTCCTAAAACCAGGGATTGAATTAGCCAAAGAATAAAACACTTTTGCCCCAAATCTATGGCTACACTAAAACTCTAGAATTAATAGTCAGATCTCAGGTAGCATCGTAAAAGAAGATTGATATTAAGACAAATCTCATATGAGTCAATGGACAATTCTGCAATGTAGTCAAAAGCATGACTGCACTATTAAAATGACCTGAGGTTCTAAATCCAGGGAGAATCCTAAAACACTTTCACTATCTAATGAGTAACTTCTGCTTCTTTTCCTTGGCTTCCCAGCTGATCTTAGTGTTCATATGTGTTCAAGGAATTTCTACATGTGATCCATTCAGTACCAAAACAGCCACTGGATTAAAAGTACTTCCAAATAAATAAATAAATATATACATATATATATATATATATATATATATATATATATGCAAAATGGCATTGACAGACTGTGTATATTTTTATATCTCTTATGTTTCACCTCCATTTTACAAGGTAGCATGCTCAGTGTAAAGGATGAGAAATTTCACCACAGTGAAGTGGGAAGGATAAAAGTAAAATCCTTCAACTCAATTTCAATGAGACAAGCACTGTGAACTATGAATGTAGTTAGTTCATGTATCTACTTGTAGATCTATATATATTTTATTCAGTGGGTTAGTCATGCAACATTTCCTGGTGATTTTTAGCTAAATGATAAATTGTATAAGAAAAAAATTTTACATTTAAAAAAATTTAAATAATAAAATTCATAATACTTTAAAGAGTATATATATATTGCTATATATATATATATGCTATATATATACTATATATAATATATATATTATAATAGCTATATATTACATGGCAAGATACTTTCAAAAATTAATTAGTCCTTAATAGTCTAGTATAGTAGAGGGTTTAGAACATGCATGTGCCTGTGTACGTGTGTGTGTGGTGCATGGTGTTGAGCATGTATGCATGTATTCCTATTAGCATTGTGCATGCATACACACACACACACACACACATATATATATAAAATACACATTCACTTATATAGTATATATATGTACACACACACATATAATGACTGTGTGTGGAGTCTTGAAGTTTCTGTCAGAGACTTCTTCAACCTCTTTACACCTTACATATTAAGGCAGGGTCTCTTACCTGAACCCAGAGCTCACCTGAGTCACCCATCAGGCTTTTACATGGTGAATACAATGTTTGGTATTCACACTGCACAGCAAGCATGCTACTCACTGAGCCATGCCCTAGCTCAGGGTGCTTTGTTTTTCTAAGTCCCAGCTCTGCCCTATTATATTTTACACAAGAGATTCAATTACAGTTTCTAGTGCAACGGAAATCCCGATAATACTGGGACCTCGCTCACAAGATTTTGACAAGGTTGAGCAAGATCTCTGTGTATGTTAGACCTGTGTATAGCATGAGGCAGACTGTCACATGGGGTGGACAATGCAAGGTCCTGAGCGGCCGTAGCACACATTACTCAGAGTTAATTAAGCCCCATCTAACTGGATTTCAACATCTTTGAGACTTGCTAGCAGCATTTATCTTCCTGTAGAAATTAGATTCATCTCTGGTCACAGAATTCCAGTGGTAAGGTTAATTGTTCCTCTTGGAAATCTGCTGTATTTATTTCTACACATAGGCCTTTTAGTTGTTTTTTAAAAGTCCCATCCGGGCTCTGTGTTCCATTTTATGGAGCCAGCAGTCTTTCTTAGACATCCATCCCTTCATTGTGATGGACATTTAACGCCTTAATTTCTGAGAGTTCTATGCACAATTAGTAAGAATTATATTCTCCTATCTCACACAAAATAACCGAGAGACGGGAAGAAGGAAGTCACCATCCTTAAACAGACAGACCAATGATTCTACCATATAAAGAAAGACGGTTAGTATGGTGATGGTCACATGTGTCCTTTCAAACCTTACATAAGGTAAGAGGGCTTCCCCTAGGATAGTGTCATAGCTATGCAGGTAGAGCCACTTTGAGCAAGTCCAGTGTGACAAGAAAGGACACATTAGGGAAGCTAATTCTGAGCCACTCAATTGTCCATGTGGAGAATGATGTTATCTTTCTCTCTAGGTGAGTGTGCTCACTGCATACAACAAAAATAGTGACCCATATCTGAGCGTGCATGAGCCACAGGATAGACAGGACCTGGGATTCTCAGTGATGCCACAGGCAGAGTTTATCCCATCCTGCCTGTACTGATGACCAACCTCCATGCCATTTTAAATGGAATATACCAAATTCTGCATTAGTGAAATCATGCTAATTGTTGGTCTCTATTACAATAATTTGCTATGAAACTTATTTGATATGGCTAGTGAAACACATGAGTAATAAAATTTCAATGTACAAATTAAATGATTAAATTAAAAAGTATCGACGACCATATTGCTAAGAACCAGAATTAGCAATCAGGTCTATCAGTTAGCACATTAAGGTTTTTCAATAGCTTGGAAAGGATCAAATTGATTTTTATGCAGCATCTCCCATGTGAATTGCTACAGGTAACGCATTCTAGACTTCCCTGTTTGTTATTTATCTCTTGCTAATTACAGATGAATAAGCCACGCATTTATTCCTACCTGTCTTGCCTTTTTCAATGAGTTTGAAAGTTTCTTCCTTCAATTTGTTATTTACCCTTAATCAATAGACAAAGAGAATCTTAATTGCTGAGAATGTCTGTACATGTTTCTGGAATTCTCACTTTACGGTGAGAATAACTGTGCAAATTCAGCCTTGGTTATGAGAATAAAAGTGAACTGATGATTTCTGTGCATACCTGTTTGGAAGTCTGTATCCTGAATCTATATATGTTAGCTGAAACTACTTGAAAATCCCTTTTTGGGTTGGGTTTTGTGACTATTCCTGAGACTATATAATTATTTACAAAGGCCGGTGTCAGTCTGTTCCTTAGGCAGGCACATAATCTGAGTTGGAAAACCCAAGTCTGCTTGTTTCTAAAGAGCTTACAATAATGAGCCAAAGCCTCTTCTAGGCTCCTGGATTCCATCTGACAGGTCACTACAGTGAGAATTTTCATCCTCCTTTCAGGGTTGCAAAAGAAATCCAATTATCTTTTGTGAGTTCAAGGGAGTTGAGAGAATTAAAAAAAAAAAAAAGAATCTAGAGATAGGTATGGCTTAAACGCAGTAGGTCTATCTTCCCTTCAGGAGCAAGAATATGTGGAATATTTTAGTTTTCAACAGCTCTTAAAGCTAGTCGAAATTTCCATTGTCGAGGTTCTCAGAAAAATCAAATTGATCCAGGGGTTTCTCACATCAGAAACTCTCTAAGAGCTAAAATCCCACCAAATTCAAGATCATTTCGGAGACTTGTTTTCACGATTTTATTTAGAAACAGTGACTTTCATACAATCAATAAAAAAAATCTAAGGCAGTTAAAATGAAGGTTTTTGAAAAAACAATAGTTGAAGATAAGATAGATGAATACCACGGATAAAGGGTGATGTATGAACTAGGTATGCCACCGTGGAAACGAGATACTAAAAATATGGCACACCACTTATAAAGGAGGAGAAATTTTCATGGCTGCGCTTAGAGGTGTTACCAGGTGATTGTGTGCTCATTATTTTTGAGTTCATGCTAAGGCAGGGCAGAGAGCAGAAAATGTGGTCAAGCAAAGTCACTGGTACATGCATGTTGTCATTATGTCTTGCTCTTCTGCTGACAGTGTACGACCTAAGAGTTTTCTAGTAAAATCTGTGGTTCCTTTCAGCATAAGACCCATGCATCTGGACGAAGGGATACTTTCACCTTTGGGTCATATTTGTATCACTTTTTCCTTCTTTTCTCTCATCGTTCTACGTGTGACGAATGAGAGCACAGAGACTGGACAGCCTTGTCTTGGTTCTGATTTGAGAGGAGAAGCTTCAGAATTTCCCCTTTAGTTCAGCGTTTGCTCGAGTTTTTTAAATTCTAGTTCCTGTAAGAATTTTATCAAGAAACCATTTGAGCTCCCCCAAATTCTCTTTTCTACCTTTACTGAGATGATCCTGTGATCTCTGTCCTTCAGTCTACTTATATGGTGGTTTCATAACTATTGATTTCTGCGTGGTAAACTTCCTTGTGTTCCTGAAATAAAAAGCAATTAGGCTGTGATGTGTGACCTTTCATTTTTGTTAACCTTGGAGTGCATCATTAGATTATTGATTATATAACACCCCACTGATGTTATCCAATATTTTCTGTTTATTCTTTAACAGCTTTCTGCATGTACTTAATATGTTTTGATCCTATTCAATCCCCTAGATTCCCATTTTTTATGCCACTCTCCCACTCCCTCTGGAAACCTTTCTGTTCTTAACACACTCCTTACTAAATCATTAATATATACTATATATTAATATAGTAATTACATTAATAACATATATTACATATCAATTAATTATATGTTAACTACATTTGTTAATATATATTAATATATATGAATATTTATGAATTCATGTATACCACACTGAGTTTAATTAGGGTTGTCTGCATGTTCAGAGGTGTAAAACTATAAACCAGATCACAAACAGGAGACCAGTAGCTATACTCCTAAAGAAAAATGACTCCTCCCCTCATCAGCCATTTTCTGCCAATAGCTCCTCCTCTAGGGTGGGGCTTCATGTACAAGCTCTGTCATATTCAAGTGACTATGGTTGTTATTAGTTCATGAGTGCAACTCTTTTTCTGTTTTTCTTATCACTTTGGAATGAATGAATGAATGAATTCCTTTATCTGTGCCTCTCAGGAAATGTATCCTTTCCTTTGTGCTCATGAATGAGATTGTCTTTTTACTTCTATGTATAATGTTTTAAATACATCCACCAGTGAAGATCCAGGAGCCACAAACCACCTTGGTTTTTGCTTATCACAAAATGTCCTTATTTCTCTTTCATTTAGAAGAAAGCTTTTGTTTATAGCAATCTTATTCAGCTTGTTACATTGCTGTTTGCTTAGGTCTTCCTAGATGAGTTTGCAGTTTTCCTTCTGTCGCGATAATGTGCTGTATAGGTTCTTCTCTGGCTATTTCTATTTGGGGTTTTAAATGTTCCTTGGGTTTCGATATCCATTTCTAAGATTGGGAAATGTCACGATATCGTTTTTTAACAAATAGATTGTGTAATTTTAGGCTTTATCTCAGCTCCTACTTGAATGCATCCCAGAGATCATGGAAGCTTTAGTCACAGCCTGGTGACCACAGTCAGTATCTTTGTATGTGCCTGATTATACGATTGTCTGGAGCCTGCCTTGCTTTATATAATTGATTGACTCTTTCGTTTCCAAAAGTTCTCTCTGGGGCTTTTTCCGAGTCTCAGTTGCTTTGTTTAACTTTTCCTCCATTGTTGCAGTACACCTTCAGTGTTGCTCAGCAATAAAGAGAAGGAAGCATTTTCTGCCAGACCGCAGCAGAGGGAACCACTATCATGGCAAGTGCCATCCTGGACAGTGGAACCTTGAGCATCTCATCTCAGGCATTTTTATTGATACCCAAGTTCCTCAGGTGTTCTACTGATAACACGTGCAGATCATGAGGAATCAAACATCTTTTACATAAAGCCAACACCTGCAGACAATACGCATGCCAAGGCCGAGGCAGCCCTTTCCCCAACAGTGCACAGAACAACCATTTTAAACATAACGGGAAATAAACTACTGTAACACTCCCTGCCTTTTCTTTCCTCTTCCAAATTACTGGCTATTTATCTAACTTTGCTATCATATCTGAGTCTGTAATTGATCTCCTTAGTTCATTCATCTGCTTCCTTGAATTCTGTAGGTGGTCACTGAGGTTTTTAGAATACAGGCATCTGAATTTCTTCCTGGCACTGTGCCTGTATTATCGCTGGTTTGTGGCTTCAAGAAGAGGTGAGTTTGTGGGGGGGTGTTATATTGACTTATTTTCACTTTTTGGGGTGTGGTGGTGGGGGTCGTTTCTCTGCTGCGTTCTGCACATCTTTTGGAATCAGTGTATTCCCTTTCCCTACTTTTCATTTCTTTGATTTTTATTTTACTTTTTTAACATTTTATTTATTTATATTTATATATTAATTTATTTTAATTTTTGTGGGTTGTCTTTACATGAATGTAAAGCATGTAGGCAGGAACTCAACTGTGGCAACTGAAATGATTATTTGACAGCAGCTAGCAGAAGACACTGTGGACAACGCTGGTGTACCCAGTAAAGTTCATTTTCTGAGGCAATAGGGGACTGATCGGGAAAAGTGTAGCTTGTAGCGTTTCAGCACTGGGTAGTGGATCCTACAGAGAATGGGGACATGGGGAGAGAGGGCTTAAGTGCGGATGAGAGGAAAATTATGTGGGTCAAGGAATAGAAATGATAGACATTTTACAGAGTAGCTGCAGAGAGGAACAGTTATAACAACCTAATACGGTGAGCTACAGACTAGAGCAAAATATCTAAGCCGTATATTAAAGTATAGAGAAATACTAGAAATAAGAAATAAAATGAAATCAGAAGCATTAGAACATAGATTAGTACTTCTCCCTAGATGGTTTGATATGATTTCTTCTCCTCTCCCATCGATTGTCTTTTGTAGCAGACTCTACAGGGGTGATTAGGGTTGCTAGTCTAGTTTATTCAAATAAATTAAGTCAGTAGGTTCTTCCTGCAGTGAGGGATTTCTGTGCAGGGTCTTCTACTTCCTGCCAGCATGACTCAGTCTTGGGACTCACTTTCCTGTTGCAACTTAGACTCCTGTGATTGGGGAATTGCTCGCTCTACATGCGAGCTTGCCTGTGACTGTGACTCTGAGGGACTCTGCCCGGCGATATTATCATTGTCAGTGGGTTGGCTCTTCTCAGGGCTGCCAGGCTCTGAGGCTGTTCTGACTTCAGTTCTGTATCAGTTCAATTCAGTTCTGTCAAGTCAACTAACCACTGAGGCAGGCCCTGAGCAGGTAGTTTAGTGTGGCTGGTACTTCTGAGTGAGGAAATCTACCTAAGCATACTTCTGTTTCTATTGAAGGAACGGGGTCTATTGTGTTTGACTCCCATTGCCATCATGTTGCGTACAGGCAGTTTCAAATCTTGCATCTGACCCAGACGTCCTGTATACTAGAGACTATATGTAGTTAAATATCGTATTCCTGAAAATATTCCCTCATCTCTCATCTCTAAGTTTATTTTTATGCTTTTAAGGATCTGTGGTAAATGAAAGTGGAAAACAAAACCCCACGTGATCACCACATGAGATGCCGAAAAATCTTTTGGCAAAATCCAACACCTTTCCATGATAAAGTCTTGGAGAGATTAGAGACGCAAGGGACATACCTAACCACACTAAAGGCGATTTACAGCAAGCCTACCGCAAACATTAATTTAAATGGGGAGAAAACTCGAAGCAATTCCACTGAAATCAGGAACAGGGAAAGGCTGTCCATTCTCTCCATTTCTATTGAATATAGTATTTTGAAGTGCTAGCTAGCAATAAAACAACCAATGAGATAAAGGAGTACAAATTGGAAAGGAAGAAGGCAAAGTATCGTTATTTGCAGATGATACGATAACATATATAAGCTAGCCCAAAAATTCTGCCAGGGAACACTTATTAACTGATGAACATCTTCAGCGAAATATCTGGACACAAGATTAACTAAAAAAAAAAAAAGAAATCAGTAGCCTTCCTATTTACAAATCGCAAATGACAAACAGACTGAGAAAGAAATCACGGAAACAACCGCCACTTAAATAGCCACAAATAAGATAAAGTTGCTTGAAGGGACTCTGATCAAACAAGCGAAGGCTTGTATAGAAGTGCCCACTGGGTGAAGACCCCCGAGAAACCAGTAGGATTTGAGATCGATGCAAATGCAAGAGGCTTTATTGCTAGCGCGCTAGGGTCAACACTCACTGCCCTATGAGGCAAGGGAAGGAATGAGACCCTGAAAACAGTTTTTACAGGGTTTTTATAGCAATTTTGGAGGCAAAATCCAGTACAAAGTATTTGGCGTTTTTCTATTGGTTTAGAGCATAAGCAGTGGTGAACTTTTAAACTGATTGGTGCTGGCAAGGGGTACATCCCTGTTGGGGTGGGGGAATTCCCAGCCGAGGGTGATTGGCTGGGAACCCTGTGCCTGTAGTTCTTCTCAGTATTGTTTTTCAGTTCGCATTTCTGGGAACAGGCTGTGCCTGACTGTCAGGGACATGAAACTTAGGCCTCTGTCAGGAACATGAAACTTAGGCCTACTAGCTTTTTGTCAAAACTGAAGCCTTTAGCTTTTTCAGTATGACAAAAAATGCTAAGTGTTTGAAGAAATAAATTGAAGAAGCTCTCAGAAGGCGGAAAGATCTTCCATGATCATGAATCTGAAGGATTAACAAAGTAAAAAATGGCCATCTTTCCTAAAGCAATCTACAGATTCAATAAAATCCCAATCAAAATCTGAACACAATTCTTTACAGACCTTAAAAAGAAATTATTCAACTTTGTGTGGAAAAAACAAAAAGCTCAGAATAGCTACACCAATCTTGTACAATAAAAGAACTTCTGGAAGTATCACCATTCCTGATTTCAAGTTGTACTATAGATCTATAGTATTAAAAACCTCACGGTATTGGCATAAAAGCAGACATGCTGATAAATCAAAATGGAATCAAAGTCCCAGACATAAATCCACACACCTATGGATAACTGATTTTTGATAAAGAAGCCAGAAATACACAGTGGAACAAGGAGAGCATCTTCAACAAGTGGTATTGGTCTAACTGGATTTCTGCATATAGAATAATGCACACAGATCCACATTTATCATGTGCACAAAATTCAAGTTCAAGTCCAAGTGGATCAAAGACCTCAACAAATCCAGATACACTGAACTTGATAGAAGAGAAAGTGGGGAATAGCCTTGAATACATTTTGCACAGGAGACAGTTTCCTGAACAGAATATCAATAGTATGGGCACTAAGATTAACAATTAGTAAATGGAACCTTATGAAACTGAAAAGCTTCTGTAAGGCAAAGGATACTGTCAATAAGACAAAATGGCAGCCTGCAGAATGGGAAAAGATTTTTGCCAACTCCGTAGCTAATAGAGGACTATTACCCAAAATATATAAATAATTTAAGAAACCAGATATCAACAAAACAAATAATCCAATTGAAAAATGGAGTACAGATATAAACAGAGAATTCTCAAAAGAGGAATCTCAAATGGCTGAGAAACACTTAGTAATGTTCAATATCCTGCCGGGTGGTAGTGGAGCACACATGCCTTTAATTCCAGCACTATGGAGGCAGAGGCAGGAGGATCTCTGTGAGCTGGAGGCCAGCCTGGTCTACAGAGTGAGTGAGTTTCAGGACAGCCACAGCTACAATTGGGAAACCCTGTCTTGAAAAAAAAAAAAAGAAAAGAAATAAAAAGAAAAAAAAAAAAAGACATGTTCAACACCCTTAGCCACCAGGGAAATGCAAATCAAAACTACTTTGAGATTCCATCATATACTTATAAAAATAGCTAAGACCAAAAGCACAGTGATAGCTCAGGCTGCTGAGGATGTGGAGCAAGGGGAACACTCCTCCATTTCAGGTAGAAGTGCAAGCTTGTACAGCCACTATGGAAATCAATATGGCGATTCCTCGGAAACTGGGAAATGATCTACACCTCAAGACCCAGCTATACCGCTCCTGGACACATCCCGAAAGGCTGCCTCATCTGACTACGAGGACGCTTGCTCAACAATGTCCATAGTGGCTTTATTCATAATAGCCAGAAACTGGCAACAACGTAGATGTTCCTCAACAGAAAAATGGATAAAGAAAATGTGATACATTTACACAATTATTACTCAGCTATTTAAGAAAAGAATGACATCGTGAAATTCACAGGCAAATGGAGAGACCTAGAAAATATCCTGAGTGAGGCAGCCCAGACCCAGAAAGACAAGCATAAATAAAGAATAATCATACTACAGCCCACAGATCCAAAGAGACTATGTAGCAAGGAGGGGGATTTTTATCTGTGAAGATACAGGATATGTTTCAGAACCACAGCTCTTAACCCCATTTTCTCATTTCATTTTCCATCTCTGTGATGATTTACCTCTTCGCAGAGCTTAGCTCGGCATGCACAGGTTTCTATATTCCTTTGAGCTTTCTTTATTATTACAAGAAATGTTTTTTAATCGTTTATTTGCTGATTCTGTAAAGTATTCTGTGTTACCTAAAACTTCTATTAAGTAAAATTTTATGTCTCTTTCTTGCTAGTAATGAACTGAACAACGAGGGAGGCATGCTTTTATCCACACAGGAAATGTGAATTTTCCTTGCTTTGCTACAGAACCCAAATGGTTGCTGTGGTAAATCTGCAGTTCTGAGCTTATATCGCATTCCACAAACTCAGAGCTGAGTCACACAAACCTTAGCAACATTGGAAGTCCTTCTAAGCAGGCAAAGAGCCCCTGTTTTTCAATAAAAATAACCAATGTTAAGATCCATATGGTTTCAGATATAAAAGGTCCAGATACTATGCCTTAGAGGTGAGTTTCCTAGGCGTCAGTGAAAACACAGCCCACTCATTTCCTGGGAGACACACAGTCTGTTCAGCTCCTTCCTGGCAGTGTCCCCATTTCATCCTTGATTTCCTCAGGGAAGCAAACAGCCTTCACTGCTATTCAGACTCAAGAATGAGTCTGGAACAAACATCATGACATGACACCAGAAGGGTTTCTAGAGATATAAAGAAGGTAATTTGTCAAGGCTCCGTTAGGCAACAAAACTTAAGAGAGGAATAAAAGTTTGAAAAGATATGGCTCCATGAAAAGTCCAATAACACTGAAGAAGGAGCCATAAAGGAGCCACCCTGCCGAAGTCACCTTTGGTTTCTTGCCCTCTCATTTCACAGGATGACCGTTCAGCTGAATCCAGAGCAAACACGGGCAGTTAATCACAGTCTTAAGATCTAAAAACCTCAAAAACCCATGCAGAGGAGGCTCCTTCAATTATGTCAATGTTTTCTCGAGTCCATTTGCCCAACAAAAGGTTGTAACCAGAACCTTATTGTTCTAGTGTCATTTCTCACTCATGCAACAATGACTGGATGACAAGACATGACCACTGGAACAACACTGACGTGAATGTTATAGCAGTAACCAACCGACTGCTTCAGGGTCATTCCACAGGAGGACACGTGTACCTGGTACTGAAATCCAGCTTGGAACTCCCAACTGTGGAGATCACAGGCTCCAGGGGGAATCTACTAAATCATTCTGTTAAATAAAAATAGTACCAAACTAACCTTCTAAATTCACATCTATCCCTTCATAGATTGGTAGAGCTCTCAGACCTCATCAAAGGAGTTTCTTTGTGTAGTGGATGGTGGTTAACACAGAAAATCACACCTGGTTGTATCGCTGAGAATTAAATGATGAGGAGTGTTCAGCCCCAAATGTGTCATATGTATGACACCACGTCATCCAAAACTTAGGGACCATTATGGAACAAGGAGTAGAAATCTCTCAAGAGCCAGGGATCGGGAATAAATATAAATGGAGCCTTCTGGATATGACAAGATTGCTGTCCTCAAAAACTTACAGGGGCTGTGGTTCTTGTGGACCTGCCTCAAGACTATGCCAGTCAACATTCTAGCACAGAGGGATGGGGGGTTGTGAGTACCCATCCATAAAGGAGGAGCTATTGACAGACAATGGCTCCTGGGAAAGGGAGGCTTGCTTTTCTTTAAAGGTATGGCACCTGGTGAGTAGACCTCATTGCAGTGGATGGCCCCAAACTCAGAATGATGGACATCATAAATGAGATTCAGTGGGTTATGAATAAAAATCAATGAGGTCATAAAGTTGAGAGAAGGGGGAGGACTTGGCTGTGGGGACTTATTGGGAAATTCTCTAAGAATTAATAAAACTGTTATATTAACAAATAAACTCAGGGGACTTAAAAAAAAACGTTGACGTCTGCTTTGGAATGTGTAAACACGAGATTCGGAGTTCCGAGCGTCAAAGCACGTTCCAGGGCATTCACTGTAGAACCTGTTCAAAAGGGCCGTGCGATAACCATTCGCAGGGCCAAGCTGTTTACTCAGCTTTAGGGGAATGACCCAACGGTCTCTGGTAGGGTGGAAAAACCCTGCTGGGTTATGTAGTTACACACCTGTGCATTAACAGTGATGGCTTTTACAGCATCTGTAGAACGGCATGCGGGGCAGACTGAGCACTGATCTCTGTCCAAGTAGATGCATTTTAGGAAGGAAACAATGGCTACTGCCTACCCATATGGCTCATATTTTCATATGTCATTCCACAGGAATGACGCCCCAACCCACCAGGACTCTGGGACAAGCTAAGCCATTGGAGTTGATCGCTAGAAGCTTTGGGGACACAACCTCTGCCACAGTGAGTGCAGAAGATGGAAAAAGTATTAGTCATCACTCTCCAACTATCTTTGGAGTTCTAGACTTGCAGAGGGACCTATTACTCTTTTCTTATTTTTATTTCTTGTACAGGCTGGAAATAGCTACCCTTTGTTCATACCACTGCTGTTTTTAGAAGCACACAGTGTGTTTTCAAGGTCCCTTAGCTAGAAGGGAGCTTTCCTAAGAATGAGTCATACCTTGAATCACCAGTATACTGGACTTAGAAGAAACTTTAGACTTAGATTTTAAAATTGATACTGTAGTAAGTTGAGATCCTTTATGATACTGCGAAGGAAGGGGTTCAGGCCAGAACATCATATTCTGAATGTGCGCATCCATCCAAAGTTCTTATATGAGAGCACAAACCCTATTGAGATAGTAGACGGAGAAAATGTTCATAAGGAAATTAATGAAGGTAGGACCGTATGAATGAAACCAATCAATGTCCCATAGAAGGGCTGATGGAGCTGAATGGAGGCTTTTTATTCCTCTATCCTGTTACTTCTTAACTATCACCCCAGAGAAGCACCACTAGCCAATGGTTGGGTGGTAATATTTAAGTTTCATTTCTGTCACTTTGACAAATAATCTGACAAAAAAAGCAATTTAGAACATTAAGAGTTTATCTGGCTTACAGGTCATAGTTCATTATTATGGGCAAGTCAGGGCAGGAATTTGAAGTACATCTCCAAGCAAGAGAAGAGCAAGAATAAATTCATGAACACTTATTTGCTTGCCTGCCTGTTCACATCTAGCTTATCACACCCCTACATGTTCAGCCCATGCTGGGCTACATCACCCTACATCCTACATTAACCAAGACCATCCCAGTCCCAATACAATCTATATAATTCCTCCATAAGACTCTCTTTACAGAAGGTTCAAGGTTGTATCAAGTTGGATGTGATGTCAATCTGGCTGTGACAACGGTCACCCCATCGATCACCAGGGTTGATTCCATTGATTTGTCTGGCTAGTCGGGTGTCCCCTTCCTCCCTCACCACTCCATGTGTGTCCCTCCTGAGGCTCCATGAAGAGGATGACTTTCCTCCAATAGAGGAAATAGAGGAGGACTGGTCATCGGTCAAGTGTACATGAGTAGCAGTCTCCCCTGCAGGAACCTGCAAACAAGCTCTCAAGTTGACAGCTACATTTGGCGACTCAAATTAATTGATCATAACTCAGAACTCGTTTTCTGTCTACCTCTTCCATTCCCGACTTCTTGTTGTAGTTGGTTGGTGACTTACAGTTGGAGTCTTCTACCCCCAACACGGCTTCTGAACCAAATAGGTTTCAATGATTATGGAACCAATCTTTCTTTTTATGTCTTTGTATATCATCTCCAATAATGCTATGGACCATCATACCCAGATATAACCAAAATAGAAGCAACATATTGTATTGAGTATATAATATACTTTTTTTAAAATAAGAATTTAAATGGAAAATAATGCTTTTAATACATAATATATTCTTAATATGGTTTCCTCTCATTCATCTTTCCCCAGATCCTCTCCACTTCACTATTCTTTGAACTCCAAGTGTTTATTTTCTTTCTCTTAAGAAAACATTCCAGGGTACTCACGGTTTCCCTAGCCTGTTACCAGAAGACAATTGTGTAGAGTTTTCAGATTCCACGAGCAATGTAGACATTAGTTTCCTGAGATTTCTAACTGGGAATTGTTTTCATAATCTGACTAAAGCTGTTATACATTGTTCTGCAAATTCTGCAAATACACAGCTAATTCTCCTTCTGTGAATTATTTTTACCTACATAGTCATCAAAAGGATATGCATGTTGCCAATTCCTATCCCTGCTAAAATACCATCATTTCACCTTTTATTCTAAAGTTATTTCCCCCCCACAGCTTTGTGTGTGTGTGTGTGTGTGTGTGTGTACATGCACCTGTGCCTGTGCATCTGTATGTCTGTGTGTGTAGAAGTGTGTACAGCTTATATGTTTGTGGGTGCGTGTGGAGGGCAGAAGAGGGTGTCATAGTTTACAGATGGTTTTGAGTTGCTCAATGTGGGTGCCAGAAAATGAATTCAGGTCCTCTGCAAGAGCAACAAATACTCTTAATTGCTGAGCCATCTCCAAAGCTCCCAACTGACATTTTCAAAGAAGGGCATTCGACAATGGCACTTTTATTTGTTCTTTCTTTTTTTTTGAAAACCAATTTTATTTCTTTAACAACTATATATTTAGTCATGCATTTAACAGAACAGTGTATATCCAGCTTGGACCTAGGCAGCGAAAACACAGAGGTGGATAAAAGAAAACCTTGTATACCTAAATTGGTGTGATGGGACAACACGGGACAATGGTTGCTCGACAACATGTAGAATGCAGCAAACAGGAAGCACGTGCAATGGGTTTACTGGTGGTCTAAAAAAATTCTGCTCAGTTGTATTCAGAAATGATTGACTTAGCATCGGTGGCACAGGTCTTGATGCTTTTGTCTTCTGTGTATCTGTCTTTCATTTGCACAGGAGTTTGTGGTGCAAGGGGTACTTGGGAATTATCACTGCAAGTGTTATGAACCAAATCTGGGTATATGGGCAAGGCTAGGATCACCTGGGATGAATGGAAATACAAGACTTTAGGGTATAACTGTCATGGGTCAGGATAAAAGTTTGGGAGAATAATCTCTGTTGATGGGATACAGGATGTTGGACACTGACCAGGATGGATAAGGATCCTGGGGGTGGGGGGAGGGAAGTGAGTGACCAGTATAGATGGGAATACATGAAGATACAGGGAGTTGTGTAGTAACTGGGATGGGTGGTAACAGAGAGTACCGGGAGGTGACATGGGTGGGTCATAAAGGAATAAAGGAAGTTGGTGAGGTTATTGCTGAGATAGTAGGGCAAGTAAATAAGGCATTGGAGGATTCTCCTAAAGAAGATGGAGACAGCAAGACTCAAGTACAGAAGGAAGGATCAAGGTCAAAGAATTCACCAAGGCAAAGGCTTTAAAGGAGAAGCATAGGAAGATGTGAGAGAGAATGGAGATCTACAGAGACAGACTTGACTGCGCTTGGTTAAAGATAAGGGAGTTACTCATGTATGAAATGACTGCTCAGAAGAGGCAGGCTTCAGAAGACTGGCCTCTGGGGTCAGAGCTCAGCTATGTCATTTCCTTGCAGAGTAATTCCGGGCAAATGTTTTAACCTCCTGAGGCTCAGTGTCTTCATTTACAAGGTGGAAATAATGGAAGTGCCTCTCTGGGCTTCAGAGGAGATTATGCTTATGAATTTCCATCTAGCACTTCAAGTGGGGTTATTTAATATGCACCTGCAATAAGTGTTATCTATAATTAAGATCACAAGGCTGGACATGGGTAGGTAGGTTGTTAGAACATTATAAAGAATTTTTTTTTTTTTAAAGATCAAAGAACAGTCTTGCTATATGAAGATTTTTTTTTCTGTAGTTGGGGGTTTTGTTGTATTGGACTTTGAAAATGTTACATGAAAAGCAGAGGTGTCCTTTTTAAAATAATAAAAATACATTGTAAATTAAAGTTAACTTAGTTCCTTTCTTTTCAAAATCAGTGAGCATGCATAGAAAATTTGATGAGGTAATGTCATCAGATGGATTGTTCTCCATCTAGTAATACTTAATGAGGTTCAAATAAAAGTTTTATAACATTTTATATACATCATATAAATTATATTGCATGTATGAGGTGCAACTTCACTGACTGATTTGTAAAATCACACACACACACACACACACACACACACACACACACACACACACACACACACACACATAGATGGCAAATCATAACGAGGCCATAGAGAGAATAAAAGAAAATGTGTTTGTCTTATTATAGATACCAGTATATTCATTAAGAGATCCTTCTGTGTGGATCTTTCAAACCATATGCTCTTGGCAAGGGACTTAGAAGAATGCCTACAAAACACTTTAACTTCATAAAATATTTCATCTGGACCAATCTCAGCAAACGCAACTGTGCAACAAACTTATACTGTTTGGTACTATATATGAAAAACAACAAAACACTGAAGGCTGTGGCTCACTAGGGGAAGCCTTACCGTTGTATCTGAATGGTCTACCATCACCTCTTACTAAGGAGTCAGACAGCTTTGCAGTCTCTCAGTGCCAAGACCCTATGTCTTCTCCCTTGCCCTCCACGAAGGACATCCCCATAGTTTGACTTTTCTAGGTCATACCATTGGGATCACAAACTATTTAAAAGTAGCTTTGCTCTGTTTATTATCTGTTTCTATCGTGCCTACTTGTGGATCGGGGACTCAGTTCTTTTTAGCGATGGATAATATGTATAAATATTTACAATTTTGATGTATATCAAAATGTATGTGCCTCGTTGTCTACAAAATACAATGCTGGTTGTTTCCACATAGGGCAATTACAACGAAATCCTTGACAACCATCCCTGGACAGGTGTCTCAGCTAAGGTCTGCTTCTAATACCTTGCTTCAGATGTATTCTCTGAAGTCTGAAATGTCAGGGTGAACAATGTGTACTTATAATTTCTTCCCCCAATTTGAAAACAAAGGCAACAAATACCTGTGGTTTTTTTTCCTACTGCCTAGAGACATGTCAGCAGAGGTACAGTTGTCTGGGAAGAGCTCAGAGCACATACTAAAATAGTTAATAAGTCCTTGCTGGGCTTGTTGTCTGATTGTTTATTTCACTTTGTGCCAAATATTGCTTATAAGGCATGAGAAAAATTTGGAATAAAAATGTAAATAATTAAACATTCTGTCACTCAAAGATGAAAATTTAGCATATGCTAAAATTAGCCCCGGCTTTGGGAGCGGCAGATCTGAGTTTGATGGATGCTAGATCATTTACTGGCTCTGTGATCTTGAACAAGTGACAGAACTACTGGGGTTTAAGTTTAACCACGAATAACAGCTCACAAGACCCAGTGAAGTCCATGTTTAGAAAAGCTGTGTTTCTGTTCAAGGTTATTCACCAAGATCGATTATTCCCATGTTTCAAATCCAGCAGCAAGGTTTCATCTTATGGAAATTACTTGTGACTTTTGACACAGTTGAGCACTCCTTCTGTGAAATTCTCTGTGGCTCTTCTATTTCACTTTGGGGTATGTGCTGCTAGGAAATGAAATGAGCGCATGGGAGAGGTCTCCGCGCTGCTGAATTTATTGTAGTGCAATTGACACCCCTACGACATGGAATGGGCCTAAGTGTTCATTGGTGGATAACTGGAAGCGGTACACATATTCACGGAGCATCATTCAGCCACCCAAAATAATGAAATTATTTCACTCACAGTTCATTTAGAACTGGAAAAGTCTCCAAAGCTTAATAGGTCAGATAGAGAAAGACAAATGCCATTTTTTTTTCTGTGTCCTATGGAGGGGTTTAAGAAAGAATACTTGAGATAATAACATTTAAACCACTAAGCCACATCGCACACAAAGAGGAGAATCCTGAGCCCAGCCCTGGTTCCTTCACACGATAAAAACCCAACTGGCCTCCATTCCCTGCTCTCTCAAGCTGCCTGCAGACCTTCTGCAGTAGGGGCTTGCTCTGCTCTCTCCAGAAAATTCACCATGAATACTACGGTGTTTTCCTATCTTTGGGAAGAATCCTTAGGTGGCATCAGAGAACTGAGCCAGTGTGTTTATGGAGATTGACCTATCACAGTGCAGCCAGGTTGGAAATAAACTACACAGAGAAATGAAAAGATGGTGCTGACGAATCACCTATTTGGTTTTTTGTGTGCACAAGAGAACAACAGGATGGTAATGATCCTGATATGTAGAACGTGGTGTATGTCTGTCACTACAATTGGAGACATCACTATGGAATGGGATAGTCGTTCAGGTCAGCCCTTCCAACCACTCTTGATTTGGGGTAAGGAAGCATACCGCTGGAATGTACCGTTTCCAGTTTAGGGAAGATTTGACCTAACTCAGTTTCCAGGTTCACGATTTAAAGACATGTCTTTTATTTTCAAGGAGAATATGTTAAAAACAAAACCTCCAGCAATGTTGACAATAAAACACCTCTGGCCATAGATGTTGAGGAACAGTGAATAGTTAGAGGTCAGGACAATTACTTTTGGGTCTAGTATGCTTGGTCTAGAATGCAAAGTAGCTTAGTGCACCACAGAACCATATGAAGTCAGATACATGAGACATTAACAGGATAAAGAGGAAGTGAAACGTAAGTCGCTCGGAGACACTCCGAACTCAGACTTTGAGAAAAACTTAGTCACTTCAGGAGCTCGAGTCCGTGAAGAGCCCTGCATCCAAAACGAGTTAGGAAGGTTTCAATCCAAATGCAAAACCCTAGAAGAAAAATGAAGAGCTTAGAACAAATTATAACCAATTCAGCCACGTCTTTTCTCACTGCAGAAAGCCAGGTTCAAGCAGAAGTAAGTCCATATTTAATAAGAGCTGGAGAAGACAGCCAGAGATTGGCTCCTTTCAGGCATATCTGCAAGCCCCAGAGATCTGCAGAGTAAAATCATCTGGCATATAAATAAAAGCTACTGATCTGCAAGTTGTAATTGTATTTGCGAGAAGACGCAATTTTGAATTGTTGACTCCTCACAATGGCTACATTTTATCTCTAGAGTACTTTAGAAGGTAAAAATTTATAGAAAGCATTCCTTCTTGCTAATCCTCTTAAATAAAGGCTTTAAAAATGCTAATTCTCTGTAACATATTCAGCATTTTCTAGGATATGTGACTAGTAAGATATTATTTCTGAGGAATATAAATGAAAAACTGAGTCTTTACTCCATCAGTAAATATTGATTTAACTGGCTGATAACAGGAGATTAGAAAACCATGCTGATGTACGCACACTTTAAGTCAAGGATAGCTTCCTAAGTTCAAAGGCAGAGCAAGAATAGTGGGGCACAGAATTATGGACAAGGGCGAGACCTGTAGGGAATAACATAAAGTCATATTCATAGGTTCTGAAGTGCTGCCCACACTGGGGGAGGCAACCAGAAGCATGGGTCCTGGTAAACATTCAATGTTATGAAGCAACTGAGCATCAAGGCTGAGGGTAAAACATGCATGAATCCACTGTAAGTGTCCTTCCCTCCGTCCCTCTCCTTCCTTTCTTCCTCCCTCCCTCCTTTTTTCTCTCTCTCCATTCTTTCTTTCTTTCTTTTCTTCCCTTCCTTCCTTCCTTCCTTCCTTCCTTCCTTCCTTTCTTTCTTTCTTTCTTTCTTTCTTTCTTTCTTTCTTTCTTTCTTTCTTTCTTTCTTTCTTTCTTTCCTTTGTTTGTTTGTTTGGTTTCTTTTTGTTTGTCTACTTTATTCTTCTCTCATACAGTGTATCCTAAGCACAGCTTCTCCTCCCCTCACTCCTCCCAGTTGCCCCAACCTCCCCTCCCCCGGACCCACTCCCCTTCTCTTTCTCTTCAGAAAAGAGCAGGCCTCCCAGGATATCAACCAAACACTGCACAACAGCATACAATTAAGACTAGTCACAAACCCTTATATCAAGGCTGAATGAGGCAAGCCAGTAGCAGGAAGAGGGTCTCAGGAGTAGGTGAAATAGTCAGAGACACCCTTACTCCCACTGTTAGGAGTTCCCCCAAAACACCAAGCTGCCAACAACTATAACATATATGTAGAGGACATAGTGCAGACCCATGCAGGCTCTGTGAACCCCTGTGAGCCCTGCTTAGTTAATTCTGTGGGCCATGGTGTCTCCTGGTGCCCTTGACACCCCGTCTGACTCCCACAGTCTTTCTTCCTCCTCTTCTGCATCCTTTCCAGCACATTTCCGGTTACATTTTAAGACAAAAAGCCTGGAAAGCTAGCACATTTCTTACAATTTTCCCTCCGAGTAAGGGTCTAGATGAAGATGTGGCTCCCAAGTTTAGATGCGTATGCATGGATTGTAATTTGGAAATAAGAGGAGTCATGTTCTCATTTATTTGTCCTAAAAATTGGCTTGAAATGTTTGTCATATTTAGTGAATATAGAGGAACCATATTTTACACACACACACACACACACACACACACACACACATTATGTAATACCCCCATACACATATATGAAAAATATATTCAATGAAATATTTCCTAAATATTTATATTAAAATATCAGTGCCATAGATTGCCTAAACTTATCTGGTAATCTTATGGCACATTTGGTTTTACTCTCCTACAACTCGTCTCATTTGTGTGATGCTGTCTGTGGGATCTGTGTCCCCTTTCATTTCTCACATAGTTGGCGTTGGTGCCTTTTTTCTGTCTTACCAGTCACGATACAGACTCATCGATTTGTAGAACCCCTCAATTGTTTTTCCCATTGTATTTGTCTTCATTGTATATGTTTGAATATTTGAACTCTTTTTTTTCTAAGTTCTGGAAATATCGGTTTAGATGATTAAAGTGAGCGTTTTCTCGTGTGGGAGCTGGCAGGGTGGCTCACAAGGGTCAAGGTGTTTTCTCTAAGCCTGACAGCCCAAGTTCAATACCCACACCTCTCATGGTAGAAGGAGGAACCACCGCTGCATGTTGCCCTCTGACCTACGTACATTTCCCTTCTTGACAAACAAATGAGGTGCAATAAATATTTTATAGCTTTCTTACTTTTGTGGTATGTGTGTGGTGATGTGAATTCTCTCAAAACTGTCACAGGGGTTTCCCGTATGTGTTGATAGCTTGCTCTTCATTTTCCTTTAGTTATGTATCATTAACAGAAGTTAGCATCTGGGGTGCTTTGTCCTGGGTTCGCCTAGTCTTGGCTTCGCTTGCCTCTTCAAATCTGTCAGAGCATGCAGCAACATTTGGGGATGTTTTTCAGATGCTATTTAGACAGTATTCTTTTCTAAGTCTGGCCTTCAGCACTCAATTTCATCTTTCAGACAAATCATAAACCTAGAGGCTTCAAACACTATTGTTGCCCAAGTCTAGGGTCGTTCAGTCTTCCGTGTATACAATCATTTTCCTGATGTTCAATTCTGCTGTCTGAAGAGTGGGCAGCCCCAGAGTGAGCTGCCATCAGATCAGTGCTAAAGAGCAGACAGGGAAAGCGAGAGCAGAAAATATAAAGAAAACAGAAAAAGATGCTTATGAAAATCCAGTATTGAAAATATAAAGAAAACAGAAAAAGATGCTTATGAAAATCCAGTATTGAAACATTTTTCTCACATAAAGAATTTGCTTTATATTTCCTTTAAAAGCCTTTAGATGTCGCAACAAATAATTATTTTGTCTTTAGAATCCATTAGATTTTGGTAAATTCCACATTGGCTACAGAGGAAACTACATTCCGATATTAAATAACTAATTTAAATAATACTAGCGATCACTGACACCTGCATGTGAAAAAAAATGTTACTCTAAGAAGTGCAAAGAGCTTTTATATTTTAAGGTGTGTTATGATAAAGGAGAAACCCATCATTTATACCGAATTGTTGATCCAACCGGTTAACTTTATAAGCTGCTCAAAATTAAGTGGAAAAAGAAATGGATACATATATTTAAAAAAAAAAAAACAACTAAAGACCCCTGAGTAAAGAGAGCTCTTTACTGAGCCATTTATACTTTAGAGAAGAAACTATTGTTCACAGCAAAAGATCTATGGGTCCTTTATATATTTAAAGACATTTGTGCTGTGGACATCTAATCCAGTTTTATAAGCTGTACCCTGGGAAGCAATTACCCAAGAGAGACCCAGTCAGGTCCTTATTAGATTCAGACATTTTTCTTTGCACACAAGCCTAAGTCTCTGTCCTAAACATGGGATATAGTGGAATGCAGTTAGGGAATGCTGTCTGCATTTGCATCTCAGAATGGCAGACACAAAGAAAAGCATTAGAAAAAACCAATGGTCAACTTTGTCTTGCAGCCTCCTGAATGCTCACTTCAAACCCTACTGTTCCCTTCCCTCAAAACTTTTTTAGGACCATATCAAGAGAATATGAAGAATAAAGACTATTAAATCTACAGATGAGCCAGCTTATCTCAAGAAATGGATGGTATTAACAATTTAGTGAGGCTCGGTGGGTGAAAGACATAATTTTATTGTGCAGTTTGTCAAAGAAAGAGTGTATATTCCAATGTCTTGATTACCAAGATAACTTGAGCATCAGTTATAGATACTAAATAGATAAAGGGTCATTTATGGGTGATGCATGTAAACATATATCTTTAAGATATTATTTCATTTTAAAAATTATTTATGTATGTGTTTGTCTACATATGGGTCTTTATACATGTGAGTTTAATACAGAAGAAGTACTGTACTCAGTACAGGGTACTGTATAGGGTATCAGATCCCCTGGAGCTGGAGTTACAAGCAGCTGTGAACTGCCTAATGTATGTGCTGAGAATCAAATTCAGGTCCTCTGCAAGAGCAGTATATGCTCTTAAAAGCTAAACCATCTTCGCAGACTCATGTAAACATATTTTTGATATTTATTCACAGACATTTACAAATACTGATATAAGAGTAGCCATATATTAATAAATGTGTAGCTTGTGTGTATAATCTAGGATATTTATAGATTTACATATCATTAAGTTGGCAAGTAGGTATGTGCCTTCATAGCAATAGATAAATAAGTCAAATATAACTTAATACTATGTGCCTGTGATTATTGCTAGGTCTTTGTTAGTTCAGTGTGTGAGATGTGGTTTTGGCAAATTAAAGTTTCCGACTATATCAACTCTCTGAGGGTTAATTAAATATGTAAAACTCCTATGAAAATGGGGAGAGTATTTCAAACACCTGCCCATTTATCACATGAAATGTGACCAGCATTTCAGGGAGGTGTACATTTAATTCTATGGGTGACTCCATGGCAGACACTGCACTTAGGAAGCTGCAGGAATAGAAGTGTGGATTACATCAGCTCACTCACCAGGGAGGCTGCAATGGAGAACCCTTAACCTTCCTTTGGGAATGGGAAAAGGTGCAGCCACTTGTAGACATCTACCTGGTAATTTTTCATAAACTTGAAGATATGCCCGCCATAGAGCATGCGATTTACAACTGAATGAGAAATGGAGTACATAGAACTCAACTTGAAAATGTTCATACCTGCAGCAATTACAATATAACCAACTTGGAAACAATTAAAATAACTATTAGAGGAATCTAAACAGATTTAAGTTTATTAATATACTGGAAATCATGTGAAGTTAATTTATAAAGAAGGGACATATGCATTGAGATAAACAATTCAGACACAAAAAGCCACAATAATTGGCCAATTCTTTTGAATAGGCTTTGCTTTACTCCCACATTCATAAAAGGCTTCATGACATCCTGGGCATAACATACATGTTGCTTGTGTCTGACGAAGCTTTTCTGCTATAGTCTAGAATCCTGAATATCCCTTGGGCTCTAGTTCCTTGGCTCTAGTCTCCTAACATCATGAAGTTGTGCTGTGGTTCATCTAGAGAGGCAGGTTGCTCATGGCAAAAGTTTTCCTGACTGTAGTAATCCCAGCTCTGGTAGCTGGTTCCTCAGGATGCATATTGTCTTATACGAGGGTATTTTCATTTGTTTCCCCATATGTTAATGGGGGGGGAGAACTGACTTCCGGGGACTGTTGGTAGTGCCATTATAGCAAAGCATTGCACAGGCTGTTGCAATTTCAACATACACAGAAACTAACACAGGGAACTGCACTAAGGTCTAGCCACGTCAATTGTTCTTAATCAATATGTATAAAAGCTTGAAAGCCATTCACTGCAGAAATACAAATTTGCTTAAATATTTAATTAAAAAAAATAAGACCACACTAAGGATTTCTTTTGTAAATCTGTACTAAAGCCCATGCATTCAACATTAAAAGAATAAAGCATTAGATAACATTTTCAGTTCAAAGTAAATGAAAAGAAATTAGTAATTCCACCCGAGCTACTGAAAATTATACTTTGGAATTGGACAATGCTGTAGGGCCTCAACCTGGTGGCAGCAGTCGGTGACACAGCATGATGAAGATGGACATCACTGGGAAGAAGCTAGGTAGACATCAAGATTTGGGATGTTAAAATAAGTCCGAGCTAATTATATGCTGGAACACAAGTGATCTGGATCCAGTAACAAGGCATGAGGTATAAAGACATCAAGGTATCGGGCACAGTAGTACACACACATGAAATCTCAGTGCTGAGAAGGTAGAGACAGACTCTGGCCAGCCAGTCTTGCCTAGTCAGTAAGACTCAAGCCAATGAGTAACCCCTTCTCAGAAAACTAATCAGTAAGACTCAAGCCAAAGACAAACCCTGTCTCAGAAAACTAGTCAGTAAGACTCAAGCCAATGAGAAACCATGTCTCAGAAAACTAGCCTGTAATACTGAAGACAATGAGAAACCCTGTCTCAGAAAACAAGATGGACAGTGCCCAAGTACTGACAGCCAAGGTTGAGCTCTGTCCACCAAATGCACAAACATACAATCACACACCACACATGCACATTCACACAAATGTATACCTGTGGAGCACACATATAAACAACAAGGAAAAAACAAACTCTGAAATTTGACAAAACTGAATCTCTGACATTTTTATCCCCAAAGTGTCACTCACAATGTGTGGGCATGTATCAATAAAATTTTAGAATGGAAAATTTGAAAGCCAAGAAATAGATATAAGGATAGGCATTAGGCAGGAAAAACAAATGGACTAATGATGGATGTCTGTTTGTTACTATGTGTTTACCATATTAAATATTTTATAGCACTTCTACATGTTTTAAATATATTTCAGTATTTTCAATTTCACATATTTGCAAAATACCTTTTAACAAATCCAGACAACTTCATGCGATAACAAATATATATTCTACCTAGAAACATGTTCACTGTGCAAATTCCTCTTTCCTTAATGCTTTATACGTTGCTGCTAGCTATTGTTTGCACCATGGACACCAACACAAATGTCTTTGAGCTAACAAACTTTAATACTTGTCTGTATGAGGCTTGAGATTTAAAAACAATTGTAGTTATCAGAAAGATATTGATAAAATTCTGACTTTACAGAGAATATTCTGTGATATATCACTTATAGATATTTAGCCTATTACAAAGGTCAAATGAGTTTTTCCAACACCCTTTTTTTAGTAAACAGCAAATATTAATCAATAATGTTATAGATGTAATTTAATTAAACAGTCAAAGAAAAGGTCAAATTAAGTTACTGTGCTGGCTAGTCTTATGTCAATGTCAAACGTGACGCAAAAACTAGAGTTACTTGAGAGGAGAGAATCTGAACTGAGAAAATGCCTCCAAAAGAGATGACTGTAAGGAGCTTTTAAATTAGAAATCAGTAGGGGAGGACCCAGCCCATTGGGGTCGGTGCCATGCCTGGGCTGGTGGTCCTGGGTTCTATAAGAGAGCAGGCTGAGCAAGACAGGCAGAGTAGCCAGTAGGTAGCATCCCTCTGTGGCCTCTGCATCAGCTCCTGCTTTCAGGTTCCTGCCCTCCTTGAGTCCCTGTCCTGGCTTCCTTCAGTGATGGACTAGATGTGGAGGTGTCAGCCAAATAATCCCTTTCCTCCCCAGCTTGCCTTCGGCCATTGCATTTCACCACAGCGATAGGAAACCTAACTAAGACAGTTGCTTTAAATTCTTATTTAATATTTACACATCGCCATCCGTTAAAATGACTATAAAGTACATAAGTTTGGAAAATAAAAAGCCTACAATCACTTACCTACCCATTTAGATTTTTCAGTGAAATTATAGACAAAATAATGATTACTCTCAAACATTACATCATTAAATACTCTATTGGCAATTTGAATTTAGGAGAAAATATAATGCGCTATAAAGGTAGAAGAAAGCATGAAGCAATATACATAGAAGATGTTGTCTGACTCCTGTGTTTATGTGTTTCAAATGAACAAGGGTATATTGTGCCTTCTTGGTTTTAGATCAGTGGTAGGTATAAAATTCCTATCCCTGTGAATATTTATTTATACCAATATATAATTATAACAATAGAATTTTATCATCTTAAAGAAAAAAGTTTATATGGTATACGTTTACATAATAAAGAAGACTGGAAAATTAGATAAAAATTGATATATAATTTAGCAGAGTGCAATGCAAACTGTCTTAGCTTTCATAATTTGAGATGGCATATACATTTTTAAAAATTATATATATATATATTTTTTGGAAATTAAACATTTTGCACATGAGCAATGGGGCCAGTGAACGACGAACATCACGGAACTCTGGACGGAAGGAGATAGGCTCGTGCATCTCCTATCTTCCTTCTTCCCTCTCCGTCTTTCATCGATTTACCCCTCCTCCTCATCCTCTCTGTCCTTCCATCTCGTTCTCTCTTACATGATGCCCTTGGACTTTAAAGATTAATATTTGCTATCTCATACATTGCTGGTAACTCGGAAGTAATAATTACTTTTTTAAAAAATAATATGATTTCCTAAATGGAAAACCAAATGACAGTCTTTCCCTATTCCACTGGTCTTAGAGGTTTTGCCCATTTAATCTCATCCTATAAAAATATATATTTAGGGCTAAAAAAGGCATCGTAATAGAACAAATATTCTGTACGTTGTTACAATGAGGCAAATGGCAACCACACTGATTGTCTGCCCTTCTCCGCTTCAACATTTCCTAAATACACTTCCTCACTGCATTTTAAGAAAAGAATGACAAGTGTAGCTTAGGAGGCCCAGGTGCTCTTGGTATATCCACGGACACACCGAAGTCATGCCAGATGTGCTATGAACATTTATGAGCAGGCAAGGATAGAGTCAACCTCAAGTGAACTCAGAACGGGGAGCATAAATCCAGTGAGGATGAACCCATCCCTGAATGGGAATTAAAGTTTTTCTGCAGGAGTGCACTTGGGCCCACTCTACAGAGATAAATCACCACCCCAGTCCATTTAAATTAATGCAGAACATTTAAATTTACGGCACAGAGAAGGGTTCACCTTCTTCTCAGGGTCAGCCCTATGATTTCACGGTATCCTGTTGAGATTAGTATTAAAATGTAACTTCTCAGATCCACAATTAAAAGTCAATTACGGCACTTACGTTTTGTAGCGCATAAACTTCCAGTGCGCAAAATGTGCTGCGTCCCCTTTTATGGGAAAATCCACGTGAGAACATTATGTGAACAGAAGTTGGTTTGGTGGGTTCACTTTAGATTTTCTGTTTCTTTAATAAGTCTGCGAAACTCTCGTGATAACCTACGAAACCTGCAACAATCTTTGTAAAGAAGCCCGTTTCAACAACATTTTACACAGAATTACACAGTGGGTTTGCGGCATGATTTCATCGAGTGAAAGCCAACTGGAACGAACAACAGAATTATAAAATAAAAGCTGGCTGCATGTAAAAGAGCAAATGAGCATTTAGCGCCGAGAAACTCGACTGATGCAGAGACACTGATGGCAGCTGTATCCCCTGCTGAACGGAGGGCAGGGTTGATTTTAGCTTTCTACCTTAATGCTTTCAAGCTAAACAAAACCGATACAAATGAAAGTAGTGCAGCTCAAACACATTTTATTGTATTGTGGCCGGTGTGTGGCAATTTAAATAAAAATGGCGATTGTTTACAACATTCCAGAAACAGAATGGTTTCTCAACGAATAGCTCTGAATTTATTAAAATACCTGTAAATACATCTTAAACTACTAAAAATTCTAATAATTATTTAAATTTTCACGTAAAAATTGGTTTATATGTTCAATGACACATTCAAAATCATATAAACTTATTTGTGCCTATGTGCACATGTTTCTGTGTGTAATACCAATTTACAAATTAAATGTTAGTATATAGTTTAAGAGTAAAAATTATAAATTTCTGATAAAAGCTAACTTTTTTTGTTAGGTGCTGGAAAACATATTTATCTTGATAAAAGCAATCCATGTTGAAGGTGACAGAAAGAAATATTAAAAATGGGCGTGGGACTCGAAAGAAAATTTGTGCTTTCATGTGACTGATGATTCCAGGTCCCATCTGACTTCATCTCACCCTGGGCCACAGAGAGAAGCCACTCCCTCCCTTTCTTGTATGTACTCTTTGGTTTCAGCCTTCATGGGGAAGTCCTGGTTGCCTTAGCTTCAACTACGGGACACAGGTAGCAATATTTCCAGGTCACATGGAGAGAGAGTAAGAGGGTTCCATAGAGATTTTCCAAATTTTACCAATCCAAAGTAAAGCTTCTTTTACAATCTTTTTACCTCCTCTTCTGCATAGATCCATCAATTTTTCTTTTTTTTCCTTTCTTTTTGTGTTTTGTTTTTGTTGTTGTTTTTTTTTATTGAAACAGGGTTCCCGGCTGTCCTGGAACTCACTCTGTAGAGCAGGCTGGCCTCGAACACACAGAGAGATCCATTTGCCTCTGCCTCCCGAGTGCTTCCATTAAAGGCATGAGCCTCCACTGCCTGGCTAGATCCATAAATCCTGATGGGGGATTAGTAAAAATTTCCAATGAGATGGAACCCATATCTGATACTACTGAACAGCCAAGAACCTGAAACTAGATAGATCATTGGCCTAGGGGAAAACCTCCTATTATTTTGCTAAAGGAACACAGCCAAAAAATGATTCCGAATGCCATTCTGCTCTACCCACAGATCAGTGTCTCACAGAAGCCTCATCGGAGAAGCTTCATCTTGCAGTGGATGGGAATTAACACAGAGACGCACAGCTGGACAATGTACAAAGAGTGAGAGAAGCTGGGGACTCAGCCTATCAAAACATGTTTAAAATTCACAAAATATTTAATGGGATGGGCTAAAACATGAAAGTATTCAGAAGTTTAGCATCTCGTTATTACACAAACATCACAAGTAACAAGAATCATTAATGGGCAAACTCCAAAGACAGTGAGCTGCAGATATTAACTATCCTCAAGTTAATAAACAAGGGAGCTGCACCCTAAGGCTTCCATCAAGTTTATACACTCTTGTTTTAAATTGATTCTAACGTAGCCCAAGTTGAAACTCATAAGAAGCCACAGATCCCTGGTGTTAAAGAACCAACGGCAAATTAGTTTGAAGGTAAAGGCAAAACATTCTGAAATACTAACAGCATGTCCTATAATAATGTGATTCATTGCAAAATTATCTGGTATTTGCCAAGTTCCTGCTTGCAAAATACAATATTACAGAAGACTTGGTATGGAAGAAAAAAGTCAGAAGAGTTTAAGATTTGAGAAGAATGAGCCATGCAAGCGGATGCTGACAATTCACAACGAGGAGATTGTTTAATGATATGTTTCTTACCAGTGATGATAGGAGTTAGAGTTAAATTGAGAGTATGACATAACGGGTGGAGCTCAGTAATGTACTTCTATTAAGATTGGGGGCAGGGTGTCACCCGCATAGCTACTGGAAACCTTTGAAGAACAGAAAATTTAACCTACAGTTGCCAACGTTGTATCCTGCCTACTTGTGTCCCCCAAGATCACCCCAAGGGAAGCTGGTCGCCAGCCCACCCACTAGCCCCTTCATCAGCTGTGCCTTAACTTGACTACCTACACCTGCTTGGAACAGGGCTCCTGTGCCAAGATGAATTTTGCCAACGTGGCTGAATTCTTATCGCCATTATTGATGGCCCGCGTGCAGCAGGTGGGGGGGTGTCTTTTATGAATTTTCTGAAAAGTCCTCTGTGCCATAGCTGGGTTTGGGCACAGCCCAAACTCCATCGCTTGTGTCAATAGACTGTCGTGCATGCCAGCACCACCCCTGTCTCATTCATCTCTAGCCGGTTTCAGTTCATGAAAAAAGCAGTGCATCCGGGCACTGGTCCCCATAGCTTCTGAGCTGACACAGGTAGTGTATCTGGATATGATGCCGCAGACAGGGAAACAGGCTGGGGAGAACCATTCGTCAGAGAATGCTGCAATGCAATCATGGACTTAGCCAAGACAGACAGAGGTCAAATACTAGCGGGGAGGAAGCACATCGATGACTTCACACGTTGGGCTCCTCGTTAAAACACGTGAGTTCCGAAATGAAGAAAGTCGTGGCTCAGTTTGCACATGAGGAGTGGGGAATTACAATGTAAAAGCACATGACACGGATCGTCCCCTTTACCTTCCAAGTTCGATACAGCCCCGTTTCTTGATGGAGTTTGAAGTATGCCACTTGTATATATGCTAAGAGTTTTGAGACCAATGACGGTTGATGTAGTGATGGTGTAATTAAAAACGAAATATGAGTTTCTCTCTTGTCTCTCTCTTCCTGCCTCCATCTCCCCTAGCCTCCCCATCCCCTCTCTCTGTCTGAGGTTTGACTGCAGGATCCTTGTGTGTGTTAAGCAGACATTGCTACTGAGCCACATCCCTGCTCTAATTCTAGGGAGGAGTGAAAATTAAAATTTATGAAAAAAATACTGTTATTTTTATTTTTACTTAATAGGTGAATGTTATATTCAATAGCTATAGAAACTTCATATTTCAATGTTTCAAGGCACCCGGAAATCTTTTGGGTTTAATCGATAGAGAGAGAGAGAGAGAGAGAGAGAGAGAGAGAGAGAGAGAGAGAGAGAGAGAGGGAGGGAGAAGAACTAGAGCAGTCATGGGACTACCCAAGAATTTGACTTTAAATATATGTTCACAAGACTCTATGTGCAGGCGCCTGCAGCAAGAAGATTTGCATGAATATAAATGAGGGTAGAGTATCATGCAGAAACATATGCTAGGCAGAAGTCCAGGGATAAAAGCCCAAACCTTCTTCAAATGCCCATTGCAGTGTTGCAATGAGAAACTCCCAAACACATGCAATTCCCTAAAGCCACTACCAATGCCAGCCATCTGCCCTGCTCAGGTGGGGAGCAGTAAGAACGACACAAGGGAAAGCAACCCTTTCCCAGCATCCCTGGAGGAGAGTACACACTGCTATTTCCCAGCATGACATCATCTGTGAGCTCAACAGCAACACAAAGGGTGATGGGAAGGTGCCGTTCTCAGCATGGGTCCGCTAGCTTCTTCAGATGAGTTTGCTTCCTCTACCAAATAAAAACTTTTACTGGATTGCCTGCTGTGTTTGTCTATAAACTCTTATTGATGAGATCAAGAACCTTCACAGAAAGAGATATGATCTCCCCAGTTCACTGCGTCTACAACATTAAAAAGAATAAACTATGCTTTTAAGAGGAGTAAAAAAATAACCAATATAAACAGGAAATGCTAGGAACGCCATCTTCAATAAGGAGAATTAAATGTCAGTGTGCTGTTGTTGTTTGGAGTTTGAACTGTACGATTTCAGGCGGTTAACTCAAAGGGTCCCAACTGTGGCCCAGTACCTTGCTTAATAAAGGAACATGAAAGCTGAGAGACTGTTTTGAGCCCCCACTGTCTCCTGGTTTTGAAGCAGACAGTATGGAGGACTCCCTTGTGATGCCCCAAAGGCAACTCTGAGCCAGATTTTTAGTGGGTACTTGGACGTAGTTATTGAAAATAAATTTTTCATTTTACCCTATCCATAATACGATTAAATACAGTTAAGGACTTCTGGGACACGCTTTTAATGTTCTTCCTCTGATCAATTCCTCTTAAGTCAATATATCAAATCTCTATGAACTCTCAATGGCAAGCTATTTCCCATTTACTGTCCATGGGACTCATTGAAATAATTGTTCTCAGACGAGACAGGTAAGTTTACCCACTGACATGTTTGGAGTCGGGGTTAGTCACAACCTCCTTTTGAAAACCATTGATTCTCCTAGGATAGTATAACAAAAAAATGTTTTCTCTTAGCAACAGGGAGGGAAGAGACGGTGTGTTAACATGCAGATGTGTTAGACATAGAAATATACAGGCAGGCCATGCTGTCCTGAGTTATAATCATTATTTTAAACTATAATAAAAATACCTTGTATGTTTACTTTTTACTTATTCTATGTATCAGAATATTTTTCTACTCTTTCTCTTTTGTTATTAATGAAAGTGTCATACCGTAAAAAAAAAAAAAAGAAAATATATGAAATTAACACCACAAAGCTACATTTTTGCAGACCATTCTAAGCATAATTAGACTTTGGCTCTGAGCTTTCCAGAAAAACAGTGTAAAAATAAAAGGTATGAATTATCATTTGTGTGTATTTAATAATAAATGTGTCATCCTGCAGAGTGTCTAATTTAGGGCCAAAAAAAAAAGACTTGGAAATTGTGTGTCACCAACTTCCGTAACAACTCTGAGCTTCTTCCTGTAAAATCTTCTCCATGTAGAGCTGCCCAAGGGTGAGGGAAATATCTGTCAAAGAGCCAAGGCAGAGGCATGCCCGATGTCACAGTACCCTGAGTATGTCAGTACAAAGAGCCACAAGGCCAAAAACGCTGAGCAGAATCTAGTTGTTATAAATACTGCAGAGCAAAGATCATATATTATTGATTTTTAACAATGATCCGGAATATATATGGTCCTTCCACTAACACAAATCTGACACAGCTGTTACTCATGCCAGAACGAAAGCTGGATCATCACATCAAACAACCAATGAGGATGGATGCACGAGCCCCGAGAAATGAACCCAGTAAACCCAGAGGAGCACAGGCTCCCCAGAAGTTTTGGCAGTGACTCCATGCATATAATAATGCATACCCAAGGGTGTCCCCACTGCAGTCCATGGACACAGCCAAATCATCTTCAGCTGGGGAAGCGAGTTAGGCTAATGACACTGAACCCCGAGAGCCATTGCTGCCGAGACTACCAGCATATATTAAGAAGATATCTACCCCGATGTCAGTGCCCGTCACCATTACAGAAAGTCACTGAATACGCTGGGAAGACCCTGGAGGATAGGACATGATTTGATGACTCTAATCTTTGGAAGCTAAAGCCCCCAAAGCCCCCCTTTCCTCCAAGCTGTATTCTGGCTTATTTGATGCCTCCAAGAAGGAGTAAATATTAGGTGGTTCAGCTTAATATTCCACAGGGAAAAACTTATTTGACATGCGCAGGGAAGGATAACTGTATTTGTGTGTGTGCGCGCGTATGTTTCATGACTTAAAATCCAGGCATCTCCATGCAGGCGTAATGTGGCTCCCTTCGGGAGTGGTGTGAACTTTATTTTCTGATCGTATAGCACCTCTTTCTCAGTTTCAATCAGCTGCACCCTGGGCTTGGTGGTCACTGGCACCCTTGTGATGCTGACAGTGAGCTTCTTCCAGATGTGGTCGTACAGCGTTGCTTAGTTAAGTCAGCACAGCTGCTGCCGATTGGCTGGTTCAAAGGTCAGTGTGTCAAACGTGTCAGAGGCGATGGTGACTTCATTGGTGGCCTATGCCTCTGACCTTGCAAAGAACATTTAACACTGAGAACAAATACGTCTCCCAGTGACAGTGAGGAAGGTCTTAAAGTGACATCGCTAAATCCTTGGCCAATCCCGGCCTGAAGTTTGAAACAGAATTATAGAAATTCTGTCCTTGAAGTAACTTAATTGTCCTTAATATTTATGCCACTCTGAGTTGTATTTTATTTTTACTTAAAAGCATCTTAACCATATGTGACAATAGTCACTATTTATGATTAAATGTGTAACACATCAGCTAAGCGTATAACACATGATAATTAAATTATGTTAGTCTATTTCACAGTCACTTCATAAGAATTCATAGTTAAGATAATACACAAATGTGTATACATTACATATTTATTTGGGAGTACACACTTCACAATTTATAGATTACTATATTAATTAGTGGTGCTAAGTGCCTGATTTGGTTCTGTGATATAATCTGTGAATACTAATATGAGAGTCTTTTGATAATGTTAGTAGAAATAGATATAATATTTAAGTTAAGTGGCAGACAGTGGGTAGAGCAGAATATCATTGATTTATTACATTTCTCATGTCTCCAGCACTCCTAAGAGGAGACTTTCTGCTTACCTTCAGTGACCCCAAAGTCAGTATATCCTGACCACCTTCCAAGGTAGAAGTGCTTTCCAAGGCCAGGTTTTCTCCTTTTGATATATAAACCTCATTGTCCGCACACACTAAATGACAGCCAATTACATCTGATGGGCTTTCAGAGTGTCTGGGGTCAGACATAAAAGCTTTGGCCGTGAGAAATTTATGGAATCATTAAAAGCACCGCCCCTAACATTTGTGACTGAATGGAGTCCAGGCTGGGGGAAACACAAACCGTGTGATGGAAAACTGCTGGGCATTCTGAGTATTTCTCTAGATTTTTACCTATCACCCCAAGGGTTTGGAAGGATGATCCGTACGTGGGTGTACACATGCATGTGTGTACGTGTCGTATGTAAGACAGAAGGGAAAGAGAACAGTTTGGGCGAGTGGGAGAAGAAAGCGGCTAGTGCTCTGTTGTTGCTGAGGTGATCGTAAAACACCGCCTCATCCGGGGCCTCGTAGCAGAACCACACAGTGTGAAGGACAGCTACTATTTTCATTTCAGCAGCGATGAAAGAGCCAGGAGTCCTGTGTGGCTAAATGACTTTAATAGAGCCAAATAGCCCGTAAATGGCGGGTTCGGGATTATATGTCAGATCTTTTGATGGCAAATCCCTCTGAAGTCTTACTTCATTTTGCAGTTGTAATACACCACTCATAAATAAGTATTAAGTCTAAAAAGATGCTGATACGGTTTCAAATGGAGATGCCATTGAATATTTTATAACATCCCTCCCTGATGGGATCATCTGGTGTCATTTAGATCTGACACACCTTTGCTTTCCTTCTCTTGAAAGACAACTGATATTTTTTTCTGCTTTCTCCGTGAATGGATCATATTATATTTATCAGTTTACGGAATGGATAGGATACACATTAGCTAAAGTGATTTTTTGTACTTCTGAAGAGTCTTCATAAAATACTTCAAGATCCCTGAAGGAGTCTGTAGGTATCTCTCACCCCCTCACCCCTGTTTCAACACAAAGAGCAAAACCAGAGGTTGCTTTCCCCTCCCACGAAAGCATGATCATGTGATCCATTCCTGGACCATAAACTACAAGTGGAAGCTGGGGTGTGGCGGCACACGCCTTTAATCCCAGCGCTTGGGAGGCAGAGGCAGGCAGATCTCTGTGAGTTCGAGGCCAGCCTGGTCTACAGATTTAATTCTGGGACAGAGTTACAACAGAGAAAACCTGTCTTGAAAAACCAAAAAAAGAAAAAATACAAGTGGAAACACAACTGTTGCTCCTGGGACATTTGGTTCTCCCACAGGGAAGAGGGACTACACGGTTGAAACAACCGTGTCCCCGTTTCAATTAAAATTGGCACATTACTGGGAAGGCAGCAGTGACCTGAACTCCAACACTCAGTGAAGGCATAGGGACAGGTTGGCACTGTTGAGCACAACAACAGCCATGATTCTCCATCAGTCCTGCTTGGGAGTAGTGCCTGCAGGATGCTGTGATCTACAGTGTTCCATTCATTCAGTGCTGGGCTATTCAAGCAAAGAGTATACGTCCCCTGGACACCCAAAGTGACTATAGCCTGTAGCACCCTGAGCGTACAATCTGAGCAACAGGATTAGATGCTGTGAACATGGGCCTTCATGGTTTCCTTCCTCACAGACTACCTGGAGAACAACCCTGCTGGCTTTCTTTGGAGCCTGCCCTCCATTTCAGGTACCTTGCTGACACAGACCTGTCACTCCACAGGTCCCTGCTTGGTGACTCCTGGCAGATAAAGAACACGCTGTCAGAACATCCCCTCTTCAGAAAAGATCATCTGATCCTGTGCAGAGGAGGCCTTCCCAGAATCCTCTCTGTTGTGGCACAGTTTGATGAGGTTTAGCAAAAGATTTCAATGAAAACATTGTTTACTGTAATTGGGAGAACAGGGCCTGCCACAGGATGGATGCTGAGATCAGAGGTGAATTCACCCCAACGGGATCTCTCCTTCACCCACGTGGATCCTGGGGATGTGGCTACGGTTGTCAGGCTTTGGTGGCAAGCCCCTTTACCTACTGGGATACCTTGTCAGGCCAGTCTTTTTTAATTAATCTGAAAAAATATCCTTTATATGAATCCTTGCCTTCTTTCTACACCGAAATTGTTTTCCTTTTAATGCCCTTAGAAAGATTCACGCGTGCACACACACACATACATCTATAGGGTTATATTATCACAGGCTCCTCTGCAAATTTACCACCATGGCTCCTCATAGACCCTGCAACTCCCTGGGGGTGGGATCTGCCTGTGAGGTGTTCTCAACACAGAGATGAAGATGGTCTGAAGGCCACAGTTGCTGGAGTTCAGAGTTGATTTTTCTGCAGAAATTGATCCCCAACCTCATTTATTTCTTTGTAGGTACACAGTCCCCAAGAATGTTAGCATAGCCATGAGCATGAGTGTCCTGCTAAGATGAAGTGTTAGAAAGTTTTCTTTTCTTAAGAATAAAGAATGATTTTTGTCAGTATAGATGCATCTGGGGTTCTTGCTGCACATCATTCACAGGCATGGACAGCGCAAGTCCAGCCCTCGGCTACCTTTGTAAAGTATTCCTGGGACACAGACACACTCACCTGTAGAGACTCAGCGTAAACCCAGAGGGAGAGTCTTCATTGTCAAAGGGGAAATAGGGAGAGGGGAGGAAGCTGAAGCTTACTGTGGCCTTGGAGTCAGACCCTGCTTACAACTCCATCTCTCACAGGCTGACACTATTCAAGTTAATACAGTAGAAAATATCTGTGCTCTAAAGGTTTAGCACTCCTGTACCTGCGACCCACAGTGTATGGCCACATCAAGACCTCATTACAGTTTTTCATATAGGATTCTCTATGATTCTTTGACAAGTCTTATACAAACTGATTCTGTCTTATCAGTTTGCTATTCTTGACCTGTTATGTATAACTGAGAAAACTAGTACTAATACTTACTGACGTGAATTATTTTAAATAAATTGCCCATAACATATATTTATTATGACACTTACAAAGTGCTTTTAAAGTGTTAAATAAGATACATAATCTGCCACGATCTAAAAAGTTAACTAATACAGTATCTGTGAAGCTAAGAGAACTCTTAGCGAGGTTAAGTAATTGAAGTATGCATCAGAGAAATTCTGCACTGTTACTGACCTCTCTCTCTCTCTCTCTGTAACTGTGTTCTTCCTAATTAGCTACTAAATAGTGCCTAACAATACACCAACTGCTCAAGGGAAGGTTTTCTTTATATTAAGGTCAAGACAAAACGCATCGCCAAAACATCTTGCAAAAAGGAAGCTACCTCACGTTTTATATTTTATGGCTGCCCGTGCTATGTCTAATAAATGTCCATATAGTGGACTTGCCTCTTTTAGAAAGCGTCTAACACACACCTACCACAGATGCGGAATGAAAAGGCGCACACGAACAATGATAAACATCATCTCTCAGCCGCTTCTACACACAAAGTTAGAGGACTGCCAAGCCTCATTTATAAAATGGTTTTACGAAGGGCTGTTGAGCTGAGAAGGCGTGTCTGCTTATTTGGTTCCTTTTCTAAGATTTTCTTTTTAATTACATGTAGATATGCATGTCTCCGTGTGTGTACACATGAGCCCAGTGTTCTTGGACAGCAGAGGAAGTTGCTGGATTCCTGGTGCTGGAGTTACGGGTGGTTGTGAGCCATGATGTGTGTACTGGAAACCTAACTCCATCTGTAAGAGCAGCAAGCACTTTAACAGCTGGGTCATCCTGCAGGCCTCAGTTTACCCTCTGGCCATCTGCTTCTGTGTGGCCACTTTTCTACACATGCAAATACATGAGCTTATGATTCACTAAGACTTGAAATGATAAAACATCCACTTCATCTTCTAATTTGAGTTGGCCTGAGACAATTCATTAAGGTCTTACTGTGAAATCTAAGCAGCGGTAATTCTTGGCTTGAGATCTGTACCCTTTCAGTATTTTTTCCATTTATCTGAATTTTCTGTGCTCCTCTGCATGAGAAGCAGATCTGAAAACATATTATTGTTTGGAATCCTAAGTATTCTTCCATGAGGAATGAAAGTTATGGTTGGAACACCAAGCTGCCTTTACTTGCATTCTAAGATACACGCTATTCGAGAAAGGGCAGTTGGCACTCTGAAAACAGGAGCAGATCTGGGAAATTAAATTGACGATTGCTCAAGGACCTATTTCAAATCTTTGTCTTCAAAGTTTTATCAGTTTTTATCTGTCCTACAGAACAGCACCCTCACATTTGGAGGTTTTATTTGTATCTAACAAGCAACCATGTTTAGCTATTAAATTTGGCAATTTAAAAAAATTTAAGTCAATTTTTTTAGATTTCTTTCATTATAAAATGATAAATTAACTTGATTATAGTTACAAAGAATAAAGAGATGTGGTGGCTTTTAATATAATGGAGAGTAACTCAGTGAACTAACATCTGCATAAATGCAAACATCAGAACCTGTCAGAGGTGAGCACCTGAGGACAATCTCTCCCATGACTTCTCTGCTGAGCACATTTCACTGTAGATACCTCTGAAAAAATGCAACCTGTGCTACTTGAGCTGCTACAGAATTAAAAAAAAAAATCAAGGAGAAAAACTACATCTTAGTTGCATTTATAGCTCAATTAAGAGTACAAAACTGAAAGCAATGTTTTAATATTTAAAGTTTTCAGAAAACACTCATATTTTAACTTTTTAATGAACTATTTTCTTTTTTAATTATGTGTGTGTGTGTGTGTGTGTGTGTGTGTGTGTGTGTATGAACACCACGTGAGTGCAGTTCCTTCCGAGGCCAAGAGAGGGCATCAGAGTCCATGGAGCTGGAGTAACAGGCAGTTGTGAGCTGCCTGAGATAGGTGCTGGGAACCGAACTCGAGTCCTCTGCAAGACCAGCATGTACTCTTAATCACATAGCCATCATCAACAGCCCCAAGAGCAGATGTGTACGCAGTGCCTGCTTGCTCATAACCTCTGCAAATGCAACTGGCAGGCAGTAGACAGAGTGCTCATCATGGAACCATATGGTACTTTAAACAAGAGTAGATAGCAGAGAAAGTGTCACCTGTGTGACGTGCTTCAGATATTGCAAATTGTAATCGTTTCTTCATACTTTCTGTTTTCTGAGATACTGTGCTCCAACCGTAAATGAGTTACTCCATGATGATGCTTTCACTCACTACCTTGGTTTTGTTGAAACGATTCAGTTTCTACATCCATGTCTCTAAGTTCCCATCCGACTCTATTTCCATCGATTCAAATCACTGCAAGACAAAGAGACTGCTTCTCCTCCCTCTCCCTGATGCTACTGTTGGTCAAATCTTACCTTAATTCCTATTTTGTGATTCTAAATTCTAAAGCCATTTCTGCAATCAGAGCACAAGCCTTGCTTGGAAACACAGAAAAGCAAATTGATTTTCATCCAGAAACCGTCAAAGTTGTGCCTGTAACGCTCTGCTGTGGTTTTGTGAACGGCCAGGTTCAAAAGGGAGAGCGGAGCTGACAGGTCTTTGACACCCTGTGACAGATTCAAGGCTTCTCATCTGTCTCCACTGGGATGCTCTCCAAGAGGATGACCCAGTCCATGGAGAACAATAAATCTAAATGGAGTCGAAGGTTCGCTTATACTAAATGGAGTATAGGAGAAAGGCCTGCTATTTCACTCCACTAGAGAAAGAGTTTTGCAAACTCTCTGATTAACTCCTTTTTCTTTTCTTTTTTTTCTGGCTTCGATGCATCAGATAAAAATAAATCTGATTAAAGAGTTTTGAACAGTACTCACAAATGAAATTCTAAGCACGGCGCATAAGTGTAATGGGAAACACAGACCCAAGTATTGTTTTTCTTCTAAGGGGAGAAATGGTACATGAGTTACGACTCTATGGGAACTGTAATCGGTACTTACTTTGCTGTCTTCTTGTTCTTCCTTCACTGATCCATGTCATCAGCCTTTTGTAATGAAGGATGCTTCCATAATCCTAAAAAGAGAGTTTTTGGTTATTGCCACATTAAAAATGATTTTGCTATACAGATATAAGAGTTACTTCTTTCCTTACATGTTACATTTATACTTGAGATGAAAGTCTCACAAACTATGAAGAGCAAGTCTTACAATCCTAAGTGAAAAGTTTGAATAGAGAAATCGTGAATCTGCTTATTTGAAACTTGGGTCCAGGGCAGGCATGCTGCCATCCAAGATCTAGATTATATTTATACTTAGGAAATGAAAATTTACTTCACACTGAAATGTTGGTAAGATCAGAGTCTGTCTATCCCTGATGGGGAATCGCGGAATAAGTTCTTCTTAAATGAAACCTTAAAACACGCTGTATTGTGCTACGGTAAGTAAATTCAAGAAAAGTAATTCTACACCATGAACTTTACCTTTGAGGCAAGGGATGAGACCTACTCATGCAAAGGGCTTGCCTGGCATGTGCAGGATCCTGCCTTCACCCTCAGTACTACCAAAAAAACAAAATAAAATAAAATGCTACTTTTGAGTAAAGTTATTTTAAGACTTAACTTTATTTTCAATTATGGGTAGGATGTGTGTATTCTGTGAGTATCCTGTCTGAGGATATCAGAAGAGTCAGATCCATGAGAGCTGGAGTTATAGGTGGTTATGAGCCACCATATGGATGCTGGGACTGGAACCTGATTTCTTGAAGAAGACTAGCCCTCTCCGGTTCCTCTATCTAATTTTTGACTGGAAATTTTATCATCTGCCATTATTATCATAACATCATTTTTTCAATAGTCTGTTTATAGAAGAAGAAATAAAAAATGTTTATTCTAATGATTGCCAAATTAAGGTATTTTAGCTATTATTACTATTATTATTCCTACTGGGCTATGATTTTCTCAAAGTTAGGAACATTAACTGAACGAATCATATGTATTACGTAAATATCAGAAATCGGCACAGCGATAGGTAGAAATCCCTGCGTTTCTTCAGCAAATGATTTTTCCCCCTGTGTGTGTGTAAAAATTAATTCCTAGCTGCTAAAACTACTTAACCGCACCTCTCTCTAAACACAAGTGCTCACCCCGTGAGAACGGAGCAAGATTATTTTTTTTTCAAGATGAAAGCATGAACAAATGAAGGCGTGGTTTTAGAGTTTTTAAACAGCGTACTCAGTACAAAGTAAGGCACAAAACTTTACAAGCAACTACTAAGAGAGCAATTTTGTGACTGGAAGGATGAATTCAAGACATTCTTGAGAGTAAAAGGTCCACTCTGCATAGCGTGACGCCCAGGGAATGGCCACTCCCAGGTGCCCAATCATCACCGGGCTGGTTTGAAGTCTCAAAGGCCTTCTGCTGCTCAGAATGCTAAAACAGCTTCACGGAACCGTTTTCTGCATGTTTCAAGAACACACATATAGTCATTACTTCTTCCTGCTGAGAGACCTCGCACAGAACGTGCCACTCTGAAATTTTGTCTTACATAGTATTTACGGTATTGTTAAAATGGAAACAAAAATAATGCTCAGAGGTGCAATAGGGAGAGGCAGGCCTGGGCACATTAAAACAAGGGCGGGAGTTAAATACAGGCTTCTGCGAAAAAGGTACTATTTCAGGTTGTCTCTGCTTGAGATAGTCTTTATTGAAAGATCAAGTTGGTTTCTGAGAGACGGCGGCTGCTTTGTAAGTTCTCAAACCTTTTAAATACACAGGTCAACAAAAGACTTGTTTTATGCAAATATAAGTAAAATAAGCCAAATCAGAGTCACCAGAGGCTCCTTCGAGATGACAAAGTGTTCTCCACAAGGGATAACTACAATCCTACAGTTGACTGGTGCCAGGGACATGCCTTAATTTTGTTTTTCTTTTGCATTACTTAGCTGTGGAATTTGTAGTACGTAACAAGAGAACACAGAGTCGGATATCTGCTTTGTTGTTCATTAATTCTTCAAAATGGGATTGGTAACAAAACTGTTAAAACCCCAGGAAACACTTGGAGAAATTTTATACTATGGAAGGAGACAAGGAAGAACCAGGTCTGTTTCAGAATCGAGAAGACTGCTCGTGTGGAATGTGGGTCTATGCAATCACCCTCTGTCCTTGCATTCTTCTCTGATTGAGTCCCATGGCAAGTCTTGATTAGTTTGATAGGTAGAAGTTTATAGAATATTGTTTAATTTGTATCCTACAGATGCATCTGTAGCTATCTTACTTTTTCTGTTGTTGCTGCAATGAAATGCTCTGACAAATGCAAGTTTTAAGGAGGAAGTGTTCATTTGGCTTGCGGTTCTGGGTTACAAGCCATCACCATGCAGAAATCAAGGCAGTGATTTAAGGCAGCTGGTCACGCTGCTTCTCTAGTCAAGATCTCACAATTCCACGTAAATCAGGAGCAGAGAGGGTGAGGATACATGTTCCAGTCGGTCTCAGCCCAGAGCTCTAAGACCAGGGAATAATGCTTCCCACATCCAGGCTAGGTATTTCCATCTCACAGGGGCCAATTAAGAAAATCCTCCCACAAACATGTCCACAGGCCAACCGGCACAGACAATCCTTCGCTGAGATGCTCTTCCCAGATGAGTGCAGACTGTGCCAAGGTGACAATCTAAACCAACCATCCCTGGGTCTTAAGCAGAGTTAGCTTAGCAATTAATAGCACTGGCTGCTCTCGACAAGAGGACCTTGATTTGGTTCCCAGCATCCACCTGGTGCTTCTTAACCACTCATCACTGAAACTACAGAGGATCTGAAACTCTCTTGTGACCTCTGTGGGCCCTGGGTATAACGCGATGTACACTCTTTTTTTCCTTTTCCTTTATTTTATTTTATTTTGCATGCAGGCATAGCACTCTTGCACACAAAAGAAAAATAAGTAAATCTTAGAAAAGAATAGCAACGAACCTAACCATCACTACTGTGGCTGATTTAGGAATCTAAAATTGAAGTCGCCATTTTTTATCAATTTATCGATTGCTTTTCATCTATAAGATTTTTGTGCAGTACGTTAGGATGTGGACTTGAATCATGCCGGAACTGACTGATCGATTTGTAGTGTGGAATCACCTTACAGAATCCTGTAGATGTTAAGCTTTCATGTAGCAGAGCACAGTTTAATTTCTTCATTCCATTATTCCTCTCTTAAATTGAAATTTTCTTCCTCAGCATAGATAACTGATTCATTTCTATGTAACTTACATCAAAATATAACAATATATGGAATCCATGTGAAATTGGCTTTTATGGGAACTGGAGTTCAAACCTGAATTTCTGTATTTAAAATGGTCTTATTTCCCACTGATAGGATATTTTGCCAATCCATCCTGACCACAAAAACTTTCAGTTTTACAGAAAACAGAGGATCTGTGTCACAGAAGTACTGCTACGCTCTCACTTTCTGTAATGAAATCTTGTGGAACTATTACTCTGTGTCACAATGTGAATTTTTTTGAAAATGATAGAGATGCAGTTCAGCATCAGAGTGTTTGCCCGGCTGGCTGTGAGCCTTGTGTTTGATCCCTAGCACTAAAACCCCTTCCAATAAAAACAAGAATTGCTAACTTTCACTTTTATCTCTTAGTTTCAAACTTACATGAAAAAAAAAATACTTTCAATGAAATCAAAGAATTCAAAGGATAATCGACAGATTCCTTCTCTCGGAGAATTCGCTAATGTGGGAGGTTAGGGTCTTATTCATACAGAACTATAGATGATGTAGAATCTGATGCATAGAAAGAACATTCTAGAATGCTGAAGAGATTCAGGGAAGGGTCGGGTTAGAAAGAATGTTGAAGATGGCTTCCAAGAAAGCTGAGAGAATCGATGGACTTTTGAAGGAAGAGAAAGTCATCAGATGAAGTGTGACGGAGATGAAATCAGAACCCACCAACATCAAAAACCAGGAAACTGTACAAAGAATTTGACAACCCCATAATAACGTGGTTTAGCTCCAGTCATATGAGTCATGGAAGTGGGGTCCTTGTAGGCATGGCTGGAGGGACTGGATTCTTTACCTTTGTCATGGGAAGCACTAATGTATTGGTTCCAATATGTACATCAGTAAAATTAAAGTATTTAATTAAGAACAGGGGTAGCTATCCACCCGTTGCTCAGGGGCACAGATACTGATAACATGTCCGTCATGCACCAGCCATCTGAGCTTTATCAATATCACAGAGAAGAACGGTGCAATGTCGGAGGTGAGACCGCTATTATAAATTAGAAGCCAAGTTGCACTTCCAGTGTGATAGAGACCGCAAGACTGGCAAAACAGTGGATTCCAGACGTGTTTGCTCATTCCTCATGGCCAAAGCTTGTCAAAAAATAAATTTAATTTTAATTAATTAACATTCACACCTTAATTACATGTTTCCTAAAATACAAAAATAATCTCTGTGAATAAGTAAGATTCTATTATGGACACACAGGTATCTCCTCCTTTTCCCTCACTCTGCCCTACAGAGTTCATACGATGCTTCCTCCCAGGCTCCCTGCTGGAAATCTTTTGAGTTATTTTCCCCTAACACACACATGGAAGTCATTTTGTTCGGCTTGTTTCATAACGCTGGGGACAAAGCAGCTTTGATGACACCGTTCTTAGAATAACAAGCAAGGAGAATAACAGGCAGGAAAAGAGAAACATAATAAACTGAGAAAAGATACCTCTGAAGGTAGGGCTTTGCCTTTGAAGAGATTGCATCAGAGTACTCTATGGTGGCCATTTGTAGAGAGTATGGCTTTACTGGAGGTCATGGGCAAAGCTGACTAGACCAGTGGGCGCGCCTTCAGATGAACCCCCAAAATATGAAAACAGAAAATGGAGGGAAGACCACGCTAGGTGTCAGGAAAAAGACAGAACTGTAATGGCATGTCGAGAAAATGACTGACCAGACGAATGAATGAATGGAAGCTGACATCCCAGTAAACAATGGATTCAGCGAATTTAACAAGTATCTTCAGTAATAATTTTAATGTTGTTTGGGAATAAAGTTTCAAAGAGCTTTCCATTTTAACTTCTTTGTCGCTTTGAAGAAGAAAGACGTGAAGCCAACGTTTCCTAAAGTTTTAACAGAACACCAAAGAAGTTATAGGACTTCCATAACTCCGAGCTCTAACCTCAAGGTTGCTATTATGTCTGATTTTTCTGCATCCACTTGTCCAGAACATGCCTCCCACTTCCTGCACGCACATGAATGACTTGCCCCCATACAATCCTGCACACACTACATACACTCACACTCTTACAGTCATACATACATGTACACAAGCACTAATTCATAAATACATGGATCTGTACACACCTGCTCATGCACACTAAGCACTAAACACTCATACAGTTGTATACGAACGGACATATAGACACTCATATCTGTACACACACTCATGCACACACCACTAACATGTGCACACTGCTCATGTAGCATAAATAATCCATAAGGACACAAACTCCGAAACATTTTCACCTAGACTTCATCTCAGCAATGGAAAGATGTTCCGTACTTGAGGATGGTTTAGCCTTTCCCTGTTCTCCTTATGCAGATCTTTTAAGCAGACTCAATCCTCCATCAGAACTAAATGAACTGATATGTGCATATCACCTGAGCCACCACCTAGGAAGCCCTTGTGAGTGTTAGCTGACAGTAACGCCGCCCCTGTTACTTCTGTTTTTGTAACAGACACAGCAGGATCAGAAACGTACAGAGGAGACACAAGGAAAACCTGGAGTTACTGGAGAGAAGGACATCATTCACTTTCAGGTTTTCAGGAATAATCTATGTCCAGTGACATGAGAAAATCACTCAGTGACACAGTAAGAGGAGCACAGAGGAGAGTGAGAAAGGGACTGCAGGGGACGTGACCTCCATAAACTTAAAAGAAAGGGAACTGAAGGACTGTCCCCAGCACATATAAGCTAAATTATGTCTTTGATGAAAATGCCTACCACTGTCCAGGGATGCCACACATGGAGACACCATCCTCAGCTGCTCCTCCACATTCTCCTGTGATACCAAGGTAAATATATATGCCTTTTACTGGGGAAATGGAAAACATCTGCTCATATAGATAGGTATGTATCAGATACCATGCATATACCAGATAGGTCAACAGCAGGCCAAAGAACAATTCCACACAAGTGCAGGGTGGTGGATCCATGAGATTCTTTAGGGTTGTTTCAGAAGAGTAGGCGAAGAGTTGGTTATTCTTCTGATAAGGGATTTTCTATGTTGTTTACTTTTTATAATGCCAAAGCTTAGGGAAGTTTTTTTTTAACTTGAGTTAATGTCTTCCTACAGATTCTCCACTTTCTATGGTATATAGTAAATGAATGAAGAACGCATTAATGGTTAAACCATCTTTCATAAACATATTACATTTGTGTGTGTGTGTGTGTGTGTGTGTGCGCGCGCGCGCGCGTGCATACACACATGCATGTGTGGACATGATTATGTGTATGTGGGAATCCATGGTGGCCAGAAAAAGGCACTGGATCCCCTGCAGGTGGAGTTACAGGTGTTTGTGAGCCAGTCAGTGTGGGTGCTTGGAATCAAACTCGAGTCCTCTGAAAAGCACCAAGTGCCCCTAACCACAGAGTCATCTCTCCAGCCTCCAATACACTTCGTTTAATCAGTATTTCTTCTTCATGATCATTTTTTTTTTCTAACACTGAATTTTAAGATAAAAGCTTAAGGGCTGCAAATGCCTGTTGTTAAAATGCTAGGAACCACCACAGCAGATGCACTTTAAGTGTACTCCCCTCCCCTCGACAGCCATTTTATAGACCATTGCTATATATTTATTGCAATTAGGAAACCATTTCTGCTAATGTGTCTAAGTAGCATATCAGCATCTACTCATTTTGCACAGGTAATCTAAAACAAACATCGCCCAGCTGTATCAATCACTGTGAGAACATTTGTGTGGTGGTACAGAATTGTTTTCTTAAAGTCAAGGTCCTTCAGTGCCTTTCCCCATACCCTTTTAAAATACTCAACAGCTTTGGCTTATCCTTTTTATTCTTACCTAAAACCCTCCTTATTTCTCTCCACTTCAGTATCTCTATTTATATTGATGTTTTGTACCATATTCCATCCACCCACTTATTTCCTAAGAGATGCTCAAGTACAATCAAGTTCCTGGAGTTGTATGGGGGAGGGCGATAAACGTGTCCTTGTAATCTGCGGCTTACAGAAAAAAATAATAAAGAGGGCAAAGGTTACTCTTATAAAGCATGCACATTATAGCTTGGCATAGGCAATCAGTACAACATTTCAGCATTTATTAATTTGCTACTACACGCAGAGCACATACTAAGGGATGGCGGTTGCTACCAAGATTCTTGACTGAGCCCTAATCCTAAGGAAGCCATGAGCATATATTGGCTAACTACGGCTATATTGCTAGCGCCCTCCACTTCTTCTGTAGTGGCATCCTGAGTTCAAACCAAGCTTTGTGATTCATAGCGCTGTGTCATTGTCAATAATAAATTAAGCATCAAAGCATTAGCTGTGAAATCGGGATTTCTGTTAGAAAAGCCTCCCCTGCTGAATGTACACAGCCATGCTGTGAGCGCAGGAGGTCGGGTGCACCTGGGTCCAGCGCGGGATGGGTGAGCGATCCCGAATGGGTTCGTAGTTACACAGCAAGCAGCTTGATGACGGCCATTGCCTTTCAGATCTGTTCTTGGCTTTCTGAGTTGTGCAATAAGTTCTTTGTTTTCGAACACAGGTATTTTCATGTACTTTTGGATCTTGGAATGTAATGGTAGATGTCTGACTGTTAGATAAACTACACTGAAAAATGCTTAAAATATGCATACTTCTCCGATCTGCTAAAGACTGGATTCTGCTCAGAGAGGTTGAACACTCATTTAACCTGTAGAAGACCTGACATTTAATTTCCAAAACCTCAAAACATATGTCTGATAAGAAAACCCCACAGACACCCCCCCCCAGCTCTCTCAATATTGCTTACTGATTCTTCATACATTCTTAATACCACAAATTATAATCATTTCTTGCTACTGAGACATAACTACACGGTTTTATGTGGTTGCAACTAAAATGAGACAAATCAATAAAACTATTTTATGGTGTTTATGAAACTTTCATTCTCCAGAAAGCTGCTTTGAGGTTATCAGAGCTTCTACAATCTAGCATTTGGATGGCTTGTTTTAAATAAAACCATTCTAAAATTTATTAGACTAATTATATCCCCATTTTCTTCTCTGAAAAAAAATGGGATAATAAAGATATTGAGATATTTTATTGAAATAATTAAAATGCTTGTAGACCAACAACAATAATAAGTCTTGCAAGCTTGACTGAATTCCTTGATGCATTAATGACAGAAATTGGTACCTGATTCAAATAATATGAAAAAATTACTATCTACTGAAGCTAAACAAATGTCCAATGTATGAACCAGTAATCACAAACTTCAGCACAACTACACAAGAAGTGGGGATAGTTATCAAAAATGTTCATAGTAGATTTATTTACCATACACCAAAATTGAAAATAGCCCAATGTATTTATCAAGATTGTAAAAATAAATTTCAGCATTCCAAAGCTCATAAAATTAACATTGGCCAAAGTGTATGATTGGATCTTACCATCTGTATATCAATCAAAATAACCTATGAACATGATAACATGGAGGGATGGAACTACAAATCAGACAAAACTATGTATGGGAATAGTAGTTAGAATCATGTTATACCTTGGGATGGAATATTGATTCTAGGTCTGAGAAAAATTTTGGTTATTGCAATTTTATTATCTTGATCAGTGCATTGTTGCTCGTGAGAGCGACATATGATAAGCTTTACACACAGACCCATATCTTCACACCCACACACACACACAAATGCACACACAAACAGGGTTAGAGAAGAACCCATGTGATGCTGGTCACAAAATCCACTGGATAAGGTTCTGGTTCCCATCCCCAGTACCAAAGAAATGAAAACAAATGGAATTGTACATAATTCATTTTTGTATAGTAAGCTGGCATATTATGAATGTTCAGGAGAACGTAGCTATATATCACAACGAAGATTATCTAAAACATTTGTAAACAAATCTCCAATTAGTTTTTAATCAGTGAACACACAATAGCCACAGAAATATTCATTGCTGTCACTTAGCAATTGGCTCAGTTCTTCTTCGAACGAGTTCAGGATTTCACCCACGCATTAACACCACACAAAACAAACCTAGTCTTAATGCTGAGCCAGATCTGAATTTCTGAAGTCCAGAACATTTTAGAGAAGACCCATTTATAACCCACCAGTGAGACGTAAGACAGATGATGAAACATTTAACATGTAAAGCCCGAGATTCGATGTGGCCACTGTAATCATCACTATCCTTCATAAAACGGCTGACCCAGTTACAGAATCAAGCTAAATATTCTTGCTATTTTTGACAGTAATAGAAATGAAGTTGGGATGTTCTCCGTGGATCAACATAACCCATCTTTGGATAAGCCCACTTGGACAGACATCCTGCAGTGTGCTCTTTCTCCACTGAAATACATGCAGGCTTTTCACTGAATGGCTACAGTTGTATATCACAGAAACAATGAAAGCCTACTGTGATTATCCATTCTCCTGTTAACAATTTCAGAGGTTATCTAAGCTTATTTTTTCCCAGTCATTAGTAAATATTGCTTTAATCACAGGTTCAGGTGAACTTGGTTCCTGTGGCACATTATTGATTGTAGGTGGAGCCCTCCGTCTGCTCTTTCTTGCTTTTTATCAGCTTTGCTGCCAGGACATTTTTAGCTTCAGTTATCCATAAAATCCTACCTAGCCAGCTGGCTCCTAGCTCCCTGAGCTTACCATTGACATCAGCATGACGTCATACTGCTTGCCTGAACGCATGTTTTTTTAAAATTTTTAATTTTATTTTACTTTATTTACTTTGTGATTATTCTCTCATCGTTTTTAGGTGACATTTATGTTTCTCTTGGAGACGCAGGATTAGAAAAATAAAAGTGGTGACTACAGAAGCTCTATTCACTCGTGCCAGATCTAGATTCCGAGCGTAACTTTCAAACTCTAGAGGCAAAGGTTACCTCCTGATCAGGCTTAGATTGATAGCTTCTAAAAAAAGGGTGTTAAAAACATTTCAGTTTTGCTTTTTTTTTTTTTCCTTTTTGACAATAAACCTGAGATCACATGGCTAATTGTGGACCGGTAATCAATGCCTACCTCTCCCTAGCCCCGACTGCACTGCCATATAACCCCAGACAACCTCAGGAGTGTTCTAGAGCCAAAGGTCAACGTTGACATCCTTTAATACAACCTAAAGAAAACATTACAGTCACAGGCTTCATGTTATTTTCCTTTCTGTTTTCAGACTCTCCAAGTAAGATCCTGTATCAGAGTAACACATCAGGACACTGCCAATCCCAAATTGCACTACTAAGAAAAACATGTGAAAGGAGAGAAATCGAATCGTGTTTTTCCCACAGAGAAAAGTTCAGTTGTGTATGGTTCAATTGTGTCTTAAAAAGACAAAGGGACCGATTTTCTTTCCTTACAGCCAGAGTCATGAATATTAGTTTTAGTGCCCGAGAAAGATGTAAAAACAAGAGAGTGTGTACCACTTCCATAGCTAGGTATTATCATTTAGCCCAAACATAAGCACCCATTTCTACATAGACATGTTGAGATTTCTGAATCATCAACCCTTTATCTCTGTTATAACTAAAACCACTGGGGAGTTATATACAGTGCCATTCAGCATCTGGATTATGTAGATGATACTATTTATAATTAGATGAGACTGATGCTCTTAAAGAAAATTATATATATGCACACACACAAGCACACGCACACATGCACACACACACACACGCACACACACACATGCACACACACACACGCACACACACACATGCACACACACACATGCACACACACACACACGCACACATGCACACACACACACGCACACACACACATGCACACACATGCACACACATGCACACACACACATGCACACACACGCACACACACACACACATGCACACACACATGCACGTGCGCGCGCACACACACACACACACACACACACACACACACACACACACACAGACAGAGTATATCTTAGACCTCTCTGGAAAGGGGAGATTTCTCTCAGTGAATGGATGCTAAATGTGAGAAAACTAAGAACCTTTCAGGGGAGCATGTAATTTTCTGGGTCACTTCTTCCTTTAAGGCTTTCCTAGGCTTTGATGAAGCTCTCTTGCCACTTTTTCTAATACCGAAAAGTGGAAGTTTCCAAGATAAACCCAAAGGGATCATAATACAGCGAATAATTAATCTTGATATACAGATTTCCTGGTTTGCATATTAACAGACTACTTGGTCTGTCTCACTAGACGTTTTCCTTAGTTAAAAGCAAAAAGAAATCAACCCTGTGACACTCAGTTGAGTGAGACCATTTCTCTTCATTTCTCCTCACATATTTAATAGTATATACATGCATACCAACACATATAGAACACATGTTTATGTGTAGTTATATATATGTACAGTTTTAAAAGCATATTTAAAGTAATTTAGTTTTAAGATCATTGTGTAATGCATCATTTTCCCTTCCATCTCCCCTCTCTAAAGTTTTCTAGATAACCCTCCTTGCTCTTTCAAATTTATGATCTTGTTTCATTAATATTATTACATGCATATATATATATATATAAGTATATACATATGCATTCCTAAATTCATGTAAAATCTTATCAACATGACTGTCTAAACATGAATTGAACAAGGACAGTAGCAATAGGCACGTGTATCCAGATAAGAATTTAGATGTAAAATGGATCTAAAAAAATTATACAGGGGAGTTTCTTTTCTGTCTCCTTAAAATGCCTCTGTAATTGGGCAATTGTAAAACATACTTTTAAAAGTAAAGTGATTTTTGTTTCAAGGAAGAAACTTCTTAAAATTCCATGTGTTCATTTGCATGAGAAATTGTCTCGAGCCTGCCATGCTGACCTTTCTACAGGGTAGAGTATAACTTTAAGATGTCACACAGAGCTTTCTTCACAGATATGACAGCATTCAGCATTCTTGCTTTTCTGTAATAATACTGAATATTTCCAACTTTCACTGTGGGAGGAAGAATTAAAGAAGAGAGAATGTAGACTCTAGTTACCCAATTCTATATCATGGTATTTCAATTTTCATTCATTGCATAAGGCTTAAAGCAGGGGCTCTCAGCCTCTGGGTCATGAGCCCTTTCAAAGGAGTCACCTAAGACCATCTGCATATCAGATATTTACATTATGATTCCTAACAGTAGCAAAATTACGAGGTAGGGACAAAAATAATTCTCTGGTTGAGTGGGGGTCACCACAACATGAGGAACTGGATTAAAAGGTCACATCATGAGGAAGGTTGAGGACCACTGTTTGAAAGCCAGATGTTAGGCGATAGACATTTTTGTAAATTCACTACCGGAAATTCACCTGTGTAGTCATACTCATTTAGAAGAATGTATGTGATGAAGTTAAAATTAATGAATATAGATGAAATGATCTTATTAATTAAAATAAGTTTTCACATTCCCATAGAGTAAGACTTACTTGAAGCATGTAGAAAATGAGGTCTACTCCACAGGTTAGTGATATCAGCAGGGAATAAAACAATATCATTATTCAATTTAAATTCAACGTAATGATTCAACAACATTCCCATAAGTCAAAACTTTCTATGAAGGATATTTTTTTCTCTTTAAATGTATTTCATGGCTTTCTTACTCTTACATTCAGTATTTAGGATTCTTTTCTTGCATGCTCATGAGTTAACATTAAATATCTGCTCATGTACACGGAAATGAAAATTTTATTGTCATGGTTTTATCTTTCAATTTGTTGTGAACATCTCTGAGAAAATATACAGGTATTAGAATAGGTATTTTGGCACAATACACCATAGTTATTTCAGCTTAATATCAATAGGTGAACTATTGGGCATTCAAACAATGATAAAGTCATATTTAACATTTCTGATGTTAAAAAATAACTGACCAAATAATATAAATATTATATTTATTCTGGATGTGTGCTCCCAAAACGATGGGTACAGAGTTGATCCAGACATACGAACACTATATTGATATATGAGTGCCTTTTCTTAGGCTATTGCCAAGGATGTTGGCTGTTCTTCACAAACTGATAAGGTTTTTTTTTTTTTTCTGAAGACATCACTTACATAATTAATGGAATATGGAATACCGAAGCTGGTACCTAACTACAGTTTTCACTACTACTGAGTAGCCTTCATGATCCTGGAAGGTACTTTGTACACTACCAGAGGACAAAGGTAATTTCCAACCCAGCTAAAAACCCTGAAACCTACAAGGGAGACCTGTCTGTGAGTTTGCTGGCACAATAGTCACACAGACAGTGTAGGGCAAACACAAAAGAAACCAACCACTCTCTGATTGGGATTAGATTTAAGTCTCACTCCGTGAGATAAAACTCATACCAGATTCTGCTTAGTTGGCCAAAACCCTGAGACCTGATAGGCCATTGGCTTAGAGGAAAACCTAATACTACTGTTCTGCTAAAGGAACACAGGAATAAAATAATAACCAAGACATTCTGCCTATACCTGTTGATCAGTGTCCTCTCTCGGTATCATCAGAAACACTGCCTCTTACAATACATGGACACTAATACAGAGACCCACAACTAGACAATGTACAGAGAATGAGAGACTTTGGAGCACTCAGTTCTAAAGGAGAAGTCTTCAATAAACTCCTCCCCTCAGGGCTCAGAGATTTATATAGAAGAAGAGGGGAAAAGATTGGAAGAGCCAGAGGTGATGGATGACTTCAAGAAAACTGTGTCTTCCAGACACAACAGGATTGATGCACACATGAACTCACAGACTGACAGACTGCACAAGGCACGCACAGGTCTAGCCAGGTGGGTTCTGAGCACTGAGAGTGGAAGCAGATATGGCTTCAACCCCTAACCAAAAGCTATCCACAATTGATATCCACTTGCAAAGGAAAAACTAGTTTTCTCCAATGTATTCTCACAAGGTATAGTAATTACATTTGAGGATAGGGACCATACCCAGGAGTAGTTGGCCAACACACAACAAACGCAAAGGTACTTTGATAGTATATTTTTTCAATCTCATATTGCTTTGATTGGGCTTTTTTTAAAAATTTTGCTTCTTTGCTTGCTTATTTTGGGTTGTAATTTTGTGTGCGGAGTTTGATGTTTGTTTCTTGTTTGTTTTCTTTCTTAGAGAGAGGAAAAAATGGGCATGGAGTAAGTCGGTTGGAGGGGGTAAGTATCTGAGAGGAGTTGGAGAGGTAAAAGGTGATCAGAATATATTATATGAAAAAATTTTTAATATAAAAATTTTTAAGAGTCATGAGAAAGAAATGCATTTCAAAATTAGCTTCTTAGGACAGGATATGTAATTCAGTTGGTAGAGAACCTATCATGTAGGGAACCATGGTTTCTACTTCCGCTCCTTAGACTGGGTGTGGTAGTTCCTGTCTGTGATCCAAGGACTCCGGAGGTAGAGAAGGGAGGATCAGAAGTCCAACAGCATCCTCTGCTATCAAGTTAATTTGAGGCCAGATTGAGATAATATGAATTGCTCCCTTAAAAAAATAAAATAAGTTATTATCATTTGTCTTACCATTTCTCATGGAAATAGCAGAAACTGCTGGAGTGAGAACTTTGAGTGTTGATCAGAGATCTGATGTCGTGGTTCACTTCATTTATTCTTTAATAAATCATTCCGTTTGTGTTTGCCATTGGCTTCGATAAGTTGTTTCTTTCTACAGTCATTTATTTATCTGCCATCAGGACTATGAGAGCTATTTTTATAAGTGCTACCCACGGGGCTCTTAATGTATGCTAAACTATTCAAAGCTATTTACAAAATAAATCTCTTTAAATTTAATAACACCATTAGAGGGAGATGAACCACTAGCATTTTATTTTACAGTTAAATGACGATTTGATAGGTGGACCAGCAGGATGGCTGAAGCTGGCAAAAGAACCTCAGTAGGACAACCTGACAAGCTGGACAACCTGAGTTTGATTTTGGGTCCCATGACCCACATGGTAGATAGAGACATCAACTCCTACAAATTGTCCTCCGATGTCTACATGTACACGGTGGCATGTGCGTGCCCACTCCCCACAAATACACACATAAAATGAATAAGTAAAGTGTAAGTGAATCAAAAATAATCAATGGAATCAAACTTCCAAAAATTGCATACATGAGGGTTAAAAAGAGCATGCAATTAAAAACCAGTCAGTCCTGCTCCAACATGCATGTTCCTGTTTATCACTGTGGTTGGTCTCTGAGCAAAGATGTTTGTGACATCAATTAGATGATCAGTGTGATTGAGACAAAACTCCAAGGAGAAAGCACAGAACATGAGCAGACAGAGTGGTGAATAATATACATGACTGGCTAGTAAGAAGCAAGCACTGTCAGAGAGCAGGCAGAAACCATGTTTCTCCAACTGTGATACACTGGAGCTTTTGGCTTGCCTTCACGTGATGACAGATAATTCTGCACATTAAAAATGCCACAGTAACTTACGTTCAGCCAAATCAAGCTGATCAGGGACCCTTCCTGTCTAGCAGTAGCTGTCTCACATTCAGAAGTCACAGAAGAATAAACATATCTCTTTACCTCATGCTGTAAATGTTAAAGAGAGAGGCTGATGTTTAATAGCAATAGAAAGCTATAAAACAACATAATTCTATGTGAAAGAATCTACTCCAGAAACATTTGTAAATGGCATTAAAATATTGTGCTCTTATTGAATTACACAGTAATTGGTGTGAGATTCTATTTTGAGACAATTTTGGAGTCACATTGCCTAGTTAACATTCTCTATTGGTCACAATTTTGAAAATAGGTGGTGTGCACACTGGTGAACACCATGAATTTCCAACATTATCAAGTCATTGATTTGTAATCTTCAAAGCTACAGCTGGTACAAGTCTCACTGGCAGAGCACTACTTTACTATGTGTGAGGTTGCTGGTTTAATACCCAATACTAAAGATGTAAAAATAAAGTAATACTGTGTCATTGGAATAAAATATCTTTTGTATTTAGGTTCTCAATTTATCTATATATTTGGTCATTTGTGACCAGTGCGTTTTCACAACAGGGTTGATAGTTCCTTTGCATCCTCCTAATTGCCCTTACCCTACTAGTATTATACCTAGTTTAGTGCTCAGTACCTCTCTATAATTCTGTGTGGATTTACCGCTAATGTGCATCAGATCCAGTCTCATTATCTTATTACATCAATGCCAACATTCAAAAACTGTAATTAGTCTTTCCTTGTAACTTATTGTCCTTGAAGTTCACACAATGCACCTGTGCATCAGTGTCTCCACATCCTGACCTCATTCTATGCCATTTTCTTTTTAAAATAGTGAGTTCAACACTTCCCTTGATTAAAGTGTTCATTCTCCATGCCCAGTGACTTTGAGTCAGTTCTCAATGTTCCAAATCTTCCTGGATTGTGATACCATGTTCTGAGATATAACCACAGGCAAATGGTGTCCCCCAAACACCAGCACAGTGACATTAGCATAGTCATGTGCCAATACACGGGAGCTTACACGTCTCCATATGTCAAGGGTAAAGTTAAATGAGATCACACCTATCACTATTAAAAGCATTAAACCCAAATGTACTCCATTGAAAGTAATCACTTGAGGCTTTTATAAGCCACATATTTAACATTTATGAAAACATTATGAATAAGAAAAGTCTTTGTGTGTTTGCTGATTCTTTGAATACCTTTTCAGTTTGCTTTGCTCAGATATGAAGATGCTTTTCTAGTGACCATAGGGAGACATGGGAACAGGGTAGGGGAACAGATTCCCTGACTGTGAAGAGTGATCATCCCTTACTGGCAAATGCTTAGAACATTTTCCTTGGAATGAAAAAGAACCTTTTATCAACTAGCTTTTAACGGTCTTGAAATTCCTGCCCTTCTGTTTCTCACTCAAATCAAGCTCTGAGGCCCATGTCCCAGAGGAGGGTAAAATGAAGAAATCTGAATTCTGTCAACTGCCAGGGTTGGCTGCACTGTTGCCTGTGTGCCACACTTCACTTCCTTGACCCTTTCATTGTGGGTTGCAGATTAAATACGGTTGTGGTGGATGGACGTGAGCTTCTTCACAGCTGTTTCATCTATTTATGTCTTTTGACTTGAAAATTACCATAAAACCCATCAACATATTAGCAGCTGATTCCAGATCCCAAATGCAACCTGCACGAAAAGCTCTCTTCTCGTTCACAGCTGTCTTGTAATAGAAGTAGGAGGGACATGCTCTTATTATCCACGTATACACAATAAGGGGCCCAATTACCGAGTATTGATTCCCATTCACTGCCTTATCTTCTAGAAGTGCATTTTGTCATTGTTGAGCCAGTAGCTTCCAGTTACCCTTCCTCTGCAGGTAGCAGGCGTAAGGATACGTGTACTCAATCAATGGGACTGCGTAACTGTGATTACATCATTTCTCTGGAGTTCACGTTGATTATGATCACCATTAAACATAGAAAATTAATTCTACTATGCTATCATTGTCTGGATCTCCTGATATATGAAATTAACTTTGAGGAAATTTTAATGTACTTTTATTTATGTGTTTACGGGTACCATGGAGACATAAATGACAAGATTCATAAACCACTTTGTACTTATTTTTTTAAAAAAAACACAATTTCAAGGTAAGTCTGTATTACCTTCCATAAATTATTATAATTCTCTGATATTTAACTTTCTTCAGACAATAAGTTGTAGAATAATTTTATTTGCTAAAGAATGCATGGTGCTTTTCCCAGGTATATCGAAAGTATAATTTGTTTTACATTAATTTTACAATTTTAAGTGATATCCATGACATTAGGATTGCTGCTTATTTTATTCCTCCCCTCCCCAAATTTTCTTGTAGACAGGAAGAAAACACACAGAGACTTATTTCACAGTTAGTTGTCACCATGTTGGCACACATACTTTGGATATATTCACTGGTGGTATTGCATCGGCATGTGGGAAAGTGGGAGATTCGATCGTGATTGAGGTGTCACTTAAAGAACACCGAGGTATCATCTTGTAAAAACTCATCCTCCTTCCTTCTTACGAGATACCAACTTTTGTGTTGAATAACTTTTCATTTTTAATTATGTGGCTATGCATGAGGGTTTGTGTGTGCAATCATAACACTCTCAGATGCGAGAAGAGGGCACTCAGTTACACTGGAGTTGGACTTACCATTGTAAACCATCTAGTATGGATGCTAGAAACCAAGCTGGGGTCCTCTACAAGAGCAGTGGGCACTTTTAAGTGACTAGCCATCTGTGTGGCCAACACTTTCCATTTTTAAACACTAGTAACCTCAGTAGGTTTGTTTGCTTTGCTATGCTCTTGTTCAACATAATTAAAGGGCCGCCTTATTCTGGGCTACCTCTTCAATAACGTTCAGCTCTTCTTTTTCTCGCCCCTAAAATTACTGGAAGAACAGCTTATAGCTTTTTCTTAAAGGGCTTATTCTATCCCATCTGTCAGGAGCAATTTCAGTCAGGCCTGTGAAGCAAGAGCAAAGTCGCTCTTCAAAGATAAAGCTGAGACTGGGGCTGAGCCATCTGACTTGGGACTGACAAAATTTTGAAGAGATATAAACTATGAACGCACACAGCTTTGGAAACCATTATTACCAGGGGCTGCCCAGGCCTTTGAAGTTGCTTTTAGAGATTATTGACACCTGGAGCTGTTGGACATCAGCAGAAAGGACCCCCCCAGGACAGAGTCATGAGAGAAACAGCCACAAGGTGGCTAAAACCCCAGACTTTGGGACCTTTAGCAAATGAGGACAAATTTTTCTCCTGTTCATTGCCTATGGCTGATGTTAATTTTTAAAACAGAAGTTTTAAATACTTTCTGAGTATAGAAAAAAAATTCACAATTTATTTTACGGAGTTCATGGAGTGACAGGGAACACTGCTTTCTGTCAAGGTTGGTAGGGCACTGGCTGGGTACAAAGATATGACATTTCTGGTTCACATGCTTAATATTCTCTTTTCTTTCTTTTCTTTTTCATTTCTTTTCTTTTCTTTTCTTTTCTTTTCTTTTCTTTTCTTTTCTTTTCTTTTCTTTCTTTTCTTTTCTTTTTCCAAGACAGGATTTCTGTTGTAACTTCGAGTGTCCGGAACTCACTCTGTAGACCAGGTTGGCTTTGAATTCACAGAGACCCACCAGCCTCTGCCTCCCAAGTGGTGGGATTAAAGGCATGTGCTGGCTTTGCTTCATTTTCTTGCTGTGCTAAAACAACAGAATCCACATCTTGGCTCAGAACCACTGTGCCCTGAATTGGAGGCGAAGGTCAGGTATGCATTCAAAAGGTCCTCTGCTTCTTTACTTTCTGTCACTGTCCACGAAACTCTTTCTAGTGTCTCATTCTTTCTAGTTCTCTAGAGATGCACCCATTCTCTCTACATTCACAGGGGCCCACATAGGCCAGCCCCCGCTCTTAGATCAACTGTCTGAGGCTAATTATCTGTGTGGATCCTGCCTTTCTACTGAGAATGTCTGCTCAGAGGACCACGCTCCTTTGGTTCCAGCCTCTATTAACCCTACAGCTGTGATGTTTCCTCTGGCTCGTGTAAATAGGTGCACGCCATCCCAAAACAACAGGAGGTTCTATTCCAGATGAGTTAGAGGTGATAAAAATGAAGCAAAGCCATGAGGCAAGAGCCGAGCTACAGTGGGATATAAACCACCCGGAACACACACAGTCGGGAACCAACATTCAAGACAAGAACTGTGACATGTATAAAAGGGGAAGTCCCCTTTTCATTGTCTGAGAATCACCTTCTTCACAAAAGTAACCATAGGAGTATGATGGTAGAATTTTAATTTTGCTGCTGCTGTTGTTGAATTTTCTACTGAGTATATAGACAGACTGGGCATTTAAAACCTTTTCATGGAAAATGCAATTGACTGTCCTCTGGAGAACATGGCCCAAGTTAATACTGAGTTCGGCATCTGGCACATACAAAGACAAGCTTTTTCACTGAACCCGGAGTTTCCATATGGCACCACCGGGACCAGCGAGTTTCCTGGCATCTTCCTTGCTCACGACATCCTAGAGCTTGCGTTACGGGCACGCGGCTTCATGCCTGGGTTTTTATGCGTGCTCTGGGTCCTCTGAACGGGAGGCAAGAGCTTTACCCACAGAGCTGTTTTACCCTGGAGCAGCCGGTGGGTCCTTGTTCCGGTTTGCTGTCTTCTCTCCCTCTTCTGTCCACGTTTTCTGAAGGCTTGGGGTTGCGAGCTCTTTGACCATCCGGGGTTATAAAGTCAATAATCTTACTGTTTGTACAAAACGGGAACAAACTGCTGACTTAAGACCTCCCTATCTTTTGCTTCTAAGTTCGATGATACACCATCATTTTATAGTGCTTGCACTTAAAAAACTGCTTTTTAGAGATTAGAGTATAACGGGCATTTAATGGAACGCACATGTTTTCCTTTCTTGTGTCTCGGAGAAAGCAACATAGTCATTGTTGATTCCTCTCTAGGACATCGGGATAGACTAGTGGAAAAAATGTATTAGAGCTAATTGGCCCCAAAGGCTTCAAATCTGTGAAGTGAGGTCCATTAGCAGTGGATAAGCAGGATAAATGCAGGCAATAACATCATCAAATTTCAGGATTTTAAATTTTTGAAAATTGAAGAAGGGCTGAGCTGGAATTGCAGACTTTCTCCTCCTCCTCCCCTTCCTTCTTTTAAGCTAAGTTGTTGATTCTTCTTAATCAATTGTGAATGACGAGTTAGGGTTTGTACAGGTCCGTTGTATTTATTTTTGTGCAGTGGGAAGGTAGCTGTCAGTCACCACGTGTGTAAATGTGAATAGCTGTGCATTGTCAAAATGAAAGACAATCCTTTAAATCTACTTCATAATTTTAAGTAAGGGATTACATTAACATACTCTTGTGTGTGTGTGTGTGTGTGTGTGTGTGTACACGCATATGTGGCATTCATGCAGGTAGAGAGGTATAAGCAAACACACACAAACACTCATAGAGAGAGAGAGAGAGAGAGAGAGAGAGACTTTCTTTGTGATGTTGGAACATAATTGTGAAACTTTATGAACTATTGGTAGGTAATAAGAAAAATGTATGAGAATTTAGTAAATTAATTGCAAGAGAATTCTTCTACATGAAATAAAAGAAAAAATTCCAGTTATTATTTCAAGTACTTATTTCGCTTTTCATTCATATCTAAGTGATCAAATTACATATTTTTTTCACATTTTCGCAAAGACTGCCCTATAGTTAAATTTTAAGGAAAATTTATGTTTGGAAATGAGGTTTTCTTTATTTACCTAACAGAAATGGTTTTTTAAAAAAAGATATATTTTAATTGAATTAGAATTAGATCACATTCTTCCCTGTAGCCCCTCCAGGGAATCTGGCCACGCCCTGTCCACTCTCAAGTTGATACACGGAGCTAAGGATGGCTGAGCGAAGGGGAATTAGCTTCTCCTTGGGGTGAACCTTCTTATTGGTTGCCCAACGCGGAGTGATCAGCCTTGCCACCATATACACATAAACAACAGAAATGGACATGGCAGGCTGTATTTGTGTAGATTTGTGCACACACAGGCACACGCATATTTAACATATGCGTTTTTTAAAGAAAGGAGGCTATCAAACTTGACTGTTAGCCTCTCTCTCACATGCACATATATATGCATATAGGTAACAATAATAATCAAATAACAAGAGACTAAAATCACTTTAACATAAGAATCTACCACAGAAGCACTTGTGTGGAAACATAGGGGGCTTTTGCTGTTTCGTTTCTGTTTGGTTGTTGTTATATGAAAGAAAATCTCTAGGTTGAGGAACAATTCAAACTCACCAGGATGCCCACGTCCCAAGTGCTGCAATTACAGACATGGTCCTCCACCAGGACCAGTTTTATAAGGTGCTGGAAATTACACTTGAGACTTGGTGCTTACTAGGCAAGCACGCTCTATGGCTTGTTCTGCAGCCCCAGCACAAATATAAAGATACTTAGTGCTGCTTTTGATCATAATCTATAGGGGGTGCCTTAGATTCTCACCAGCAGCTTTCCCCCGTATTATTAGCATTTTATTTATTTAGGACAGCAGTCTTTCTGTGTCATATACACTGTTGCTGATCCTCAAAAGAAACTTTTTAGAATAAGTAAGAGTTTTCCAAACTGCATATAAAGAATTAAGAGAGAAGGAAGGATAGCCCCATTCGTATCTATTAAGAGAATTTTTGTCCACGTCACTGTTGGACTTCTACTTGCCTCCCATAACATTTGTTTTTCTATCTAGTGCAACCAATTGAGAAAATTCTACATGAACTACCATAGCATCAGCTAGAAGAATAACAGAAGGTGAGTAAAAATGACACTGATACATATTGTTGCTAGGCAAGAACAACAGTGGGAAGTAGGAACAGAAGAGTTAAGTTCCCAAGGGCGGGGAGGCATTGTTGCTTCTACCGTTTCCTCTGCTCCTGCAAACAGAAAGCATCCTTGTGGTTTGTCGAAGAAGCCTCCACAAATCTCTACAGTCGTAGCTTTGACTGGGACCATTGCAGTGTGACTCTAAATAGGCACAGAGTGTGTGGGTCACGTTCTGCCCTCACTTCCTTCAAGATAAGTAGGCAGTCTATGCAAGGTTCTTGGGAAGTAAATGTTGGTGTGAGTTTCATACCTGCCTTTTCTTGATCTAGACTGAAATTATGCCAGATACTAGGCTCCCTGCCAAGCCTGTCTCAAACTAGAACTCTCCTAAGGGGAGCCAAGAAAGGAAACCTAGTGACCTCATGTGACACCCATCCTGGGATGTCGTTAAATCCCCATCCGCCAATGAACGCCTCACTTATGAGAACCTCTGAGAATTCTTCCATTTTTGTGTAGTCCATTTGGAACTTTTCCTATGTAAAAGACAGTTCGCCTAGGTCTGTGCCTTGCTGACTTCTCTATTTATAACTCAGACATGAGTGTCATTCAAGGGAGAATGAGTCTCTAGTCAACAGAATTCTCACCAACTCCATCAAATCCATCACATGACTTAATTTAATCACCTCTGGGCTCTCCCGTCTCACCCACTAGAGATATTGATATCAGAGACTTAGATAAAAATCCTCCTCAGAAGGAAGTCACCTCGAAGTAACCTTAGTATGTCTTTCACTGTTAGATAGATCCCAGAACTATCGAAATTTTCTCATGATTAGCCAACCATAAAGAACCCATGCCTTCTGTATTTCCAGGGTGGTTATCCATCCTGGCTTGCTCAGGAAAGTCATAATGGATACCTATATTTTCTCACCTCATTATCAGCTCAACCTTCTTGGCTCTCAGAAACATTCTTCATTGTGTAAGCTGTATGTGCCAACTGGGTCTAACCGTTCCACAGAAGCCTCGCTCATCATACTGATTGTGAACTCTGCATTTACCTAGTTCTCTGTATCTGAATACATACAACGCCTTCCTAGCTTTTGACATCTGGGATTACAAAGACGTTATCTGAATAATCAATCAGTTATTTTTGTTTGTTTGGTTTGGTTTGTTTTTTGTTTTGTTTTGGTTTTTTGAGACATGACTTCTCTGTTGTAACTCTGGCTTTTCTAGAACTCACTCTGCAGACTAGGCTGGCCTCAAACTTACAGAGATCTGCCTGTCTCTGCCTCCCGAGTGCTGGGATCAAAGGCGTGCACCACCACCACCTGGTTATCCATCAGTTTTCAAAGTTAACTTCTTGGTGGGCAGACCTACCATCTGTTTGTGTCTTTGATCTAGGCTACCTTCCACCCATGGGCAATGGCAGAAGCAGTTGCATCTGTTCTTACCACAGAAGAATCCCGTGTGCTGTTTTACTCTTAGTATCTTGCTGAGCTGCTATGTGACCTGGGTCAAGGAGCAACTATTTCATCCAAGGCCATTCAGCCCAGCTAGCCTTGTCTGAAGAAGTATGTGCCATGAGCAGAGGAGGAAATATCAGATCCCTAAGATACGTGCCCTTTGCCTGGCATACAGGAGGAGCCAGGGCCGCTCCAGTGGATTAACGAGGCTCATTCTCTTACTGAATGCTTTAATTGCACATTGGATAAATTCCATAACCTACAAGGCAGTTTTCCCTAACCCACACCTTGATGCACACACACAACGCCCAACCATGTGTTTCTGTACTCTCTTCTCACTCTGGACCCTTGTGCTTCTCACACTGCATTTTTTATATGTCTGGAGCCTTAGTGGAGGCTGCTGTCTTCCCAAATATCAGAGAATCTGTGGCAGTGCCACACTTACTTCCCAAGATACCGTCTGACCTCTCTCACATCATCTTCTGTAGATGTGTTATAAACACTTATTAACCGAGACAATCTTCAATCGTGGTCTTTTATTTATACATCAAATCTTATTTGAGAATGTGAATTCAACCAAAAAAATCCATTTTTTTTGTGTGACAGGTTCACTATCTGACAAATTAAATGTAGCTCTTGAACTTGGAGAATAGCACAGCAAAGATACAGAAAAAAGAGAACAGCTCCATGTCACGAGGTAATAAATAATAATAAAAAAATACCCAATTTCTGGGTTCAATGGTTAAATGTTTGCCAGGCAAGAGTCAGGTGGGGAGACAGCTCAGTAGTTAAAGTGCCTGTTAGGCTAGTGTCAGTATAGAAATTTGGATCCCCAAAACCATCTTACAGCAAGCTTGGTAGCAAACCCAGCCATATTAGGGAATTCTGTGCTTGACTGAGAGATTCTACTCCAATGAATAAGAAGAAGACGTATCAGGAATGACTCCAGACATCAAGCTTGTTCTCTCTCACAGGTGAGGAATAAGTATGCACACATACACACCACAAACAGATAAAAATGGGAGAATAAAAACACTCAGGGCCTTCAATCTTCCCGCATTAATTCATGCAATATGCACTGGCATCCGATCATTTTTCTGTAGACTGAGTTCTTTAGTTTCCTGACCTCTTTACTGCTTCCTTGCATTGTAAAGTAAAAGTCCTTTCGGAGCAGGGTAGAACTGGAGAAGATAAGGGTATCACAGGACTTTATCTGATTAGAAACTAAGGACCTCTCAGTGTTGGGATTTTGGACACAGCAGGGAAAAGCAGGGAGGTGTCACATTTGTGGACTAAAAGTAAAAACAAGCATTAAGAACACAAGTTCCCCCTTCATGGCTACTAGAAGGCTGAACTAGAATTTCATTTCTAAGTCCCAAGCACACTGGAGTTCCATTCTGAGCCAGCAACTATAGACAAGGAATTTTCAAATCTTCCCTAATGGAAAATGAGTAAGTCATGGGCTTGGACACAGAACATATACTTGTATTTTTAGTATCTTCTAATTTAATATGAACTCTCAGTCGATATCTAAACAACCTGTGAGCAAATCTTCAAAAAATGATATAGGTCACATAAATAAGAGTAATTTCTGAGGTCATAATGAAACAAAAAGCATAGAAAAATATCTTTAATCCTACAACAAATTTCTTCAGAAAGACACCAACAGGATAATTGGACAGAATGGGACACAATAATATTATTAGTAATAATATATAGAGAACATGAAGAACTCTTGATAGTAAAATAACAATACATAGAGCCACCAGCAATGATGTTTTACAATAAAGCCAGAAGCTATTAAAATTTTGTAATTTAGAGCTGGAAAATGTCGAAGATTAGAACAAGTGACTAAAACAGAAATATGATTCCCATTCCTGTTAACACAAATAGACACAAATAACGGAAAAGAAGGATGGAGAGACCGCTGAAAGATTGAAAGGTCCATTCTGCTCTTCCAGAGGACCTGGGTTTAGATCCCAGCGTGTAAATGGCAACTCACAACCATTTGAAACTCCACTTCCAGGGGATCCGAGCCGCCTTCTGGCCTTTGCAAGTGTTGCATACCCATAGTGCACAAACACATGAGCAGTCCCATACACATAAAATAACAATAAATAATCTGAAAAGAGGTAACGAAGAGAGTTAAGCACAGTAGCTTACATCTGTGATTGCGATACTCAGGAGGCTAAGGAAGAGAGACTGCCGAAAAGAAAGGCGGAGCCCCATGATCACCAGAGTGAGCTCAAAGTGTAACCAAACCCAAACAAACGCATGGCTATGGTTAAATAATGGTCAGGGGGGTAACAAAAGTTGCTAAAATCTCTCTTAGTATCAAAAAAAGACCTTATTTGTAAATTTAAAAATGCTCAGCTCAGTGTAACATTTGCAAGGCATACACATTCTGAGGCAGCACGCCACACACAGCAAAGGAAAAGAGAAACACAAATCACGATGATTGTCAGACATCTCAACAGCACTACAAAATAAATGGGGGGGGGGACAAATGGTGATGATATTCTGGGGTTTCTAGATCTATGCCTAGACAAACTTGGAATATGCCCGTCTCCATGACTCTGAGCAGAACTCTTAGAAAATCATATGAGCGTCTGATAGACCAAAATAAAGACACAAGTAAGCAAAGGAAAACCCTCATGAAACAGAAAAGGAACCAATCAAGAGGGAAAAATGGCAGAAATGATGAGGCCAGGTGAGGTAATTGCTGACGTGTCTGTGACTGAGAGCAGCATCGGCTGAGTGTGTGAAAGGTCTAGGAGTGTTCTCATCAGACAATATAACATCTTATTATATAGGTTATATATATAGATATATAGATATAGATATAAAGATATTGTATATAACAACTTATAATATAGACCTGTCTATTTGAAGACATTTTAGTCACTCTGTTGATGGAGGAGGATTTGATCAAGACTCATACGCATGCATGAAACTCTCAATTGATACAAACATCTTTAAATGTCTGTATATCAGATATATGAAACAAAACAGTTCTCAGTGAATGCGATTTTAAAGAATTTGGTACATCAATATTTGATGAGCTGAGGTCCAGGGTAGAGTCAGCTGGGCCTTGGATATCAGGCTTGACCGGTGCTTGTGTTTATAGACTGCTTTCCCTTAATAACCTTCTCCTCTGCACAGAGGACCGCAGAGAAGTTGTTTTGTGATAGACTGCTAAATACACATCCCTGTTCCCGTTGCCAACTACGAAATGTGCAAATTCTTGCCAGTCTGACACTTCAGTTAACATAGCTTCAAAATGTGGAACAAATGAACACAGGAAATCTACTCCCCACCCCAGCATATGGTGCTCCAATTTCTTTCTTTCTTTTTTTATTGTTGGAGAATTTCATGCACCCACGCATATAGTTTGGTCAGATCCTCCCTCGTTCCCTCCCCTCTAATTTCTCCCCTACTTTTCCCTCTCAAATCCATGTGCATTTGCTTTAAAAAAAAAAAATTCATCATGTTTACTTAGTGCTGTCCGAATGTGCGTGGATATGGGACCATGTATGTACTGGAGCATGCATAGTGAGTCACACCCCCCCTCCCACCCCGCAACCATCCCTATCTCCTCAGCTAGAGGTGGGACGTCATGAGCCCCTCCCCCACCCATGCTGGAATTTTGTCAGGCTTGATTTTGTGTAAGTCATGCACGGGTCATGACAGATGCCGTGAGTTCATGCATTCAGCTGCTGCCCTGTTGTGTTCACCTGAAATTCTTTGCTGTAGCTAAGTACCACCTCTGGATCCTCCTTTTTTGTTTTTTTTTTTTGTTTTTTTTTTTTTTCTGTCCCTACAAAGATGATCCCTGAGCATTGGGACAAGGGGTGTGATGGGAGATTTCATGTGACACTCTAAACAACTTTTGCATTTCTTATTTTCCTAATTAGGCTAAATAAATCTTATCTTTCCCTCAATTTAATTACCAGAACTTTAAGCCTCCTGGGGTTCCGTGGCTTCGTTTAAATCATAATTGACAATTTTCAAATCCTAGAAGATAGTAGCCCTCATTCATATGCAATCTAAGATCTTAATATAACGTTTATTATGAATGGCACATCTTAAGCTCAGGGATACTAAACATAAACCATACTGTGAGGCAGAAAAAGCGAGATATAAATACTTGGAGAAATGCTTTTCCATTTTACGTATGCCGCCATCTTCTATGAGTCACGCCAAGTCTTTGGTGTTAACGTTTGGTCCCCAGGTCTACTTACTGTCAGGGGAAGATGGAAGGTTCAGAAGGTAGGACCTTCTCAGGGGAAGTTAGGCTGTGGGCCACATCCTTTGGGGGCATTGTCTCTTTCTCCCTCTAGGTTCCTGTGATGTAAATAGCTTCCTCTCCACTGGCGCCCATCATGCTCAGCACCTCACCAAGGAAAGGCAACAGAACAACAGTTTGCTTAACTGGAAGCAAACACCAGCTTTCCTCCTCGTAACAGATTACCTCCGGGATTTGCTATCGTAATAAAAGTAAGGGAATTTTTTTTTTAAACATCTACATGATGGGATTTACCAAAATTAGTAACAGACTTGGCTTCTTGACATTTTTTTTTTCGTCATTCGATATAAAATTCCTTTGATTTATCTCTGACAGCTTTCTGTTTATGTCTAGCTTTGCTAATTATAGAGGATATTGGGGAATTTAGGTTTAATTATTATTTCTACCTTAAAGTGACAGAACACTTTATTGCTGAAATGGTTACTTCTCAGCTCTTGGAACCGATGAAAAAATAACACTTTGGGTCCATAAATTAAAGAATTAAAATAGTAGTATATAAGTTGAATTTTAGGCATGATATCACTAATATATTTGCTTGGACATATAACTATAATGAAAGGATAAACTATAGTTCACAAAACAGAAAAATAAATAAGTATGTCCTTCACTCAGACATTTGATTAATTTATACTCACAGTCAGAGTGAAGCAATGAGACCATCTCTTCTCTTTCCTTTATGAAGCTTTATTTCCTTAAATCATCATTTGTAAGTTAACCCATAGGTTTAACAACTCATACAAGGTGGAATTATCCTTACAGATGTTTTTGGATTTTGTAAACAGAATCTTGCCTCTTCCTGATCCTTAGTATTTCTAGTTTTCTGCCAGCCCACCTATTCACCCGTCCTCTTCACAGACTCAGTATAAACCAAACTCAACGTGATGTGTAATTCCTTCCTTCCTGGCAGATACACGGTTGAGCACAGAGCCCTCGGTTCCTGCCCAGTTAAGGACCACACAGCACCCAAGAATCTCTTCCTGCCTCTCACCAGATGTCAAATCTCTTATAAAATTTGAAGTATGGATTACCCAATTATAAAACAACTGGCACCCAATGGAAGTCAAAAGGAAAAAGTTGAATTGTTTCTTCCTTGATGTATTTTTTTCCTTTTATATTTTTATAAATATATATGTGTGTGTGTGTATATATATATATAATTATATAAAAGCACAGTCAACAGTGGGCAGTGGCTTCTTGGGGTTTGAATATCTGGATGGAAGTGGTATAGTAAAGGTGCTGTTAGTCTAATCTAATTAAGCACCTTTTTGGCTTTGGTTTGTACAGGAAACATATTGCAAAAATCACTTGATCAGCGAAATTGGAAGCAATGTTGGAGTGACAATCTCTGGAATATTAGACTGTTTGAAGGCAAATGTACAGAACGAAGGTCATATTTCTAAAAAAGCCTCCATTTGCGCTCATCACCAACGTCATGCCAGAAGCTTAACTTCTGATTGCCCAGCTAATGAGGGGTTCTACCAAAGAGGGTGTGCTTAATGGGAAACACTGATTTTCAAGTATTGAACAATTTGTGCCACATTAAACAGTAAGAGAACACCCATATTTCTAATGGAAAGAAATACAGGATGTAATTCTTCCATATATTAAGCTGCAATATGAATTTGGGAGGCGACAATCATTCTGGACATTGAAATACTACTGAATATCTATAAAGAAACTTTTCATATTGAATCTGTGACCTTCATATGAACTAATGTGTTTTCCAACAGGAAATGCTGCATGTGAGTGCGCATCAAGTTGAGGAGCATTCCATTTGAAGAACCGGTAAGCCACAGCTGATTATTAATGATAGGTATACTCTATCATTTTGATGAGGACTCAGGCACTAGGAAAAACTTACGGCTTGAATAATGAAAAAGTGTTTATAAACCCAGCCTGAAAATGTTCATATAGATGTATTCAGAGCTCATATGCTTATACGGCTTCATCTAACCTCTCTGTCACACTATAATGCAGTTGTATTTTGGAATAGTACTTCAAAATGGGCAGGTTTTTGATTTAGTTTAATCTTATTTTCAAATTATTATAATAAAAACAATGTCCGCTACTTTGAAGAATAACATTCAGACTATAGTGTTTAAAGCTGAGTGAACTTTAACTTTATCACTACAGTGTTTAAAGTAGGCTAAACAGAATTTAAAGTATTCTCATCTGAAAACTTATCTCTTACAGAGTTTGCAATGTCGTTAGGTAGAATTTTCTTTTTTTTTACAGAACAGTGCGTCTCATTACCTGAGCAACAGGGAATTGAACTTCTCGTATTAAGATGAGGAGGAGTGTAGAGGGGGCTTTTAAAGAAAGGTGTTCCTTGCTCTGTGTGTTTATCTTCAATTACTGCGGGATGATATTTCTTTCGGACTTTTAATAATGAGAGCAGGAGACCAAGGTCACTTGCAGGCACAGTTCTTCATAGACACCACATGCGACCTGTAAATATTTCTGCAAATGGAGGAGAAGCCAAGCTTCTCCCTCGCCTTGAAGATAATATGCTGTAATTTCCACTCAAATCACATGGCTATTTTTATTGACTCTCCACATGTATTTCACAGTATCCCTTTTAAAAGTAACTTTTAAACCGACTCCAACGACATGCGCATGTAATCCCAGAGAGAAGATGGAAGGAGTCCTGGGGGTTCGGGATACTATCATCTGTATGGTGAGGTTCAGCAGAGGCATGTCCCCATATGGAGATTCTTTCTCAAATTAAGTGAACAGAGTGAATTCTGCATTTGAACTAATGTAAGGGGGATGTTTGAACAGTTAAGCTACTTGCCCAAAGGCCTGCATTCACTCTGATAGCAGGAGTGAGTTTAGAAGATTTTCATAGAATGCCATAATTTCTCAACTCAGAGCACTTTAAACTTGACAGTGTTTGCATCTCTACAGAGAGGACATTGATGGAAGCTGACTGGATTAGAAGTTAACCACACCTTTTTTTTACCTCTGAAATTGTAATTTTCAGAAACACGATAATTAGAATTCACTGGGTTGAATGCATACCATTTGTGTGTAATATATGGAGCTCTGAAGAAACGATTGAGGACTGTAACAGCCATTTCTTCAGATTACTTAATATTATCTTTAATGGGGAACCCAATGACCTCAGAATATAAATATCTTCTTCTTAAGTGAAAGCTGTATTTCAAAACTACTTTGATCAGGGAAGAATATAATTCTGTTAACATTTAATCTTTACCATCCTACTCTTTTTCTTAATTTAATCAACCTTACCAATTAGTACTCAGTACATGAAAACAATGGGGAATTTCAATACTCTACCACAATCCCAACTATGTGTGTAATTTCATCATCCTTTCTCACCTCCACAGCTGTGAATCTTGTGCTCACACCAACAAAATCAGTATGACTTAGAACAATGAAGTCAGACCGTCTATGTATGCCATAAAGACAAACATGCTATACCTTTAGGGTCTCATTTATGGACTTGGAATTGACAACTTCCTAAAAGGAAACATGCACGTTCCTTTCTCCATGCAACTGATTCTAAGAGACTGAGTTATCAGCACTAGAGATTTAAACTAAGCACTTTCGAAAGGTAGATGAACGTATACGTATTCTTAATTTGCCATTATGTTGCACTCATATTAAAGCCTTATACACTATATTACAGTCTACTATTATATGTTTTACATCTTATTGAATTATTCATGTGATATTTTGAATCTCTCCACTTGATTCTGTTTATCACTACATGTCTATCTTTTCATTTTGAAGTAATTATATACACAAGGAGATGCAAAAATTAATAAAGAGAGGGAATGATTATCAATCTTTCTCCAGTTGTCCCCAATATCCTCAGGACTATAGGGAAATTAGAAAGTAAGTACCAAAACTTAGCCATTCCTCTTTACATAACCTCTAATATACAGAACACCGTCCTAACATCACGGTGTTAACTACTGTGTATATATTCTAGTCATATTTACTTTTTAGGTTAGTATATAAAAATTGCTGGGGCCATCATCATTGTAATGGACGACTTTCAATCATGCCATAGATTTTTTAACTCTCATTTTAAATTTACTCTCTCTGTGGTAGTTTTCTGAGCTTTCTTGCTCTTCCTATCCTTGCCTCGCTCCACTCTTTCACTTCAACTTAAGCATGTCTTCTTTCTTTCAGGCATATTTTGTATTGTATGTGGCATATCAGGCATTGCCAACGCTCATGAGAAGCAGGCTCCATACAGAGTGACCGGGGTTGAGAGGTGAGATACGTGTTTCCACAGAAGCAGGAACCAAACGCATCATGAGGCATACAAACAGTATGTAAAGGAGAAGTTTGGGTGATGTCTAGAGTGGAGACTTAAGTCTGTGTAGCTGTTGATCAGTCTAGACACTAGAGGCCAAAGAAAGAGCGCGAACTGTATACAAAGCGCTAGAGGAAAGTTTGCCTCTTTCAAGACAATAAAAAAGTTCATTGTAGTAGAATCTTGAGAAGAATGGTGACACAGAAAGACAAATTGTGGAAGGAGTTTGTGAAAGCCACAGAAAATTAGTGAGGTCTTCAGGCTTTATCATAGTAGCACCGAAAGACATTAAAAAGATTTAAGCCAAGATGAGCAAAGTCATATTTCAGAATTATTACTAGCTACATAGTGGGCAGCGAAGGCGGGGAGACCAATTAAGGTTTTCATTTAGTGTCACTACTCAAGGGGGAGATGTATGTGGCTTCAAAATTATTAAAAGTCAGTGCGAAGTTTTTCTTAAACATGTTTTTAAATGACACACGAACACATAAAACTGGACATGCTTTTTGATATGTGATATCGCAACACATGCTGATATTTTGTTATATTTAAACTATAATGAATTGAACATTTTTAATGGTGAAAATACTTGTGATCCAGCCTTCTTGCTTTTGCGAAAGTATGATTCCTCACCATACTTTACAGTCAACAGAGAGAGGTGAAGACTTCACATCCTTGTCTATCCACAAGTTAACCCACTGATGAGCCTCAGTCAGACAAAACAGGGCCAGTGCACCTGTAGTAACTGTCTGTCACCTATAGAGTACAGAAGCCGAAAGGTTAAGCCCAGTCCTCAGTTCTGTGCACGTGGGGAAAGTATGTGACCATGTACCGCACTGAATTACACTGCTAAGCATGTGGTCCCTTGGTGGAATTCCAATTTTAGGGACAATAAAACCTCCAGAGTTTTCTGGAATTTAGTTTGACAATTTCACACAATCCAAAGTTCCCCCAAAAGGCAAAAAATGTTTCTACCTTTGATTTTCTACAACGAATACCACTGTGTTCTACTTGTGAAGTCTCAGGCCTTGAAACAAATATTGGATCGACGTGAGGCGAGATGGGAGATGGGTAGAAGCTGCACGTGGCCTGTGGCTGTTTCATTTATTTCTATAAAAGTCATATTTCTATAAACTTCTGACTCCATGCATTGCATTTCCTGTCTCTTTCTTGCTCAGGAAAAAAAACAACACATTCTTCGTGCTCTCTGTGAACCCATCCTTCTATATGAGTCTTGAAGACAAGGAAATCTCAATTTCGGTTGGAGCGGCTAAGTGTCTCTGGGACTAACTGTGCATGTTGAGCAGAGTAGAAATCACGATAGTTAACAATACTTATGCATATCAAACAAATCAGGTTGTAGAAGTTCATCATCATTTATTCAGTGCTGGTGGGTTTGTTTCTCTTTTATATTCTTTAAATAATTAAAAACGAAGGAACAATCGCGAAAGTACAAGTGCACAGGCTTGGACTTTCTGAAAACAATGTACCTGAACTGGTAATATCAAGCCCCACTGATGTTTATTAATTATTTAGTTAAACATATCACACAAAGAAGCATTTGTCTCATATATTCAGACTGCCTCAATTCAAGGTGCTTCATGGAGGAGGTTCTGCTGGGCACAGGGTCAGGTTGAGCCCTTAGTAAGTTAAGCCCTTAATATCACACCGTATCTGAAATGGAGTTCCCTGGAGTCAGTGGTTCAGAGTAGGAAAGGGCTGGAAAGGGCGGGTCCAAGAGCATAGTTACACTATCTCTCTAATGTTCTATATAAGCAGAAAGGGGCAGAGAGCCCACAGAGAGATAACCGTTGAAGGATAGGAAGATACCTATATATGGTGGATGGTTTGTCTGCGTTTCTTAATATGCTGTTGCATTGAGAAAGGGCTTCTCAAAACTAGAATGCATGCGTGTGATCTGACAAGATTTCTCTCAATTCATCATCAATGAGACAAGTAAAGTACAGCACTTGAGAATGAAACAGTGCTTTCTATGTAAAATTCGCAAGTTAAATACTCTAACGAACGATGTTCAGTGTGGATAAGAATTGTGGAACCTTTCTACGTGGTAGATAAGATACGAGAAGTACACAGCAAAAGTAAATCATAACTATTTACAAATATCTAAACGATTAGAAAGGTTGAAAATTGCTTTATCCTTTGGCTGTCGATGCTTTCGGTCACAAGATGATAAGAGCTGGTTCCCTCATTTCTACCTCTTAGACATGTGAACCCTTACAACTTCTTGAATAAATAGTTCAGAGGACCATGCCAGGAGGCTGCAGACAAACGCTGAACTTGATCTTGTCGGCTAAGCTCTCTTCACTGTTATTTTTGGTATTGAAGGTTGGAAGGACCAGGACATCTCTTGTTTTTCCCTGGCATGGACTGTCTTTTTCATGACTGTCACTCCAGTGCATGTTTTCAAACATTTTTTTTCTGCGTCCTGGGTCTTGGCCACTAAGAAAAACATCATCTCTCATGGAGGTCTTGACAGCTCTAAAATTTTGCCTGTTTTATACTAGTATCAGAGGAGAAGAAAGAGAGGAACTGGAAAAAAGGATTGAGGAAACTGAAAAAAAAATCAAGATGAGAGAGAGAATCCACACCTAGCTTCAGACGTTAAAGGTACATACCTATCTTAAAGGACAGAAATAGGCAACACTCTTGGTCAATCTCTTAGGGAGATACAAGTTGGAAAATTGTCACATGTGAGGTGAGAATGTGTCTGCTTTAAGATCATTTGAATTCTAGTGGAACACCAGCTTAAAGCTGATAAAAAACACACACTGGAGTGTCAGATGACATCGAAGTCGTTTATGAACAGGTAGAAGGGGTTATAAACTAATGATAAAGAAACTGAGTTGGAAAATACTTGAAATATCTGGAACAGTTCATAATAAATTTTGAGTAAGGAAAATATGTAATTTATAAAGGAATATGCTTATAGATGTGTTATTTTTAAAGCCAGCTGCATTCCGTGTAGGACATAAAACATCTAAGAGTTGGTAAAAGACGAGAAAATGTTTCCTGAGAGGAAAGTTTATTTCCCAGGGTGGCCTACCAGTGGGTAGCTTTTCTTGGAAGGACTATAATGGTATATATTTTCATATTCTGTTGAGCTCTATGCAGCTTCCATGAAATACACAACAAAATGATCAGGAGCTCCAGGTTTTTATTTAATTCAATACTGCATGAATATTAAATGTAGGCAGGGAGTTGTAAGTGGCGACGGGAGGCCGTGCTGCAGCTAAATTGTGATGAAGACAGTTTAGGGAAACTTTCATCCCAATTTGCTACTTAAGAAGAAAAATTGAGTAACAATCCCAGACTTCTCAAAAACCCTTTCATTTAATGGTGGTCCCCCATGTCCTGTTGTTCCTGATGCTTCCATTTCTTGCTTTCTGGGATATTTCACAACGATGCTTTTCCTAGTGGTGGGTCTTACTTCTACCCCCAGATAACATCTGGACAGCTACTGAGAGAAAAATAGTACCGTCACAGACAAATAAGCACACCCATGTATGTACACACAAACCTGCACACACACACACACACACACACACACACACACACACACACACATACGTATACATAAAGGCATACCCATATGACCATACACAAGCACAACATCCTTACATACATGTACACTCATTTCCACAGTTGCACACCCAAAAACATGCACACTCACACACAAAACTGCATGCGTAATACACACACGTCAACACACACACACACATAATTCCACACCCACTCAACAGTTCTCTATGTCCTCACCTAATAATAACAGAACTTAAAATTAAGATCACTTTGTTCCAATAAAAACCTGATCTTCCAAAAAAATTCACTATCCTGACAAAAATTAGTGTCACAACAAGAATTCATAAATTTATGAGAATGAAATGATTTTTAAAAAATCTAAGACTTGTACAATGTTGTTCATACGTTCCCACCAAACATTTTAATGAGAATGTTTAAAATAAGTTGAATTTTATTAGCAGACACAGGAAATCAAATCTTGGCCTTGGACCGGACATCTAGCTGATGGTAACTATTTCTGTGCCTTCTCATCCGTGAGCTCCCCTTTTTTTGAAGTTCTTCCCTCTTTGAAACCTGATCAAATTTGGCAAGTTACTCAGGCAGGAGCTGGAAATCGAAACGGTTTTACGTGAGTTTAAAGCACAAAACTGGGCGTCGGGAAAAAAAAAATCAATCACTCTTTAGAGTGTATCCTGATGTGTATCACATAAAAGTAGAAGTTAGCACATCAGTTCTGTTTCCTAGAAACAGAAAATGAGTAAAAGATAAATTCTCATCTCTTGTCTCCACCTAGAACATATGCCACCATGTTTTAGAGTGTAGGAAACGTATACGCATTTAATCAGTAACTACAAATTAATTCGCAAAAAATATAGATGAAAAATACAATACAAGATGAATATAAAATAAAATTAAGAATCTATATGTGTGTCTGAGAGAGAGGAAGAGGGAAGGAGATAGAGGGGGCAGAGGGGGAGAGAGGGAGAGAGAGAGAGAGAGAGAGAGAGAGAATGCAAAGCCCTTGCATCCCAAGCATTGAAAAAAAAATGTGTGTTAACACCAAATAATCTTTGATTTCTGGTTCCTAATTATGGTCGGATGCTCTAATCACCTTTGAGGTTTATATGCAGATTTCTGGATTTTTATTTTCACCTCAATCTAAGAAATTGGCTTTTTACAACTACATGAAAGTGCAAAACACCAAGATTATGATTCCTTGGAAGTATTTAAAATAATATATTATCCATGTTTTGAAGGACAACCAGAGGCAGATGTTTTTGCAGTCAATACTCTGCCCAGCCCTGTAGTGCGCTGCTGTGGCTCACCAAGAGGAGCAAGGAGGCACTCTCATTCATGCAAACTCTGCCAGACCTCAGCAGAGGGAACCACCGTCCTGGCCAGCGTCATACTCCGTTGACAGTGGAACCCTGAGCATCTCAGCTCAGGTGTTTTTATTGCTTCAGAAATCCTCAGGTGTTCTACTGTCACCACGTGCAGATCATTAGCAATCAAACATCCCCCACATAAAATCCAACACCTGCAGACAATACAAAACCCCAAGACCTAGCCCCTCACCCAACAGTGCACAAAAACAATTATGTTAAACACAACTGAAAAACCTCCACAACACAGTCCTCAGTGCTGATGCTGGGATAACCCGTCATCCTACGTATCACAGTGTCAGGAAAGTTAGCAAGTCAAACCCAATGTTTGCTGAATGCCCAAGAAGTGAAGTGTCTAATTGTATCTCACTCTCCCACCAAGAAGTCATCCCTGGTGAGGAGTGCGGAAGTGTACTTTAGATGTACCCCAGTGTCTGTCTATGCACAAGCCATAAAATAACTGGTTTATTTCTACAAATTCCTTCTCTCACCGAGTTGGAGTACTGCTCTCAGAGTACCCCAGCGAGACCTGAGCAGTGATGGCAGAAAGCTGGATACTGCTGATCTGGGAAGGAGAAATGAGTCTCCCAAATGGCACTAGGTTTCATTTGATGATAAAGCTAATAACTTCCATAACTGAGATACCTTTAATTTGAATGTTTTCTTGATTAGGGGTCCCTTTTCTCCTGTTTGCTCTCAAATTACAATTACCCGAGCAGAGGTGCTGTTAGTTCTCTCTCTTCCACTCTGCCTTTTTTGGTAACTCATATTCATCCTCAGGGTGGCTTCTTACTCCTGTGTTCCTGGGTGCTCTTCCTTGTATGCATTAAACATATGAATGGATGTGTACGCACAGATAGACGTACACTTAATCAGATTTTCATCTTGTGCACAGATATGCATATATATGTACTTACATACGTGTGTGTGTGTGTGTGTGTGTGTGTGTGTGTGTATGCACACAGGTGTACTTGCATGGACGTGGTGTTCCCATATATAACAATTGTTCAGTTTTTCTCTCCCATGCTTGATTGTGTGTGTGTGTGTGTGTTTTGTTGTGTTAAACCTGCTTTGAGGGACTGGGGGGTACAATTCACTGATTGATATTCATATATAGTGACTTTTCTTAGTCATGATAGACTTGGCTGTCATGCTGCGATGGAGTACATACATCCTCACGGCTGTAGCCCCCACTGAGATGAAGTGTGACACACTTGTGTGTTGTAGTGTGATGTGCACGAGCGATTTGCCTTCAGGACTGTCTGCACCACTTGCATACTCAGTGTCTCCAGAGGTTGGATGAGGGTATAAGATCCCCTGGGACTGCCTTTAAGGACGAGCCATCACATGGGTGCTGAGAGTTGAACCCAGGCTCTATGCAAGAGCAGCAAACCCTCTTAACCGCCAGCTATCTTTCCAGCTCCTCATTTATGTTCTTACGCACTGAGCCCAAAATAGAGTGAAAGAGTAGTCAGATAATATTTTTCTAAAAGACTTGTTTTTGTAATTAGTACGAAGTACAAATAGTAATTAGAATGTAATTCTATTGGTCATATTTCTGCCACTACCTGATCCTGAATCTTGTGATGTTTGTTACATGATGAAAATGTGAACATTTGGTAGCATTTTCTTGGCTGTGACTGGTGAGCTTCCCCCAGAGTTGTTAGTGAGATCCTGCATCCAGCTTCTGGCAGAGAACTGCTGTATTAGGCAGGATATCACATGCTACCCCCAAAAGAGCAGATAAAACCATCAGCTGTCCACATAAACTCCATAGTACAACAAGTCCTCCGGCTTGGGCTGTGCCATAGAATCCAGACTCACATATAAAGAAGGCTAGTCAAAGCACAGATGTTCACATCTTCTTCCTCTCTTCTACAACATTTAAGCCATCTTTATTTATTTTCAAATTTCTACAACCTTGGAACGACCAACATCATTTACACAGACATGCATATTGTTTTTCTCTTTAGCTATCCAGTCGGAAGACATTCCCTAAGCCCACCAAAAGCAAATACGATGAAAGTTTGTAAAAGTTAACACAGGTAAGTCTGCGATGTTCTTTGCTGGAGAGTAAATCTGGCAGCCAAGAAAACCAAGGCAAGGACAAGCTAGAGGAGATTTCAAATATTTGTAGTAAAGTGGTTTGTTTTCTCCCCTGGAAAAGTAAAATTTCTCCTGAAAAAGAAATCAATTTAAACTAAAAAAAAAAAAAAAAGATGAATTTAGAGGGTTAGACATACAGACAGTTATCCAGACACATTCATTCAAGTTAAAGCATGGAGTTTAATCAGTAAAAGGATATGTAACACGCTTAAACTGATTAAAATGTGTCTATTTGGGATATGAAGATACTGTCATAATTATCGATAAATGTATAATTTCAACCTTTAACAAAGGGAAGAAAATCTTCTGACAGAAACAAATGGATTTTCTTTTTTGGCAAATCCTTCTTCGTTATAATAGAAAGCCTGGAGAGTCACAGTGGCATTTTATTTAATAAAAATGATTAAATACAAATACTGAGCATCTTGGAAGATGTCCAGTTTTCAAACATCAGGAAATTCCAATTACGTTAGACCAATAGGCTACAACTAAACAGGTTCATAATAATCAACAGAGGGGAAACGCAGAGCCAGAAACAGAGTAAAGAGAGAATTGAGTTGGGGAAAGAACAGAGAGTCAAATCAGGTGTGTCCACAGCGTAATCAAATCACTTGTGCAATAGAAAGATTTAAGGGATTAGGTGACAGTGTTAATGTTGAATGCTGACCCAGATGGAGAATTTAGTTACAGTAAAGCACCGGGGTTTTTTGAGGTGGTCTGGATCAGTTGGTGGCTAAACTCTACAGATATATAAGTTATTCTTATAAAGAAGATGTTTCATTTAGCACTGTACACAAAGCAGAACCACGGAAATACGCTCACTGATTAATAAAGTTTGTGGCTGCATATGAAAAAAAAAACGTAAAAATTAAAACATTTTACTTCTTGGCTCAGTGAGTTAAGTGCATAATATTTCAAACAGTATATTAAACATCTGAAGCCAACTGCAGTGAAGTCAACCATGAAAACATGTTATTTCAGTAATTAGGTACGAATATTAAATTTGAGACAAAATTAGCATTTTGGATGGAGAATTACACAAAATGCTAGTCACAGAAGTTTTTTTAAGTCTCCGTCTTTTAAAAACTCAATGTCTCAGCATCTTTTATGCATAACTCTTCTTTGGAAACAACACACTTCTTACTGAGAGCATGCTTCCGAGTGTGCTTAGTGCATTAAAATTATTTTAAAACGTATGAAGAGATTCACGAGAGTCATGTCTAAAGCTGTTCACTAAAATCATACTTTAAGAGTCTTGTTATTATTCTATCTGATGAAGACCAGTAGTTACTTCCTGTACCATGGAGTGAAGTGGTGTTATCATGTAAGGTACAGGTTGTCGAAGCAATCGGCACTTTCAGAATTATTTTATATGTGCTTCTTCCATCAGATGAAGGCCTTGCTTGTTCAGAGTCTTGCAAGACATTGCTAAGACAGGACTATAGTTCATGAAGCTCAGGAGCCTTTGACCTATGGCTTTACCTGGAAACACTGGCTGTGGGGACAACAATGCCTCTTCTAGTACAGATGATTTGTCAGCGGAATGGAAGGTCATCTATTTTAGGACACAGTGGCATAGCAGAGAAGAATGAAGGATAGCTTCCTCAGGGCTACCATTCCCTAGAGAAACATAGCTTCATACACACACACACACACACACACACTCACACACACACACTCACACACACACACTCACACACACACACACAATGCGATTAAGATTCCAATGCTGTAACACATGTAAATTGAAGGTGCTCTAATTTTTTTTTTAATATAGATAAAGAACACTTTGTGGAGTGATGGGAAACATGGATAGCTTTGTACAAAACAAAAACAAAAGCAAAACCCTGAGTCTCTGAGCATTAACTTTGCTGTACTGTGAAGATTGAATGCTAGACATTTCAAACTCAAGTTGTTCCAGCCTATCTCATGTGTCATTACGGCTGACTGGAATAATCCAGAAGGGCCATTTGAAACATTACCACCTGGGCTGGCTAGTTTTGTGTCAACTTGACACAAGCTAGAGTCATCTGAGAGAAGGAAACCTCAATGGAAAAACTGTCTCCAAGGCCAGACTGTAGGCAAGCGTTGTCTTCATTGGTAACTGATGTGGAAGGCCCCATTCTATTGTGGGTGGTGCCATGCCTCAGCTGGTAGTTTGGGTGCTATACGATAGCAGGATTAACAAGCCACAAAGAGCAAGCCAATAAGCAGCATCCCTGCATGGCCTTTGCATCAGCTCCTGCATCTAGGCAGGCATGTCACTTCACAGGGTGTATCATGAACGCAGGTGGCAGGGTCACGGGACTTGATAAGAATCCTGGTCTAAAGGAATAGGAAGCCTTGGCTGGACTTAATGCATACTCATGACGGGCTGTTATGTTTGATCTTGTTAATAGGGGATCGAGTCTGCTATTTTACAGCTAATTCCTTTATAGACAAAGGGCTAACCTGGTGTTAGTCCATGTGAAGAATTCTGGGAGCTGGAAATAAGACTGCTGTGTGCGACTTTGCAACCTTCGAAACAGGAAACTCTGGCAGTCATCAACCATGGACGGTCAAGCAATATCCATCCTTTATACACCATGACTCAACTTTTGTCATCTTTAAGATAAGAAACCATGCCCATTGAAAGCGTGTTTAGGATACAGACACGATGCTACTCTGGGCAGATGAAAGGAATATTGGATGGAGAGTGAAAAAATCAAAGACGGTTTCCATGTCGTTGGCTATTGGAGCAAAAAAATAACAAACAGCTACGGTTTGGGTTTGGGACAAGTTCGTGAGGTGAGACTTGGTTTGGGCAAGAAGACACTAGGAGACCAATATACGCAACCTCATTTGTAATAGTGTTACTAACAATTTAAATGGATTGAGCCAGTTTATACAATCTAAAAAATATAAATTTAATTTTACCTATATCTGATTTCATTACACCATCCTGCATAGGCCTTCGACAAGGAGTCATTTTGGTAATTCTGCAAGAAGTGAAAGTCATTTCAAGATAAACAATACATGTCATGTGGGCATTTAGTGAATTAACCGGGTCCAAACTACCCACAGGGGTTTGCAATGTTATAGGTAGAACAGATAAGCAAAATCTTGGAGTATCGGTCTTTACTTCTCAGAGCTGATTTGAAATGAGGAAGTTGGATGCTTCATTTTGATCTCTGTCGAAATTTTGGGCTGAAATGTTGTTTTGTGGCTGATCCATGCCCTGTATGTAACCTACGGAACAGACTCACAGGGCGGGTACAATCTTGGATCAATGTTCAGACCCCTAGCTTCCATTTTATTGAATTGGGATGCCCCTGAGGGATCTTGTCGGTCTCCAAATACTGAACGCTGAAAGTGAAATCTTTATGTGGCAACAAATTTAATAACAAAAAGCAGTAAAAGATTCTATAGGAAACAGCCCATGTGGATGTTGTTCCTTCCATGCAAGCAATCAGATTTCCCAGGCAATTAACCAACAAGAGACCATCCAATAAAAATCTACATAAACCTTGCCAACTCTCATAGTTATGACACAGGAAATGTAGATAGCATGAGCCATCATGCCTTACAGTATTTCAATCTCATTACTAGGATAAGTTCCCTTCTTTCTTTGAAGAGTTGACTACATTCTAAAATACAATCTATTTTGGAGAAAGTCCGATGGACGATTTCTCTGAGGGTTACAATTCCCACTCAGCAGCAGAGGTAAGAAGGCAGAGCCAGCAAGGGAGAACTAAACCAGATCTCTAAATATAGTCAAGGAAACTTGGAAACAACAGCTATATCCAATAAGGACTAAAAGGAGAGGAGACAGAGATGAAGAATAAATAAGGATTTTATAAAATTATGACTTACAGTACGAAGAATAAAGTAAGGAGAAAAGAGAAAGGGAAAAGAAAAAAGGAACACACGCACACACACACACACACAACACATACACACACACATACACACAGAGCCAAACACACATCCTCCACAAATATACAAACACAGACTCACAGACTTACACATACAAAGACACATGTACACATACATACTACAAAAATGCACAAACATACACAGGCATACATACAATAACACACATACACACACACAGACACACACACACAGACACACACACACACAGTGTATTTGCCTGCTGGAGAGGTTCCCATGCTCGGCCCCTCAGTGACTCTCTGTCCTAAAGGTAGGTTCACCCAGGCCCTGCACTGGTCCGTTAAGGCACATGCTGAGAACCAACATTTTCTAGTAAAGAAATAATAATATAAGGAGCCGTTGTCTCACCTCCCTGGCGGTGTTTGCCCAGCCCAGATGAGGCCCTGGGTTCCAGTCTCAGCACTTCAAAAAGTGACTTGAAAAAGTTGGTCATCTGTTGGAAAATCATTCTCATTTGTTATCTTTAAAAGGTAATTTTACTGTCAGCACTTACTAGTGTTTGAACATGAATTAAAAAAAAAACCACTGAAAGGAGTATGTTTTCAAATTATTCAGTTCCAAGTTGTTGACTATGATTTCTGCCCAGGAAATTGGTACAGTTGTGTGTGTGTTCGGGGTGGGGTGGTAGTGGGAACACTGTCTCCGTTCTCCCCACATCCTTCTCTGTGTTTTGAACATTTTGAAGTGAAAAATGTGCTTATGTATTTCTTTCGCAAAAATAACAATGTACATTGGTTTCAAAAGCCGCTAACTTTTAGAGCCTGTGGTCTGCCAGGGACCTTAAGACTTCCAATCCATAAGTTGCTAAGGTTGAATCTAATACCTGGCTGGCATGCGGTTTGCTGACTAAATCCTCATGGTGTCTGGATCCGGACCAAGACTCATTTATGAAAAGAACAGTTTTCATGAAGACCAGAGAGCAAGGCCTAACATTTCCTTTCTACTGTTGCTAGAAAAAAAAGAAGAAGTCAATTAGGTAATAGAAAAATCTCCCCGTGAAAATATTTTTAAAGTAATTTCTCCAATTAAGTTTTCAGGTATCTATAAGTATTATCTCATTACCATCCCCCCTTTGTCCTTTTTGAGAATGAAAAGGGAATTATTCTCTGACGCCTGGAACAAAGGGTAGATGCCTTTCTTCTTTAAGCGGGGAAATCTGTCCCTACGTTGAAAAGATAAAGAGATGCCTTGTCGAACTAGAATGTGCAGTCAAGGGCGCTTCATGCAACTTCATGACTTCAGTATCAGATGTTTCCCTATTTAATTAAAAGGAAGAATAATGGGTCACATGATTTGCATTTTCTAGCTCTCAGCAAATATGGAGACAGGCACTGGGAAGAAAATGGGTCATTTTCATTGTCAGGTTCAGAGGCAGCCTCACCCCTGGCTCATCAGCAAGGACTATGCGAATCAGTCTGGGTACCTTGGCTCAGGTTCCAGTTGCTCAGGGTTTGAATAAGGCTCTGACCTCCTTTGCCAAGACCTAGCTCTCTACGCCCTTTTCCAGAAAAGATGTAACTTCTAATTCACTGATATTGTAGACATGCACTAAGGACCTCCTTTTGCATTTTTCCCTCCGAGTAAACAGCATAAAAACCTTTCTATAAAGATGTTATGATAGGCTTAGCGAAGGAGATTCTACTCTACACAACGTAGGGAATCTTTCAGACAGTGCCATTAAGGACCGTGCTTCAGTCCCCGCAACAGGTGAGTGGTGCTTCCTCTCCAGAAATAGAGAACAAAGGTAAACCATGAGTCGGAAGAAGGGAATGTGCCTTTGCTTCCAAACCACTCCTAAATGAAAGCTGCATGTTAGACCAGAAGGGAATTAATAGCTATCCGGAAACTTACGCCAAGCACTTAGAGCACTCAACGGAATGGTTCTGAATCGCTCAATCTGTCAGGGAAAATAAATAAAGAAAATGGCAGTCACGAGTGGAACCCAAGCCACTTGGGGATAATCCTCTATAAGTGTGGTTGGTTAAATTGAAATTAATAACTTAAGATTTTTCACACTGCCTGCCATGATAGCTCACAACACAGCTCAGAAGTCGAATAATTTTATCACGTTGAATTTTACAACAATAATTCCCAACTAAGAATCAGGAGGCAGCACGAGGGAACGTGGGTAAAGGCATTAAAAGTGGATGTTTTATGTTTCTTCTGCCTCCCTCTCCTTGGGTTGACTTTCTTGCTCACGGTTTTACACTCTTACACCATATCGCATTAGATCCTGCTAGATTTAGCTCAGTTTTTTTTTCTCCCTTACTCCCTCGAATACTTTAAACACTTCTTCATGTGGTTCTTCACAGCACCTGATTAAAATGATCTGCTCTGTTGGTCTGTCTCCCCTGAGTCTATAAAACTCCAAACAAGGAGAAGGGACTTGATTACCCATCTTCACAAGCCCCAGCCAAAGATCATAAAGTATCTAGAGATGCCATCTTCAACGTAGTATAAAAAAATTGGAAAACAGTGGCTCTGGGCGTTGTGTATGTAAGTCTATTCAACGTACTTTCAGTTCTGTCTCAGTTAATGATTAGAAAAACAGTTCCTTCATAAATATTGTTTTTAAAAATGTGACCATGAAGTGGTTGGTGTTTCATGAACACACACACACACACACACACACACACACACACACACACACACACGGTCAACGTTATAGTTTCCTGTTCTGAAGGTAAAATGTACAAATGTCAACATTGTTTCAGTTGGCTAAGGGGCCTTCCTTGCTCTTAGGGGCTGTGTTTATCAGGTCAGGCCTTACACATGAGGCAACTCCAGTACTCATTTCAGTGCACCTGTAAAGGTGAAATGGGAATAGAGCTCTAATGTGGACACACTGAATGTGTGTGCTAGATGCTCTCTAACTTTCAGATAACTGATAGACAGATGATAGATATCAGAGTGAGAATCAAAGTTCTTTGAGGACCACTAACTTATTATAACTGCTTGGAAACCTCCGGCTTTATATTGGAAATTTGCTGATACCATAGTTGCCCAATTTCCATGTGTGGAGATTAAAGAGACTATTGTAATGTCCCAGAGGGCAGTGTGTCTTTCTTGTGCTCGAGTCAAGAGAGTGCGTGAGGTGTAATACATGTTTCCAAATAAAATATGACCTTTGTAGAAAGTTCACATAGGGTTTGAATTAGAAGTTTAAAAAAAATATAGGAGTCTAGGCTAAATAATAAATTTATTAAATATAAAAGTTAATGCATAACTATAAATATAGTAATCTGTATAAATGCACTATGAGTTTAATTTAGAATCTAGCTTCCAAAATTCATTCATTATTTTTATGCAGTTAACCTTTCGACCAAGTTTTGGACTCTGAAGGTACCTTACATTTTCAGAATAAATTCGATGAGTGTACTTTAAAACATCATCACAGGAGAGACAGGTGACACTAAATTCATACTCAAACTTTTCAGACCACGCTGATACTGCTATTTGAATTTGCTGATGGCTGCTTTGTGATTTGGATATTTTCAGAATAACCACCCCCCAACTAAGCTCTGATAGCCATATCTAATGCTAGCAATATGCTTGATTCTCCGTATGCTGAAATGTATGTTCTGTCTCGACTCTTAGAGCCTCTAGTTCCCTAATGTCACGCATGTGGTCCATCTCAGATACACAAGAAGGGTGAGGTCCAGGTCTGTCAAATCAGAGGGTAAGGAAACCCAAGTTTTGAAGATTCTATGATCCCATACTTGGCTTAAAATTATTTATTATTGCCTTTTTACTGTTTGATAATCTTATCATGCATATAGCATGTTTTGAAAAAAATTCCCCTCCAACTCCTCCCCAAATCCCTAGCCCCTCCCAGTTCCACATTCTTTTTAAAAATCTCTCAGAGTCCAGGTAGAGCTGCCTGAGTGCAGGACCATAGTCTGGATCGTGGTTAGCCAGTCAGGGACCACATTTCTGAAGAAGATCCACTCTCCCTCTTCCAGTAGCCGTCAATTCCAACAGCTACTTGGTTCGGGGATGGACTTTATTACCCCATTTCGCCATCTATGCCGATATTTTATCTAGCTTAATCTTTCACATGCTTTGTGCATGCTGTCAAATTACCACTGTGTAGAGTTAGAGGCTTTTAGATTTTCCCATATTACATTAGTCCACAGAGTTGCTTGCAAAGACATGTTTTGTTTTGTTTTTTAATCTCTTATCTGGATGTTGTTTGTGTAGTTCAGAAGATCATTCAGAATATCTAATCTGTCACAGGCCCTGTCATTACTATTCTCCATGACTTTATATTTGCCAGTTTGACTGACAGATACTGCTTTGGTTACAGACTGACAATCGATGAACAAGAGAAGAAGGACTCGAAGAGAAGTCTATTTGACACCCAGTGGGTCTTTTCCAAGGTGGTTTATTATGTGTTCATAGGAAACCATAATGTTCACTGTATCCAAACACACAACTCCTTTTAAAATAGCCCTGTGCTGCATCGTCTTTTAAAAGAGGGCCCTATTCTGAATATGCTTCGACCTACTAACATTCCTCAGTATAAGTAATTTAGAAACATTATGCAGTGGGTGTATCGATATTCTTGTAAATGCCTGTATTTCTCTCTTCCTGAACATCCATTTATTCTGAAATAGCTCACAGAGGGGATTCAAGGGATGTAAAAAGAATCCTGAGTCACGGTGAAGATCTGTCCTGCATTGTTGGAAAAACTAGATGATAAAAGCTTTGGGAAACAAGATGATAGACTGTTAACAGCAGCTCACCATCCTGGTCTTGGAGATGCTTCTCCAGGTGTCTTATAATGTGGAGTTTGTCCAGGGGAAGCTCAGAACCGATCTTCTTCTCCAAAGAAGCCGCATAATTATCTCCTGATTTGTCTCTGCCTGCAAGCTCTCCGTTATGTTCCTCTCCTGATCCAGGTCATTACGAGACCGCCATGGTCTCAAGGCCTGCTAAGTGACGAGACTCCACATCATAAAAGGTTCATTAGAGAACAGGTCGCTGTAGCTTATATGGAGAAAACAACTTTCCAGGGCTGTTCTTCTGATGCGTTTGCCAACATCCTCAACATCTTTGGTCCTGCCATTCCTTACCACATCTCTAGGAATCACTCGGGAGAGTAATCAGGTGGTGATATTAACCCCAATTAAAAAAAAAAAAACAAAAAACAATACTCTACGTGACTGTGTGCAAGGAGATCGCTTCACGTGTGGAGGCGTGTGCTCTTCAAAGTTCAGTCATCAACAGATACAGCAAAGAAATTAAGTACCTACTACACATTAAGCTTATGTCTATTTTACCACTGTTATTGCTGCACTGATGAACAATCCCTCTGGTCCTGTATTATTCTTGTTCTTTAGATCTGACTTTTACTTGTACACGAGTGTCATGTGCTGAGACAGTGATAATGTCCATTCCTATCAACATGGGCTGGCTGCTTCCATAAAGAACTAAATGTCAAAGAAGAAGATATGTTTATTCAGAATGGATGGAAATTCCTGATTGGAATGTCTTCCCTTGGAGGCTTCTGCGTGCCTGAGTTTTGAAAGAACATTTATAAATCTATTGACGAGATAAGTTAGCATTCGCACAGATTCGGAGAAGTGGAATGTTGAGGGTGACTCTCTTACTCTCTCCCACGTCAGCGTGAATGACCTGTGTCAGCACATTAGAATTCCTGTCAGCTTGAGGAGAGCCAGTGCGAGCTCCCCTGATAGTGTGGGAGCCCGAGGCAAGCCTGTGGTCTAAGACAGGCAGCTTCTTCTTCATACTCCATTTAACACTCCGTTTAGAAGCTCAAACTTTAGTCTGTGGGGTTACCATTCTGTAACTTGCCTTGTCTGGACAATGGGTTTGGAGTAAACACTCACGAACGGTATTCTGGACAAATTTGGGCATCGATGTCTAATTTAGATGTGAGGAATTCTGTCTAGCGCCCCTGAAAATTGACGTATTTTTAAGAACTAAGTTCTTTGCATCCTGGGGCTGTGCGAGTAGAGGCGTGTTATGTTCCTGCAAAGATCACTCCGATGCAAGATCAGCAGAAGACACAGATGCAGGCATCATCAGATCGGTGCGAACGTAGAGACCGTAAACGGTGAAGAGCGTGTGGGATTAGAGTTCAAGGCATTCCGTGGACACAAGTTCTCTGCTCCCTTTGGAGGAACGTGACTGCAGAGTCTTGCCTTTCATTTCCTCTGGATAAGACTTTCAGGTGTGGGTGAGCATTCTCAGGGTTGCTTGAATGCTCACGTTCTAACTGCTGCTGCAAGCAACCCGTGGGGCTGAATAGAGTCCTCGCTCGAAGGGCTGCAGGCTTGATTCCAGGCTCTTAGCCTGCTATCTTGAGATTCTTCAGAATTTCTGAGCAAGCACTGGTTTATGTAACATTGGGACCAGAGAGAAGCCTGTAGAGAGTGCACTTGTTCTATTTACTATACTGTATATACTGGCTTTTTTTTTTTTTTTATTTTGGGAGAGGGGGTGGGGAGGGAGAAGTACAAATCAGAAATTGAAACATAGTTCCTGTTAATTGTGGGTTGGGAGACAGAGAAAGGAGTGAGGACAGAGACCTTGAGTGACAGAGCCCTTGAGCCACCCATCTTGAAGTTCTCCCGATGCTTGAAGTCTCTCCCATCCGTGTCACCTGCAGGTATGTTCTTCCAAGTTACTGTCCCATATTCTGGGTTGCTACATGATCCAATTTTCAACTGAGAGAACACAAAGTCTGTTGTTCTGACCACTGTGCTATCTCCCAAAATTCAAGGTAAACGATCATTCCGCCCCCTCCATAACTCCACACAAAATAACCCATAATTTGTTTATATTGGTCATTTACTTATTATTCACTTTCTTTTAAAAGACATTCAAATAGGAAATTTTTTCTACAGAAGGCTTGCACGGTAGACAGGACACAATTTGAAAATAATACTGAAGGGGAAGGCCAGTTCCATCCCTACCATTGTAATAGAGGTATTAGAGCTAGAGAAACAGAGGTACAATGCTTTTCCAGAATGCTCTTTCTACATTGATAGAATTGAGCAAGGCAAACTCACCTCGAAGAGCTAAAGCTAAGATTTACTTTATCAGCCCTCAGTTAAATTCACATTTATAAATGATCCTTTTCAGGATCTCCTCGGGGTTCTGCTTCAATTCGAAATTAAACCATGTAGCATTAAATATTAATGAGAAAAGTTAGATCCATTTATATTTTATGCTGAAATGTAGCCAGTTCCGCCACACTGATAGCACAATTAGTGAACTAATTTTGAAGTGCATAATGGATCTTTTTAAAAGTTAACTTCTCCGCGTAACAGGCTGCAGGCAGATGTCACAGAAGAAATGGGTGGTGGTCACCCTGTATTGCATTTTTAAAAGCTGAAGGGAAGCCTGAGGAAGCATAATGCTAAAACACACACACACACACACACACACACACACACACACACGCACGCACGCACACACGCACACGCACGCACGCACAGTTGTATCAACTTTTAAAATTCCTCTCAACTCTCACAGTCATATATCTTATCCCAAATAATTCAGAGGCTCCTCGTGATTTAGAGATGAAATGCGTAACACCACCAGAAAGAAACCGTGTGACAAACCACCTGTTCATCTCTACTTTTTCCTTACTGCCCTGCGTTACTGCATGTTATCTGCTCATTCTGTAAATTTCTTTGAATAGGTGATACTCCTCATTCCAGTCAACAAGCCCGGAATCTGATACTCATCCATCAGATTTTTTTCCTATGTGCTTCTTCTAACACATAATCAAGTTCTATCTGCATTCCAAACATATTTTAATACTGCCCACTCATCGGCATTTAAGCACAACACAGCACCCCCAGCCAAGCAGCACGAAGACTTACCTTCTTAGATACCACAATCCTTATACTAAAGGCTAGGTGTCTAAGCTGTTGTCGCCTGTTATCCTCTATTCAAAATATTAACTTTGTTAAATGATGTGGGTTTTTTCATGCTTTTTTTCCCCCAATAGTTTTTTTCATGTTCAATATTTCAAATGTCACTGATAAACCCTTATGGTTCTTAGTTAATGGGCTGCAAGGTTGAATAAGATATAATAAGCATGCTTTAGTAGCTAAGTAGAAAAAAAGAAAAAGAACTCATATATATCTTTTTTTAACTTAGAAAATGACACAAATATAATTGATACAATCATATTTGGATGTGTGCTAGAACTATATTTGATCGGTTACATATGCAAATCATGAGAAATGTGTTCATAAATTATTTTGTATATGCTGGGAGGAGGTGGCACATGCCACTAATCCCAGCACTCGGGAGGCAGAGGCAGGTGGATCTCTGTGAGTTCGAGGCCAGCCTGGTCTACAGTGTGAGTTCCAGGACAGCCAGAGTTACAACAAAGAAACCCTGCCTCGAAAAACAAAAACAAAAAAAAATTATTTTGCCTAATATTACAGTAGTAAGCTGAAGTTTGATTCACAGAATTTCCAAAAATTTCTCTTGTGAAATCCAGAAATGCCTAATGGAATAGTTGGGTCACAGTAAAATCCCACACAAACCTCACTTGGAATAGGCTGCTCTCCATGGCTTTGTAGTCGGGACATGTTGCTCTTTCATGAGTTCTGTACTTCAGAGAACTTCTCAGACCTGTGATACTGAGGTGACAGTACCCAGAGAACACTTCTAAAGCTTCCAGGGGAGCAGTTCAAGACGGCTGTGCAGTGGTCAGCTGGACCGCAGACCAACAGGACACTTGTTTCCCTTTGAGAGGGACTACATTGAGAGGGAATTCTCAACAGGGAATAAACACAATTTTTACTATGAGTAGTGACCATTCCCTGTTTTTTTTTTTTTTTTCCCAAAGAGATTCATAGAGAAGAAAGGAGAGAGAGAGAGAAGAAACGCATCACTCAGAATCTTTGATGTTCCCTTCAAAAGAATGAGTCATGGTCTCGAGGGCAGAGTTGACCCAGGAATTCTGAATAAGGTGATTCTATTCTTTTGACCTCTGTAGGGCTCTTCTAACTATTGTTTTTCTGTTTCTCGTGGTACACCAGTAGACCAAGCCCGCCAGTCACCCATTCCATCTTTACCATAGGAAAATACTTAGGCCATTCCCCTGGAGTATTTTCATCCCTGAAATGCCTTTTAATTTTAGACTTCAAGGCTCCCATTTTGCTTTGCATGTCCCAAGTCAGTTATCTACCTTTCGGTCAGGAAAGCGAGAGATAATTATCACGGACAGGCACAACTTAGCAGTGGGTGCTAAAAGACTTGTGATGTTTCTTTAGGGACACTGCGCCATTCAACATTTGGCTTCTCCTTAATAGTATGAGAATCAGAATTTAGAAAACATAAAAGCAACGTTCAATAGGTGGTGCAGACAACAAGGGAATTTAGACTTGTACAACGTAGGGGAAGGGTTGTTCCTCCAAACACTAATGTGGAGTAAATTGAGTACCAGATACTGTCCAGTATCTCCTTAATATCTTAATAATTCACACACTTTTTATACTTAGCTATTTACTGTAGGTACCTATTTATAGTGACCCAACATAAAAGGCTAATAGAAAGATGCTAAAAGAATATTTTACTATATACACCTCAGATAACGCTTTGATGTCTCTAAATTTTTCTTCAGCATGCGAACGTTTTTATCTCATTGTGTAGATATTTTATGCTAATTACATTTTAACACCATCATCTTCAAACTATTATTTAGCTGAAAATGTGCCTTCATATTTAAAATTAATTCCCTTTGGTTATAGCAGTTTCTGTGTTTGGTCTTCTTACTCCTTAAAATTACACACATTATATATATTAAATTTTGCTTTCTAGTTACTATTATTTTCTTATTTATTTGTATAGTTGGAATTTCTGGGTAAAGCAAGGTGCAATGTGAGATATATAACAGGCTAGTAAATATTTACCTAAAAAAGTTTTTTTTTTTTTTTGGTTTTTCAAGACAGGGTTTCTCTGTTGTAACCCTGGCTGTCCTGGAACTCCTTCTATAGATCAGGCTGGCCTCGAACTCAGAGATCCACCTGCCTCTGCCTCCCGAGTGCTGGGATTAAAGGTGTGTACCACCATCACCCTGCACAAAAGACTTTTAATGAGTAAAATAATATCTCCAACCTCTAAACAATGACTGGTAATGGGAAGCAGGCACAAAGCAGGGATTGTTTCAGGATGATGGGGGTTGTAAGCAGAAGAGCAAGCCATGCAGGAGGCTGAACTATGACTTACTATCTTTATGTAACATTGGACAAGCACTTGCCTGAGTCAAACAGCTTCACTGACTGAAGAGGCTTTTATGAAGTATGTACTGGCCATTTAGCCCCGTGTCTTATACCAGATTTATGTAGGGCTTGGGACAGTTATTTCACGTATTGCCTTCATTCCTGCACTATGAGAAGTTATAGAAGTCAACAGCTGTGAAGATGAATTCTGTATTATAAACACAAGAATCTGAAGATTCACACAAGTCCCCGAAATATACTAACATGCATCCTGATTTTACTTTAATGTCTGAACTATGTAGAAAAATTTTCTCCCACTGAATCTTTCATCATTCATGGGTTAACACTGTGCTGACATGAAACTCTTCATGAAAAATGATTGCGTGAAAATCATAGCATGCCATGATTATAGCTTCCAAAACAGCGTGTTTGTTACTCAGTTTTAGATAATTGTTAAATCCTGTAATTGTTGTCATGTGTTCTTTTTCACAGTATTTGAACAGGGGGAATGATCCTGTTTTCTGCCTATCTATTTATACTTGTTTGCTGTACAGAGTTTAACTCTTCAGTAGGATAGACAATTAGACTTGCTGATGTCTGAAATGATCATCAATGAGTTTTTCTCTCTCTGTATGATTTTTGTCATTCATTAGCTACTTATTGCATGATGAGTATGTTGATATTTCTATAGTCAACAAGGGTGCAACTATAAATTTAAAAAAGGAGAAATTAGCGAGCTAATGCTCAGAGAGTAGATTTTTACAACCTTACCTAGACAGAGGCCAAAGCAAGCTTCTCTTTGTCCTCTGATGAACTGACCCATCAAGCCATAGCTCAGATCATTCACATCCAATATTTGTGTGAAGAAGTTAGGTGCATTCCATTTCCCCATCTACGGTGAAGAACAGTTCCCTTTACATCCTTCTGCTCTCCTGGGTTTCATTACATATTCCTTATCATGCATTTGTATGAACCAAGGACAGATTTAATAGACTTGCCCTTTTAGGACCCATTTCTTAAACCTTCAATTTTCCTTAGAGGTCTCAAATCATTTCCATGATTTAAAACTAGCCTATCATTACTCCCTTAGTCTTTTGCCTAAAATAGTCCATTCATTTATTTCCTATTTGGAACTATAAGGCATTTTTCTCCATTAACAGAGATGCATGGTGCTAATATATAAAAGCTATTGATTAGAACATTTCATTGTATAGGGTGAAATAAGTGTCAGGGTCTTCTTGGGGAAGGGAGGCTCCACTTAACATCTGTTCCAAGTTGATTCAGCAAGTCTGTGTGCAGTTGGCTTAATAGATAACTAAAAAATATGTTTGCACATGTGTAGGAACTCTTTGATGTGTCCGCCTGTGTCCACACAGCGAGAGTTACTAAATATGACATGCTGAATGCTGATGGGAGAAGCCACTAGGTCGACAGAGCCACAGTGTCTGGTATTTGAACTAATGAACACTAACTCCAACATACAATTGTTGTATTCTTTGTGATGTTAAAGGAATCAAATTTGGCAAGACTATATTTGAGGGCAAGAGAAGAACCCAAGTCAGAAAAGTACTTACTTTGTAAGTATGAGGACTTGAGTTTAAGCTTTAGAATCTACACAGAAATTTCTGGAATGGTAGAATAGACTTATAATCATAGCTCTGAGGAGCTGGAAGCGGGCAGATCCCCCGGACTCACTGTTCAGTCAGTCTAGGATACAGTCTCGTGGCATATAGTTTAGTGAGAAATGCTGTCTCAAAACAAAAATGAACAGAACCCGAGAAATGGCAACCTAGGTTGACCTCTGTACTTCACATGTAGTCACATACATACCTTCATACAAACTTGTGACACACACACACACACACACACACACACACCACACCATCATATTTGAAGAATTTGCAAATATACAAGAAAGTGTGAACATTAAATGGAAGGTGGAAATGTCAACATTAGCTAGCAGTCTTTTTATTTTATATCCTAAAGAATGCTTACTTTGGAGCTTGCCAAAAGTTGAAATGATTCTCTTTTGGAATTTTTATTAAAATAATTGTCCTTAGGAGAGGGGAACAGGTCAGCTGAGAGTACATGCCTGGCATATAGAGAGTCCTGCAGTCAGATCTGAGCATGAAACTAAAATAAGTACTATGAAATAAAACATGTTAGATTTTTCTTCCTCTTAAACAAAATTACCTTCAAATATCAGGTTTTCTTTTTATGGAAGCTGCTATCCCGAAGTCTAGAGTCTGACAATCCCCATGCTTCTGTAATGCGAGAATGACTCTGAATGGGGGTGGTTACCTAAAATACACCCATTTCTAACATATCTCTCCCTTTATAAGAATAAACATGTAGCTGCTATTTTGCAGGACAAGGATCCCTTTAAACTTGCTGAGTAAAACCAGAGATGTGATAATTGCTGAAGAAATACAGAAGGACTAGGTATAAAGATATATTACAAAATAGCCAATCTTTTCATTTTCCCCCCATGGGGCAGGCAGGTAACAAACCGTTTACCCAAGCATCGTTTGAATGTATAGGTTCTCTCTTATTTTGTCAGACTGGTGTTAAAATGCATATTCTTACCTTCTGATGTCTTACCCCCATGGAACACTATTTTAAGTAAAATGGAAATGAAAACACTTTTGAGGGATTCACACAATGCTCATTACAACACATTTGTAAGGATTTCTCCCACCCCATTCTCACTCCAGACACCAACTGCATGTTCTATACTTTAATACTGATGAGTAAGAGAATCCACCTAGTGATCGTACAGAGTTTGAGGACTTGGCCATTCATAAACACCTTGGACAGCAGTCGAAGTCCTGTTTTCACCTGACCAACCACACTGAAATCTGAAGTTCCCATACCCATTTGTTAAAGTCTCTCAGTTTACCACAGTGGCTCACAAACTCAGGGAATTGCTTGGTTATAGGTGGTTACGCATCAGTGTACAACAGGAAACTGTGAGAGGGAAGGAGAACACCAGCCGGGGCAAGGTAGGTGACCGGTCCTCTCAGGTTTGCCTTATGTGTCTGCCCTGCACCGACATACACCCACCAGCCTTTATCATAGAGGGGTTTGTGGAGATTTTACAATATAGCAAGTCCGGTCAACTCAATGGCCATCAGTGACTGACACCAGGCTTCAGCCTCTCCTAACCTCCGTGACTGAAAGCCAGGGCTGTCTACCCACATGGATGGTCACTCTGTACTCTACTCTCCATTCTGTAGGTTTTCTGTCAACAGTTAACTCAGGAATGGCTGAACGGCGTTCTCTGTGAATGGTGGTTAATATTCTTTTTACTGCACTTGCTCAAAAATAAAAAAGGCGTCAAAAAATATTGTGTCAGGAACCACAAACAGATGTAAGGAAAGATGTTCCATCAGCTCAATTATTCAGGAAAAGGACAACATTTGGAATGTCTCCTAGGAGGTAGGGTAGGGTCCACACACACCACTGTCTCGCAGAAGCATCTACTCATTTCTTTTCTGTCTGTTTTTTTTTTTTCAGAAATGGACCTGATTTTCAGTTTAGTGTTCAAAATTACATGCACTTTTGTTGACACAGTATTCCTTGGATATGGAGCAAACGTGATGTGACTATGATCCCCTTAAATGAAGCAGTCATTCATCAGGAATCAGGACTGTCTCCTGGAAATGCTCTGACATCATATGCTCTGACTACATCCTCAGATAAGCAATAATTCTTCAAGTGGTGGGAAAGGTTGTGCAGATATGGACTGGGGGCACCTGTACTCTGAAAATGAAAAAAAAAAATCTTTATTTTTAAGGTGTAATGAAGAGACAATTATGTGAGGACCACAGGTAGTACAGAACGCCAGGAAAAGCATCCATTCTGAAACCAATACAAATGTTTTCAACGTAAAAATGCATCTTTGCTCTAGGTTGGACACTTTGTGATTTCTTCCTAACATGAAAATAGACAGTTATTTCTTCCCAATGGACTAAGACCTGTAGTAGAATTTTCATGTCTTGGAGAAATATAAACAACATTCAAATCCTCCGTCTCCATGGTGATAAAGTGATAGCCGGAAACACGATTAATGTACCCTCCAATGTGGCTTTAGCTCACACGTATTACCTATCAATCTGCAGATAAGCGAGAGATTTCAACCCAACCTCCACCTTCTGACTGTCTTCTAAAATTAGACCCAGTATAAATGATGTCCTTCTTAATGTGACTGAATGTGCTGAACTCCTGGCTAGCAGGACAGTGGGTGAGCAAGTAATTGGAAGTGGTGCAGAAAGGAGTCCTGGAGTTCTTCGTTCTCTGGTAAAAATCTTTATCTGGCGGTAATTGGAATTTCATTAGCAGATTTTTACACTTTCAATCTCAGAGATTCATTGTTATTCTAAAGAAAAGAAGCTATGGCCCTGGAGACCTTCACACAATGATGGAGCTCAGACCTGGACACAGCCCTGTGTGGGTGAGCATTATCTGCAGATGCTCCCTTATCCCCACAAGCCTTCGGTTTAGGGTGGACTAACGGGCAACAGGTAAGGACACGGTCAAGCCTTTCACAGGAAAAATTATCTTCACAAAACACTCTGAGGACATAAGTCATGCTAACGTTGAATAGATAAAGAAACAATGCGTGCAGAATGAGGGATCCTGCAATTCAGTAACAATATCATAATATTGCTTCAGGGGCTTCCAAATGGATGCTTGTTAACCCATTACATATCAGCAAACTCCTTAGGTATGCATTTCACATAATTTGGCTTAAAATACTTTATTACTTTGAAAAATTCTTCTTCTGCGTTATCTTACGTAAAAGTCTGAGATTCTATTTTTAATAATTTTACTTGCTAGTCACAATTTAACTTCCAGTTTCCTCCGAAATACTTTGTCTAAGCTACTGAATGTGCAACCCAGATTGAATAGACTTCTCTACCCAGTGTGTGTCTTTTTAGTATATACAACCCCATTTGAGGATTCTTCTAGGTAAATTCAGCCTTTAAAGGAGAACAACGTGTTATCTGATGAGTAAGGAGAATTTACACAGTGTGAGAGCACAGAGCTGTAAGACTGCACCATTCATACACATCTTGGATGCTGAAGTCCAGATAGCCACTTGTGCTTCTCATCAAACCACCTAAGTCTGGGGTCCCCATACCCACAATACTACAGAGGCCCCCGAACTTTGCCATCTCAGTGTTGCCCTGCTGTTCAGTCGTACTGTCAACCACAGTCATACTGTGCAAGATACCCTCACCAAAGGAATATACTATTAAAATCCATTTTAGGAGCGAGAGGACTCTGACCATCTGTGTCTTCTTTTCTGTCAGGCAAGTCACAGAGATGGCCATTACAGTGGAGATTCTAACTTTAGATTTGTAAGGATTTGGAGGACTCTTTTCCAGGATGGCAGCATTGTTTCATAATGGCGCTAGCCACCTTTAAAGTAAGTCAGCTCTTCTGCATCCTTGCCTGGGCACAGTGTTCTAGTTGCTACTCATCTCAGGCATCCCGAGAAGGGTGGCAGAATGTCATCACACATTTAACTATACGTTTAAAATCTCAGTGGAGTTCAACACCTTCCAAAGCTCAGTAGCCTAGTTTTTCAATGAAGTGTCTGTTCCTGTCTTTGCCACTTGTTATAACTCGATTTTTATTTTTAATTTTTTATTATATTGAAAACTTTTTTGCGTACAATGTATTTTGTTCAGTTTCTTTTCCTCACCCTAACACCAACCAAATTATCCCTTCCTACAACTCTATTATTTTACTCTCATTCTGAAAAAAACAATCAAAACAAACCAACAATACAAAACAACAAAAGTATCAAAAACAAAACAAAACAAAAAGAACACAGAAAACATGCATGCTACTGGAGGAGAAAAACAATCATCTGTATTAACCCAGCTAGAAACCTTCAAGACACATTGGTGCAATAGTGGCACTTATGTTGTGGCAGTAACCAACCAATGTATGACTGGATTTAAGGCCCACTCCATGAAATGGAACTCATGCCTGACTCTGCTAAAGTGGCCAAAAATCTAAGACCCATCTCTTTAGCCCCCAGACAAAGACTTTTAATCTCTATGGAGTCCAATAATCAACCTTCCTTTAATAATTGTGCCTGGTGGAAAAAGATTTAATTACATATATTTTATGCTTATGGAATGTTTTGCCAGCATGTATGTCTGTGATCCTGTGCATGCAGTGTCCTTGAAGCCCAGAAGAGGGCACAAGATATCATGAAACTGGAGTTACAGTTGTAGGCTGTCAAGTGGGTGCTGCATACTGAACCTGAGTACTCTGTAAGAGCAACCAATGTACCATAGATTAAGCTTTGGATGTGTAATTCAAGTTTTTGCTGTTGCTCTCTGATGTGTAATATACGGGAGACTTTTTGTTTGTTGATTTTGTTTTCATTTATTTTTCTTCTCTCATATAACATCCCAGCATCTTTCCTCCCCTCCCTCCACTCCTCCCAGCTCCCCCCATTACACCTCTCCCCAAGATCTAACCCTCTATTCTCCTACCCCCAAGAAAGAGCAATCCTCCCAGGGTAACTGCTCAAACATGATACAACAAGATAGAATAGGGTCAGGCACTATTCCCTACTTCAAGGGTGGACTTGCCCGGCAACCCAGCAGGGGGAGAAGGGTCCCAACAACAGGTCAAAGGTTCAGAGACAGCAAGCTCCCCACTGCAGTCTGTGTGAGTTCTGCAAGAGCACCAAGCCACACAGCCTCAAGACATATTTGGGAGACCCAGCAGGTTCCTTCTGCTGCTAAGGGCTCACAGAGCCCCATAAGAGTTTGGTTTTTAATTAAACTTAAATATTTTGGTCTATAATATAATTCTGGAATGATGTATGATCCTGTTAAACTGTAGTGTGCTTACATTCAGCATGAGTTCATGACAGACTTTTTTTTTTTTTTACACGAGTTTCACATGCACTTTTCTCAAAAGCAGTTTTGAACACTGTGTGGGGCTGTTCCTTCTTTCATTTCATTGATCCAAGCTTCTGTCCTCCTGCCAAAGCTACTGCATTGATCATTGTAACTGGACAATTAGCCTTGGAGCTAGGTGGACTGGCATCTTCTACTTTATTCTCTTTCAAAATTCTGCAAGCTCTCATATATTCAATGACATTCCACATATATTTTAGAAGGGGGCTGTCTAAAATGTGCTGGAAATTTCATTGAAACTGCATATACTTTTTTTTGGTAAGAATTTATGTTAATAACTTAATCAATTGTGGAGCATTAACTTAACCATCATGCTGAACTTATCAGGCAATGTTCACAGGATGTTGCTCTATTTAGGGTTTATATCATTTCTTTCAGCAAACTTGTACAGTTCTTCTTTACCCTTCATACCAGCTACTTTCTACAGCCATCCCTTGAAATATTCCCATAGCCTCTTACTAGCTTCCTGCCTTCTATAAGTACTCAGTTTAACTACACATATCTAAAGATTCAAAGCTCACAACCACAGATGAGAGAAAAGGAAGAGTTAAAAAAAGATGTGGTTGGTGTCAGAGTAGAAGAGGGTGTATGGGGAAATGTAACTCACAACAAAGATCTCTGGAAATATCTCATCAAAATGTACTACTATAGAAGCTTCATAAAATTATCAGCTGTATTTTTTTTTTTGTTCTGGGGGTGGTGTGGTCATGAAAGAGTAGATTTTCCCCATCTTCCTTCCAAGCTTGTTCTCTCTCTCTCCTTCTCTCACTCTCTCTCTCTCTCTCTCTTTTTCTCTCTCTCCTCCTCCTCCTCCTCCCTCCCTCCCTCCCTCTCTTTCTTTTTTTGAGACAGGTGTTCTCTCTTGTAATTCTGGCTGTCCTAGAACTCACACTGCAGACCAGGCTGGCCTCGAACTCACAGAGATCAGCTTGCCTCATCCTTCTGAATGCTGGGATTAAAGGTGTGTACCGCCACCGCACGGCCTCCTTCCAAGCTTTCAAGCTGCCTGCACCAAGCCGTGGATTCCACAATTCTCACACACACATAACTAGAAGACTGTTGCTTCAATTGTTTCTTATAATAAATCGGTTAATAATGCCAAACTATGAAACAGATCCAAGTTCTTATTTGCTCTCAGGTATTCTGCTATTTCAACGTTTTTGTTCAATTCATGATTTATCATGACTTATTTAAACTCAGAAAGGGGAACTAATAATTTATCAGTGTATTCAAGAACATAATCTCTATTATAAAAACCTAAATATTTTCTCTATTTTCATTTGTAAGACTCCTGGTATCTTGCTTTATGATTATAGAGCATTAATGTCAAGTTCTACAAGACAATGGCATGCGCACATTCAACTATTTCCTCCAAATACTCCATATTGTAAGAAAATCCTGAATATAAAGTCATAGACATATTAAGGCAGAAGGAAGGAGTTCCTCATTGAGTCACATCTGGACAGGAAATTATAGACACTTCATGACTGCTGGAGAGAGAGTTAGCTTTCCCAGGGATTAGCTGTCATTAGTTATCCAAACTAGCCAGCCTGGAAACCATGTATTCATAAGCATATATCATATACTCATAAAATGGACTAGCAGATTTTAACTGTATTATCAGAGAAAGAGTTGAAATTAGAGGGTTATAGGAAGAGTTAGAGAGACGGTCCTTGGGAGGGCGGAATGGATGAAAGGGAAGGGGGAAAGTGATATAATTATGTCTAAATTAAAATGTATAAGATAGAATCTGAAAGGTAAAAGGTTGGTAAAAATTGAGGGCCAATTCTGGGTTATTTTAGAAACAAACTACACCTAAAATCTTGTGACAGCATAAAGAAAGTAGAGAATATTAAACTGGCTGTGACTACAACAGCCACTCCGAGCGGCTTCTTTGATCATTCAGTGAGCACAGTTGTAAAGAGGCACTGAGCTAGATTTCCATAGCCCGAGCCAGTGTGGATGAATACCTAGCTCATTGCTCATTCACACAATTAGCTCTGCTTTTCTCCATAATTTGATTTCAATTGCAATCTTTTGGATTGAGCAAAGCATAGGAACCGAGGGTCTACTGACAGAGGAAATGGTGAAATACTTCAGACCAACTGATAGATCCCTGCCAGGCATGGGCGTCCGCTGAAAAGGCAGAGTGATGCTACTCTGATCCAAGAGTAAAGATCTGAAGCCAACTATGACCTCTGGGAACTGAAGCCTCTTTTGGCACATAACAGCTCCTGCCATTATCAAAGAAAGACAAAGGGAGCAAAATTAAGGGACTACACACGACCAATTCCTGCCTCCTCAGGGTCCGGGAAAATGCCTGGTGCAATAGTATTGTTGGGCACAAACCAGCATATTCTAGTTCCAGCCAATGTAGTCCAACCATGTGTAAGTCGCAGTGTCTTTAGAATACCAATACCTCATTCACACATAGGGAAGAAGTGCATTCAAGAATAAGCTTTGGCAATCCTATAAATGTACCTGGGGAATTTTACAATTCCCCATTTTAAAAAGAATGAGACTTGTCAGCCATGTCCACAGATAATGAACACCACCTTTGGCAAAAACCTTATGTCCGTTATTCACAATAGAAGGCATAATAAGGGGGTAATTTTAAGTACAAAAATGATTTAGCCTTCTGTCAATGTTTCTGAAATATTCTTGAGTTTTTTTTAACTTTAAAACTTATATAATATCATACATGGAAAATAAATCAAACTATACATACAATAGTAAAAACAAAAAGAAAATTAGCAGTGTCCAAAATAGGATGGGAATTCCCCATCAGAATAAATCTAAATCAATGTACCAACCCAGCCCCTCGCTACCATATTGCCATTCAACTGGACAAGATACTGTATTTTGAGATAAAGCATCATTTATTTTTTTTCCTAAACGATTTCTATTAGCAAGTCACCTCTGCATTCATTCTAAGTGTAGACTTTCTAAATAACTAGGTCACATTCTTGGCAAATCGCACACAGTACGTTACCTCTGAGAAATAGATTCTGAAATTACATGCAAAGGGCAAAAATAACTTGAGTTGCCAAGTTTGGGATATTCTGTACATCCAAAACATCAAGACCTCAGAAAAGGGAAAGAAATCTTACCACTTAATTATAATTAAGAAAAACGTCAAGCAACTCGGCACATGAGAGGCCAGGAACCTCAGCACACCGAGCTGGGAGACTCTCATGTGTGGTCTTTGAGAGGCAGGAAGCAAAGAGGCTGCCCAATGGCTAAAAAAAACAATTGCAAAATGAAGGACAACACTTTTCAGAGGTGTGGAGAAAGCGAAGATGACTGAATACGTGCCAGACAAACAGTAAGAAGCAAGGAGAAATATTCAGTGTCTCTCTGTATATAAATACATAGAGACATTTGATCTTTTAGATCCCTAAGTTAAAAAGGGAATGAATGTGAACACTGGTTCTTCTTAATTAAGGGAATTAAGAACATTTTACTCCGTTAATGAAAAAAAAAGCAATGTAATAAAAACAGCATACATGAAATGTTTATGTGTAATTCAAACAGGAAAATCCAATCCTGAAATATCTGGGGCATGAAATATAAAGTTTTTTTTTTTTAGATTATTACATTCTCGCTGAAACATAAGATATTATGAATTTACATGCAGGCTGTTTCATGTTTTAAATCCCATGCTCACTCTCAGAGAATCAAATTTTCTTTCATAAAACCAAAGCTAGTTTTGATACACACTTTAAAAATCATATGTTGGTTTCCTTTCTGTCTCAATTATTTTATTACTTTCTAACTTTTTAAAAACCATTACATTACTGAGAGTTTGTAAAGTTACTTTGGGACGAACACTAACCATCCATCTGAAACTAGTTTTCTCCTTGACTTCAGAATATGTGCCATTCCCAGCAGACTAATATCTCAATAATGCTTGTTAAAACAAAGATGAATATGTAGTGCCATATAAGCCACAAAGAGTCCTCTTATAAATAGCTACTCATTTGCTATCTGCATTTAATGAGTTCCAAATGAACACAGAGAAGTTCTGTATTGAAATACATAAACCTTCAAATCTTGCTCAGTGACATTCAAAGTAAAATTACTATAACGTTGGATATTATTTTTTGAAATAATTTCAATAATTGGGTATGATAACAAAAAGCATAGGTGCTTCCTCTGTAAAAGTCTATGGTTTTGGAGGAAAATTTATAAACCAATAAATGTATTATCTATGTTTTATATAGAGACAAGACAAAAATCTAATGATTGTGTAATTGATAGTCTTTTGCATACATACACATATTACTCAATTGGAGTATATGCATTTTTCTCTGACATACATATTACAAATTTTAAAGTACATGATTATCTGTCAATATATAAAATTACATTAGTATTTCTGAATTTCTCAGACAAAATTAGAAATGTATATTTTTGTAGAATCTAGGAATACTCTTTGTTAAGCCATACATTACATCTTGGTGAGCACATTGTGGGTTAAAACTATGAGGTTAAGCCAATCTTACTACATGTGAACATCAAAACTCTGCCTTGCCTACCCTGGATGTATTCCAGATACTCACTAGCCTACAACTGAGAAAATGATCTAGCACAGAATTGGCCTCATCATAAAATTTGATCTGTCTTTTATGATTGATGTATGTAATACAGAATACTGTGTTGCAATAAAGGTAGCAGATCTCATAACAAGTCAGGCTGTCTAAGAGCTCTCACTTGCTGCCATGGTACCTTCTCCCTCTTCAGGGCATACCATGTAGCACATCACTAGGCCAGATAAGGAAGGAATGCAGACTTTGATGTTAAGTTCTAATAAGTGGTGTGCAGTATTATTTTCTGACTTGAAATTTTTCATTTTAGGGAAATTTTTCATTTTCCTTAAGATTCAGGAAGTCAATAACACACAAGTTTCAGAAAGTCCATGAAACTTACAGGATTCACAAATCACCTCACTCCCCAAGGTTATCAGGGATGACTGCTCAAGAAGATGAATCTCTGACTTATTGAGCCATAGGTAACTACTGCAGAGAGCTCCAGGATTTGAGCTTTCATAAATGAATACCATTGTAGGCTTCTTGGAGATGGAGCTGCTTTTGAGTCATCCATGCACCTGTAAATAACCCTTCAATCACATTCCCAGGAGTAATTCCAATAAATTTATTGATTCACCAAGCTTGACATTCATGAAATCTTTACACTGGTCTGTCATTGTTACCCTAGCTGGAGTGAACAGACATTTGTTCAAGTCACCCCAGGAAAAATTAATCAACATCAATGCATTTGACTATCTAATCATCATAAAAGTAGTATAAGAAACTACTATGTGACTATCTAATCATCATAAAAGTAGTATAAGAAACTACTATGAATGTTTAATTTGTCTTCATAAATCAAAGACTTGTATTTTCTAACAACTGTTCAATTTGGGGAGAACGATAACACCTTTTGTAAAGCTTCTGCAAGTATAAACACATAAAATGTAACAATCCAAAAAAAAAGCAAATTAACCATACTATTTTTAAAATTTTCGATGTTTAATTTTAACAAATATTTTTAAAAAACTGCACAGACGTTTGAGGTAGCATGTGATGTACTGACATATGTATACAACTGTGTCATATTTAAATATGACTGCTTCCTCAAATATTTGTCAATGCTTTATTAAGAAACTTTTCCAAAAATATTTTCTAGTTCAAAAAGCTATTATAATTTACATTTAAATGTTCTTAAGAGGGAGCCATAACCTGTGGTAGGCAACGCTCCGCAGTTCCTGAGTCGGCCATGCTGTGCAGGGTCTCCATCCTTCTGACTACCAAGCTCCTCAGGCTCCAGATGTTTATTCCTCCTGGGTACTGGCCCTGGTTTCCATCAACCCCTCATGCCTGCTTCATAGACACAAAACTCCATAGGCACCAAACTTGCCATTACATAATATCAATATTTGGAGAAGAAACCCATCTAGGCTTACAAATTTAGTACTTCTGGTAGAAAGGAACTCTGCAGACTGTGTATAGAAATAACGTTTTTAATTAGGAGAACTTACACAGCACCCCAATTTGCAGTGCGCTCTTCAAATGAACACATGCTGAGAAAAACTGGCCTTTCCCTGCATCTTTGAAACCAGGCAGGAACAGAGCACTTGAAGAAATAAACATGCACTGTAAATAAATAAGGTTGCTATGGTGAACACAAAAATGCTAAATAAAATCTAGGGCACTTATCTAAAATTCAATGGGAGTACTTGTCAGAGAAACCAACAGATGTCATGACTCAGAGACTGATCATCTCAAACAGAGTGTAAATCTAGAAAAATGCGGAGATTATTTTCACACTGATGTAAAACACATAAATCATAACTTCCTAAATAAAAATTCTAGACACAGATGTTTATGACAATTCTTTTCAGTTCATTACAGCATCATGAATTTTAATATCAGTCGCAGAATATCAGAGATACTCGTGAAAATTTTATCCCACTATATTAATCTTGGAACATCCACCATTCATAAATACAGTACATTTTTTATTCAGCTTATTTGTACTTTGAGTCTATGTATTGGTTCCTAGAGGACGGAGACACACATGGAGTCAGAAATTGTATATGGGTTTATGTTTTTGTTCCTAGAGACATACTTGGAACAGATGTGACCATGTTCTGTTATTTGCTTTGGTTTAAATGTCTGGTAGGGCTCCCTAAATCTTGGTTTATTTTTCAGCAATAAATGGACATTTATATGTTGCTCATAACACCATTAAAACTGAAAAAGGCACAAATACATTTTAACTATTTCTAAGATGTGTACTTGCAATACTGGCAACAGTCGATAAATAACAGCTACTGATGTTACCATTTCCATATCTACAGTCTCATCCTGAGCTTTCCAGAAGCACGAAAACCAAGCACAAATCTCATTAGCTTCTCAACCTCATGGTTTCTGAGTAGGTTTCCTCAGCCTTTCCACATAAGCCCGCTCTCCTCAGAACTGCTCTAGCTTTCCTTACGATAAGACAGGCAAACTCATCAAGATCTTCATCGAACGGGAGCCCCCCTGACACTGGTTCCTAGTACACAGGATGGAGGAAGATGAGAAAATCGGAGAGGTTCTCCCTAATTTCAACTTCTTTGAAGGAGTAATCCTTTTTAAGACTGATAATTTTAGGAATTAAAGCTCTAACATGTGCTCCAGGTGGTTCTATGATAAAATGTTACCATACATGCTCTCTGTGACCAAATCAAACAATGCAATGTACAGGGACACAATATTTAACACCAGTTTTCTATTTTCATTTAGATTATTTCTTATCAATAATCTACAATCAGTAATTTACCCATCAAATGTTCTAAATATTTTAACTTTGAAGTTCTTCATTGTGTGTGTGTGTGTGTGTGTGTGTGTGTGTGTGTGTGTGTGTGTGTGTTTGTATTTTCATATAAAATCCAGTGGTGGTAGTTTGGGTAGACACCAGGTGCACTCGTAACTCTCTAGAAGAAGAAACTCTAGTTGGGATATATTGTGTGAGAAAATAATCTATTTTTAATAAAATGTCAAAAAAAAAAAAAGAAAAAGGAAAAAAAGGAATCACAGAGTTTCTAAACTCAAACCTAGACTGGTCACTTGAAAACATCTCAACAGGAAATGACAAATCAATAGGCTAGGGAGTAATTCTCAATCAGGCTAAATGTTTGCCAGTCTCTGTAGAAGAAAAAGATGAGTAACTGAACAGTGTAAGCAAATCCAGTTCCCAGTGCGACCGTTTATTCAACACACCAAGACACAGAACCGCATGTGTGATGAATTCCACAGAATGCTTGTGGCTGAACCTTGTTCTAAGTTCAAAACCAATGGCAGCTCTTGGGGAATCTTTGCAGAACATCACATCACCCCCCCAGTAATTTCAGAATAGAATAGGGGTAAGTGGAAGGGAGAAGCCAAGGGGAGATCTGATGAGCTACTGCTCAGAAGTGGCAGGTCCTTTGGTCATTGATTCGGTGACCTGGAATATTTTATCCTTACTCCTTAAGGCCGTAGCTAAGAGAGAAGCTCAAGACTAGGAAACAAGAATGATGAATAGGAAAGAGAATTCTAGATAAGTACCTCAGTATACAGATTACTTTACAAAATAACCACAACTGCCAGCATTTCCCTTCAGTGATGGGTAAATAGCAAAATGTATCTTGGTGCCCTTTACACTAAAAATAAAGGCTAACTTTTGCATGAAAAAAAAATTACAAACATCACACGAAGATTAACAGCATCTGTGGCAATAGTGAAAGGTAGCATGTTTAGTGTCTAGCCAATGTTGCAATTTTGTCTGAACAGTAACTGTAATGTATTTTACTAATATTTTCTCTAAAGTTCATTTAAAAAGAAGGCTTAGAAGTAAAAAAGTAACAAGAATAAATATTTTTAACACAGAGCATGGCTTAAAAGAGATTGCAAATAACATACAATCTCCTCCGTTAACACAAATAGACAAATCAGAGACAGAACTTAGGAAGAGAGGAGTAAAGGTCAGGGCAGTCGGGTCTGAGCCTCAGGCCTCTGTTCCCTGTGACCATTAGGAAATTAAGGAGCACTGCAAGGAAGATACACACGTGTCTCTAGGTTAGGAGTGAGCCTGCTAAAAGTAGTTGCTATGGCTAAAAGAAAGAGGGAGGGCAGAACCTAGCAGTATGGAAACTGTCATCTGTGAAAAGACACTGGGAGGAATCCTGAACACTGCCCATGGGGCAGCTCTAATATTGAGGAGTTGCAGGGGCACCGAGGTTAGAATATACCAGCATGTGACACAGGCAGTGGGGCCCTCGGCAAGGATAGAACAAAGTTGTAGCATTTTACAATGTGGTCACCAGTCTCCCACAACAGGAAATACACTTTGGAAAACGAGTTCACTGCAGTACTTAGCGGCTGCTGGGGTGGCTCAGCCAGGAAGACAGGGAGGCACATTCATATATGGAAGCCCAGCCAGACCGCAGCAGAGTGAACCACCATCGTGGCAAGCGCCATATTGAATCAACAGTAGAACCAGGAGCATCTGAGCTCAGGTGTTTTTATTCATTCAGAACCCCTCAGGTGCAGATCATTAGCAATCAAACATCCCCCACAGAAATCCAACACCTGCAGAAAATACAGAATGCCAAGATCTAGACTAGCCCCTCACCCAACAGTGCACAAAACATTTTATACACAATTAAAAATAAACTTCCATAACAGTTCACAATTAAAAATGCTTGTGAGCTGGGAGCACAAGAGGAGATTTGAGAGAGGGAAAAAGTCCAAATCGCAGTAAAGAAAAAGGGAAGAGGTAAAAACAATACGAAAGGCAGATGTTCAACACCTTCCAAGTAAGGAAACAAAAACAGAGACATCAAATTAAAGAGAATATGGTTTGTTTTGGAAAGGGAAAACCAAGTTTTTAAAAAAAATGCTTATTTATATGTTAGAGACAAACCAATAAAAACTGAAAAACTGGAGGAAGAATTAGACATGCAAATAGAAAGATTTGGAAAAGAAAGAAACATAACCAGGATGGAGAAAGGGGGAGGATTATCAAGAAGACACAGCAGAAAAGGTATAGGTAGTCTGTAAAAGTAGAAAAACAAGGAAATGGTGAATTGGGATAATCTAATCCATGGTTAATGAGACTCACAAATAGAAAGACACACAAGAACTGTCTGAGAGAAGGAACAGTAGCCAGCGCTGGGTCTGGATCTCAGCTGGTCAGCGTGTGGACAGCCATTAGCGACATCACCACCACTTTGCTTTCAGAAGACTTTTTAGCAATGACCTTGCAGTTTCTAAGGAACTTGTCTGTGCAGGTTAAGTCACTGAGTTACAAGGTCATGGGATGCTTTTCTATAGAGAAGATTCTCTCCCTCCAGGCTATTGAGTTTGTATCAGGGGAAGTGTTTGTTTGGTTACCCTGGTCCTTTGTTCACATATCTTGATTTTATCTAGTTCTGTATACGACCGACCAACCATAAGGAAGTATACTGGGGGACTATTATTTAAGGGGGCTGGAAAAATAAAGTTTTCAGAGTGGCTTCAAGCCCTCTCAACTTTCAGATGTCTCGTATCTCCTCTCATCCTCACCCTCCATTTCAGGAAGCGGGGGGACCCGTTCGTTCACTACTGGCTGGCACCTGCAGTATAGTACTTGCCTACACATAGGGGAGTGGGATCCATAAACCAAGTGTAGGGGTGCAGGCCTGCCAGGCCAGCATGCGGAGGAAGGAGGGAGAACTCCAAATTTTAAACCCTTTTCTGTCAATAAGACTTCCAGGCCAGCCTGGACAACATGAAGCCTAGTCAAAGTGAATACACAAAATAAAATGTGTCATCCCTAAAGGTTGTTTAAGAAACACATGTTTCCAGATTGAAGGCCCAGAGACCTGGTTTCCAGGAGAAACCAGTAGCTCCATTTTGGTGCTATAGAACAAGAAAGCGCCTGGGAGGTTTTTTTTTCCTTTCTTTCTTTTTCTTTTCTTTTTTTTTTTTTTACAAGCTGTGAGCATGCAGGGCAAAGATTTTCTCATGGAAATTACAAACATGTCCTCCCAGTTTCTGGGTACTTTTTTTTGCTTCTGGTGTAGATTGGAAAATATGAAGGAAATATAATTTATAGTAATTGCCAGTCATTATGTCCACACGTACTTTCAAAAAAAAAAAATATGATTCCTTCCTAGAGTGACCCTTTTTTCCCCACACAAAAAAGTATCCCGAGAAAAACTACAGAAAAAAGGGGAAGCTGAGAGTAAATGGTCTCAAAGGGCACCAATGGAAAGCCGTGGGGTTGCCACACAAAAAGACGGTGCCTAACTCTTCGAGAAGCCTCCGTGGCGCTTTGCGAGAGTGAGGAAAAGAGCCGTGTACAGTCCAGCAGGAGGTGGGTCCCCTACTCAGACCCTTGTAGCATTCAGTGACTTTTTTTGACTTTTTATTGAAACACACCCCTAATGAAATGAGGTTATATTTTTCTTGGGTTTGTGCTTTAAAATGATTGGTGATATTGAGTATTTTTTCATCTCTCTGCTGTTGACCTTCATTAGGTGCTAACAGTTTAGGGGTTAGAGAAAAGTGAAAAACATTTTTTAAATGTATGCTAGGCCAAATGAATTCATACAGTAGACACCTAAATTACCTTGATCTAAAACCCTAAAGATAGACTCCCCTGTGATGAGCTGAAGTGCCAGGTGTTATATACAATTGAATGTGGTTTTAAAGTGATTCTATAATAATATAGTTTGACCTTAGAGCAGGACAATAATTTTTAAACAGTTGGAAAAAAAACCTACTCGCCATAAAATATTATATGTATGGCCAAGATTCTTATTTTTCAAGGGATAAGATTTAAGAGAAGTAAAAATGTAGGCAAAAGGTTCAAAAGGAAGACATGTAACACACACGTGACTGGCGAGTCCGTGTTTCAAGAGAACTAAGGTTCTTGAGATCAATAGGATAAGGAAAGGAAATTGAAAACAGTCATAATTGGTAAAGCATTGCACAGATGCGGCGTGTGCATCTGCCATAACAAATACACCAAGTGTGACACGCCTCACCGATAGCCAATGGGATCAACCTGAAACCATAATTAAATACCACCACCCACGAAAAGTCTGAGGCTGGTTCATCGATATCGACTGTGAAAGTCATACGTCTCTGAATTCTCACATGTTGCTGGGAACAGTGTTAAATTACGATACCCACTTCAAAAAATGGTCAACCATTTTCCAGGAGATCTGGACATATATACACTAATCAAGCCCTAGTAATTGTACTCTCAGATATACGCCCAACAAAGACATACCCTAATGATGACCAAAAAAAAAATATATATATATATGTGTATATATATATATATATATATGAATGATTCAAGACTCTAAACTGAGACAATCCAACTACCAACAAAATTAAAATTAAATGGAGCGTTGTTATGTAATTTAAGGACACATGGCAATACACTTCAGAAAGTTAGAACTGTAAATATTCGCAAGGGTAAAACAAGACACATGTATTAGCGTGAAAGAATAAGCAACATATAAAATAATATGGTCTATGTGCTTCTACATATGGATGAGGGGAGGAAAAAAATAAACACTAAGAATTCATGTTGAGTTTGTATATAGGAAATTATAAACATGGATCTGGTTTCCATAGAAGTTAAGGTTCCTGTGTTCTGCACTGGGAGGTGATTGAAGCTTAAGGCACTGCGTGATCACTATGGTCTTCACTCTGGGATGTTGAACTGCAAGCATTATCATACCAAGAGGTCTGTTCCGTAATAATTTTAGGGATGAGGATGGAGCGATGGCTCGGCACTTAACGGCACTGGCTGCTATTACGGAGGACCTAGGCTTGGTTCCTAGCAATCACATGGTGGCTCATAAACATCTGTGACTCCGGTTCCAGGAAATCTGAGGCCCCCTTTTTTAGTCTCCTTGGGTGTTGAATGCATGCAGTGCGCATATATGCATTCAGGCAAACATTCATACACATACTATAAAGTAAAATGATTTTAAATTGTTTAAATAACTTTTTAGATTTGGGTAAAACAAAAAACATAAAATAATGCATTTATTTTTATGTTGGATTTTAAGATTGACGCAGACTAATTGGTCAGTATTTCCTTAAGAAGAAACTTTTTTACCTTATTCAATCTCTGTCATAATTAAGTTTGTACTCAGAGATTACAGTGATAAAGGGCTACATGAAGTATTTTTAAATATCAAAGATTTGGTTTTGAGTACTTCGATATGCCATGGGATGGTATTCATCAGTGTCATGGAAGGTCACAGAGATGGCTCTGTGAGTAACGGATTCTGCTGCAGAAGCAGTAGGTAAAAATCCCGGAATGTACCAACCCCACGCTGTGTGAGACTGAGACAGAAGGATCTCTGGGCATCCATTAGTGTGGCTCCAGACTCAACGAGAGGCTCTCTATGAATGGAACATTGGGGAGAGTAATGGAGCATGGGATCCAACACACTGTTCTGGCCTCTGTGCACGTGGAGAGAAAGGCGCGCACACGCACGCGCACACACACACACACACACTCATTACGTAGAGGGAACGTATGACTGGGCAGAGAGACATGGGCATGAAATGCATCATTTACAATGGAGGCAGAATAATATGCAAGCTCGCCTCTCTGCAAAAGTCTTAGTGGAAGAGGAGTTAATGAAGCTAAGAAGCACTTTGGTTTGGGATCCAGCCTGTCTGCTAAAGGCACCCAGCTGAATACCCGGCTCTCGGTGCAGCCAAAGTCATGGTTGGGACTCTGTGCAATAATGAATTACTCAGAAGTGTTTTTAGGAATGTAAACAGGTATGCAAACCAAAACAAGTATCAGTTGTATTTTGTACAGATAAGGTGCTCCCTCTGTCCACAGAGAAGGAAGGGGAGGCATGCAGAGAGAGAATTAGCTGCAAAGTCTCTTTGTGTTTAGGAAGCAAAATGAGAGGCTACTGAGTAATTTGCATCAAAAAGTTCCCTGCTCTGTTCATCAACGTTACTCCCCAGTGACGTGGAAAATGAGAGAATATGAAAGTCTCACAGAGATGTATAATCAAGGTGGTATCATTCCACAATTCATTTGCTAAGAGTAAAAAATTAAATAGGAATATGGACTAATCACTAATCTGTGCGTAAGACACATACACACTCACTGGGAGAGAAGGGGAGGAGAGGGGGAGAGGGAGAGAGAGCTAACTTACTGTAACCTAATATAGGGGCCCTCCATGATGCAGGTTCTATATTATAAACTGGCTCTCTTAATGGAGTCACATTTTCTTTGTAATGAGATCTCTCTACTAGAACTCTACACCTTTGATAAACAACATCAGCTTTCCTTATTCATCCATGTATTAGTTATTGCACATATGAGACTTCAGGAGTTAAAAGTGAAAAGCCTGTAATAGCTAGTCATTTGAGTCTTTTGCACTTGATATTAGCACTCAAGGTCCATCAAAAGCTCCAAAAGGTTAAAAACAAGCTTTGTTTGCTTAAGGAACCGTGGGTGTCTGCCTCACCTCTGGCATTAGTATAAGGCTTCTCTGATGAAATCTGCACACACAAAGCTACTTTCACAAAGAGAACACTCCACCATCACAAGGGTTGACTGTGGGTTTTCTGACGGTAGTAACTGGTCCTATTCTTTCTTGATGATATAAACGATCAAATTGCCTTTTGTAGATGGTGCATTCATTTCCACTAAGCACTAAAGATATTCAAGATGGTTAAACCCTAACATATTATTTAGAAATTATAGCTGTTAGCCCAGGGTGAAGATGCATACTTCAGTACCAGAATCCAAGACGTGGAGGCAGAAGGATCAAGAGTTCAAGGTTATCCGCAGTGACTTAGTGTGCTCCAGGCCAGCCTGGGACACATAAGACTCCTGACTCAAAAAACAAACAAACAAAAAAAAGCCTCAAACTCAGTAACAAACAAATAATCACAGCTATTATGTTACATGGAAATTGGATGGTTTCGTGTAATTACAGTACAAATTACAATATTTCCCTGAGAATAATCTCAGAAGAACAGTTTAGAAATTGCCCATATGTGTCTCATCCACACATTGTGCCAAAGAGAACAAGGAGACCTCTGCTCTGGACTGGCCAACAGAGTGTTTTATAAGGCGAGTTAGAATGAGGCTGGTTGAGTTTCTTTATAAATTTAATCTGACGCTTTTCTCAATTTGTTCAGTCCTCTTTGTTTTTGGCTCATTGGGAATTCCATATGGACTCAGAAGGTCTGAAGCGGGAAGCCTCTTTTCCACCCGATAGTATGCCCTGCGATGTTAAAATTATACCTGCAGTTTCTGCCCTCACTTTAGGACAATTAGGGGTGTCTGAGAAATTCCTCTTCAGCTATGAAGAAAACTGAAGCAAAGATATTTACAGGAAAATGGATGCCACTGAGAGTGTAATGGTGAGACAAACCAGACTGAAAGACAATTAAATTCCACACACTCGTAAGCAAAGTCTAAATTTAACTGTTTATCTTAGTGTGTATATGATTAAATATACATATATATGTCTATTTTCATACACACATATATAGACTCTAAGGAAGATTCGATTTTAAAGAAGATTTTATGAATAAATTTTAAGGAAAATAGATTTTAAGGAAGGAGGTATAGGCAGGTAACGGGATACATGAGACTTGAAAACAGAACAGGAGACTGTGGGAAGCATGTGGATGATCAGAGTGAATGGGGCTGGTGGTATAAATGGGTGCAGTGGAAGCAGGTAGGGCATCAGGGAATGTGAACATATGAAAGAAATGTATAGTGGTATTTATGCAAATGTCCTAACAAAACCCATCATTACCCAAGCAAGGGAAACAGCTAGCAGTAGCCAGCCGCTCTGCACCTGTTGTCTCTGCAGCTTCCCTGAAACTAGTTTTAAGCTTACTTTGACAGAATCAAGACATCATTATCATCATCTTCAGACACCACTTTGCCAAAATACAGCTTTCACAATCCAGAGTAATATTTTTGTCTATTTCCTACTGATAAAAATTAGTGTTTACCGGTAGCATGGACCACCTATAATAGATCTTTGTCAGCCATAACTTTCTTTTCCAAAGTTGACCAGTATTTATTCTAGCCAACTCATTTGAATATTGAATATTTTATGAGTTACTGTAATTTTTCAGAAGAAGAGACAAACGGGAATTTTTTTAGTAAACAGAAAAAAATGTATGCATCTGACAAAAACATTTTCTTTTGTACCTCCTAAAATTGCTAAGGAGAAAGCTTTGGAACCCCTGACATGAGACATGACAGCTTTGGAACCCCTGACACGGGACATATTGATGGAAATAGAAATCTGTAGAGGTGGACAGTGCACAAAGGGCCCGTTGTGGCAAGTCCCCAATGCAGACCTCACCTATAAACCAACACGAGAAGTCTTCAAAAGAAGCCGGTGCTGCACAGTTTCCTTTATTCTATTCCACACAGCTCTTCACGTAGACCCTCCGAGAGTGGGATTTGCCAAGAAGGCATAACCTCCTGAGAAACATCTTAACACTCTTTAAAAACTGAAATGCTTTATTTTGCTTAGCATAATAGTTTCCAGGTTCTCTCAATTTCGTACATCTATCATAATTTAATTTTTCCTGACAACGGAATAAAGCTTAGTTGTATATGCATCACATTTTCTTTAACCATTTAGAAGCGGGAGGATATCTAGGCTGGTTCCACCTCCTGGCTGTTGAGAGGAGAGCGGATAAGGATGGATTCAAAGGCATCTCTGGAGTATGTTGGTTGAGATGCCGGTAGGTATATACTCGGGCTCAGAAACACAGACAATTACAGGCATTCCTATTGTAACTACTTCAGAATTAAATTTATACATCTGTGTTCATGTGTGTTGACTAAGTTCATGAAACTGAAAGGCAACCATGGAAAAGGAAGCAGTGATCTTAGGAAGGAGAGGGGGAAGCGGAAGCCAGTGGAATATATTTGACAGGAAAGAGGATGAAGGGGAATAGACAAGATGAATAAAGCAGAGGAGGCGGGGGACAATACTGGGGGAGGGGAGTAGAGAAGAACAAAATGTAATAAATACAATAAGAAAGCTCAATAATTTAGAGGCTAAGTTTAAAATTTAAGAAAACGAGAAAAACGAAAGGAAATTTGGAAGTCAATATCAACAATAGGTTCGAAGGCGAGAAAGCACGCGTTCCACACGGTTATCAGCACGGCTTGATTGATATTGGATATTGAATTGGTCAATAATGATGGGAGGGGAATCTGAGAAGAAAACGGTAACTCGAGAAATGCATTTTACCACCGTAAACCCTACGGGGGCTTACAGTGAATCTGGCTGCCATTCATTTTCTGTCAAGAAATGGACATTTAAAATTTCGTATAAAAGTAAATGGAATGAAGCTGGGTGTGGTGGTGGCACACACCTTTAATGACAGCGCTCTGGGGGGCAGTGGCAGGCGGATCTCTGAGTTCGAGGCCAGCCTGGTCTACAGGTGAACTCCAAGACAGTCAGGGCTACAAAGAGAAGCCCTGTCTAGGAACCAAGAAGCAAGAAGGAAAGAAAGAACCAACAGAATGAAGAGGTTGGTAGTGTCTTTCTCCACACGATAGTCAATCATTTGAAAATAATAGTAGGGTGTGTAAGTTTTTTTAGGTGGCTCGACTATTTTATTTGCTGTTCTTCTAACTCACATGGGATTCTGATTAATGACCGCAGTGATGATGGAGAGAAATAGGTGTTGTGTTACAAAAGCGAACATCTTACTTTGAATTTGGGTTAGAGCCAAACACACCGATGCTATGAGCAGAGCTTCTTAATGCAATTGGATGATGGCAGACGGGAGATGCTCCTAATTGGACCAACAGACAAGGGACACGATAATCACCCCGTTTTTTTTTTCTATATAAAATATCTTTTGCATAATGGTTGATAATAGAACTCATTTCTTCAAAACCATGTGCTTGCTAATTAGTAACTAAGTAAGGCCATTAGAACACTGTGAACTTCAGCTCGTCAAGAAATAACATCACGAAACTGCATAATGCGGTGATTTGGATGTTAAGAAGGAATACAGGCTACAGACAGCATCTAAATCCAGTTTTAATTGTTCCACAGTAAGAAACGATCACTAGATTCTGAGGCTCTCAGGACCAATAGCCAGCACCACTGGAAAGAGGTTTCTAGGACATAAGTAATTAAGAATCCCAAGGCAAATAAGATCATCGCACGTTTCACACATTTCGGCAAAACCCGGAATGAGGGACAGGAAATGTCTTGAAGAACTGTCTAGTTTTTAGTAGATAAAAACAACAACAAAAAAATCCAAAAAAAAAACCCTTGTGTTATATATTATTAAGAATTGACAGAAAGGACAACAAGTGTGTGGGCTTTTGTTTTCAAGAAAAACATACAAACTAACCCGGAATTGAAAAGAATGTTTATGAACTGAGCAAAGTTGGTTAGTTTGGCTGTTTGATGCTAAGAAACAATTGTCATTTCACTGTTTCTCTCTTCCATTCTCTCTCCATACACACACACACACACACACACACACACACGCACGCACGCACATGCACACACACACACATATAATGTTTTTAAAATATGGGAAAATAACACTGTTAGGAAACAATACCGTCTAGAAGAAGAGGAAGCTAGAGTTGTCTGGAACTGTGACTCTAAAAGCAACAGGCTTGGAAAAGTGTATAAGATTTTCTTCAAGTATTCTATTTCTATGCACGTTGAACAGTTTGTTTTTTTTTAACACACAAAACTAAAGAAAGCCATAAAAAGAAATTAATGACCAGCCTTCTCCGGACTTCCAACAGAGGCAGTCTTACAGATGAATGAAGGCAAAGGCTTGCATTTCTCCAGTAGGGCTCAAAGCAGACCCTCTAAACAAGACAATCTGCTGTCTGCTAACATTGGAACTTTACTTGGTAATATTTGAAATTCTTTTTCTGCAAATTAACACTCGTGTCTTTTAGCTACCAGCTACCTCTAGCTCAGAGAATAAGCAAGTATGGTAGGTATATGGTATTGTGACTAGTATTGTTTCCAGTTGTTAATGAATACATGAGGTGAGGAGAGAAAACAGGGAAAACAAAGAATAAGAATAAAATATAATGACACATATGTAAGAAAAATACCGTAAGGAGCTCCATAATTTGCATGCTAATTTTAAATCCTTAGCAGAAAGAGACAATGAAAGGAAATTTGAACACCACTAGCTGATGATTGGAGCTATTGGAATTACTCCATCAATATCATACTTTGATGCTGTATTTTGGAAAAGAACTGTGAGACCCAACATGGGATTTTGAATTTTTAATTTTTTCACAAATCACTGAAACTCTTGATACGCCGATACCCAAAAGAATCTAAGATGACTTAATTGCTTTTGGATTAATTATAACTCAGAGCGAAGACATTTTAAAACAAAGTTTTACAGGGAAAACATTGGTGGTACACCCTTGGCACAAAAATTGCAGCGGATAAATTCAGAGTACACGAAACGATTTAGAATGCATGGATCATCGGCTCACATGTCTTCACACAGTGAACCTGATCACTGATCACTGTTGATCTCTATTACTTTCATTGCGAATATCTTGAACTCTGGGACTGAAAAGTAGTCCATTTAGGTCATTAAACCCCCTGTGCAGTGGATACCATCTGCTGTTTCATACTGAGCTGTACTTGTAGCTAATTTTTATTATATTATACTATATTATATTATGTATTACTAGATTATAAGTGTCTATTGACGCTTCTTGATATTTTTGGAACCCTAACGAGGACAGAGACAGAGGAGCCACCCCTTCAATTTCATCCTGATTTCACTGGTACACAGTCAGCACCTTCCCGTTGGATCTGATCCTGGTTAACGTAGGCAATATTGCCAGGGATAAGAGATATGTAGGGAAAAGCAAAGCAGCTGAAGAAAGCAGAGGGAGAAAGTACATAACACACACACAGGAGTTTATTAGTTACTCTTCTCCTTTCTATGAGAGAAGATAAATTAAAAAACAAACAGATCTTTCTGCATGAATCTTTGGGGTAGAGTCCATCGTTGCAAGGAAGACACTGGAGGTGGCTGGTCGTGATATGTCTGCAATTAGGAAGGAGGGAGGATACGGTGCTCAACTCAAACTCCCCTTTATATTTAGTGTTCTAAAGCCTATGGGGTAGTACAGCTACTTCAAGGGTAGGTCTTTCTGTCTGGAAATAGTCTCACAGATACACTCAGAGGCATTTCTCCTAGGACCTTCTGAATTGAGTCAAGCTGACAATGTTAATCATTACAAATCAAACTCTTGTCAAACTGACACCCACTCCTTGTCATCATGATACCCAGGTACATTTCTTTCCATTTCTTTTCCTTCTTTCCATTTCTTCCTTTCCCTTTTCTTTTTTCTTTTCTTTCTTTCCTTTCCTTCCCTTCCCTTTTTCCTTCCTTCCTTCCTTCCTTCCTTCCTTCCTTCCTTCCTTCCTTCCTTCCTTTCTTTCTTTCTTTCTTTCTTTCTTTCTTTCTTTCTTTCTTTCTTTCTTTCTTTCTTTCTTTCTTTCTTTCTTTCTTTCTTTCTTTCTTTCTTTCTTTTTGAGGCAGGCTTTCTCTGTTGTAACTCTGACTGTCCTGCAACTCACTCTGTAGACCAGGCTGGCCTTGAACTCACAGATCTGCCTGCCTCTGCCTCCCGAGTGCTGGGATTAAAGGTGTGTACTACAACCACCTGTCTCATTTCTTTTAAACCATTGCAGCAAGACTCCCAAATATGGAAAGTAGAAAACAACTTTGAAAAGAATATGATTGCTTTCTGACGATAAAATTTTATAGGAAATAAAAGAAAAACAACAACAAGAAGAAAACCTCATTCTACAGTATCTTATCTTTTCTCAGTGACACAAACTCATGGCTAAGTGTTGTTGGACATTACACAGTGGTAATTGCTTGTAATTACTTGTGATGATCAGAGGTTTTAGAGAGATAGTTCCAGGTAAATCAAAGGGAAAGCTTTATTAGCTGTGAGAGTCTGGAGAGAGAGACAAAGAAACAAAAAAATAGTTTCTTATTATAGTTATATGGGCCAATTACCGAAGGGAATTACTAAGCTTACATATTTCATCTTTAATAGTAAATGGGAAGACTTTTAGAACACATCTGTACATCAGAGGTAACCTCTCACATCTGTAAGAGAAGGTAACTCATAATTCAGTCCCGATGAGTTTAGAATAACAGTATGATGGGGAGTCATGTGATCAGCTGAATTATAAGAAGTTTATTCTTAATTATAAGAACTCTGAAGGAGTTTTGTGATCTTGGTTTCTCTAAAAACACAGAACGGATTTTGTTCCCATCTCAGGTGCAGTAAATGATAGTGTATTTGAGTTAGATTATTTGTTACTGGTGGCTATGATTTGGTTACCTGCAACTAATTTGCCACATGCAGCTTGTCCTTACGATTGTGTGCCGCTTGGACTTCTGGGAAGTTTGATCAGAGTATATATTGGTTGAAACCTGGAGAGCCAGGTTTGACTGGTTGTTTGGTCAGTTGGTGGGTTGTTGGCTGTTTTATTGTTGGTTGTTTATTTCTTAAGGAGACTTTTGATGGAGGAATTAGGTTCAAGAATATTGCTCTGCAAAGTTAGTCCAGTTCATTATTAACTCTTGCTTTCCAATCTTTGGACAACTAATACAGGCTATGAATATTTCTCTTTCTCTCTCCCTCTCCTCCCCCCTCTCTTTCTGGCCAACAAGTACAGTTAAGATTTCCTTCTTTCTTTCCTTTTTACTTTCTTGAGCTAGAGGGTAAAAAGCATGGTATCAACCTCCTACAGAAGTTTCCAGACTCTCACCCTCAAGCTGAATTTATGATTCAACAATGGGGTAAGAGCCATTTTCTTTTTGATATATGTATCAAAAGTTTAGAATTACTTTTGCTTCTCTGGAATAGAGGTTTTCCAACCTCAGCACTACTCACTTTTGATCAGTATAATTCCTCACTCTGGAGTACTAGCTTGTGAATTGTGTGCCTAGATGGGCTTCCACACAGCAGACCTTTAGCCTTCTGGGAACCACAGAAGTATCTTCTTCTCCCAGAGTGCATCAGGTGAGAATTATTAGACCTTCATCTACAACAGCTTAGAAAGCCTTCCTTCAAAAACAGCCTTCCTAACCCCAAAGGAGAGGAGACTTCATTACCTCTGAAAACAAACACAGGACTGTTCTTCAGACACAGGGCGCTGAATTCAATGCAGTGTGCTACCAGGTCCTATCCTTTCTCTGTGATGGTACTATGGCATGGCTGTCTGTGACAAGGTTTCATTTGCAGATTCTTTAATGTCACAGGAAACCTGTGCAAATGCAGATATTTCTTGTATTAGTCTATCTTTAGTTATAGGAATCTCAGCAACTAATCAATGAAAGAGAAAAGGAGTCTCCCTTCCTGGTGGTTAGCTACAAATCTAAGCCTCGGTTCTCTATGTTCTAGAAACACCCCATCATCAGTGCCAAAAGGTACAGCTCCACAATACCAGGTGTCTCTGTGGAAGAACTCAATCCATCTGAGGAGCTTTGTGATAAAATATGTTATTTTATAAAACCAAGATAACAAACAGCAAATGCAAAAATATCAGAGATGATGAAGAAGGAGGAAAGAGGAAGGAGGTAGGAGGAAGGAGGAAGGAGGAAGGAGGAAGGAGGGAGAAGGAGGAGGAGGAGAAGAAGAAAAGGAGCAGGATATGCTTAGAGGAACTACATTCAGAGTCTAGAATAGAAAACTCTACTCTGACCTCAGGTTTCATCTGTGTGTCAGAGTTATTTGTCTTGTTCCTCCCAACCGTGATGACTGATCTACACACCTTACTCGTGCCGAATCAGAGTTGGTAACTTCCCTACCTTTCCCTCCCACCCTCGCCCTCCTCTTCTCTCTCCCCCTTCTTTTTTCAGTCCATCCTTCTGCCCCCTCCTTTTATCTCCCTTTCACTATTTTCCTTAGATAAAAAAGAAAAATCTAACATCCTTTCCCGTTACTGAAATTGTAGCACATAAAGTTCGGAAGTGCACGTAAGCAACAGGCAGATCTGTTGCAGCGTCTGTAGTGATTTTTCCACTTAAGCAGGATTTTACCTAAAGATATATAAAAAGAGTCTTGAGTGTATGAGCACGTTGAACGTGGCATAAAAAGAAGTGAGTATTAAAGTGGGTACAATCTAATTTTCTTTTTTCTAGTTGAAAAAAAATTGTCATGGAGTTCCCGGCAGCCGAGGCTACACAGTGAGACCCAGTTTCAAAGGAAATCAAAATCATAGAATATCTGTATCTACTATGCACATATATGTATATTTCATGTGTTCTGTGTTATAAATTGTGAACATACCAGTGTATAAATGCATGCACTCACATATATGCACAAATGCTAACACAATGTGCATATTTTATGAAATGTTTATAATTCAGGACTTTGTGGCTTTCAGTCTTCACCTTCCATTTCTTTAACAAAACAGAAATTTAGTATTTAGTCAACAAACACTGAAGACTTGCTTTAAGATGCTGGAGATGATGTCATACATTTAATATCAAGCTGGATGGTTTATGTTGACATTAAGGACCTTGTCTTTGGTATCGAAGGCTACCATAACTCTACTGCCCTTGATACCGACCCTATTTACCTAATAAACTAACTTAGTTTAAACACACTTAGTTTAAAATAGTTTTAAAAGCTAAATAAGCTGTAGAACTTGTTTCAAGCTGCAATGATGTGAATTGGGGGTTTTAATGGAATTACTTGTCAAAGAAAGTTAATAGCATTTATCACATATTTTCTGTCTCCATGAAAATTTTATAAGATTTTTTCCATAACATCTTAAATAATTTGCACAGTGAGATGTGGTAGATGTAGATACCATCATTGCTCACACTTTCAAGATGAGGTAGCTTTCTACGTACTGAGAAATGTAAAAATGAGGATTATCGTGGGATCTGCACAGGAGGGGAAGATGAAGAGCATAGACACCAGCTCAGAGCCAGTTAAGAAAATGAACATCTAGAAACTCCATTTTCCACTTCACTTCAACATGCACTTGTTCATCCCAAATCACAAAATATTTTATCTAGATAAATTTTCATCGTTTTACTCATGAAGTTTTTCCCTTTCCTGTCGTGTACTCCTTACAGAACTTCTATGACTGCATGTAACTGTTAAAAGTGATTTATAAATTTTACAGCATCAGAAAATGGGAAACCTGTTGTCATGCATACGGCATGACAGTTGCCATGGTCACTGCATCCATGAACTCACTGCAGTATGGTTACCTGCATGACACACACACAAGATCAGGTGGCTGAGTCAATATACAAGCATGTAGCATTAAATGAACTCAGTGGGTTACACAAAAAATAAATAAAAATAAGGGGGAAAATGGAAATGGCATGAAGGGGAGAAATGGATGTTTTGGGATATGTCCTGGGAGAGCTGGGCAGGGGGGGAGGTGAATATGATAAAGATACATTGCACACCTGTATGAAATGGTCTTAGGATAAGTAATCGATATTCTGGGGAAATGCAGAGAGAAACACAGACAGTACAGGCTATCTGGAATTGAGCTAAAAAACATGTATGATATTTTGGCCTAAAATCTGGGTTCATGATCTAAGAATTTGACTAGATGTTTTTGGGTGCAAATATATAAATATGTCCCCTGTGTTGAAGAGAAAATGAGGTGAAGCAAGTTAAATTCAGCCTAGGTGCATGGAGAAATACCCTTTCTGCACTGGGGGGGGGGGGGGGCGGGGGGGGCGGGGAGGAGGACAGGGAACATGCCATGAGGTTAAGTCCCATTCCAATGTCCTACAGAACTGGTGGCCCTGTCCACATGGTACTTGTTTTACACACATGAAAGGTGCAAAACAGAGAGAGGCATGGAATCTCACACCCTGTTTCCCCAGAGTCTGAGGCCAGGCCTTTTGCAACAGGGTCAAGAGGCCCTGAATGGAAGCCCTGAGAGGCCACTGTGTGAAGCTCTGAAAGTGAAGCATGGAGGCTCTGAGATGGTGGAGATGTCAGGAGTATGGAACGTTGTAGGTATAGAGCATAAAAGAAAGGGCATGTGCAGTAGAGGTAGCACGACTAGAGGGATGGGGGTCGCTCAGATCCTTTGGAACCCAGATAATTCCAACATGAGATCCAGATGCCAGGCATGGAGCTGCATGGGTTGATAGTCACTCTGTTGAATTTCAGCCCTACTTTGGTTTGATCATTCTTTGTGACATCCCCAATCTTCCCGTTTCATTGGGAATGGTTACTTTGTGTTGCTATAATGTTACTGGTACATAATTTGCTTTGTTATTGTAACTGGGGCTCAGAGTTACAAGACTGTCTTGAGTGTCAGAAGACACTTTGGGCATTTAAATAGTTTTGGAATTGTTAAAGGGAACAGATGCTTCGGAAGTTGGACTGAATTATGAGATGCCCATGAGCCTACAGGAACAGAGGACAGACAGGCACCTGTCATTAAACAGGATGACCTAAGTCTTGTTGAGAGGTCTCATATTGTGGAAGGAGAGAGATAGGTCCCTAATATTGTCCCGTGACATCTATATATACTCTGGCATGTATATGTCCATGACCCTCTGCCATGAACATAAATAATTAATTAAGATAAATAAAACCTATGTATTTGCGTGTCAGTTTGACAAGGTGTTGTATTTGGTCTTTAATATTGTTTTCAGTTTGACAGGATCTAGTTTTACAAGGTACACACGTCTAGTCACACCTGCTAGGCATTTTCTGGATTAAGTTAATTAAAGTAAGAATATACACCCTGTGTATAGATAACATTTACAGGGCTTGGGCACTAATAATTATTAACAAGAGAAAGCTAGAAAAAATAGAGAATTATTTTAATTGCATGAATAATTTTATATTATATGAGAACATATAAAGTGCTTTCAGTGATATCTGTTTTTTTCCAAATGTTTACAAAATTGAGAAATTATATTAGGACATAAAAGCTTGCTGAAAATACTTCATTGTGACAAGGTACAGGATCTCTGTAAATAAGACTTATCTGTACGATAATCGTCATTTGTGTTTGCTTCTTAAATAATTCGGATGCTTTATTTATATTCCATAAAATAAAATCTACGTTTTAGGAGTATGTATTGCTTAATTTAAAAAGTAGTTTTAAATTAGCATACACTATGTGAGTTATCACTGTGGCCTTTTCAAACACAACTTCATTTGTTAGCCCTCCTCTCTTCTCCTTCCCTCCCAGCATTTTCCTCCATTTTTGTATCATGTGTGTTCTATTGCCTTACCATCAGTATGTATGTATGTATGTATATGTATGTATGTATATATAAAAAGTAGTACCACAAACTCCAGTGTGCCCAGCAAGTTATTGTAAGGACAACCGAAAGAGGATTTTTCCAATAAAGTTATACATTGACTTGTGAATTGATGAACAATACTTATACATTTTTAAATGTAAATTTTTATTCTGATTATGTTTATGATTATAATTTTATTCTGATCATATCACATAAAACATCCATGCCCCCTTATACAACTTCCCAACCGCGATGCAATATGATGTCACAGTTTACATTATATGGAAACTCACGGAATTTTTTGCCATTGAAAATAGGACATTCATCTTAACAAAAGCCTTAAATGTCTGTTTTCTTCTAGTTAAAATGCCTAGTCCATTAACAAAACCAAGTGTGAATCATTGCGACATAGAAAATAGTAGTACGGTAGGACCCAGCCGTATTACTCCTGTCATACACGCCAAGGATGCTGTATCGTACCCCAGAGACACCTCCCTTATAATCTAGTGGGAGTTCTGGACTAGGACTCCTGCTCCAAAGGCTGTGACCCCAGCCTACCACGTTTGAGAGGAAAAAGCAGCTGTGGAGGATAAGGGTTTAATGGGTGCAGATGTGAAGATCACTTTCTGTTCTGTTGGAGACACCGCAAGGATCTGAGTCTCTCCGTACTGCAGGCCAGTGCAGAGGATGAATGGAGAGCCTCCGAGTTGTGTCTAGGAAGCTAGCCTTTGCAGCACAGGGCGGGACTCACGATCTGATTTTCAAAGCTTCAGTTAGTATGAAAATCAAATCCCTACAGAATCCCCGAGTTCAAGCATGGCGATCAAGGCTAGCCAGTAAGCTCTCTAGAAAACAGCTGTCCAAGTGTCTTCTTGGAACTTCACACACTCTAGGCAGTCAAAGCAGGAAGTCAAGTAATGGGTATGATATCCGAACCAGCTTGGAAGGAGATAGTTTTGAAAACACATTTAATGTAAATTATAGAATTTAAAGATATTTTCAGCTAAGATGGGTGAAAATGTATGCTATATATGACTTTGGGAAACAAATGTATATCTTCTCCAACATTGACTTTCTCTTCAGGGAGTATGTTTTCGTGTTTTGTGATGTATGGTGTGCGTGTGTGCGTGTGTGCGTGTGTGTGTGTGTGTGTGTGTGTGTGTGTGTGTGTGTGTGTGTGTATTACGCAATCCTGGGAACTGAAACTAGAGCTTCATGCATGAAAGGTAAGGTCTCTCCCACTTGAACTACATCCCTCTCCCCTGGACAAAACATCATTTTGTTGCTGTTGTTTACAGATGCTTCTGTCTTCTCTATGCATTAGTGTTTTCGCACCACTTCTAACTGCTGTGGTGTAATGATACTCTTGGTTTGCTTTCCAAACTTAGCTGTCAAGATTGTTGTAGTTGTCAGTTCAAAATGCTGAAAAGAGGCTCAGCTTGATTCAGCTAATCTATTTTGAGAGCGATTGCATTGTTCAAGATCTGGGTCATTAAACAATATGTCAACTGGCAGGTGTTGTGACAAGTATCTAACCCTGATCAGCTTCCATTGGCAGAAGACAGAAGTCAAGGATTTACATGGATCAAGCATTACCCATTCATCCGGTTTGGAAAACAATCATTGAACATACATTAGTTTTTCAAGTGTGTACTAGGTATAGTTGCCAAAGCAGAAAAAAGTCAACAATATCTTTATGAATCTTACATGAGAAAGTGAAAAAAAACACATACTTAATAGACTGAATATATTGAATTTTGTATGATGGTAGCTACAGAGAACATGTAAGGTGCTGACAGATGAGGTTGGTCTGTCATTTTAAATAGGGTGGGCAGGTGGATATTTATCACAAAGGTCACATCCAAATTTATGCAAGAAGTAAGTCAACAAGCCACATTGATATCAGACAGGAGAGGCTTCCCCAGAGAAGGAAGATGAATCAGCTTCGTGTCGATAGGGATCTGTCAGTGTTCCAGGAACATCACACAGTCCACTGAGGGCACAGAGAAAAGACCCTGGGGATGATGACAAATGATCTTTGTTGTTTAAACTGCTGTGCTGATTGTGGCTTTCAATCAGTGGCATAGTTAGCAACTGCTGGGCTTCCTTCAGAAAAATCATATAATTTCATTTGGGGACTAATAGGATCCTACTCTAGATACTATGTTTGGAATAAAAAATGCTTCAGGGTACAAGGAAATAATTAGGTTATCATTCTAATCTGAGTGGGTGCTTACAGGAACGAGGAGTAGAAAATGAGAGGCTATCCTATTCTGAAGTCAGGGTTGGTAGAGTTTGCTGATAGAGTGTGTATACTATGTACAAGGGGAGATATTTTCAAGGATGCCTCAAGAAGATTGTGGATCCTACAGCTGTCTTGAAAGAATTCCTCTAAACCAAGGTGGCAAGAATGGAAGAGAAACAGAAAGACCCAGATACGAGCATCTAATTTCTGATGAAATGTTTGTGTTTGTGATACTCAAGCAATGAATCTGAGAGGTAACTATCAACTGTAAGCAAAGTGTCGACGCAGGTAAGAAGACTTGAGAGCAATGAGAGATTGGGTTAAATCTCGTGTGATTGAGAGAGGCCATAAAGGAAACATTGGTTATCAAAAAGCAAAAAAGGAGGAAATGCCACAGGCATTATTGAGAGGAGGCTGACAGCATGGTGGTGAGTCCATCCCGGAGGTGTTAGAGACTGGACCGCTGGTGATGTCACGGGGGTGACATAAGCACAGCAGTGATCACACTATCACTATATTAACGTTCTTTTCTCTTTTGGAAGATTTATATAAAAGCCCTAGATCAGCATTTAGCTCACAGTAAAAGCTTGGTAAAGGATTTCCTTAATACTTCTGTTCATTATATTTTACCCGAGTGGCCTATCTCTGGGCATCATTTATCCCATGGTCTCTTATTAATATCGATGGGAATCTCATCTGCTCGCCTGTCTCCCTCCTTTCTATGCCAGCTAAAAGTGACTAAGAATTCACCTTTCGGCTAAGAGCCTGACCTGGTTTATTTCTGGTGTCTTCATTGTGACTGTAGAACACTTTCATCATTTCCATAACTGGTTTTGTAATCAAGACCTGCTGAGATATCCTTTATTTCATGACTAATGATCCCTTCAATAGGACTCAAGTATCCTCTTTTTCACCTTTTGACCAGTGTTCCTTATTTTCTCCTTGTTGAGACAAGAGATAGGGGTAATTATGAAATTCTAGTTAATTTCCTGTTGTCTCAATAAGTGTGTGACCAAAGCAACTCCAGGAAGGAAAGGTATAGCGTGGCGTAGAATTCACGGTGCATTCTATCATGATGGAGAATCCATGCATCAGGAGTTTGTGGTAGCTAGACATCACATCTACCATCAACAAGCCAAGATTAAATGAAAGCGGGTGCTCAGCTCACATTCTGCTTTTTATTCAATAAATGAGATGGGGCTGACCGCATATAGGATGGGTCTTTCCTCCTCTTTTAACCTAATCCATAAACTCACAATCATACTCAGAGATTTGTTTTCATAGTGATTCTGAATTCTATCAAGTTGGCGAACAGGGTTAACCATCGGATATCACTTCTGTTCTGACTTCTCTGATGTTCAGTCACCCATCTACATACATCTACTTGACTGTCTACATGGGGTAGCTGATGACGGAGCTATTAACTTTAGTTCCTTATGTGAACATCATGCATGAATTCTTCTCACTTGATTCTGACCTCCAGTCGATCTCAGAACAAAACGTGCCCCCCTACACTACCTGGGCTCCACATACCTCCTCTGGGTTGTATCTCTTATTAATTCACTGTTCTTTCATTTTGCTTCTTCATAAAACCATCCCCTAAACCATATTTTAACCAATTTTTGTGATTTTTACAATATCTGAAAGGTCTATAATTGTCTCATGTAGCCGAGACTGGAAATGCATATTCAATACCTTTCTTATAAAAGATATTGAAATTAAAAGATGCATATAGTACTTTCGTTCTTCCTAATTGCTTAGTGTCTCTATTGTGTTCTAGAAGTACCACCCATAGAAATATTTCCTAGGTATTTTCAAGGAGACAGAGCAAGCAGGATGCTAGAACACAGCGCAAATGCTAGTGACGATGATTTGAGCATCATGATGAGTCCAAAGCATTATTCCTTACACATAAAGAAAATTATTTTATGTTTGTACAGCTAAATACTGAACCATAAATGAACAATTTCAAGTAGTATTTCCTATGCTGTGTTTTGGGTGATATTTTGTACACTAAGGTAGGTAACAGTTCAATAAGACCTGGACATCAGATATTAGTAGTAAGGAGACTCTAAAGTCCTTGGCCCAATAAACTGATTTTAAGCCTGTATTGTTACAGAATTTTTAAAAAAAAAAATTAGCATCATTGTCATCTTTGAGATCTATCATGAATTCTCACATCTAACATTTGCTGATTAGGATAGTCAAAGGGTAAAGTAACACCTTGTTTTGGTTTTCTGGTGTGATGTTTGCTAGTTTTAAGCTGTGATTTTCAGCATGTTCTACACATTCAATTGAATTAAGGTTTAAACACCGTGCAAAAGTTCTTTTTCCAAATTGTCTAATGTTCTATTGTATAGAAAATATGAGGAACTACCTGGCTAATAAAATTCTCAGTTCTAAGACTGTGTATTTTAAATCTTTCCTATATTTTAGTTGTAAAAAAACTACACATAGTTTTGATTATCTCGCTATTTACAAACAAATGAACAATATAAATCAATGTTCTATCATGTTTGATGCTGAAGTTTATTTTTGACAGTCAAATTTCACTTTCTTTTGCCCAAAGTGGCATGAATACACAAAGGGGTTAAATTTTCTTGGAAAACTTCATTAGTAATGGTCTACTATTAAGCTATGTCTTCAAATCATTTTGGTTTGGTTTGTATATGTTTTGTATTTGTTATTTTGAGATATTCTAGGTTGCCCGGCCTGGTCATGAACTCATTCTATATCCTAGTCATGCCTTGAGTTTGAAAACCTCCCACTTTAGCCTTCCAAGTAGCTGAGATTACATGCCTAAATCCCCAGGCCTGGCTAAAACATATTTTAAAATGTTAAATCTTTGCCTACAAACATCATTTATCTGCACCTTTGAAAAGCCTAAAAATGAATGGCAGAGACAAGATATACAGAGAGATTATTATAGTTTCAGGTATTCAAGAACAGATGTATGGTCTCCCTTAGAGAAAAATACATCAAAGGCAGGTTTAAGATGAATATGGATTACTTAGGTGAATAAGAAAGGAGTGCAGGAAACAGTATGTGCAAGTCCTCCAGGCAGGAAACTGAGTTATACATGCAGAGATCAGCTGTGATGCTTCATAGTGCTGATTTAGAGATTCTCCGCATGCCTGGCCCATTTTCAGGTATCAGAAACCATGGGGTTAAGAGTTATACATAACATTAAGCATCTCTTCCTATGGTAGGCACTGGAAAACTATTACCAACTGTGTGTGGGATTTTTTGAAGCAACACCGAGCTACATCTTTTTTAATGATCACGAGGGAAGATAAGTTAGAAGCTAATGATGTTATAGTACAAAGTATATATCTATAGGTGCGCATAGGGCTATAGCAAAAAGAAATTACAAATGTGTGAATTAAATACAAAAGAAAGTATTTGGCTTTGTTTAAATACAAGTCATTATAGAATGCAGTCATTGAACCAGATTCTCATGTTTTCAATCAGCTTCATTTTTGTTTAGTGTTTTTTGTCTTTTTGGAGAGCTGTGGATAGTATTTCAGTATAGGTGAGCAGTAAAGGAATCTGAAGAGGTAAGTAGATGGATTTACTTATGTGAAGGGCAGCTCGAATTGAAATGGCTGCAAGGAAACCATTGGAGAGTCCACAGAATTTACTTTCAAACAGCGGAGGTTAGTGCTGTTACCGCACCCATGACGGATAAACAGAAAGCAATGGCTTGGGAGAAGTGCGAGAGTAGTCATGGAGGGACAGCTCCTTGTTTAAATGCATTGGCCGTTCCTGCAGAGGACCTGGGTTTGGCTCCTACAACCCACACTGCAGTCTACCACCTTCTGTTAACCCCAGTTCCAGGAGATCTACTGCCCACATCTGGCCTCTGTAGGCGCCAGGCACAGGTGGGGTTCATATGCCCGAAATAGGCACACATTCATACACATAAAATGAAAACATATACATCTTAGAAAAGCAGAAATTTGTACGAAATCACACTTAAGGATAGAATAAAAGATCACGAGAAAGAAAAAACACATTAGAGTAAAATCCACCTAGAAATGAGTTTTCACATATTCTAACATCTTTATTTAACTAGATACACACGAAGATGGGTGACTAGTAAAACAGAAACTGTTTTCTAAATTTTAGAAAATGGCTAGGTCTCAGGGGATGTAATTTTCTGTTTCATCGTGCAATTTTTGGTGTACAGAAAAAGAAAATGGTGTCTTGCCTATACCATACAACAATGTTATAAACATGGTGCTACATTGATAGAGAAGATTATTTTAATAAAAAGAAGTGTATCAACCTTTACAGGGAGATTTGATTTGCTTACATGGAACAATTAGAATACAACAAACTCAGAAGTCCAGCCCAGAAATCTAGAGGCAGGCATCCATCTACACACCGTAAAAGCACCTTGCTGTTTTGAGAGGCGCATTCTATTCAAGGTTCAGAGCCTGCCATCCATCACCGTGCTCTATAAAACGAAGGTGAGCCACTTCACTCTGGGAATAACTATATAATATCTCTTTAAAGCCCAAAGTCAGAGTTGAACTATGGCAATCTTCACACCCTGTTGTCAGTCCCGAACTCTATAAATCAGAGTCATATCATCGTAGACAGTTCTAAGCTGTAATTCATACTATGTTCAAAACTCATGGGTTGAAAAAAAAATCAAATATGTCCAATATTATTTTTTCAGTGCTGAATTGTGTGTGTGATTTTCCTGGTTCCCTTGTGAAGGCACTACATTTTCTACAATAGTTTATTTTGCCTTTGTAGATGATTTATAATTTCTTCTAAAGTCTGGCAGAGAAGCACTCTGGTTGGAGAAGACTCTTTTCATGCTGTACATGAATTCAAATCAAAGTAATTTTAGCTTATTAGTCTAGATTACTTATATTAATAAGGTAAATAGTTTACAACTGCATTTGGTTATTGTGGAAATACTATAGCATCTACTGCAATTAACATACACGTAGATGCTAATGAGGGTGCCATACAATACACGAGTCACATATTGTAACTGTGATGCCATATTTAACAACCTTGGACGTGGCCAGTGAGACGGCTCAGTTGGTAATCCTGTCTACAGCCAAACAACCTGATGACTTGAATTTGATCCCTGGAAATTACAAGATGAAATGCCATTGATGTAGCCAAATGCGTCTTGGAATTTCCTGTCGTCCAGTAGTGTCTTTTTGTTTTATTCTAAGTGAATATGAGTCAGGCATGATCTCTGCTGTAGACAGAAACTTATGAATGTAGGTATAGCCTGATATTTATGTTGTCTATGAACTGAAGATATAGAGCAGAGGCTCCCAGAGAAGCTGGCGCGTTGTACGGAAATCTGCTATCTGAGCTGAGAGGAGGGGGAAGTGAACAGTGGAGATTTCAGTAAATACCAGGGAGGAAGGCTTCTCCTGAAAATCCAAAGCTATGCAATATAATGTGGTGTCCTTAGCAGGCCTACAGTGTGTGAGCTGCTCTATGCTCTTCAAGCTGAGAGGAGCATGTTAGCCAGTATCACCACTGATGTTACAGCCCTTAAAACATACAGTAAACTAATACATATTTTGATGGTCTGGGTAATAATAAGTTGTCTATATATACATGCATAATCTTTCAGCATATCACATTCTTTTCAGGATAAATCTAGTGGTACACATCAACAATGCTGTTGTTGGCATTCACCATGGACAAAACCTCTAACCACACTGAAGTACTGGCTTAAAAGATAGGTCAGGATAGTTGATTTGTGCATCATTATTACATTGGTAAAATTCTGTCTGTACTACTGAACGCACCGAGTCTTTCACTGTAAATATTTGAAGAAATTCATCCAGACCTCTGTTAACTTTGGACATACTGTGTGTGTGTGTCTGTGTATGTGTGTGTCTCTGTGTGTCTCTTGTGTGTGTATGTATATGTGTGTGTCTGTGTCTGTGTGTGTATCAGTGTGTGTGTCTCTGTGTGCATTTGTGTCTGTGTGTGTGTCTGTGGTTTTTGTGTGAATATGGGTTGTGTGAGCGTGAACATCAGTGCATACACATGTATACCAGTTTGTGTAGGTCAGAAGTGGCATCGGGTGTCTCTTTTAACCACTCATCTTATTTTAAATGTGGTCTCTGATGAGCGTGGGGCTTATCCATTCATCTAGGCTATCTGACCTGAGAACTTCAGGAGTCACCTATTACTATGTCTCCAACATTAGATCACAGACACACACACAGCCACGGCCTGCATTTAACACAGTTTCCAGGGGGCATAAACTCAGGTCATCAAACCAGCGCAGCAAGAATTTTACTAACCTAGCCATTTCTTCGGTTTCTAGGAATATATTTTTTCATAAATATTTTATGAATCAAATACCAAAATATTCCATTTCTTTGATTTTCACCAGTTAACTGTGTGTTCTATATACAAGATCATTTCATCCAACATTGCACAGTATTGTGGTCAGTCCACATTAACACGAGATATTTTGAGTCTACTTGAAATTACTGACAACGTAGTAACGCCGGGGCCTCTTTTAAAATAAGAACAGTACTTAAAGAGGGTTTAAAATAATCCTACAAGGAACATTTGTGTCAATAGGCCATGCTTATAAAAGCAGCCAACCCCCTTCTTCTCTGTCTATTCCATTCTGTGCCTTAGAGCACTATAGACCCGTAGCATTTTATATTTAATCCAATTAATAAAAAAAAATAAATGCAATTCCTCGACTGCAGTAGCCACGTTACAAATGCTGAATAGGCTTATTTGGCCCATGGGCATTTGATGAGCACACATACCATATTGTTAAATTGAAAAATAGATTGCTGTTGGTTCTTGTCCAATTATTTGTGTATACAATAATACCAATGACATTTATATTCTCCTGCATTCTTCCATTCATTCCGATGAAAGAAAATGACCAAGCCCCCTACCCTGACTTGACATTGGATGCTACACTTAATGGATGGATGAAAATAAACCAACGCACATAGAGTATTGTAGAATACACCCGCTTTTAAAGTTTTTAAATAACTAAGAGATGCTTTTCAAAAAGAAAGCATATTAGACAGTGTGGGGACAAATGAGAAGCTTAACCTGAGTAGAAAGTTAAGTCAAGAGAAGGGAAAGCCTTTAAGAAAATCTGGGAAAAAAATTTCATAGGGATGGAGAAAGATGAACTAGTACAAGATCCTCCACATCTGAAACAAAGCAGAGTCCCAGGGAAGCCGCATCAGGGACCAGCTTCTTCGGTCCATGCTCTGCCTCTGGAGGTGATCAGGGTTTGGGATTGTAAATCGCAATATGGTAGACAAGAAATGTGAAGTTCTGAGTACGGTGTGCGTGATGTCATGTGACAGATAGAGATATAGATAATGGATTTTTATTTCACTTTTTCATTAAAATCTTGTCCAATCCCATAGTTAGAAGGTCCTCACACATGATTCAGCTGTTGACCATTTTTGTTTTGTCAATTAGAACATGTTGCTTCCTGGTGCTCTTGATTTCAAAGACACACTTAACTGGACTCAGTGGTTCATAAACACACACGTGCACACATATACATGCGCGTGCACACACACACACACAGACCCCACACACAAAAACATCAAACATGCATGATATAAAGTTGAGCAAGAGCTGTGTTGTGGTGTGCCACTGGGGAAGTGAAGAGAGCAGCTGGGGATGCATGACTATGATACATCGTATAATGTATGAATTTTTTTCCGAAGAATTAATAAAAAAAAAATTTAAGAAAAAGAAAGAGGGACTGGAGAGATGGGTCAGTGGTTACGAGCACTGGTTGCTCTTCTAGACTACCCAAGTTTGATTCCTGGCATATATGTGGCAGCTTATGACTATCTGTAACTCCAGTTCGATAGGATCCAGTGAACTCTTCTGGACTCCCTTGGTTTCACGTATACATATGGTACAGAGACACACATGCATGCAAAAAAACACCCCCACACATAAAATAATAAAATAAAATACATGTTAAAACAGGAAAGAAATTGGTCTTTGTGGTGGGCAGTCACTTCGGCTTTCCCTTGACTGTCTTGGGGTTAGCATCCACGTTCCTGAATCCCAGGAAACATTACACCTGCAGAATTCCAGAGGGCTTCTCATCCTCTGCCTACCGATGAAACAATGTGAAAAATCTAAGAACCAAAGTTGAAATAGTAGAACTTGTTTCCAGGGTTTGCAAATAAATTCCATAAATCTATCATCTGCATTCAAGCAACTTGCTGGAAAACAGGCAATGTATTCATAGAAACATTTCAATAAGTTATTGCACTGCTAGAGTCAAAGGACAAGAACAGGCCCAACGGTATTGATTATCAGAGAAATGCTAATTCAATCCCTAATAAGTTGCTACTATGCAACATTAATATTACTTTATAATATTGATCACAATAAATTCTGGTGCCAATAAAAATCTAATAAAGGGATAAAATTGATGTCGGAGGTATAAAATGACATGACAGCTTCTCAGTTCCTTATAAAGTTAAAATTGGTCTGTGGCAAAGTAATTTTTCTCAAGAGATCTAACACTGAGAAAGAAACATGTTCATACAGACGAGCATAAAGACCACAGATTGATATGAACAAGAGCCAAACACTTAATACAAATGCCCTTAAATTGTCAAATGAACAGAAAACCAGTGCAGAGTTGTCTGAGGAAATGCCGTCAGTGAAACATGAGGTTAAATTAATTACTGATATGTCATATCAGGGACAAATTGTAAAATCTCATATTCCAAATAGTAAATTCAGGCACACGGTGTGGGTGATACATTGTCCTCCACGTTTTCATGTTTTCCACCAAAGCCTCCACTGTCATGAGCATACACAGAGTGTGTCCAGTTTTAGAAGAAACGGCCAGAAAAGAAGACAACGTGACAACATCCTACATTTTGATTGTTTGTCTGGCATCATAAGTATATAAATTAGTTAATTAATTAAAAACAGGGTTCACCTAAGGCTTGTGCAGCCACTGGTCTGTTACTTCGACTGATGGATCATAGCGTAATTTTACCCGTGTAAAACATATCACCGATCTTTCTACTATTTAAGAGGGATTTAGAAATAACTACCTGGTCATAATTTAGCCAAACTCCAACATTAATGAGAGTAGATTGGTGTGATGTTACAAGCAGACATTATTAGCGAACAAAAGGTTCCTTGCTTCAGGTAAACACGGCAAGTTCAAGAAAGGCCTTGGAAACCGAAGTGCTCTTTAATTCTGACGCTACAACATCAGTTGCTTTGCAATAGCTCTGGGTTGCTGGGTTCTGATTGTTAATTTATGCGTCTCTACGAGAGGAAAAACCTTCAAATCTTGAGGTACATGAGCCCCTGGCTCCCGCTTCTCATTCCAACATTGCGCATTTGTACAACAGCAAAGAAACCCTTCCATTAACATTGAGTAACTTCTAACTGCTGGGAGGAGATGAACAGATCAAGTATTTCAAAATATTCTCCAAACAGAAGACTTGTTGGAAAAAAAAAAAAAAACAACTCAAAACAAATTTGATAAAATTTAGCCACTTTTCTCTGCTATAAACTCAAGCTTAAGATGATCCTTATACGGATGACAAATATGTTCAATTTGTTCATTTTAACAATGAATGCGTAACCATGGAAACTATAATGCTCTAATAATGTGACAAACTTCCTCAGTAGCTTCTTAAATTATTTAAGTGTGCTCTGTATAAGGGGAGGACCTGTGTCTACCATCGATAAATTTTCTTTCTGTCTATCCATAGGGATATTTGGCTGTGGCTATTTTAATTTAAGTGACATTTCGGTGTATCTCACAGCTTGGTGTAGCAGGAAGGTTGAATTTTGGCATTTCCTGTTCTTAAATGCAAAATAGACATTTGGGTGGAATGACTCAATATCCTGATGGTATTTTTTCTTGATTTGTGTATTTGTCTGAAGATAATTACATGGTATTATGTCCAGTTCCACTAATCAGATTACAGCTTCCCGACCTCAATCTATATATAGCAAATGAAATAACTGCTTAGAAAGCTATTCATAACCATTTCTGTTCGTACTAATCAATGCTAAGGCAGCACCCTGGTGAAGTCAGGAGCCGTCCATTATACACAGGTCTTTGTGCTTTCTGTTAGTTTGCCTTCAATTTCATAGTTCTACGCTGATGAAGGGATGAATAAACTTCAGACCCCCAAGATAATAACTCAAGATAATAATTCTTTATTCATCTCTTCTTCAAGGTTCTTGTTTTATTTTTTTTTAGAAAAACATTAAAAAAAATAGAAAGAATACTCTTCAAATGCAAAGTACATGGTTGTAACAACCAATGAGATCAGAGCAATCAAATGAATAATAATAGAACAGCAAAACAAATGAAAGCAACAGCATACCCCATGGCTATAGACAAGTCAATGAAGAAAATAGCAGTGTCACATTAGGAAATATGCAGACATACACCTACCCTCCTATGCACATACATACATGCAAATTCATACAAACACACACACACACACACACACACACACATGTATACACACACACAATGCACATGAATACAAACATATTTACATACACATGCATACATTCACACACACCTAAACACATGTTTATGCACATATCAACAAATGCATATGTACTCATACACACAGATTCAAAAACATACGTACACACACATGCACACACACACTTACCATATAAAATAGACAGTTGGGTAAAAGACAATGTAATAACACTAGTTTAATATGTACTATTGGGCTGGAGTGGTAGCTCAATGGATGAAGAAAAGATGACTGATTTAGTTCCCTAGAACCTACCCAGTGGAAATGAAAACCATTCCTGAAGGCATATGTTACATCCATTTATACACACACACAAATATATCTTTTTTAATTCTAACCCTTTCTGAAGAACTGATTTAGAATGCATACATTCTTAAATTTTCTTTCATATTAAATTGCTGATTATTCTTAGATTGTAATATTCACTAATGTATTTTTAAAATGTTTTTGGCAATTGGATCAGTGATTCCATTAGCAGTGTCTGTAGTGTAACTAATAAAGACAGGTAACTAACTGATAGATACATTATACACTTCCAGGCAGCCCTTCTTTTGCTCTGAAAAGAGTCCTAAAGAAACCCTAGAATATCTGACTAGAGAGCCCTGGCTTTAGTATTAGTATTTTCCTATAAGGAACAGGACTTATTTTTGTGTGTGTGTCTGTATATGAGTTTGTTCACATGTGTATGTGCACATATGTGTGTAGAAGCCCTAAGCTGACATGTAGAGTTTTCTTTCTCTATCTTGAAAAATATGATTATATGAATATATATATATACATATATATATATATATATATATATATATATATATATATATATATATATATATATGTTCCCATTTCTTCCTTACTGGTTTCTTGAGTTCATATGTTGAGACTTTAAGTGTCTGTGTGTTCTAGGATGTATGTCCCTTGCTTACAGATTCTAGCTCCTCTTAATTATACTCCAGGAGAACTGGAAAATTCCTCTTTCCAAATCTTCAGTATTCAATTGAATTTAATCAAATTTTTGGTTTTTATTTTCCATGACAACAGTCTCTTTAAATATTTGAACTATCAATGATGAATATGACAACTGAAAATATTTTCTTCCTGTACCACTGGGAACAATTTCCGGTATACCTGTCCAGATAGTTCTGTCCAGTTAGATTCATCGTGCATGAGCATGAATCTCATTAACATGAAAGACAAGCTCTGCTCTTTTACTTAGGTTGAAGCCAACCATATGCATTTTTAAGGTTTCTAATTTTAATACACAAAATTTCATAAATAAATATAAATTAATTTATTCAAATATACATCGATATATTTTTCTAGCCCTTTTTATGCTTTAGCAAGAAAATCTGTAATTTTATTTGTGTCTATATTTGTTCAGATGTAAGAAGTTTTATAGACATATGTCCTAGAAGTTTATTATTTGATAAATGCTGAATCTGTGTTTTATTCCAAGAAAAGCAGTGTCTTGACTTTTAGCTTTGTTCATCAGATTATTGTATAGGATACATAGATAATTAAAATAATTAGCATAGTTTGCAAAACAAAACTACATCATTTCCAACAGTGAAAATAGTGTTATAATGTCAGAAATGCTTGTTACTAGGACCCTAACTTTCTTGTGGCTCCTGACATTGCTCATCACAGATGAACATTTTGCAGACTATTTAGATACATTTTAAACATGTTTAACTGTAGTGGTTCACCGCTGCAAGGGTTCAGCAAGGAAGACAAGGAAGAATTCTCATAGTGGGAAGCCCTGCAAAACCTCAGCAGAGGGAACCACTCTCATGGCAAGCACCAACCTGGGCAGTGGAACCGAGTGTATGAGCTCAGGTGTTTTTATTCTTTCAGAACTCCTCAGGTGTTCTACTTATCACACATGCAGATCATTAGTAATCATACATCCCCCATAGAAACCAACACCAGCAGACAATACAAAATACCAAGGCCTATGCATCCCTTTTCCAACAGTGCACAAAAACAATTATTTTAAACACAATTAAGAATAAACTGCCACAACAATTTTCCTTTTCTGTATAAGCAGAAATAAAAACCTGTTTTATCTCTACAACACAATTTAATACCACGCCAGCAAAACTATTTACAAGTGAAACAATCAAAAAGATGGGACCAAATGAAACCAAACATCAATCAAGCTTTTCACAATGTCTTTGGACAGCAGAAAAGTCTGATCAATGCCCAGTTGTCTGGAATTCACTCACCATCTTCTGGGATCCTCCAAAGGGCTTGGATCACCTCTCTGGCTCTGCCCTCTGCTGCATACACAGTTTGTCCTCCATGCCCTGGTTGGCTCCACTCCACTGCTGTTCTTGGTGGTCATCTGACAGTACTGGCATCTCAAAAACTGCTGGGGTCCCTTGCTGCAACTGGGCTGCACTTTCATCAATAGGCTCTCTTCATGGTGCCAAGCCTTATCTTCTTTACAATGATCCCTTCATGCTGGGCCTTCAAATATTACCAAGGCTGCCACTCACCAATGGCCTCCTCTGACCTCTCACAGTGCCAAACCTCAACTTTACAATGACCCCCTTCATTCTGGGCCTTCAACTACGACTAAGGTTGCACCTTCACTAGTAGTCTTTCATAGTGTCACGTCTCAGCTGTTCTCCAGTGATCTCCTCATTCCTTCAAAGTCAGCACCAGCTGGGTGACTCTTACAGTACCGAGTTTGGCTGCCAGTGAAGGCTAAACTCCATTTAGAGCCAATCATAGATCGCACCCTCAAAGAGCCAATCAGAGATCGCACCCAAAGAGCCAATCAGAGATCATGCTCCCAAAGAGCCAATCAGAGATCACGCCCCCAAAGAGCCAATCAAAGATCACACCCAAAGAGCCAATCAGAGATCGCGTCCACCAATTCCCTCACGCCAGAACTAGCTAGAGCAGAACAGCACCCAATCCACAACCATTGGGCTAGAAACTCCCGCCCCTTCCTGTAACCATGATTAAAAACCCCCACCTAATGGCTGCTTGGGGCTTTTCTGACTGAATCTGCTGCATCAGTGAATGCAGAGAGCCACTGCTTCAGCGTGAATAAAGGCTACGTGCTTTTCGCATGAGGTCTCGGTCTCTGGTGATCTTTGGGGACCTGAATTCTGAGCACAGCATCAGCGCGAGATACAACCTCGGCCAGTTCTGGTACAACCTGGGCCAGGTCTGGAAGGCTCCTGTGTGCTGACTCTGAGGAAACACTTTCCAGAGTTTAAGATAGAGACTGGTTTGCCATGCCCTGGCTACACCAGTGGCAGGAGGGAACACTGGCTCCGTGATCAGGAAAAGTGGTTAGAACCTTGCTTTTTCCCCGCCCCCAGTTATCTGTTTTTTTTACCATGAAGATGTCTTTCTCTAAAGGCCTCTCGTCTGTGGCTCTCACCTTGGAGACTTTGTCCTCATGTATTTATTAATTCCACAGCTTTTCTATTCATAGAGGCTTATTTCCTTTCTCTCTCTCCTCTTCCTTCAGGAGCCTTCGATTAATAGCTTAATCTCTATCCTCTGGTAGCTTCCCTGAGTGTACTTTACCGGCCTTTGTGAGGTCTGGAATTTCTTGTTCTTCTTTGTCTTCACGTTAGATTATCTAGTGTGATGCCGTGCCCCTCGTGTGTGGGGGAATGAGGAGAAACACTGTATGAACATCCACAGTGAGATGTGACCATAGGGATCTGAAGTCTTCCTATGTGCTGAACCCACCAGGCACTTGGACTACTAGAATAGGAAGCATCATGGAGCAGACATTCAACCCTGAAAAGCAGATGCTCACTTGTGCAGAACTATGTGATATACTCTTTTCAAAGAGTTTTCAACTATAGCATTTTGACGACCCACCTTCCAGACTTTAAAAGAAAATACCCTTAAGATGAACATCGCATATCAATCAGCATTGCTGATAAAATTACTCATATACAACCCTGTGGGGTTGGAGAAAGACAAGTAATGGAACAAAAGAGGGAGTCTAGAACAACTGAACACGTAAACAGGAAGAGCATATAACACAATAGAAAAAGGTGGATTTACGCCTATGCTATTTTTAAGGAAAGATTTTGAAAGAGATTAAAAAAGAAAAAACTCAGCTTTTGTATGTAATGATTAGTCATCACAGCAACATAAGCTAAAACCAAGAAAGCTTTTGTATGTGCTCACACTAGGCTAAAAAAAGTAGTCAATGGACAAATTTTACAGAGGAAGTCAAGACCAAGTTGCTTCTATCAGTACAGATGCTATTCTGGTACCCTGTACCAATGGTGAACATGCATGTCCCCATGACCCAAAAAGTTCTACGTTGATATCCATTGCTTACAGGAGGACAGTTACAGTCACGAGCGGCATCTGTAAGAACGACACTAGAACTTTTCTCAAGATATCATAAACTACAAATACCACAGATGTGTGTGAGTAATAATTTGATGGATAAAAAGAAACAGTATTTAGCAATGAAAGTTCAGGCAGTGTTATTACATCCCAAACCATTAATAAATCCCCAGAATGCTTCAAGTGAAACAAAGCAAACCATCTTGCATGACTCCATTAACATAAAATTTGAAAACATACAGGGTTCTTTCACAGTGTTGTGAACTCGGAGCAGTGGCTGCTCATGGTGAAGTGGTGGCAAAATTAACGAGCAGAGTCTTGTTTCCCTGTCTGGTGTTAGTTACAGAAATATGTTTGCTTTGTACAGTTTTACTAAATGCAGTCTTAACAATGATGTCTTTTTATAATTAATCAAAAAGTATAAACAACACATTTCCCTCCATTCCACCTTGTTAGTGTAAGTAGATTTGTATAATGTAGCATCCTAAGGAAGAAGTTCGGAAAAATTTGACTCACCTCCTCCAACATGATTTTGTACTACACACCACCTTATTAGTTTACCCTGCTCTTCTTTGATTAAAAGACTTTCAACATAACCCAAGACAGAGCGCATTTGATATCTGTAAGTCATACGAGGGAGCGTCAGATGTATAAACAAAACCAACAGCTCCAGAAATGAGATGCCATCAGAGATAAAAGACTATAGGAAGCAGGCTTCCTTCATCAGTGTCATCATCTGAGATACTGGATGCAAAGCCTTTTCGTGTTGTTTACTTGCAGCTTTTCAGCCTGAGGCTAAACTCTTTGGTACTCAGAAGCTGTGATAGTCTACCATGATATAGTATTACCCTGAATGCTACCCTGCATCTATTATTCTTTAAAGGAACATTCGAATCGCAGAATACGATTCACTTTGAAATGAGAGTAGTCTTCATAATTCTTATACCATCTCAACAGGAACCTTCTCTACTCTAGCAGACTTCATCTCTTAGGAGAGAAATTATTACACTGGGATACATAGCCCACATTGGAGTTACAACCAGGTGTCTCATTCCTTCTCATCACGTTTGTGAGTGGTATGACCTAGTTGTCTATATTTAAGACAGGGTCTTGGTGATTTTCCCAGGCAACACATTTCCTCTTATGGTATAGAATAGACCAGCTTACTTAAGGTAAAAAATAAACTATATTGCCTGACTATATTGTATCCCATATAATACATTACTTCTCTTAAACGTATTGCATTTTCAACAAATCAAACACTCTGGAAACCTAATGAAGTCCTCAGAGCATATTTTCATTTTGCAGAATATAATATGGGACATTCTGAGTATGAGGACAGTTTCCAGAAATGCCAAGATGGAGAGAGGGACTTTCTAAGTAGGCCAAAGTTCACTGGGGAAACAGACTTAAAACCAACACTGCGCATTCAATTAGAGTATGCACTGTACCATCTATGATGAAGAAATAATTTGGTTTCCTATGCTGAGGACCTAGGCATACCTGAGTAGAAAAGATGCTGAGGCAGATGTAAATGTGTTTCCAGAGGTGGTAACGTCTTGCATTTGTATATCACAGCATCACAGTGAAGACATGGGTAAACCTCCTCTGTCTCATTCAGGAATCACTGCCTTTACATTCATGTGTGTAAATGTTTGTACATGCATGTGTGGCATACATATGGATGTATGTGTGCATGCTGGTCTGAATATGTGTATATGTGCCTGTATGTTCATATGTGTACATATGTGTTTATGCATGTGTATATATGTTTGTAAATGTGTTGTGTATGCTTCTCTAGTTACGTGGGTGTTTGAATCTGTGCTACTTCGCAAGTGACAGGACTCAAGTGTGTCATCACGAGCATCTGAGTTACAGCTTTTTTGCAAAAGATGAGTCACGATGGAAAGTTTGGTGCCTGTCCAGATACTATAGTCCTCACAGGGTCCCAAGGGAGGCTTCTAAGGAAGTTTGGTAAATTACCAGACTTCTATAACCTGACTTGTGTACCGTGAAAGCAAATGCTTCCAAATAGGAGATATTTCATCTTTTAATTTATTTTTTAATGATGAACATGCAACCTCAACTCAGGATTTTCTTTCTCTTCTGACACAGTGATCATCAGTTACAATGACCTAACAAGCCCTCTACAGTGATCAGTTCACAGTGAGGCCCACATGAACTAGTTCCCTGCAGCATATATATGGGTCTTTTACTAGTGGATTAAGAGGCAAGCGTTAACCACTGGTGTTTCTATTACCACCTCACTGCTGGGATTCTGGGCACCTGCACCTGTGGATGTGATGTACGTAAAGTTCCTTCCAGCTTTGGTCACTCAGGATTCTCAGGATTATTTTTCTCCTCCTTTTCTGTAAATTGTATTTGTTGTAAATTGATTATTTTACCATATATATACATATAAATTTAAATACTATATTTTATTGATATTAATTTAAACATTATACTAATTTAAATATTAATATTAATTTAATATTAATGTTTTAAACATTAATTTAAATATTATATTTTCTTTTCTTCCCTCTCTCTTTCCATATATGTATATATGTATATATATATGAATAAACATATATATATATATACACACACATATGTGTGTATATAAATATATACATTATATATTAGTCTAAAATGTAGTGTTCTGCATAAAAATAGTACTTTGTATAACGCAAAAGACTTTTGAAATGCTATCAGAAAGCAATCAGTAAAAACGTATGAGACTGAGACATTGAACACGATGCTTTTATTTTCATGAGCAGACATTGTTTTCTCCCCAGTGGCTCCCTATGATCAACAATAACAAAGAATATTTTCAGGTAATTAAATATGGATCTCCATAGAACTTTCCTAACAGGCACGCATATAATAAACACACATACACACACACACACACTCACACACACACACAAATTTAGTTGGGCTTCACTGTAATGTAGAAATCACTACATTTATAAAATCCTGCATTCGATATAAACATTATCCAAAGTCACCCTGGACACCTGCCATTCTAAATGACTTTGAAATGTGACAACATTTCTGACTGATGACTCTACCTTCAGGGCAGACATCTGAATTACCTGTAATGCCTCCTTGTGTCCTAGAATACCACAAAAATTGCAAAGAATGGCATCTGCTATTCTTTACACTTTGCAGGATGGATAGCTCATGATATGTATGGTTTGAATAGTTCAAAAATTACACTGCCGTCTACACAGTAAGATTCGGTGAGCCCTGCCTGAACTCCCATGTGCCACACTTTCCTTTGCTCTGAGTAACTCCTAGAAAATGACATTATTTCACCTTTGAGTCATCTGAGCTTCACACTGAGTGCATTACAGAAACCACGTCCATACATCAGCACCATGTGCGGGCTGAGGAGAAGGCCCGCTGAGGTCCTTAACTGACCAAGCAGACACATGGTCGTTTTTGTTTTTGATTTTGATTTTTTTTGGTTTTTTTTTCGCATTTTATTTTTTTTGAAACAGGGTTTCTCTTTGTAGTCTTGGCTCTGGCTGTCCTGGAACTCACTGTGTAACCCAGGCTGGCCTCAAACTCAGAGATCCACCTGACTCTGCCTCCCAAGTACTGGGATTAAAGGCGTGAGCCACCTATGCCTGGCTCATGTTTGTATTCTTCAGTTGTAAAAACGAATTCTCTCTATAAACCATGCATTGCTCGTGATGCGGCTTGTGGGGACCTAATTTGCCTTGTGAGAGGAAGGTAATTCAGTGGCGAAGCTAGGAATGCTGTGGCCATACGGTCGGTCCGTCTTTGTGCTTACTTCCAGCCTCATTCCCCATTCAGACAGCTCAAGGACGTGGGTGAAGGATACTGACACGAGAACTTCAGACTTTCTGAAGACTCCCCAGTCGGAATGCCCACATTTTAACTAACACTTGGAATTGTTCATAATGTCAGATGAATACGACGCTACTCACTTGTCAGAGAATTTTCACCTTTGTCTGTAACCCCGCTCTCTAAAATAACTAATCCAAATAAAATTTAAAGATGTCATGGGCTTCTCTCTGTGTGTGAGCCTGTCCTAACAGAAATCAATCAACTGAATGTGTTCTGAATGCCGAAGCTAGTCAAAAACACATGCTATGTAGGAGGGAAACATGTTAGATCATGCAGGGGAAACCACCTAGCAGTGACAGTTGATAAATTAAATAGTCCTCCAATGAGAAACAGTCAATATACACATTATTCACAGACCTTCACTGGAAACATCCCCTACCTGCCCCGGAACTCTTAGTAATTACTGTACTTAGACAACACGTTAATTTTTCAATCTGTGTTTTTGATTCCCACATATCTAATAGTGGAATAGGCTTCTTGCCCAGGCCTGTGAAGTCACATTATGCAGTCTCTAACTTACTCAACCATTAATGCATCTAACTGGTCACTATATTGAGAGGTAAACAGAACGAAAATCATAAAATCAAAGCAATAGATGTACACAGGAATCATCCTGTGTCAGAAGCTTATGACGAACACTGCAAAGGCTGACCCTGTTTGGGGCAAGGAAGGAACAATAGTGAACCCTCTTCAGGGGTTGAAAATATCAAGGGAACTTAACCAGACTATATGACAGGTATTTAGCTGTCTACTGTCTTATTTTCTGTTTGAGAAAAGATTTCACTATGCAATTGGGCTAGATGTGACTTTGTTGTGTGATGCATTTTGGACCCAAACACAAGCTCTTTCTGAGTCAGACTCTTGAATGATTTGTGTGAGTGTATGCCTCCATGCCTGACATATATGACCTAAATGTAAAGGACCTTATACAACATCTTTAACAGATTGCTCAGCATTTAAATATTTAAGGGATTAATACTCATTTTTTGAGTAGCCTCTGCAAATAAAAACTTTTAGAAATCTAGGTTGTCCTTGCAAATTATGCTTTTTGTTGTGATTTTATCTCTAAATTATTTTCTATTTATTCATTTTGGATGTTATGGGTACATACTTACAGTAGTACACACGCAGAGGTCAGAAGACAATTTGTAACAATCTGTTCTTTTCTTCTACTGTGACTTCCAGGGATTGAACTCAGCTAGTCAGGTGTGGCTACAAGGACCTATATACTCGGAGCATTTTCCTGGACCCTCGATTGTGTTTTGCAAATAAACAAGGAGGACACAAGGCCTTCACGTAATCACTAAACTACACAGAGCAGATGGGAACTCTTTACAGGAAAATGTGCATGCTGGCAAAGGGAAAACACGATAAAACAGCATGCAGTGAGCCACCAGACTGGCTTTTAAAAGATTCATCCACACATGAATACTGGATACAACAGCAAGAGAAAAACCTCCCCATTGAGGAGGGCCGGTACACTCTGGTTACTTTAACTTAATTGCTAATTATGCCCTTTATCTGGTATTTTGTGTTCCTGTTTTTGACAGACGCATTGAAATGTTCCTGGTTTTATAGGAACAAAGACATCTGACTCACCTCCGCTAGACAGGTCATTACCGACCTCGTAACCAACTGTTGTGCGGAGAGGTACATTCTTAATTACAAAATTTCTAAAGAATTGCTTCCGAATTTCAGGTTTACTGACCCTGCAAATCACTCCCGTTTCTCCTTGTCAGTTCCCTTCAGTTATATTTTGAAATAGAGCAGGAGTTTTGCTTTTAAAGCATTCTAAGGCACAGCTTTCAATCTTCAGCTGCTGATCAGGTCCACTCACAACCCTCATTCCCTTTCAGGTCCAGTCAGTCCTGATTCAGTGTGCCCGGTAGCGCACATTTCACCCACCCACCCACGCCTCTTGAAGTAGTGGGCTGTGAAATCTCATCAGGATACATGTGCAAAGGGTCTTGATCTTTAATTGCATGATTACACGTGGAACCACAAGGAAGTCCTGGCAAAAGGCTTGCAACTAAAATAGAAGGTTGCAGTCTGGGACTCCATCCCAGTTGGTATGGAAATCAGAGTACAGAGGCTCCTCAAAAAAAGTTAAGTTGAAGACTATGGATTTTGGTTCAGTACTTTTACGGGACTCCCGAAAGTATGAATGAACGGCTCTCTGATTTTTGTGCCTTCTCTTGGGGCTCCTTTTATTTTTCTGTTGGTTTGTCTAGTCCAAAGTTGGCATGATGGTTTTCGTTTTATCTTATTATATTTTATTTTGTTATGTTTTGTTGTTATCTCCTAGAAGCCTCTGTGTGTGTGTGTGTGTGTGTGTGTGCGCGTGTGTGCGTGCGTGTGTGCATGTGTGTGTGTGTGTGCGCGCGTGTGTGTGTGCGTGCGTGCGTGTGTGCGTGCGTGTGTGCGTGTGTGTGTGCGTGCGTGTGTGCGTGCGTGTGTGCGTGCGTGTGTGTGCGTGTGTGTGTGTGTGTGTGTGTGTTGTTTTGTTTTTTGTTTTCTAATGAGAGACAGAAAGGAGGTAGAACTTGATAGGAGAGCAGGATCTCCTAGGCAATTTCAGGAACTTGGATTTCCCACAGGAAAGGGCTTCACAAGTTGGCCGAGGGCCTTGCACTCACTTTTCCAGGCTTCCCATGTAAATTCTGAACAATGCTAAAGAATTATGACCCAGTGTGGATGTGCATTTTCCAGTCTACATTCATGGGAGAAACTCTTTACAATTGCTTGCTCGATATTCCATTTTAATTTGTTTAGGGACTACATAGATAAAAGTGACAAAAAGGGAATAATTAGGATATATAGTAAACATTTAAAGCCCCTAAATGTCCTTAAATAGAACTGGTATTGTTCAGCTTTGAAGAGATTTAGACACAATAGCAACTTACTGTTTGCAGGGCAAAGGGATTCAAATAATATTCTAATAGCCGTTGAAATTAAATGAACTCAGACAGCCTATTATTAGGTAGAGTGGTAATAATGCGTGATTCTCTTCTCCTCCCCCTTGATCTTCATAGCAAGTATCAGCTATAGAATGTGTACCTCTCACTTCCAGCATTTACAAACCTATGTGTGAACCTAGCCAAGATTTTACAACTCAGAAATGGTGGGATACCAGGAACATATTTATTGTCTTTATTCAATGGTTGCTTTCATTCTTCTCTACTCAGCTTATCTACCAATGAAATATAGAAGGGAATGACTTTCTCCATCTGGTAGAAAACATTACATTATCAATTTATATAATAGCGTGGCTACACAGTCTCTTAAAGACCAGAGAGCCAGAAGAAATCCCGGGAATATTCTAAACCAGTGATGAAGACATAGGTGTATAAAAAGTGCTCCTGTAAAGGTTATGAATTTCAGAGAAAATTGCTGCGAAGGGTTCCCAGTGAGAGGATGGAGGCTTCCAAAGTGTTTGCTGGACCTCAGATCCTTAGTGGGGATCCAGTCAAACCAATATGTCTCCTGCTTGTGTGCAGGTATCTCTGCCTGAAGCCTCTTCAAGCTCTCCTCTCATTTCACCAGAGATTGAGACTACTGAAGAGCAGGTTTCAGCCAAATTGAGACATCCTGCAGAAATGCCAATAATCATGACGGTAGATTTTTTTTTTCAAAGAGAGACCATGGCATATATTTCTTGGTGGTTACTTAAGCATCTTGCTCGAACTGGCCTTCGTGGGCTGTTTCACAGTGCTGGATTTATGTGAAAATTCCCTGCATTGAGTCATACTGATACTTGTTCATGTGTTTTCAAAATGGTGGCAACGTTTTGGGAAGCTGTGAAACCTTTCATTGCTGGGGCCTAACTGGAGGAAGTGGGCCATTGGGGATCATACTTTCTGTCCCAGCTCTGCTTCCAGACTTGCGGAAAAGAGAGGAAGAAGCTACTTCCCATCCACGTCCAGCAGCCAATCTTGGCCATGCCTTCCTGCACTGCAGACTACAATATAAACCTCACCCCCTGCAAACGGCTTCCCGTCAGGCTTTGGGTGCAGTGGTGCAAAGCATAACTAATACATTTTGTTTCTCTGAAGCATATCACAATTCTATTTTAGGATGAGGCAGTGTAAAAAACAGAAGGAGAGAGAATGATCTTTTTAGTAGGTTCAAGTTAATGTGATGTGGCATAATATACTTTCAAGTTGCTCTTTTGAGTCTAAAACAGAGCTCGAGATCAAGATCCAAACAACACGGCTAGAGGTCAGTGGATAAGAGCACTGGCTGTTTTCCCAGAGGACCAGGGTTTGGTTCCCAGCGCCCACATGACAGTTTCAGTCCCCGGGGTTGCAATGCCCTCTTCTGGCCCCCACAGGCACGGCATGTACATGCTGCAACATATATGCAGGCAAATCAGTATCCACATTCAAAGAAAAAAAACAAACAAACATCCAAGCATCTAAGCAATACAAAATGGATGAACGGCCTAAGGAAATTTAATCTTGTGGTGCTTGTGATCCTTACCAGCCATAATATATATTTCCTTTAAAAGAATAATTGCAAATATGAATGAATCAACTGATTTCAAATTGAAAAAATAAAATAAAATTTACTAATGCACATATATACCATTTGTGTCCTATTAATATTGTAACATATAAATAAACGGATCACTAAACATATACTACATTTATCAATAATTTATTACGTAGCCAGTATAATTCTGTAGGCTTGACCTCTGTTAAGATATTACTAGCATCGGAGAGAAAATAAACAAACAACAGCAGAACAACAACAACAAAAATAGGCTGAAATGTGGCCAAACTCGGTTTCACACTGACTTTCACTTATTAACGGGTTTGACATAATCTTATGTACGGTACATGTATGTTAGATTTTTTTGAACAACTCAGTTAAATCTATCAACAAAGTAATTTTTGTGCATCTTTCATTCTGGCATATTGTCCAAAATATAGAAATTTTATATTGTACATTTCAAAACACAACATATAAAATATATATAAAAAAAAACCAAGACCAAATGTGAAGGGCTATCAACACTCAGTGTCTGATCTCAGAGAGACAACTTCAGGCAGCTGGAAACAGACAACTTTCAATGTGAGAAACTCGGAGGGAGGAATGAAAAGAAAGAAAGAGCCCTCTCTGGTGTGAAAGGTACAGAGTGTGGCCTGGCGGAGTGCAGGAACGGAGAGAAAAGGAGGGATGAATTATTACCCAACCTATCTCATCTTTTCAGGGCTAAATTCCTAAACTAAGCCATTGCCCTGAGCGAGGAGTCACCTTGGACTCCAGGAACAGTAAAATTTCATGGGGCAGACTACCCCCAGATGAGGGCAATTATTCCTGAGGGTGACGGTGACTGCACCCTGACCCAGAAGCAATCCTCTCACGGGGACCGGATTGCTCTCCCAAAGCAAGCAATGACAGGGATAATAATTTCTCTGGACCACCTTGTAGACCAGAGCTGAGAAAACAACCAAGAATGTTTAATCACCTCTCGGGGTTCAGTATTTTTCCTCTACCTAAGCCAAAAGCTCCTATCCATGCCCCCCATAAAATGAATTTGAGATAAATGAACTCTTTTAATTGTTTCTCTTCACGACATGGAGTAAGGTGACCAACTCTACCCTGTGCAGCTTCAGCCTTAAAAATCTTGTTAAAGAGGAAACAAATGGTGCTTGTCTAGTACTGAGCAGAACTCCAGCCTTCCCAGACAAGGGCCCTCGGTCTGCTAACACATGAGCACTGAACAAGTTCTCCTGGATTACCCACGTTTAGCTGTGTCCAAATGGCACCGAGTCTGTAGCAATGGAAGACAGGATTCTCTGCATTAAACTGTCTTGAAAAACTCAGCAACTATCAGGCAATGACCCAGATATGGGCAAAAGTCTTTAGTCAGACACAAGGGCCCTACACTGTGGAAAAATTAAAGAGCTAAGGGGAGGAGAGCATAGTCCTCTTTGGGGTGATCAATTATAGATACTAGATATGATAGGGTTAGTGATTGAATGGGTTCATGTAGGACATTAATAGCAGGAATTTGAGGACCTTGAGAGACCTAACATACCTTGCAGTAAATAAAGTACTCCCTCATGTTACAGCCAGACTTCTCAAAGCACGAAACCTTGGCAAGCCCCTGAAACACTAGCATTCCCAATCTAACTCAATACTGATGATCAGGGCGTACTCATAGCCAGCTAGGCCCTAAATCCGTGTACTATGGAACAGCACAGAAGAAACAAGAGACAACTAAAGAGCAGAGACTGTGGTTAGCAGGGGCACATGGCTGAGATGGCCACAGGAGGAAGACCAGCGGTGTGGTTGGCCACTGCTCGCCATGCAATTATCCCCTGGGAAGAGAGAATACCATTTTTCCTGTTTTATTATTGCTATTTACATTATAACTATCATTATCTGGGGTTTGTTTTGTTTCTTTGCAGAGACATGTTTAGTCAGAACTGAGTGATTTTTTTTTTGTTTTTGTTTTTTAAGAACTGATAGGTTTTTTAAAAAGTAATTTAAAAAGTATATAATAAAAAAAATCCTAACTGGCATGCTATAAGAGCTTAATTAAGAAAAATAAATAAATAGATGTATCATATTTGATCTGAACGAAAATTTAACATGTAGAAAGGCATAACACTATAGATTATGTTCTATTTATTCTTTTGAATGGAGGAAATACGTTAAAATTAATGTCAAGTCTACACACAGACGCCACACTTCTGTCTACCATCATTACTGTGTACATGTTAACATACAAATATTATTGGAAGTAGCTTGATGACTCTTTTGGTGTCAGTTCTATAAGCAATGCTAATTATGACTTTGGAACAAAGAATGCTGAGAAATAATGCTTTTGACTTGGTCCTGTCTAAAAGCATTAAAGTAAGTGGCTGCTTTTCCGGCCACTTGAAGAATAGGTGTCGTGGAAGTAAATTTAGAGTGACTTGTAAGTCGGTACCCTGTGATCAAACTTGCTCAAAAAAGTGAAGCCTGGGATATAAGAAGTTCTAAATAAAGCTTTGTGATTTCTGAGCAGACTTGGGTCTTTATTTACAAGATAATGGAGCCTGATCTCTAACTGATCTCTGGCTTTCCAACTCAAAGCTGGCAGATTCCCTAACCCAGATTATTGACATCTGACTGCTTAGAGTATTTGCAATGGTTTCCAAAGCCAGAAAAATCAACACAGAGGCCAGGGTGGTGTGTGACACAGGTCTTTAGTATCAGTAGTAGGAAGGAAGAGACATTGTATCTGTGTGAGTTCAAAGCCAATCTGGTCTATATAGTGAGTTACAGGACAGCCAGAGCTATGTAAGGAGACCCGTTCTAAAAATAAATAGGTAGGTAGGTAGGTAGGTAGACAGATAAGTAGATATTAGATAGATAGTAGATAGATAGTAGATAGATGATCGATTGATAGGTACAAAGACCTCTGAAAAGATCCTTCTAGCCCTTCTGATGCACTGTGTTCAAACACTGTATTGGTATGTTTTTTTCCCATATAATTGCCAATATTTTAGTATTTTTATTGAGAAATTATATGGAATTCATGCTTGAACACATTTTAAGTAAAACAAATAAGAGAATAAATCAGGATTTGAAGTTTCAGTGTTTACCTCAGTTCTAGATGTAATGCTAAAAAAAAAAAAAACAAACAAAAAAAACATTTAAATTAATAGTATGGTTTTACAGGTGAAGTTCAAATTTATTTACCATACAGACTACACAATACTTTTTAAATACAGAATTCTAACTTCACATGTATCTCTTTGTGGATTTTGTAAACATTTATGTCTCTCTAAGCTTATTAAAGTGACAAACAATGTATGTGATAATTATTTCCTAATATCTGTGTACTTCATCCTTTCTGCCCTTTTTTGTTTATTTGCTTTGAGATCAAGAGCAAGATTGTGTTTAAATCCAAAGACATTTACTTTGTAGAAAATTTGATCCTGAAATCTCTATTATTGTAGCTGAAAAAGATTCTTTTTTTTTTTTTCTAGACAGGGTTTCTTTCTCTGTTGTAGCTCTGGCTGCCCTGGAACTCACTCTGTAGACCAGGTTGGCCTCTGCCTCCCAAGTGCTGGGATTAAATGCATGCACCACCACTGCCCATGGAACAAAGATTCATATTGACACAGGCAAGTTGGAGGCTGTGGTACCCCACAGGACTGACATTACTCTAAGCTGGGGCACAGGAAAACTGAGCTGTAAAGCAAGCCACGTGTCTGGCCCTCTGGTGCAGTCAGAGAGGCACTGTTCATGAATGTGACTCCTTTTTAGCTTGTCATGCCATCTCTGTGTCCTTGGTTGGAAGGCAATGATTTCTTCCACAAGGGGCAGAGGTTTTCTGTCTGGCTTCCAGCTTATAGTATCTGAATCATGTTCTGCTTCAGTGTGCCAGGGACTTCCATTTGTAGCTTGGATGACCGGGAGAAGAACGTAGCATTCTCAAGTGACAATGACCTTTTAATAATAAATATTTTTTGTCTTACTGGCTTATTTCTTCTACTCCTTCCTGTAGGCTCAGACTGCAAATTAGGGCAAGACTTTATCTTGTACAAAGGGAGGACAATCTTCTGTACATGAATCTTTCAAACAAAGGTTGAATTAACCCTGAAGCATACAGGCCCTGTTGGAAACAGGATTGAATATTTCAGACATGTTTTTTTTTTTTTTTAATAAGATAAAGTATACTTTTGGTTTTTTGAGACAGGGTTTCTCTGTTGTAACTCTGGCTGTCCTGGAACTCACTCTTTAGACTAGGCTGGCCTCGAACTCACAGAGATCCCCCTGCCTCTGCTTCCTGAGTGCTGGGATTAAAGGCCTGCACCACCACCACCGAGCAAGATAAAGTATCTTTAATTCACAACACAGGACCTGATGGAGTGAAATAGTATATGTGATAAAAGTAATAGTAGAATATTAGAAGTAATAGTAGAATAGTAGAAGACAGCCAAGTGCTAGATTTGAAATGGTGAGTCACATTTCTCAGTGTTTAAGGAAGAAAGACTTATTTTGGCACACTAAGGTTACAGTCAATGATGACAGGGAAGTCGTGGCTGCAGGATGGCTGGTCACACTGCTTCCAAACTCAGGAAAGAGACGGCGATGACTGCTGGGCATCACATTCTTCTTGGACCCCATGGAATGGTACTGTCCACATTCGGGGTACACAATTCAGAGGAATGTCCTGATGTTTGTCTCTTAAATGGTTCTTGATCCTGTCAAGTGGACAGCCAAGATGAGGGGCCCCCACAAAGCCTCATTTTAAAGAGTGTAAGTCATATGTTGCTCAATGGTAGCTTATCATCGTAGGGCTTTCGGCTATTAACCTTGTGACAAATCTGTCCTTGGAAGTATAATTGGGAGTTTCTGGAACCCCGATCCCTGGCTTTCCCACCTCTCAAGTAAAATTTACAAGAAAAAAGGAGACCCACTAATAATTATTCTGCTTCCCAATGTCATAAGAATTATTAACTTCTGCATTATTTTATTGCCTTTGCCTCGCAGATTCTGTCATATTAAATTAATTATCCACTAAGTTGTGCTCTAGAGCAGAAACCATGTTTTTCCTCATGTTTTCCTTTGAAAGAGGAATAATGTTGATCTGCGTTAGGCTTTGTATCTATCCTCATTTACTATTGGTATGTGTTTCAGACTCTCTCTCTCTCTCCTGAATTTTCTCTGAAAGGAAAATCCAATTTTGTAATTACTTCTTTGTTCTGTACGATATCCCACAAAAATTTTAAGTCATTTTTCCACGATGAAGTGTGCTACTTTTATGTGTTAGAAAGAGAACCCACCTTGGACCTGTGTGCTTTATAAACACTATTGTAATAAATGTGTATTGACGTATATGATGATGTGGATGGTATATGATAGTGCAACATTCAAAAGTCACAAAAAAAAAAAACAACCCAAAAACCCACATCATTTTTGTATCCTTATATCAAGAATCTGCTTCTCGTGTGTGGATACCAATAAGAAGAAACACTTTTGGTGGAACCTGACTGACCTACTTCCAGCCACCTGACTCGCTGACTCTGTGCAATGACCATTAAGGTGTTCGTGTCTCGGTGTGATTTTCCCTTTGGGTTTCTTTGTTGTTTTATGTAGTCAAGGTGAATAAAACCACAGGCAGTGCACGATTTAAAACATAAAATAGTAAAACGGGAAGAAAATATGTAGACTTCACATAAGTTTAATTTGAAACAGAATGACCATGGTGCCTAGTTTATAGAGATTTACTTACTCTTGATGTTATTAACGCTTTCTGAACAATAACTTACTTAGTACACGGTCTATTGCAATTCACAAATGCATTATTCCTTGTAGAGGAATAGGTCTGTGTAAAAGCTAGGGAGGGTCCATATTCCAAGGGTCTTATTCAGAGGTCTTTGTGGTCTGAATGGAATGTAGGTATACCTTTAATCCCAACATGCAGAAAGCAGAGGTAGCAAACAACCTTAATCCCAGTATTGAGAAGGCAGTGGTGGTCTGTAGGTGTCGAGTCCAGCTCTAGTCCACTTGAGGGTCCTTGGCCTCCACGAAGGGGAATAAACAACGAAGTTATGACAAGTGAGCGCAGTACCTCACTCTTTTATGGGACCCTTTAGTTGATATGCTTACGCACTTTAAAGAGACACAGAGTACACTTTATGATGACGATGAACGCAAGAGCGTTTTAATAATAAAAATAAAGAAAATAAAAGTAGTAAGACAAGTTAAGAGAGATTCTAGTGGGTAGCCTTAACACAATAGTCTATTAATGAATAGCTGGATTTTAGGTCTGTATACTTGTTACAAATAAAGGGAGGGCAGGCATTCAGGGGTGAATTATCTATTTACTATTTCAAGCTTGCTAACATACTGTTGAGACTTAGTTTCTGTTCTTGACTATGGCTGTGTCTCTATGGGAAGGTCAGCTACCAAGAATAATTTTTTATATCTCTACAGAAAGCATGAATAGTATTCACACATGCCAAAAAACTTGAAGGCCAGTAAGACTGTTACAATTACTTTGAGATGGCATTGCTCCTCTCCCAGCCAGCCCAGGAATAGATTTGAGTTTAACTCTAAGGCCAAAAATAGACAATATTATTGATGAGAGGCTTTTGTTACCATACAGTAAAGATGAGAAAGGGGCAAGGCAGTTGGTGGGCTTCAGATTCCCAGCTAAGGGAAAAACCAGGATCCTTGTCAAGCTGGTTACAGCCTGGGTATCATCGGCCCCCTACGGTGGTCCACACCTTTAATCCCTAATCAAAATAGAGTGTAGAAGCAGACTTGGAAGCAGAGCTCAGAAGGAGTCAGTGTCAGAGGGGAAGTGCTATCTGAGATGAGTCAGAGTGAAGGACAAAGTAACTCCTCAGAGGAAGAGGTAGCAGAGTGAGTCAGAGTGAGGACACTCCCAACTCTCAGAAGAAAAGGGTGAGATCTCAGCTCGCAGCAGAGTCAGTTACAGAAGAGTTTACAGCAGGCAGAACGGAGCAGTGAGAACTCACAGAGACAGAAGCAGGCTGAAGAGTCTGAGTTCTGAGGAAGCTAGTCTGGGTGGCTCAGTCAGCAGTTGAGGATGCTTAAGCATTCTAGACTGTATAGAGGCTGAAGTTTTCCAGTTCTAGGCTTAAGAGTAGACTGTATGGAGGCTGAAATACTCCAGGGCTCTGGTACTAAGGGCCAAGGAATTAATTAGATGAAGAGTAAAAGCCTTTGCCCTGAACCAACATCTACATAAACAATTCCTATGAAGCCAGCTTTACATACAAGCAAATGAAAGCACGCAGCTGAGGGACTTGCCAAGGCTCAGCTCTTTAAATCACAGTGCTTGTCCACCGACTTCAGTGATCTGGCTGTGGAATCCACACACACTGTCTATACTACCATTAAATACATGTTATTATTTAAAAGCAGGGTTGAGATCGTGGCTTTCTGAGAAGCTGACTCACATATAAAATGTCCTTGATGTGAATCAGTTCTAATGTCTTCACTCCAAAATTAGGGGAGGGTAAATTATTAAATATGATTCCACGGCTACTGAGCGAAAAAGAATTTTCATAGTAGTCTTAATAGCAAAGATGACATTAGAGAACCAAGAAAAACAACCATTCTCATCTAAGAACATCACATGAAAAATGTAGGAAAGATCCAAGACCATAATGTGTCAGAAAAGTAAAATTTTAAGCAAAAGACACAGAGAGAGGAGAGAGAGAGAGAGAGAAAGAGAGAGAGAGAGATTGATTGAGAGAGAAAAGAGCGAGAGACTACTAGGGAAAACAGGATAAGAAGCAGAACTGGAACCTTCCATTTATAAATTTCTCATAAAATGACAGATAAAAAAATCAGTGGCAAAAAGCATATACAATCTCACTAAATATATATACACATATATATGTATATATGAATATATATATATACTGAGGAAGAAAGATTTAACTGCAACAGTTTTAAGCCACACTATGAAGCATATAAAAACCATCTGATTCTACAAGGCTTAATGGTAATGGGAAGACTTGTGGGGAAAGGCTTTCCCTGAATCTCTGCAAGGCTCCCCACCTGCCATGCAGTCCCACTGTGTACAGATCTGCGGATCTCTCCTGTACTGGACTCTGGGATTTGGAGGAAGAATGGTACAGCAAGGCAGAGGTGGAGTTCAAACTTCCTGCTGAACCGTGGATAATCCGATCCTGTGCCTTTCCTCAGCTGTTCCTTCGATTTCTATCTAGAATCATGAAACTGGCTAGGCAACTGTTATAACCTGAACCAATACACCCTTCACAGTCCCTGACAGGCATATATGTATCATGCATGTGTTCGGGTGGATAAACGTGCACACGTGGAGGTTTGAGATAAAGGTCAAATGCCTCCCTCGATCACTCTAACGGAATAGCATCTCAGCAACTGTCTAGATAAACTGGCTAGTAAGCGAGAATCTCCTGTGTCTACTTTCTCCAGCACTGGGAATTCAGAAGTGTACTGCCAAACCCAGCTATTTAAGTGGGTGGTAGAGGTCTGAACTCGGGTCTCCATACCGACACGGAAACACTCTGAAGACTGAGTCATTTTCCCGGCCCTGGATCCTTGTTAGTTTGGATGAAGAGAATGAAACAAGACAGAGTACAGATTTCTCAAAGAAGGTTCAAAGTCCTTTGAAAAATTGGATTAGACTCCTTGGGATCTTGAAATGAATTTCTGCTGCTACTTGTGAGGGGGGAAAAAAAAAAGGAACTGTCACCGGTTTGCCTGCTTGTTAACAGATGTTAGGAGCCGAGCAGTGAGAGATGGGTGGAGACAGCCTGCCTGAATTGTCTTTTGAGGGTGGGTGTTGCTCACTCTTCTCGGGGTAGGATCATGAATGGGAGTTTTTATGACAAGAAAACCGAACCGAACAGGTTCAGGCTCATCCTGGAGCTTTTGTCTGTGATTTTAGAAGTCAGTCTGATCAGCGAAGGGAGGGTCTTTAGCTCACTAAAGACTATTGTTGGCCATGGCACAGGTGGGACCACGACACTGAGGCCATGCTAAAACACAGCCACTCCCTCCATCCAAAGCTGGGATCGCCTCTATTTTTCTGTACAGTCGTATTTACTTTAAAAAGAAATGTGATTTAGGGTAGAATCAAGAGCTGACCCTGTCAGAAAGTAAAGCTGACAGACATACAGCAGAAGGGACAGAAAGACTTTCTATTCTCTCTGTAGGGACTGGAGTGCTTTCCATGTTACCTTTGGAGCAGTCGTCACAGAGGGTAAGCGTGGGGTTGGGTGAATGTATAACTGAAGACACTAAGAGCCAGAGGGAAAGGAGGAGGCCAAGAAAACAAGGACCCTCTGAATGGACATGCGCAAAGCTCCTCATATGAGCTCACGGCTACTGAAGCAGCATGCACAGGGCCTGCACAGGTCTGCACCGTGTCTTCTGTGCACGGCTTCCAGCTTAGTGTGTTGTATGGTAATGAAAAATGCTTAGTGAAAATATTAAGGCAGACTTCATGCAGCGTTTAAAATATTTTTCTTGCTTAAGTGAGTGAGACCCCACACCTAGTTCCCCATTTTTGGCGGGCAACGGCAGAGCTTCTCTGTTCCCAGGACAACTTCCTCAATTTGAGAGAAAGTTCCCCTTGGCTCCCAGACCCCCATCCACTTCTCTGTTCCACCAAGAAATAGACTTGCTTCCTAGGAGAACCCTAGACACAGCCAATCGGAGATGCAGTCAATAGGTTTTCAAAACTCTTTAGCAACCCCTGTGGTTTGGCCCGCTACGACGGACCAATCAAAAGTGTGTGCTGTACACTTCCACAGACTGTAAGATCTATGCTTCCATGATCTTGTAACTGCAAGTTTCCTGTAAGAACTATATATAAACCCATTGCTTAGATCCATCGGGGCCTTCGCTCACAGTCCCGATGTGCTGCCGAGCTATTGTGTTGGCCCAGTTCTAGAATTGCATCAATAAAGGCTCTTTGCTTTTGCATCGCATCGGTGTCCCGTGCTTCCTAGCAAATGGCGGGAGGCCCCTGGCTTGCAACAAGTGTTTTTATGGTATTCCTGATTGAGCAAACCGGTGAGTCTCTGATTCTTGTGCCAAGAGATGGGGCTCTTTTCCTTGTGTTGGTTTATTCTTAACGTTAAAATATACATGCATGCAAGAAATAACAGTGAAAACAAAAAGAGGCTTTGAATTTGGAGTAAAATGGGTAGGGGTGTATGGGAGGGTTTAGAGGGAGGAGGAAAGATCCCTGTTCGCTTCCCCTCTGCTGCCAAACTGCTCCAGGGGTTGTAGCAGTACACTGCAATCTTTCACCCTCGATTTAGGGATAGAGAAAGGGAAGGTAGAAAGACATCTTCACTTTTTTTTTTTTTTTTTTGCAAGCAGCCTTGATTTAGAAAGAGAGAAAGGTAGAACTTTACACTGTCCTAAGCTTGAAGAAGCCTAGCTGACAGTGAGTCAGACTAGCGTCTCAGCTCACGGTCTGTAAACTCTGTCTCTCCAACCTTTGTTCTTTTAGGAATTATCACACTTAAGACAACAACCCCACCAATGCCCACTCCAACTCTTGGGACTTCAGACTTTTTGTACCCTAAGCTAAAAGTTCCCATCAACCTATGTGGCAACACAATCCCAAAGACAAGCTACAGGTGCCAGAACGGCTGCACCCAACCAGATTACAGCCACCTGCATCAGGCATTCCAAATCCAACTCGTAAACAACTACACCACAGCTGGGGTGGGAACACAAAACTAAGCCAAGAGCCATTTTGAGTTTTTAAAGAAACCGAAATAACACAAACTTCTTCCAAGTGTTCCTCTACAAGGTGTTTTTCTTCATCTTGCTTGGTTGGGTTAACAGTGCGAAATTATGAGAGAAAATGTGTCTGACAGAGTGAATACTGGAAACACGGGGCGAAGAGGTGGATGGAAACTGATTGATTTCAAAGAGGCATAGCAGACCAGAGTCTGCACCCAGCATCTTAACTTTGGAATCAGAGGTGTGACACCTATCGGATCTTATTTCTTAAGCCCGTTTAAGTAAAAGAATCTAAGCTGTTTTGCTAAACGAAGCTGCACTCTTAGTTAATACTAATCAAAAACTGGTCACATGTTCTTTGAAGAAATTAGGCCTTAAAGATTAAAACGTGGCATCTAAAATTCAATAGTACTGTTGTTTAAGCCAGGCATAGTGACATGGGGCCTTCAGTCCAAGCACTTGGGAGGCAGAGGCAGGTAGAGCTCTATGAATTCAAGGCCAGCCTGGTTTGTATAGCAAGTTCCTGGAAAGCACAGGGGTATGTAGAAAGACCCTGTTTCAAAAGTAGGAAGAAAGAAGAAAGAAGGAAGAAAGAAAGAGAGAAAAAAAGAAAGATAAAGATAGGAAGGAAGGAAGGAAGGAAGGAAGGAAGCAAAGATAGAAAATAGTATTATTGCATAATCTTACAAATTTGTTATAGTTCCCTTCTATTGAATTAAACAACTTTAGAATTCAAAATCTTTTGGTGATAATTTTTGTCATGTTTTCTATTGCTTCGAATCTCTATCTTGATTCGCAGAAACATGATCCACAAAGATATATGTGCACATGCTAATCCCTGAAATTTTAAGTATAAAACACTATGTTTAACAAATGTGTGTGTGTTTGTGTGTGTCTGTGTCTGTGTGTCTGTGTGTGTCTGTGTGTGTAAGCCAGCTAAATTTAAACAAAGAGATTATTCTGGTGAGTTCCACATAATAAGAGGGATCCTTCAAGTATAGATGAAAGAAACACAGAGGCCATATCCTAGAAGGACTCAGCCACTACTCTTGGTTTTGACGGTGGGTAGAAGAACCGCTAACCGAGGAATGCAGGGAATCTGGAGTGAGGGAAGCAGGTTCTTGACTGTAGCTCTGTGATGTCAGCGTTGGATTAGATTGGACAGAAACAGGAGAAAATAGGTCGGTGTCGTCTAAGCTGACAAGTGTCTGGAAATCTGCAGAAACCGAATAGATGCACTCCGAGTTCACAGTGTTCACAGATCTCTCCAGAGGGCCCTCTCCCTGATATTGATGGCATCCCTAGTTCTGGAATGGCAGTTGCCGAAGCGGGATAATTCGGATTCCGTTTCAGAGAAAATGCCGAGTCCTTTAAATGTAGTCTTTTAAATCTCAGAGTCTCAAAGGGATGTGTGTTCTTCCTGACCCTGTGACCGACTGCTTCAGTGGTTCCTTATATTCTGTTCACATATCAAGTTGGGCAGTGGGGATCTGTGAAGCCTCGCTGCTGCTTCTAAGAATTATTTCCAATGCCTAAGTCCACAGAGAATCCTTATCTTATGATAGCAAATGTATTTAGGAAGGGGATATAGAGTGAAGAAGACTGAGCTGGAGTTACCCATTCAAAAAAGTGTCAATCAGAGTATGTGTCATTGTGTTTGAACCGTAGAAAACAACACTCGATATAACACTTCGAGACGCTGCGACCGAACATCGACAGCACAGAACCTCTCATCTCTCAAACACTTGAGTCCTGAAGGTGGTTCACTTGCTGGTTCACACTTTAAAAATAGACATTGTCTACCCACGTGAGTAAGAGCACCCGGAGAAAAGGAATTCCAGGCTAGTCTGAGAACAGCCTCACTCCACTTCCTAGCTATGTGATATCTGCAAATCTCTTCACCACACTTCTTTTGGGAGTTCTGGTGGGTGTATTTTACAGGAGGTCTGAAATTCCTTTGACTAAGAATAGGCCAAAAAGACTAGAATTTAAAACATAAAATCCAATGCTACTTACCGATGGACAATTTGCTAAGTCAATGGTCTTACACTTTTACTGAATTTAATAAATTTAGATTGTTTTAGGTCTAATTTCAAACATGGTAGCGGAATAGTCTATTTCCAGTAGTCTATAATTACTACAAGAGAAAACAGCAGGTGGTAAGAAAAAGTGGAATCACCTCCTCCCCCAGTCTTGCTGACTCTCTGCTTACTTAATTAGCCAATCTGCTTAAGAAAACAATCCACACCTTTAAGAGTATTACTATGTGACATTATGCCAAAAGGTAAACTGGGTTATGATTTTTAAATATCAGATAGGTGGATTCCTTATGAATGTGAAATTCATATTACTCTCCTTGGCTCAAAGACATTACAGGCCATTCACGTTGATGGACATCAGAAACAGCTACTGCCCTTAGGATACAAGACATGTAAATACTTCCATCAAGACGAAGAGAAGCAAGATGAAGAACTGCATGCAATGTTCAGTGTGTTTAAAATAGATGGAGCTGTGAACTCCGCCATATCGACATCAAATGTGCACAGCACAGAACTGAAACATATATTATTTAAATCTGGACATATGGTAAGCATTTAATTTTATAACAGTGTAACTTTATTAAAGTCAAATTATTAAAATCTAGATGAGTATTTTATTCCAATGTTGAAAAACAATGCATTTTTGAAATGTGTGTCCTAGTCATTTCTGTTTATGTTGACTACATTGTGCTACATCCTGCAGATGAAAGCCTGTTTTAAAAGATCTTAAGTTTTTTATCTTATTTCTAGCCTCAAGGAATTAATGTGCTGATATGCTGATCTTTCTTTTCTTCCTTCCTTCCTTCCTTCCTTCCTTCCTTCCTTCCTTCCTTCCTTCCTTCCTTCCTCTCTCTCTTTCTCTCTTTGTTTCTTTCCCTTCTTTCTTTTCTTTCTCTCTTTCGCTAAAGACCTATATACTACCTAAGAGGAGCTGGTTAGGAGAGTTTGCTATTCTGATTGCTCTGCTAATTCAGCTACTTGGTACCCAGCTGGTAGAAAGAGTGACCGTATCGGCGCTTTCCCTTGTTATGTCTTGAACAGAGTTTGTACCGCTTAACAAAAGCTGAGATGCCAACTTCTTCACAATGGATTTTTGAAATTTTAAACTAATTTGGTTCTCAGAAAGGTGATTACAAAAAGTTCTGAACGTATATGGGTATGGGTGTGTGTGTGTGTGTGTGTGTGTGTGTGTGTGTAGTGTGTGTGTGTGTGTGTGTGTGTGTGTGGGTGTGGGTGTGTGTGTGTAGTGTGTGTGTGTAGTGTGTGTGTGTGTGTGTGTAGTGTGTGTGTGTGTGTGTGTAGTGTGTGTGTGTGTGTGTGTGTGTGTGGGTGTGTGTGTGTGTGTGGGTGTGTGTGTGTGTAGTGTGTGTAGTGTGTGTGTGTGTGTGGGTGTGTGTGTGTAGTGTGTGTGTGTGTGTGTGTGTGTGTGTGTGTAGTGTGTGTGTGTGTGTGTATGTGTGTGTGTGTGTTTATCTGTCTGAAAGAGAGAGGGAGAGAGAGAGAGAGAGGTGTTCATTACAAAGAAAGAAGAAACAAAAGATAGGTAAGATAGATGATAGATGGACAGACAGACAGACAGACAGACAATGGGTAGATAGGGAGAGTAAAATACTCTGACTTATGAATAATACAGCTAGACTAGTTTCCATTCTGCTTAGGTTTTCCTAAAAGTGAAGAATCATCATTTTCTTTTCATTTGAGGAGGACTCACAGACCACCGCCACCCCTACCTCCACCCGTGGATGCTCAGGTTACTTGGCCTTTCATCTTGCAATGCTTGAAACGCTGGCGGGAAGACACCATTCAAAAGAAAGCATTCAAGCCCTGCACTTTCCAAAACACCCAGTGTCTCCTTGAACTCTCAAATAATCTACGGTCAACCCGTACACTGAAGTTTTCTGCTTTCTCTGGGACGTTAGTGGGCTCTGGGGTTTCACACAAAGAGTGAGAAGATGACCGCATGTATGTTTAATTCTTCAAACTTGGTGCAACCATAGTCTTGGTAAATCTCTGGAGACGGCAGTAGAAACCACCATTATGCACGCAGCACTTTGACTGGGACTCTGCAGAACAACAATCTCATCCCAGATTCAGGCAAAACTCAGACACGGCAGCTCATTTTGCTGCTTTGCTCAGCTGTTCCACAACAGAGAAAACTGTTAACCCTTTTCTTAAGCCCAATTTTGGCATCTGAAAAGGGAAAGTATTATACTTGTCTCAGTGGGTTTCTAAGACTTTGTGAAGATTATATGCAGGAACCTGAAAGTGTGCTGGCGTATCAGGAAAGTGTGGGCTAGAAACTTGGTCCCATGGTATGGAATCTAAGTTCTCTGACCCCAGTTTACCTAAAATTACCAATAATTATATCTATTAGTCTTTTTTTGCAGTTAGATTTTTAGAATATAGAAAATAAATAATAGAAAAATGTATAAATTCTGGAAATGGCTTCATGGTAACATTATAGAAGAATTGGTCTAAATAGTTTCTAAGAGCATAATATATTATTTAGGAAGAAATTAAAATGGAAAAGGCTCATATTTACATTTTGTTTTTAAAATGTTGGTTCTGTGTTTATTCTCTTATTACAAATAATATTCTTCAATTGGATCAGTAATTATAAGTGAGAGAACAAAAATGAGTGGTTTTGCAATAGTCTTCAAGTTTTATAGTCTTTGTTAAAAAAATCTCATAGTATCTAAAGAGAATGAATGTAGGGACAACACGACTTCCCACTGAGAATCATTTTCTCAGTAGTTTCTTATTATGCCCACCAGCACATCGTTCACTTGCAGAGTCTGAAAGATTTATGCTTTGGATTTAAAGCAGAAGTGTTATTCTGCATCCACAGTAGTTGGGAGACATGAAGTCATCCCTTCATCAGCATCTCAGTTCGTCTCAATGTTATTCTTAAAAATAGCATGTCAGGTAAAAATGGCACCATACCATGATAGCACAGAGCAACTTCAAAGAGAATCCTGGGGGCAGCATAAGTCCTGCACATTAGAACAACTGTCCTGATAGCAGCGAAGACCCCAAAATGCTGTCTTGGAGGAAAAAATAGTTTTCTAGCCAGGTAGATACAGGTAATCATTTGAGGCAAGGAGATGGATGAAGCCAGTTAGGATAAAGAAACTCTTTTGAAAAAGAAAAATAAGAAGAAGGAGGAGGAAGAGGAGGAGGAGGAAGAGGAGGAGGAGAAGGAGGAAGAGGAGGAAGAGAAGGAGGAGGAGGAAGAGGAGGAGAAGAAGGAGGAGGAGGAAGAGGAGGAGGAGGAAGAGGAGGCGAAGAAGGAGGAGGAGGAAGAGGAGGAGGAGAAGGAGGAGGAGGAAGAGGAGGAGGAGAAGGAGGAGGAGGAAGAGGAGGAGGAGAAGGAGGAGGAGGAAGAGGAGGAGGAGAAGGAGGAGGAGGAAGAGGAGGAGGAGGAAGAAGAAGGAGGAGAAGAAGAAGGTGAAATTTCTTATGCTATGTTCCAGTTTTATTTTGTTTGGAGTATTTCAAACATAGAGAAAAGGATAAAATAGTTACCATCAGATATTCTTTCTTAAAATGTATGCTGGGGGTCGGTCTCTTTATACTATTTGATTTTAAAAAGAAAGTATGTAAAATAGTAAACAAATTTGGAACCAAAAATTAGCTTTCAAGAAAACCAAATTCACACTTCAAGGTGGGCTGCTCGGGCTCTGCTCTGGTCCTTGACTCAGTAGCAGGTATCGACCACCTGTCAGGTGCTGGATCCATGTGAGTTCCGAGAGGTACGGGAGCAAAGGGAAGAAAGCCACTGGTGAGCAGAGGAAGAGGCGTGTCCGGAATTAGGTCACAACACTGAAGTGGCATCTGCAATCCTGATGCAGAGCCATTGTCTGGGGAACAACAGAAAATGGGATGTGATGGCTGATCTTGATAACTGTGATAGGGTCTGGAATCTCTTAAGAGAGAGACATTATGTGTGTGAGGGCAGTACTGACGGGAAGGAGCAGACCTGCTCAGACAGCGGGCAACAGCTTCCAAAAGGAGGCCGAGACAGTAAGGAAAAGGCAGTGCTGCCTGCCTGCCTTCAGTGTCTGCTGAGCGTGTTCCTCACTCATGGTGTTACTTGTCTCCACTGACATCCATCTGTACTCAGCTTCTTCTGCCTTCCAACTTCGGATGAAGATCAACAGCTCCACAAGGTGTTCCAGGCTTCCAGTGCATGCTGGGAACTGCTAGTACATGATGCCTCACGGACCAAGTAGTTACCAGGTTCTTAGCGTCCCCAGCCTATAGTTGGTCACTGTTGGGCAATTCGGTCTCTCTCATGTAAGCTGATCTAACAATCCTCTTTTATAAAACATACACTCTACTGTGAGCTGCTGTAGAAAACAATGGCTAATACAGTCGGTATCAATTAGCCTAACTTAAACATTCCAGTTTTCAATAACTGCTTATATTAATTTTAAGTCACCAAATAGAAAGAAATTAAATGCTAAAATCCTCAACAAAAAAAATTAAAATATTTTGTGAGTCAGTTATTTTATTTATAATTTTAAACATACAGTTTCTTTGGGAACTTTATGTTATCCATATTAGAAATCTTAGTGGAATGAACAAAGCTATAAATAATTTCTTGTGGCTTCTATCATGATGCAAAACCTGTCCTCCTGTCTTAGCTCTGTGGCACAGTTGCTTTTGACAATGGATGGTGGCAGAGGCCTAGAATTTTACCTTTCTCAGCAGGACCATGGCTCTGTCTGCAGCATCTTCTACATGGCTCCCCAGGGAGCCATGGAGCCACTGCAGGAAAATTCTAAGCAAGGCAGTAGTCCCAGTGGATGGACAGGGAAAGCTCATAGGCAACCCGGAAGCTTAACGTAAACGTAATGCATTCTGTGTGAGCTGTAAGCATCCTGTATTTGATAATCTATTAGAATGCTCTGAAAAAGGAAGAAAACTGAAGCTGATCTTCTTTGTTCTTTCCTCTATTTGTTCATTCATTTTTCATTAAAAACAGGGAAAAGTGTTGTGTGCACTGATACCACCTTCCTGCCTTGTCTCTCCCTCATTTCTAAAACTGGGTCAAGTCCGTGACTTGCAAGGAGCTAACAAATGTGATCCGAGACTTAGCATTTTGGTTGCTGGGCTTATAGGTTTTAACTATAGTAGCTTTATGTCATGTTCCAGACAGTCCAAGCGTCTCAGTGATTATTTTTTCCCGATTTGGGGACAAACGGGGAGGCAACATAACAGAATCAGGGTGGATTTCCCCAGTTTCACCTGTTTCAATTGCACTAGCCCATTTTTTTTTTTTTTTTATCTTTTACAAATGAAGACTTTACAAAATATTTTAAATAGAAAACTGTCGTTTTGAAATTTCTTGTCTTGAAAATTTCTGGTATGTCAGTATGTGCTAATCAACCGTGGCACACAGTGCAAACTGATAAGTGGGTTGTGGTCTAAACAGCCTCAGGTAGCTGCAGGGCCATCTTTCATGTTCCACTACACGCGGCACCGCCTCTATTTTAAGTAAAGTCCTCCTTCTCTCTGTGTAATCCCACTGTAAGACAGCATATGTAGGAACACCGCTGGCAATTTCTGAGCAATGTTTTCAAACACAGATACACACAAGGACAAAACACACACAGGTACATAGACAAACACAGACACACAGACAGGCACACAGACACACTTTACGTTAAATTTCATAAAGCCTTTCATAAAGGTTTCATAAAACAGTAAGTGGTCTTTCAGTTTGAGCCTTAGGATTTTTTTGCTGTATCGATTGATGTACTGATTTCCAAAAACTCTAACCCCATATAACACACACTCGGATATTTTCTTTAATAAGCAAGGATTCGGACTTGTTTCGGCTTCGTTTCTTGTTTCTGTGCTTGGATCATTAAATTCCATTCCTAACTGCCACTAAGTATGGCTCCTACTCCTTTCTCTTCAAGCTATTATTTAACATACATTTGGCGGTGGCATCTAATTATAGAAAGAACAATCTGCTGATTTATATTTAACAGAGGCCGTCTGCTGCTGCTCAAAAGCCAGAAGCAGGATGCTCTGTTCAACGGACAGCTGTTAGTGGCACTTTTTTTTTCTATTGTCTAACAAGGGCAAAAGCAATTCTTTCTCTTGATCTTGAAAAAATGCTGCTTCTTCAGATATCAGTCCCTGCTGCCATAACTAAAATTCCTGAAAACTGGATTTTTTTTTGCTGTCCTTATAAGCGTGGTTTTAGCTGAGTAAGATCCATGGATTCTCCACTGCAGCTCCAGGGTCTACAGTAACTGCAAGGAACTTCTCCTCTGTTGTTATTCTTACAGTTTGTTTTCTCCCACATTTCCTTTTCTCTTTCTCTGATCCATATCTACCTCTCAGCTCTCCTTGTCTTTTTCTTGGACTATTATACGCCGGGGACAGAGTGATCATTATTTCATTTGTTCTAAGCACCACTTAAATCCAGAAGAAACTTGTCCGCCCACCTATCTAGATGGAGGAGTGTCACAGGATTGTCACGCAAGACGAAAGAAATGTTGATTGTTGATAGAGTTGATAAGAACAATTAGTTTAAACGCGCGATATAATCTTGCATGTACAATGAGCTTGTAATAGAGACACAGATAGTTGGGAAAAAAAACATAATATTATCAAAACCTATCCCCATAAAATACATTTTAATTAAAATAAAAATATGAAGAAGACAGCTGGGGATGAGGATTGACAGTTTATTGCTTGTGGTGTTTCTGCAGATTGAGTTACGTTAACAGCACACACGTGGTCGTAATTCAAACTCCAGGGGGATCCAGAGCCATCTTCTGGACTTAAAGGGGATCTTCATACACATACACACACATACACATACATACATACATACATACACACACACACACACACCAATAAAAAATAAGTATTCATTACCGGTTTTATATAAGTGTGTAATTGTCACCAGATTCCCCTCCCTCAAACTGCAGCCCTCATCCACCGTTAATTAAGTATTTCTAAATACCTCGGTACATTGAGTTTTACCATATTATCAAATGGTACTTATGCTAAATTTAATCAATACACTGTGGCTATGCTGTGGAGTTTTGAGGAGGAATGAATTCACTGTTAATGTCGCCCTTGTAGTTTGCAGCTGAGCCACTGTAAATATGCAGGCTGAAGTGCAGGGACCATGAGTGGGAACTCCAGGGCGGCAGGCCACTTAGCTAGACTAAGAACTTAAGCCACCAAAATGAATCGCCCGGGTCCTGTCGGATGACTGTGTTCATATGGCTGCATATTTACATCCGAACAGCTTCATAAAGAGTGCGCGCTGTAGACATAAACTCCCGGTGATGAAACTATATTCTTCATCGTCAAACTCTGACATTTCAGGCCCCCGGGGATAGTTGCAGAGAGTGAATAGGGTGAGGAGATTCTACATCCTGTCAGCAGACTGTCAGAGGAAGAGAGGCAGAGAGAACTGTCAGCCAAGCTGGGCAAAAAGAAGCAGTATCAAGAATGTTCTAGCACGTTCACTATCTTAGACAAGCAAGAAAACACCACTCCTTTTTTTTCTTTTCTTTTTTTAAATTCAAAAGATAACTCATCCTCAGAATCAAATACTCTTGCTAGGTTCTAATGTGAGTTTATGATAGCTTTGCCGCCTAGCTCTGTTTTCGCTCATTTGTGATTGTATCACTTGAACAGAACAGAAAAGCAGCAATGATAAGGACCGCAGTCATGAGCAGAGTTAAAAATGGAGAGCTGCAGAGTCCCTTCTGCAAGTTGGAAAAACCCTCACCTCGTTTATATTTAAACAGATACTGGCAATTACCTCACTCTGGGGAGCTTCTCTGTCAGGCCTGTCCCTGTGAGAGGAGCAAGGTTGCATGGAAACACTCTTATATACAATGAGCTTTGACTTTTTGCTACCGTCCTTCCAAGGAATGACCAAGGTTTGGAATGACACAGAAATCCTCATTTAGATTCCAACAGCCTGCATATGGGGAGTTTAAAATATTAACATGTAATGCTTTCTTCTAGGATCTTTTCATATTTCTAGAAAAACCATGTGGAATACACAGAGCATCTACAAATCCATGAGAAACATCACCCTGTTGTGTTTAGTTATGGCTCTTGGATTCACATTGAGACACTATCTTTAGCTAAATTCATACTATATTCAAATACTCTTTATTAATGCCTAAAACTTCTATTTCCTGCTCCAAAGTCACCTAGGACATCTCAGGATATGAGCTATGCCTCCTCAGAGCCGTCTTGGATAGAACAGTCTCTCAGACTACTCTTGTTGGCGATTTTGATGGTCTTGAGAACTACCCCTTGGTACTTGGAACGGTATTCCAAAACCTGAGGTTTTCTAGTACCTTCTAGTTACATACCTGGTACTTTGGGTCATGACAGACAGGCTGAGTATACTGTCTGTCAGTGTTCCCTTTGGAACCTTCCTTCCGTTCACAGGATTTTCTAGCTGCTATTTGGAAGGGTATTTCATGCACAGCCTGCCCTTAAGGTGTATGACACAGACTTCTTTGTATGGAAGGTTTCTCTTGTTCACTTATTCAATTACTAATTTGATTAACTTTTATAGAAGACTGGGATTATAGGCATTTTGTTTATATCCCAGGCAATGAATCTGAGAAATATTCCAGTGCTTGATTCCACTGCTAAGGCTGTTCGGTTTTAGTCACTTGGGATGGCCTTTCCGGTGGCCCTCTCATTGTGTTTGATATCAACTCATTGATAATGAATAGAGTATTCTATACTTTGGTTTGTTTTGGCCATTTAGCAAATTCCTGGAAAACTGCATCCTTCATCCTCATTTATAAAGCTGCTGAGTGAATCCTAGAGGCAGCCACATCTCTAAGCAGTGTCGGTCGCTGTCACTGGGAAATGGAGTTGGAAGTAGAGGCCTGAGAGACGCTGCACATCCCGGTCCTGGGTCCTGCAGCCTCCAGCCTATTGTGCAGTCCGAGATGTCAGTATGTCTGTGTATAACCTGTGCATCTCTAAATGCACATTGATGTAAACAAGCCACAGGTAGATCATCTTAGTGTTCTGCTCCTGAATATCTGTAATCTCCCACTCCAAAGAGGAAACCTGGCACGAATCTTTATCATATATTTTTAAATGACTATTTTTATAAGCTCTCCTCCCTTGGTAAGACACACACACACACACACACACACACACACACACACACACACACACACACTCTGTCAAAAGAGACCTCAATATAAACTGATCTATTTTCTTTTTATTTGAATTAAAATTGATGTGTTTCAATGTTTTATCCAAATTCATAAATCTAATTATGGACAATTTAGAACAGACAGGCAATTTAGAACAGATGTCGTCTTCATTAAAATTGATAAAGTTTCAAATTTTTGAGGGTCTCAGCCAAGCAAGGTTCTATGAAGAATTCTAGCGTTTATACTCTTTGATAAAGGTGATCTCATTAGTAATAGCACTCAGTGCCCACATAAGCTAACAATGATCACCAAGCTAAACATGTATGGGCCTACAGAAGACATCACAGTCTCAAATATCAAAATAGTCTTCAGTTAAACCATGAGTTCATTTAGCCCAGAACACTAGGGGTGGGCACTGAGAATAAAACTGAGTAAGACCGCAGCTAAAATATTTTGGCATCAATAATGATCCATGCACTCGGTATCAAAGGAATTTGGACTGTTTATACAATTAAGGGATGGCACAGGCTGAGAAATAAACATTGGCAAATATTCTTTCTGTTCACAAAAGACCAGAATTTTCTAATGGTGCCGAATCTCTTTACAATCAGCTTGGAAAGAGTACATTTTGATTCCTGTCAACCAAACTATGTCATAAAGGGCACACTACTGCTAACTGTTTCAAATAGGGATTACTACTCAGAGTAAACGTCTATTATTTCACTGCAGGTAAACACGATGTTTTCGAACAACCTATATAAACATTATTATAAATGCTGTGGAATAAATATTATTCCAAAGTTAACCCTCCAGCTTATCCCAGTTGTGTGTGTGTGTGTGTGTGTGTGTGTGTGTGTGTATGTATGGTTTACAATAATATGACAAGCTTCAGAATGTAAAGCAATGAGTTCACATTTATCCCAAAGCTATTATCATTTTGGAACATTTATTTTTTTAGCACATTTTAATTTCCTAGGTAATGTAAATTATTCTTCTTATTTTAATTTCAGGAAGCTATAGCATCTATCAACATGTTCATTTATGTGTAAAGTATCTGTGTGTGGATGCAGTGCTATTTACATTGAATTTGGTTCAAGAGTCTTACTTGGTTCAGAGGTTCCTCGCCCAGTGGTTAGTTTGTCCTTCTACCTTCACAGTTGAATTACCTGAGGATAGGAACATGGCTCCAATACACTACCATCCTCAGATTAGTGGTTCTCAAATTTAGGAATAGTCAGGGCCCAGGCAAGAGATTTTGAAAAAACTGGTTGGTGTCTGGGCTCCATCCTCAGTGCCTGACTGTATACATCTGAAATGGAACTGTAATGTTCTAGAGGGCTGGTTTAGAGACAAACTTTATCATGCGCAGAATATCAGTACTGAATCTGACGATGGCTTATATTCTGTTTTAGATTTAAATTTTGAGGATGTCTTCCATGAGTATGTTTGCACTATTCCTATCCCTCCTTCTCCAACTCTTCTGGGGTCCCTCTATTCTCTCTCAAATCTATGACCTCTTTTTCTTTAATTATCTTTGTTATACGTGCACATGCACACACATATGCATACACGTTCATATGTGTACACACGCTCGACACATACATGTACCAAAACACACACATGTGTACCTACACATGTACATATACATGCACACACAAGTGCATAGACGTCCAAACACACACGTGCAGACACGTGCAGAAAATTATATTGGCTTCCACATTCACTCTTCAATTTCTTACCCTGGATCATGTTAACATTTTAATTAAAGATTATATATATATATACACACACACACACACACACACACACATACATATATATATATGTATATATATACACACCTATATATGTTTATTTATATATACATACACATATATACATATATATGAGTTTATAAGATAATAAAAGCAAGACAAATGAGCAAATAAAAAGAGAATTATCAAACAGATGGCTTCAATTTTCTTATTGAGTCATCCCTTTGTTACAGGGATTAGAAATAGTGTGTGCGTGTGTGTGTACACATGTATATACATGACTCATAACTCAATATGCTGATTTTTATAAGTTCAAGGTTTTAAATATTCAACATTTTTTCATTTTTTAAATTTGTTTTAATTGTTAGGTCTGAATAAAACTACCTTAATCAAAGTGTCAGTGTAGATCTAGAATTCAGACAATTCATCTTCCTAATATTGATCCTAATTTCATTACCAATTGCAGATTATATTATGTGGATCAAAGCTTAACATTTCTGGTATACTGAATGCTACTGATCATCATTATAAAAGTTTGTACTAAATATTTTGCAACGCATTATTTTTATTCCCATCCAAAGGAAATAACTTAATAGTTTTCCATGTTTAAATCTATAGTCTGGGATTATTTTTCTAGTGTGTGTAATTTAGAAAAGAAGAAACTTCAGGTGTGAAGTGGCCACGGAGAGTTTCCAATTTCTCCTCAGCCTACGAAGTGCAGCTTACTCCGTATTATTCCATTTGCTATGGAAGAGGTACAAACCTGTACTAGAACATGCTATTTAAAAAACTAGCCTTTTTCGCTTTGATTTTAAACTAAATTTAACTTCATTATCCTGGTGTATTATTAAAAAAATCCCTACAATACATCACAGCATACAAAATATACTTTAAAATTAGAGAAGAGTTTAAATTCAATCTAAATTCTACCTGAAAAGTAACATATATATCTACCATGGCTAATCACACAAATACTCTATAAGCTAATGTGGTAATGTGATTTTACATAAATAAAATATATTTTGGTATTATCTGGATTCATGAGATTAAAACAGTAATACCCTGAGGAAATATGTATCCATGTCTTTGGTACTTATTGAAATTGATTTTTCTGGAAATCAACCTTCTTTCCCAGCTGGGGGATGTGATTACATGGATAAAATTAAAGGTCTTGTGGTGTTCTCACTCTGTAGAGCAACTAGCTTTCTGTTGTCTGATGAGCTCAGTGAAGCATTAAGAAAGAAAGTTTTGAATAAGCCTAGGGAAATAAAGTATGGACTTTTGATGTTTGAAATGTCTTATTTACATAAACCAAATCCTATTCCAGTCTGCTTGCATTCACACGACTCAGAGTAGGTTCTCATCAAAGTCCAAAGTTGTGTGAGAAATGCTTTCGCACAAACTGTAACTTACGTCTCATCTTTATGATCTATTTCAAGAGGGCAGACATGACGAGCTGCCTTCCCACGAGGGTCTCAATTTCTTTAAGAGCCTCAACTAAATACTCCAGTAGTCGTCAAGCTAGATGGTCTTTGATATGCAGCACAGCTCTTACTAGATGGCAAAGCACAGCTTGCGCCTCTGAGGTGCAGGTTTCTGGTGGAGGTACCTTACACATTGGACACTCTGTCTTCACTCAGAGAACTAGAGAGGATTTCTTAATCTAAGAGGGTAAAACCACTCGGAAATCTAAATATTACAAAGCCTGCATGACCACATGAGGCCACCATAGCTGTGTGTGACTTGCCTACTGGTTTTAGAGAGGAGGACGGAGTCAGATGATCCTTCCCAAATGGGGTGGGGGGCATGATTTACCTGTAAGTGATTGAGTCCATATTGAGGTAGTCAACACAGGGTTAGGTCCTTAGAACGGGAATGCTCCAGTTTGGTAGTCAGCCCACACAAGAGTGGCCTATAACAGGGTGCAGTTATCTTCGAAAAGGGATTCATGTGCGGTAATTTAGTCAACAATTATATGTAACTGGAGGCTTCCTTCGTTATCTAAAATAAGATTTTAAATGTCTTATCAAAAATATTTCCCAGTGTATCAGTTTTGTCAGAAGATTGTCAAACCCGTTATCAACGAATGGAGGATAGAAATGAAGTTCAACTGCACAAAGTAGTCTGTCTCTGCGTTTTCCAACGGATTTTTCAGAGGTCTTATCTTTTAGCGAAGAACCCTGAAACGGTTCCCTTTGTGATTAATGGACATGCTAAGTACTGAGAGATTAGTTCCAGCTCTCTCTGTGGCACTGCTCAGTCTTGCAGACATGTTTCTCCTCAGCACTGCCCCTGCTCTGAGGAGCAATGGCTTTGGATACAGACACAAGCCACTTCTTAAGGATCGCTCTGATTTTAACGGTTCCTTTCCTTGCTGCCTTTTCAACCTACACCCATTTGGTGGCGCCTCCTCCGCGGGAGTTCTTGTATACGCGCTTTACTTCCATGGTTTCATGTGCCTCCCTCTGCAGTGTCATTCACACCGAAGGACAGAGAGAGATGGAAGGTGGGATGTATTAACCAGTACCGTGATAGGGTTACTGAAAAGGACCAATTTTGCTTCCCTTCCCAGGGCTCATAAGGATATGAGTCTTATTTATGTTGGACCTATGACATAGCAAGTATATATTAGACCCAATGCCTGAGAAAGCAGCCTGCTCATTCCTCTCTTTCCCAAATGATCTCCTATTCATTCTTTTGGATGTGAGAATTTCTGCTTTAAACCTATTCTGTACCACCTTCTCCTTCCAAGACCATCCATCTTGTTCCACTGTTATAACACTTGAGAAATGAGTGGCTTGCACAGCTCGGGACCCTTTCTCCTGATGGATGAGCTCAAGAAAGACAATAATGAATAGGAGTGAGAATAACACTGTCGATCTCATCACTTCCCAGGAGCAAAGCTTGGAGACGCTGGGTTAGAACAACAAAAAGGTCTTTATGGGATTTCCTGGTCAGTTATCCATGATAAACACTCTGCAGAACTGTGGAGTTCCGCATTCTAACACTGCTGCTGGGAGGCCATTTGAAAGTCCTTTCCTCTGTCTATGATTTCTCCCTCCTTGCTCATCCTGAAGAAAGGATGCACCACCACCTGTGTGACTGCAGTTTACAATCAAAGGTCCAGGTAGGGTTGTGGATGTGGAGTCTTCATCCTGGCCTATTCTCCCTCCGCTGTGCCTTACTGTATCCGGATTGCTTGGGTTAACTCACTCCTGAGAGCTCAAGTCATGCCACTCCCTCCTGCTCTGAACATGTGATATCTTAAGAGCGTTTCCAGGCACATTTAGTTTTTCCTTTGCATTTTGTTCTTCCTTTCTGACAACTTTTCATGTCTCTCTATTTTTTCTGTTTCCTAATTTCCCCCATTTCTAGCATCTTCAAAATGAAGACCAAGTGAATTCCATGACATGCTTTGGGATTGTGTGTTACTTTAGTCTATAATTCTAATCTTAGGAAATGGATCCTGTTCATATGTGTATGTGGGGAAGGGGTTTGGGAGAAGGTAAGCTCTTTACCCTCATCTAGGCAAAATGGTATCCATATGTAAAGTCTAACAATGACCAGCTTGGTCAGGTTCTAGAATATGTATGTTTATTGCAGGCTAAGTGGACATTTTATGATCTGCCTGAGAACACAACCATCATTTTTAATATCATTTCTATGGGAAAAATCCATCCCAAGTTCTGAACAACTGATTCACAAATGAGTTTCTGGAACATGACCAGCTTTTAAAGTGTGGACTCATGCATGACAGAAATGAGGAGAGCTCAGTCACCTAGAGATGAAGCTCGACTCTGCTATCATCTCTGTGCACGGACGGTGGCTTAATGGCGATAAGACTATCTGTCTGAGCAGCCAGGAAGGTATCTGTGTGCTCAGCACTCACTTAGGAGATTAAACGTTTCCCATCAACTTCTACTACATAATTCATCGCGACGTGGGAGGAAGTGGGGGATGAAGTAAACGGTGACAGAATATATGATGTCATGATCCCGTTCACAGAATGTCCCTGTGTCTGGAATTCAGTGGCCCGTGCCTGGGCACATATCTTCAGCTGATTGTTAGTGGAGCATGGGGCTGACTGTGACCACTAATGACCATTTCTTGCTAATTCAATACTGAATGTGCCTTAGTGATTATGTGTGTAAGAACGACAGGCTTATAATGCAGGGAGATGCTTTTGCGTTGTGCATGCTTGCCTGTTTATAATCACTTTCTTAACTGGAGGAACCATAGGGTATATACATTCACCTACCAGGTCCACCTTCACAAGCAGAGTTCACATTCAGTATACATTAAGATATACGTGCATATACCGAGTGTATGTTCAGTATACACAATACATTTATATGAAAATGTTAAACACCTTATTTTCATTCCTACTTTACATTAAATTTTGCTACCATGTGAGACATCTAGTAAAGAAAAGAATTAGTAGTGACAGCTTACATTAAAATGCTTAGTTTCAAACCCAGCATTCCAAGCATATTTACAGAATAGAAACATTCTGAAAAATAAGTGAATCTTTTATGGGTTACAAACTGAAACCCAGGACTCCACTGTCCATGGAGATATTAAAAATTTGTAAAAAAAGATTAAGTGAAGAATGTCTTTTCTAAACGCTAATGTCCTTGGCTATGCAGAGACTACTGTTTACCTCTCCGTGTAGGAGTGATCCTTGCTGATTCGTTCAGGTCTCCTTTCTCAGGAGAAGATTCATTTGCAAAGGGAGTCCATTAATTTTTTTAATTGAATTCTCATCCAGTGTTTCTCTACCTGTGGGTGTCAAGCCCTTTGGGAATCAAATGACCCTTTCATGGGGTTTGCCTCAGACCATCTGCATATCAGATATTTACCCTGTGATTCATAACAATAGTAAAATTACAGTTATGAAGTAGAAATGGAAATACTTTTTATAGTTGGAGGTCACCATGACATGAGAAACTATATTAAAGCGTTGCAGCATTAGGAAGGCTGAGAACCACTGGTATATATGATTTCAGTTTTAGGACTGGACAAAGATACGTGGATCCCTAGAGACTCTTCCTCAAAAGCAAAGCAGAGAATAACTGTGGTGGATATCCTATGTCAATCAACACTCATGCTCCTGCACAGGCAAATGCTTCTGCACAAATACTTACATCACCCAAACATACAAAACCCATAAAACTTCAATGAGAGGTATTATTGTAATTTACAGACGAATGAATATAATATGCCCTCACACCTTTCCTTCTGGAGTTACTAGAGTTTCAGAGGTAATAGCCAGGGATCAGCCTGCATATCGTTACATTATTGTGATCAGCACTTGATAAATGCCTGCTACAAGTAGTCACTCAATGAGAACATGTAAAGTGATAATACTGTTAAAAACTTAATTAAAAGTTACATATTTTGAATATTCTAGTTCTCTTACATATAACTTAAACCTACCACATAAAGTATTAGCCAATAGGCACTGAGGTACCAGAAAGCCTTGGTAGATTTTTACATAGTGTGTACACAGACACACCCTGGTTTATTAAGGTGTTTTCAAGTGAACTAAATTATACTGTGTAAAGAAGGTAGCTTCTATGTCAGATATATAATTCACCAGCGTTAGGATCCTCTGGCATCCTGTGAGGTCACTGATGAGCTCTGGCTGTTTCTAGGTGGGCAGTACAAAGCTCTTCATTAACAGAACAATTACATGCTCAGAACATGAATGTAACGCACAAGAGAAACACAAGTACACACGGAGGTGGATGCGGCTGCGCTATTTTGATAGTCAGAACACGTGTTCGAAATAGGGGAAAAATGCTTTGGAATTGCTGAGTAAATTTGGCAGATGAATTAAACATGTCTCACGGACGCAAATATTTATTATTTATGAATACAGGAGGCTATATGTACTAAATGGAATGATTTGTGCACAAATGTAACATTAAGTACTAATACTGTCATCTCTAGCTGAAGTTGTGTACTTTGAGCCTATGAGTTAGGATTTCAGCCAGTACAGTACATGTCTCAGAGAGGACAGCGGGGGCTTGCTTTACATACCTGTCTATTAGAGTTAATGATAGCTATACAATACCACTTAATAACACATAATTAAAGCTTCTGTGTGGGTATGACAAATTTCATCCCTTGAGAGATTCCGAGGCATTGGCCACACAAAGAATAGAATTTAAAGGGAACGTTGACACACACAAGGGCACAAGCAACTTGGTTGGGGTGAAAGATTACAAATGAGGCCCGATCTAATAGGTTTTCTAGGAGTGCTGGCAAGACAGATGTGAACAGAAGGAACTCACTGTCTATTTACAGAGACGGTGTGAGGTGAAACTCCAAGTGGTAGTCTGGTCCACTGACAGGTGGGTTGGGTCACTGACACACAGAGTTCTTTCAAAATGAAGCAGATGAGCATATCAGTACAGTGACGGGTGCTAACTAGAAAAGTACCCAGAAACAGACCCACTTCTGATGGAAGGAGTGGAAGCGAATGGCAGATTACGATGTGAGGACTCGAGAGGTTTTGAAGACTGTGATATCAAAAGCATCAGTTGAGTCTAGGTAGGGTATTTCCTTCTTAGGAAACTTAACTGCATATGTGTACATTATTTGGATAAGTTATTTGCATGAGGAATTCAAGCATGAAAGCAAAATTGGAGATGCCCGGAGCAGAGTCCTACCAGTATTGACCCAGGATAAACCATAGTGCATAGAAGGAAGATATACTGTGATGCTCTATGATATGAAAATAGAAAAATTATATTTCCTTTCCACAAAAAGATAATCTGCATAGAATTAGAACTGCCTAAGAAGCTTCCAGGGTGCTTCAACTATTGGGACTTCCAGTCAATTCATCATATGCGTGGCTAAGATTCAGAAGATGGGTGTGGCTCTCAGGGGAGCAGTAGGCTCTTCCTAAATGGAGAAAATTATAAGGTACCTGTCACCAGGATTAACTGAAAGTCTACTGGCCCCCTAGATGCATACATACAAACACGTGTGCAGACACATGCAAGCCTTGGCCCTTGGAAGACACAGTACCCAGAAGGTAGAAATATGAAGACAAGCATACAAAAGAACATTGAATAAATACACGAAACTCAACAAGAATCTAGGGACATCGATCACTTATGACTGAGACAAAGCCTTTCAACCCAGCATTATAATCTTTAGGTTCTGAGTCCAAATAGTTAACCTAAGTGCAAGTAAAAGAAAGATGTGAGAATCTGTCATAAAATAGACTGAAGGATGCCTGCGATACCTACTAAGGATTAGATCTGTAGATATCAACCATTATAAATGGCCAAGAAGTGCTACCCAGGAAATCTCTCTCCCAGTAGACGCTCCCAGCTGTTTTATAGTTCAGTTCTACCAGGTGTCCTCCATTTTTGACTGTGGAAAAGTGAAAAACTCTTGACTTCAGCTATAACTAAAGTATACTTGATTCTAAAATTTGTACCGGATCGTATGAATCAACCGGAAACAACTTGACGCTTAGAACCCTTAGTGAACCGATGACTACAACAACCAGGTATGCTGTGCAAGAGTGTCCATGCCAACGAATTCTGGTTTACATACCATATATATCATCTGTACACTAGTCCCAATGATGGATGAGCACAGTTCTCCAGTCCCTCTATCTCAAGTGTGGAATCGTTAACACACTGCTAAATCATTCCTCTCTTAGCCCCTCTTCCAGCCCCCTCCCTTCCATTGGTCTCTACCATTTTATCAAGTTTCATTTGAGAACCTCTAGTGGTCTAGCGGTCAGTGACTCCATGATGCCTATCTGTATCCAGTTTAGGCCTCTGCCACACTCCACGCCTGAGCACACGAATGTACGCTCCTTGTCTTTCTTTGTGACTATGTTAACCTGGTCCTGGCTGCATTCCTAAGAAAGCCAACAAGCTCTCCCATCTACATTTGTCTCTGCCTCCACTGATTCCAGATTTGCCCCCTCCATCCTGATATCTCCTTCAAGTCCTGGTTTTCTTGTACCCATGTGTGACTAAGGCAACATAAAACACGTCCATGCTGTAGAAAGTATGGCCATCTATTTTCCCCAACTCGAATAGGGCAAATGATAACTTGCGTTTCGAGCTATTTGAATATGTTTTACTGCGTTCCTCTCTTTCTTCACAATGTCAAAGCAGACTTATCCTTCTGTATAAGGAGGTGCTCCATGTTTATTTAGGGTGGGAGCTACAAGTAAGCAACTCTGTATTTAACACTGAAGGTAGTTTTCAATGCATGGTGTTCTACAAAAAAATTAATAATAATAATACAAGGAAAAAATAATTCAATGAAAAATACATGGTACAGAAGAATGTAAACTATATGTAATTTGGTTTGCATACCAGATATGTACTTATGTGGTTATCTCTGAGGTGTACCTATTAACACATTAAAGGGCTAGTTTACCTTGAGTGAAGCAGTTAATGAACTTTGATGATGGGAACAGAGGTTAGGGGCTTTTCAAATGCATGCATCGTATAAAAGAGAGACCTGTTGCGATTCACCTATGCTATGGGTGAAGGAAATGGATGACGATTCACTCCGAGACATTGTCAGTTAAGGAAAACAGATACTCCTTCCTCACTCTTGGCGCTATGGTGATGATTCATTCAGAAAATATATTTAAGGGGCTTAACACATCTTAGTTTATGGTGATGATACAGGATATCAGCTGTTATAGCTCTGATCATTAATACTTTGCAATGGGCTGAACTCCTCATTGGACTTCTTCATGGATCCCATGAGCTTTCTCACACAAGTCCTGCTACAACCGAGTATTACTTAAACCTGTTTATATCCCTTGTGATTTATCTTCTGAAATATAGGACGAGGCTTCTTGAGTTTCTTTTAAGATGGGGGACTGCGTTCCCTTGAACTGAGCGGGAGGCCAGACACGCTAGATTCACGTTTGAATGGAACAAACATTGATTATTACTACTAATTTTATCATTATGTTAGTCTGTGAATGGGTTTGGAAGACGGAAGCTAGACGATGAGGTGCAATGTATCCCACTGGATTTTGCTCTATAGTTCCTGAGACCAGGGAACGGGGTGGAGAACAGACAAATAGATGTGTTTCTAAGTTTAGAGCATAATCAACGCTGAATTGCTGCTGGTTGATTTTTCAGAAAAGGAAAACCTGCCATCTTACCCCAGTCGGTTCAGAATAACATGATGAGGCAATCTCCTCTGATGGGCCCATGCTGGATGGAGTCCCAGATAATACAATACAACAATTCCCTCAGCAGACGGCCTGGCTCACTGTGCAGTCCTGCAGGCTGGACTGTGGTACTTGCTGGGAGGCAGCCCTGCCAGGTTTTGCTTTCAGGAGGCTGTCTTCAGTGGCGGAGGCACCTCTGCAGCTCAGTGATTAACTCTTCCCAAATGCCAAACAAGGAGACCATAACAGAGACCTGGTGTTCCACCCCCACCTCTGGCCCATCATCTGAGCTCAATCCTGCTTTCTTGATGATGGCTCCTGATCTCACGGCTCCTCCAAAGATGCAATTTCCCAGCATGCAATGATTACTCTGAATGTGCCTGACACCCTTTGTAAACCAAACGCCAAGTACCAAACACGGGGAGGGCTGACTACGTGGCAAGGGATTTTAATGAAATTGGGAGAGAAGGGAGTAAGGACTACAGAGACAGGAGAGAGGAAGATTTAAGAAACGAAGAGGCGTGGGGACAAAGAAATGCGTCCCGTTATCAGTGAAGAAAGTACAGCAGCCAAACAGGCATGACCTGTGCCCAGAGCCCTAGTGGAGAGCCTGGTTCCACCTTTCATTGCTCCCTGACAGTACACAATTAAAATCCTACATCTAAGGTTATTCAGCTCTAAAACTTTGCCTGGTGCTGTTAGAATAAATAGAGGGAAGTGGCGTATCTGTGTGTATGTCTAGTATAAAATCCAGTTACTGATAGAAGTTCAATAAATATTTATTACGATTACAAGTTAAGGAAATATTGCTAGCTATGGGTGACATGCAATGGACACTACACCATCCCTATAGTAGCTATTTGGTTACTGTAGTTGGCTGTATTCTGTCTGAGGCAGAGTTAAGGATTCTGCTGTATTGCCCTTTCTCTGTTTTGCCAAGTGGCATCTTTTATTCCAGTGACTCTGAAAATGTGTTGCCACAATATAGGGAAGAATAAGCTCATACACTAATGCCAAGAATATAAATTAAGACAACTCTTACACAGAATAGCATGAAAGTCACCCTGCTGGACACACATAAGGAGACAGAGCTACCAATGATCCAGCTACCCCACTTCTGGATATAAAATAGAAATACATGACATGGGCACATCAAAGAGTTGCCTGCATGCCCAGACTGTTTGCAGAGCTATGTACAATCTCTGATGCTTTGAATCAGCTTGGATGTCCATCAATTGACTGTTAGAAAAAGTGGTACACATTCATCTACCAACAAAGAAGAATGAAATCCTACCATTCGCAGCTGTGTGGATAATGGTGTGAGGGATTATGTTAACTAAAACAGGCAGATACAGGAGGGCAAATCATTCATGCTCTCTCTTATCAGAGAAAGCTAAAACAAACTGATCTGAAAATATAATAGTGGCAACTAGGAAGGCTTTGGGATAACGTAAACTTAGAGTTGAGCCATGCAGGCTGTATGCGTGTGTGGAACATCATTCTTTGTCTGTTAATGTATACAATTAATTCATGCTAATTAAAAAGAGACCATTCACAAGAGATTGTTTTTTCTAAATTCTAGAACTGTTGTCACTTTACCCTCAGTTTTAAACATGGCAGTTTCTACAATGAGAGTAGATATTTCAAAAACATATAGCTTTTCTATTATTCACTGCTATGTACATGAGACACCACTGAAAGTTTATCCACAGAAAGTAGCAACTTCTAATTTACCTCATCGTTTAGAAGTGGATCGGTCACAGCATCATTATGCTTTCTAACCTCTTCTTTGGCCAAGTGACGGACACTAGGAATCTGGTAATTTAATTACAAAGATCATCGTAATCAAACAGACATAATAGGTAGCTATAGAATCCTGATGGGGATTTGGAAGAGGTAGAGAATATCTCACAGCCTGTGTTATGTGAGATTAGAGAAAAGGCTAATTTCCATAAAGAACAAAACATAAAGAGAATTACAGACAAAGCGGGTGTGAGGATGTTTGTGTCCTAGGAAAGACTATGACAGCTGAGATTTCATGGAAATCCACAGCACAGAGAATGGTCACCAAACTGGACCCGCTTCTAACACTGAGTGTAATCTGTACTTTTATAAACATCTCACATAATTAGGATCATATATAGTGTTACGTTTTCTGGACACTTACATAAATACACCGACCTTCTGGTCTCTTTATTGTTTCCGATGTACTCCATGGGTGTCTAATTTTAGGGATTTGCTTTTGTTTTGAGATTTGACACAATCCCATACAACTGAGAAGAGATACCACTCCTGTAGGGAAGATGTGTGGTGAGGAGATGGCTAGGTTCTTGGGGTGTGGAAGAAATACGCCGGAGTTTATCTAAAGGGAAATCTGTGCTCAGCCTGTGACTGTTACATGAGCACGTGAAAGGGAAAGGCAAGTAAAATCGCTGAGAACAAAATTACAATGTAGAATGCCTTTGCGTATAAAGCAGAAAAACCGATGAAAATTGGAGAATCCCAAGCTACTCCTTATCGTGAATTCAAAAATAAAAAAACGACCAGACATATATAAATGTTATTTAAAGGGCATATGATGGCATCTATACCACTATCGTATAGGCTGACTCTGAAAAATTACATGGTTTAGAGTTTTCAACACATACATGTCTGTATTTTATTATCACTAAATGTGTGCCTACAAGATGCAAGCTGGTTCTCTAATCCCTCGGAAATTAGTTTTATATTTATCCATATGCCTCATATATTTTTGAACATTGTGTTTGACTAGCATTATTCAAATCCTGTCTGTCAATAATCAAAAGAGATGCATGTCTCTAGTTTTATAGAATGTATGTTCTTGAAAAGAAATATTTATGCAATGTATCAGAAAGTAAATGATTATTTAAATCGATCCTTAAAATGATGCCTCTTGCTTCTCAGTTTATACTTTTAAAAGTCACTCTTAATACTTAAAAATAAGAGATGAGGTCAGATCCTAAATATTGGGGCACATCTAAAAATAAGTAATTAAAAAAAACTTATATATATGTGTATGTGTGTGTGTGTGTGTGTGTGTGTGTAAGTATTTCATCTATTCGCTTTCAGATCCCTATAAAATAGGTTCACTTCATCACATAAATATGTTTTAAACTTTCATTACCATCTTACACCCAATTTTGATATCAATTGATCAGCCACGACAGTAAGTGATTTTCCAAATTGGAAACTCCTTTTACGGGAAAGTGCTGGAATGTCACTTTATGTCTGTCGTTCATTTCAGCAGGCTGTTCAACGTCCGAGTCAAAGTAGGCCCTGAATATTTTATTAACCTATCAGAACTCTGCAAAAGTGGTCAGGTTTCTGTCCATTTTGAAATCAGTTTATCACGAATTGTCAGTCAGTGAATAAGAGGTGGTTCTGTCATTGTCTGCCTACAGCATATGGATATCAGAGCAAGGAAATGTATCATCTCCCAAGGGACAGGTTAGCATTGAGGAACTGGCAACATTTAGTGTTGCTCAGGAAGTGGCCAACAAAAGGGATAATACAATGCAGAGAAAAGGTACTCCTTGTTTCCTGAAAATATAACCATGGTGAAATTCAGCAACAGATACCGCTGATGTAGCCAATATCAGAATCACACCTAATCGATGAAAAAATAAATCCAATGTCTCTGATAAGCTTTTTAAAAGTACAAATATGAAAAGTCTTTTGTATTTAAAATGATCGGGTACTTATTATTTAATTTCTGAAAAAATGTTTCGTTGTGTTTTTCTTAAACCGTATGGTCTAGGAACTGAAGAGTTGGCTCAGTGGTATAGAGTACACGTTGCTTTGCAGAGGACCCAAGTTCAGTTCGCAGCACTCACATAAGGTGGATCACAAACACCTGTAATTCAATGCCAGCAGATCTGATGCCCTCTCCGCTGCAATAACGTGTGCGCATACCTGTCATAGACACGACCGGGCACAATTCAAAACAAAATGTCTGAAAAAATAGTATGATCTAGTCTTTAAAAAAATAACCTTTGTGTCAATAGTCTGCCAATAAAATGATAGCACAGTTGAAATGATAAGAGCCAGCTTATACCAGGGAAGATCCAAATGTCTGATAAAGTCTTGGGTCATCTGTTCTAGTTAAAATGGTCATAAACTACTGCTAAGTAGAATCACAGTCAAATATGAGAGCAATGTTAAATGTCATTCAGACCTTTGCAGATGCTTTCATGTTCACTTCTACATTCTAAGCCTGTGATGTCTTCATAGATAAAGATAAACATAAAGTAAAAACACGCATGCACACACTCATGCATACATATAAATGCACATATAGCATACATGAATATGTACATGCATATGCTCTGACTTCTTTAAAAAAGTAAATTCATTAGGAGAAATTTGGAAAATACATTAAAATAGGGCTCATGATATCAACGTGTTGGATGGAGATCTGCCTCTGGTTTCTACCTTCTAAAGTATTACTTTTCACCACATGTTCTAGATCTGAGAGTTTCCTCTGATGGATACCAGGACACCACAGGAACTTGAAAACAAAGCTGTTGGCCCCTGATGTCTCTCCAGGGGACTGAAAATGCCTATATTGTCGTTGGTAGAATTTGTACAGGGTTGAGATACTTGAAAATAGGAGAAACATTGTCTCTCCGGTTTGCTCCCTGGAGAGGAATGACTAAATTAAGGAAAATTGAAGCAGATGACTTCCTCAATTGAAAAAGACAGCACATCAAAGACTCATTCACCCTCAGTAGGAAAGACCCTCTCCGGTCTTGCTTTCTTTAAGCTATGCCCGATCTCATTTCTGGTGCAGGAAATGTCCCTGGGATGTGAAGAGACATGAGGCATACTTGTGCAATTGGCCGTGTTTTAAATTTTAAAATTTACAGGAGAAAAAAAAATATCATTCCAAAGAAGTAGAGAAGATAATTCACAGTGGAAAACACTCTTACAGCTATAAAGGATGTGACAAAGCTTTAACGTTTCTTCACACCTTAATTGATACCAGAGAATTCATACCAGAAAGAAAACTGACAAGTAGAGTGTGTGGCAAAGGCGTAAAGTTATACCACCTTTCTGTACATAAATATGCTTATACTTCCGAAAAACTCCATAGATACACATGTGGGAAACGACATAGCCACGTGATAACAACACCAGCGAATTCAGACTCAAGAGCCCCTAAAAGAAGAAGGAATTTTACAAACCTACCAAGTGTTCTTCCCACACTTGTGACCATCGGAGGACCATACATCCTGGAATGCCTACAAACAAAGACTCAACCAGGTGGTCAATTTTTAACCAACAAAAAATGGAGCGAAATATTGTGAATGCAGAGACCGCTGCAAGACCATCAACAATTACTTGGTGCTCACGCCACAGAATTCACACTGGAAAGAAACTGTGTCACATTAAAAGATGTGGCCAAGTTTTAACAATTCTTCCACCCCTAGTCAGCGTCTCAGGACGTATACTGGGAAGAGACTACACAAATGCAAAGAATGGAAGAAAGCTTTTAGCTAGTTTACGTTTTTATCCATATCAGAGAACTCATACTGGAGAAAAATGCCACAAAGCAAAAGCCTGTGACAAAATCGTTAGCAATTGCTCAAAATAAAAAAAATAATAACTTGGATATACAGAATACATACGCAGGAAGGCCTTCAACTTATATGTGAAACCTTCGTCAAATGCAGATGTCATTGGCACCAATAAACTCACACTAGATGCAAGCTCTGGGAATGCAAAGAAAACAGAAGACTCTTGGCAACTATTTGCACCAGATGGAGCATCTGGTAGTTCGCAGTTCCGAGAAATCACATGGAACACAGAATGACAGGTGCTTTATCGAGATTTCCATACCTATTCAAGATGAATAATGTCACACTTGGTAGAAATATTATATCTTGCACGTGACACTATTCTGGAAAAATCTTTGTCAGGCACGTACTTCTGAGAAACTCAAGCTACACTCACCTGAACATGGTAACAGCTGCAGTGCACAAGGGAACTCCAGCCAAGAGGTCCTATGTGTATGGGATGCGGGCCAATTGTAAACTGTGATGCGCGATTTCCTGCACATCGTCATGAAGAAGATGGACTGCAGACCCGAGAACGGAACAGATAACTCATTTAAGAAAGGCTATCAATTTGTTACACATTGGAATGTCCTAAGCAAGCACCTTGTTATGACTTCAGAAAGCACGGCTCTCAGATCGCTATATCAAGACAACAAGACTGCTTTCTGAGAGACTCTGGTCTGATTCTTTTTAAGAGGCCATAGCACAGACATTGAAATGAGTTTTAGCTGTTTTGCTAAGTAAAACTGAATTTTAACCTGAAAAATAAAAGTTCACTGTAGAATAGTCACATAATGGAATTCCATGTAAAACAAACAAACGATACAGGAGGTTTTGGGGAAAGGAAGCCATGATCAGATATATTGTATGAAACGCACACACACACACACACACACACACATACATATATACATATGTATATATGTACTAGTATGTTGCTGTTGCTCAGCAAGGAGACGTGGAGGCATATTCATAGGCCAAAGTCCTGCCAGTCCTCAGCAGAGGAAACCACCATCGTCGTGGCTAGCACCATACTATGGACAATGGAACCCTGAGTGTCTGAGCTCAGGTGTTTTTATGCTTTCAGAACTCCTCAGGTGTTCTACTGATAGCACGTGCAGAACTTTAGCAATCAAACATCCCCCCCATAAATCCAATACCTGCAAACAATATAAAATGTCCTAGACAGCCCCTCAGCCAACAGTGCATAAAACAATTATTTTATATATAACTAAAAATAAATTTCTGATATATATATATATATATATATATATATATATATATATATATATATACACACACACACACACACACACACACATACAGAATCTATTTACCAGTGTATATGTATACACTGATGGATTGTGGGGACTAGAGGGTTTGAGGCCACTAGGAGAACACCCCTACAAAGTAAGTGAACCAGGACTCTTAGGGGATCACAGAGACTGAAACGGCAGACACAGAGGCTGCTAGTTGGCGCTAGGTCCCCTACATATATCTTAAGGTTGTCTAACTTGATGTTCTTGTATATCTCCTAAAAGTTGGAGTATGGGGGGGGGATTCTCTGACTCTTTTATCTGCCCTTGGGACCCTTTTCCTCCTACTGAGTGACCTAGCGCAGCCTTGATGTAGGGGTGTGTGCCTGGCCTTGTTCCATTTTGTTAAGCCCTGTCTGATTGGGATAGGTAAACCTGGAAGACTTGCTCTTTTGAGGAGCAGAGGGGGAGCAGAGGGGGAGGGGGTTGGATCTGGAAGAGAGGGAAGAAGGGAGGAGCTGGGAGGAGTGGAGGGACGTGAGGCTGGGGTCGGGATGTGTTGTAAGAGAGAAGAAAAAATAAATTTAAAAATTATCTGGGATGGCAAGTTGAAAAAGAAAAAGAAAAGAAAATCTTAATTGGTGCTCCAATGTAATTTTAGCTCTTCTCCTCCTTCCCAAACTTCTTATAAACCATCATGGTGATGGATCTGGAAACAAACAGCAAATGCATCTGATAAACCACCAGTGCCCACCTTCATCCTGGTGTCTCCTAACATAGAGTGCAGAGCAAATTAAGACTTCCCTTTTCTTCCTTTTTAACTTGTTTTAAATGTCCACAAAAGGTACTGTTTTAATTATGTGAGTTATAAGAAAATTGAAAGTTTTTATAAATCAGAAACACAAATGTCCTTTTTATCAACATAAGAGATAAGAAGCTTGAAGCTTAATAAAGCTTTTGGGGTGATTCCTCATTCAGAAAAACCACTGCTTGCAGGAATGTGACCTGCACTCACCTTGATAGCAAACTAAAGACATCAGATTAGCCAAGGATGCATTGGCGTGTAGACTCATCTATTCATGGGTTTGGATACAGAACTGAGCATTTCCTGTCCATCCAACAGAACCTTCCATGGCAGATGACGTAACTAGTAGTGGCAGTGGACTCCTGCACTGCGAAAGATTGTCGCGTACCACAAATTCAACTCTGTGGACTTTACAAATGGAGTCCTAGTCAGCTCAGCTACGTGTTGCCTGTGTGACCTTGGACAAGCCACTGACAGCTGTGACATGTGTCATTTATTTGAAGATCATACTAAACCCTGCGTGATTTGTCGTCTTCGACCAGTGGCTGAGCTACTGGTTGAGGAGAAGGAATGGGATTACCCCTGTTCAACCTTCTCCTAATAACCAAGCAAGATCCCGGAGAAGCAGCGGGCTCCGGGAAGGCAATCCGTGCTCGGGCTCCAGATGTAGATGGAATCAGTACAGTTCGACTGTAAGTATTTGTTCCTTGAACCAACTCAGAGAAAATGAAGCGCAAGTCAAACAGCGCCATCCGAAGGTGGCCAGTGAGTACCTGACAGGACTGATGCAGCCACGTGGAAAACTGCCATAGAGATTCGTTTCCAGGTGTTTTATCTCCATGTTGAACATGTATGAGAACAACGGGTACATATGCATTATTTGCAATCATGGTTAAACTCTCTGATATTAATGATATACCCGTTATACACATGAACGCAGGACCCAAATGCCTTTTCTACGGGGCGCGTTTGACGCCGTGGGATATAATCAGCACACTCAACATCATCAACAGCAGAATACTTAAGGATGGAAAGTGAAGATCTGAATACATTTGCATATGATTATTTCTCGGACATTACGCCTTTTGATTCTAATAGGAAAATTTCTGTCCGCTGGTTGTACAGCAGTCAGGCTACAGGAAATGAAATTGTCATTAATTCCTCGCAGTGACTAGTAGAAGAGAGAGCTAATCAACCGCCCACGCTCACCAGCCCTGCGTCATTTATTCTGAATACCTTTATTATTTTTCGTTTGCTGGGAAAACATCTAATGGCACACAGCGGTTGTGTTTCACAAATTGATTCTTGGATGAAAAGTCACTCCTGGAAGAAAAGCTATAATTTACAAAAATCTTAGCCTCATAATTATTCCGAACCATTTCGTTCGTTTTTTTTTTTGCCTTCTTATGTTAATGTGTGAGCTGTCCTCTGCCTCGACAATGTATGCATCTTTCATTTTATTTTCCACCTTGAAAACAAAAACAAGAAGAAGGAAAATAATTTTCAATGTACGGTAGGATTTGGGTTCAGCCTTCTTGAGATATTGAAGAATTCGTGAGATATGCTTTCCAAGTACATTGAAAGAACGTTGCGCAGAGCGATATGGAAAGAGGTTACTGGAACACATGAGTATCAGGATATCCACACCCATTCAGTTTTGCTCCATACCAAAGAATTTGGCTATCTGGCAATGGAGCTCAAGTCTATTTTTAAAAGGGTGACCTAAATGAAGGAAGAAGGCGTGTGCACTGTATTGTGTGTTTGTGGAATCCAGAAGTATTCCTATTGGGGAGACAGAGACCTGATTATCTTAAGGTTCCCCTCCCACCCGGGATGATTGTGGAAGCAAGTGGGAATCACTAAGGAAACAGTTTGAAGGGATTTGAGTCACCTTTCCACTATGCTAAGGGGCATGCATTCTAGAACAGTCGGGAAAGAAATCAATGCGGAGCTTTGAGATTGCTGAACCAGAGTGTAGAACGTTAGAACGGAACTTCCCTCGGTGTCTATCACCCAGACAGAGTTAATAGAATTATCTAACAGGTACCAAGTTCCCACAGCTCTATTCGTTATACAGATGAAATGGGGACAATCAACACAGCCTGGTGACATGAGCGGGGAGCTTGGTGTGGTTCAGAGCTGCATCAATCCTGTCTGTTACACAGTCGGGTCAACCGAGCATAAGACTAAGCCCCGAGAGTGATCAATATTGCCTGCCTCTCTCTGCCTCTGTTCATCCTGTCCTCACTAGAATTCAGCCTTTTTTTCTCAGTGGACTGTTTGGTTACTTATAAAATGTGCCCTTTCTTTCGACAGCCACTTACAGTTGGGAAATTGATTCCTTTCTGTTTAAAAGCAATCCCTGTTTCTGCATTGGGAAAACGCTTTATGGAAAGCTGCCTCGTGACTCGAGTTTCACAAGTACGGTTCAGGGAAGCAACATCTTTTTTGTTTTACGAGTGAATCAAAGCATCAAGGAAGATTAAAAATAATAGCCAAATATGTATGCTTGCCATTTGAGCCTCCAGGAGCTTTTCTATATCTTCTTTTTTCCCTCCTGTCAACACAATGTACCCTCAGGCGTTATATTTCACTTTGTAAACTGGGTAGGAAAAGAATCCTAAAATGTTTGTGCCAGAAAAACAATCTCATTCTCCAACTTAATTAAGACTTTTATCTGATAATAAATCCATTTAAGATGGAAGACTAAAATTACTGAGTTTATTCACCGTGGGCTTTTGGGAAAATGAGCAAGACCTCCTTCAGTACTATGTGGGTAAACAAGACATTTACCCATTCTTCTAGGACAGTAGTTCTCAACCATCCATATGCCAGGACCCCTTAATACAGTTCCTCATGTTGTGGTGACCCCCAACCATAAAATTATATTCGATGGTTGTTTATAATTGTCGTTTTGCTACTGAGCAGTGTCTCAGTTCCTGAGACCATCAGAAATAAGAGTTTCCAGATGGCTGGCACTCACAGGTTGAGAACCCCTGCTTTAGGAATACATACCACATGCATGGAGACAAAGGGTGATTGCCGTTTCATTCTTGTATTCTTTTAGAGGTGAAAAGTGGGCCCTGTGTTTAAATTCGGGCTTTTTTTTGTTGCTGCCCTTTCATTTGAATATTAGAGTCAAAATGTGTTCCTTTTTCATGGCGTAAAGTTAATATGGTATTCTGATGTGAAGTACAACGTGAAATAATGCTCACTGCAGTCCAGTCAATGAGTCCGTCTTCTCACAGAGCTAACCGTGTGCTTCTATGTATGTTTGTGTGTGTGTGTGTGTGCACGCGCGCGTGCACGCGCACATGAGTATGTACAAGGACACTGGACATAAATTATACTAAGAAAATTATAATGCATGCAATATGAATATATATATATGCACACATATATACATCTCCATATATACATACATATACATATATATGTATGTATATTCATACACACACACACACACACACACACACACACACACACATATATATATATATATATATACTTTTTTTTTTAAACCATGGTCACTTATGCTGCATGTCAGCTCTCTATAAGTATTCTCCTAAGAGCACTTCAAATTTGAACCACTTGATTTCTTCTCCTAGCTCCCCACCAATTCATTTCTGGGGAACACCACTGAAAGTTTTTTTTTGTTTCTATGTATGTCTTTTTAAAATTTTTATGCATTAAAATATTTTATAGGTTTCTTACACACAGCCAAAACACTCACGCACACTTTTACAAATACACACATGCATAGACATGCACACATGCATGCACATGCAACATGCAAACACAGGTGTGCACATACACACACACACTCAGATGCATATATGCTCACAGACACACTCATACCGCACACACACTCACATCCAAACTCACATGAACTCACACGTACTCGTGCTGTCTCTCTTACACACAAGCATAATACACGCGCTCCCCACAATACAGTTCTCATCTATCGCTTTTGAACTCTTCACACTGCTTCTCTCGTCTGCCGTGAATGGTGCTAGATTTAATCACTTCCATCCTGCACATCTGAAGCACGGTCCTCACACTTGTTGAGAAAGGACTTTATTGACAGAGCCATCATCCCTGAAACCCAACACTGGCTTATTTCTGACAAAGTCCCTAAAGATATGGAAAAGATGAGTGAGTACCAAAATGCCTTCATTTGCTAGAATTGTTCTTCCACGATGTATCAGATTCCAGACATACCACTTCCTTTGAGTCAATCCCGGCTCCGTGCTGGGATTCTGTAGGGCTTACAATCTACATACGGATTGTAATTACTGCAGAAATGCAGAATGTAGTGCTTGTGACCGTTGGGAATTAGACTCATTCTCGATAAACAGTCTTATGGAAACTCCTCTTCTTCGGGGGAGCAAGAGCCTGTCTTTGATTTTCATTGTTTTCGTAAATGTTTCTGGGATGTTCCAGGAAATTCCTGAAACAATCCTGGGAGAACAATGACAAAGCAGATCCTGAAGATGAGAGGACATGCGTTCTGTGGTACGAGCTCTAGGGTCTCTTCCTTCTACTACAATCTTTAAAAAGTATTTGAGGGTTTCATACCTTGAGTATGCTGCATTTACACCATGTTCATCCCTCCCTCTACCAGCTGTAATGCTTCCAGTATACCCCTGTCCCGGACCCCCTCATGAATTACTTTTGTTATATATGTATATGTATTTATATGTGTGCTTAAACATATATAACAAAATAATTGTTACAATATAACATTTACTGTTATATATGTTTATATATTTATATATGTTTATTACATGTATATTACATATATATACAAATTTATATTAGATATATTTATATATAACTATAAATAACAAAATGTATATGTACACATACATATGTACATATATATACATATACACATATATGTGTGTGTGTGCATGTGTGTGTGTAAGTATGTGTGCGTATCCAGTTGGTGTTATTTTGTATGTGTTTAGGGCTGATCATTGAGTACTTTGAATTGGGGTCTTGTTCTCCCTAAATAAGAATTCAAACAAACAAACAAGCAAAATAAGCAAAGAACCTGGTTCTTGGGTACCTGAGAACTGGCTCAACAGTTAAGAACACTGGTTCTTCTTCCAGAAGAAATGGTTCCATCGCCAGCACCCTTACTGCAACCAGTACCCATTTATAACTCCAGTTGCCAAGGGCACTACATGCACATGATGTGCAAACAAACACACATGGAAAACACCCATGTGTACAAAATAAAAGGAAAAAAATAAAAATAAAGTCAACCTGGTCCTCCCTCTGTCACACATCGACTGTCTATATCTCTTTATCTAAGGTTGAGAGCTTGTGAAACTTTTCCTTTATACTTGCTGGCAATCTGTCTGCTGTGGGAACAGCCATATCCTGAGAAGTTCATGGGCCAGTTCATCTTGTCCTGTCCAGAGTATGCTACCAGCCAAAAGTCCCCTTGGTCCTCAGACTTTATAGTCTTTCTGTCTCATCTTCCACGATGTTTTCTGAGCCTGAGATGTAAGGATTGTCGTACAGGTGTCCCATTTGGGACTGGGAATTCTAAAGTCACTTAAACTCTATATTTTGATAGTTGTGGATCTAACTGTAAAACACAGACTGTGACTTTAAGATTGGCAGTAGCCACTGTTCCATTTGTTTGATGAGGGACAAATGTATGTTGAGTTTTAATTAGTATACAAACTAGTGAATTTTGCTGTGGCATTTTCAGATAGATATTACTATAGTTTGCTCACATCTGCCCCTGGTACTTTCCAGTCTGTTTAATCCTCACCCCACCCTTGTCCTCTTTCTTAGTAAAGCAGCCAGTCCTGTCTTTTCATAAAATAAACAACCATACCCTTATATAGAAAGCATGCACATGTGCATATTTAGATAGATTTATAAACAGATGATAGATCTTTAGATACAGACAGATGATAGATTTAAGTCTGGGTTCTTTAGTATGAGAGAAAATAAGAGATTCCCCCAACAATTACTATTTGACTTTTGGTTTTTGTTTTTTTTTTTTTCTAAAAGCACAGAAAAAAAATTTAACCAGGGAACATTTTTTTCCCCCACTTTCTGTACAGTGATACTATAAGCGAGTTTATAACTTAAGTCCCACTTAACCAATTTGCTATGCTATTTGAGAATGCAGGCTGTTTTAACACACTGTAGAGTTTCTGGGTAAATTGGAAACAGAAGAACATGGAGGGAGAAGAGCAGGAGGGGTCATTGCCAGAGAACATGTATAGAAGACTGAAGGCTGAAGAATGGGACCCCCCCCCCACCCCGGGACACCAGAGAAACTTCCTGACTTTGAGTACACCAGGCCAGGCTGTTGACTGCAGGTTCTATGGACAAGAGTAGGTACAGCAGAGCATCACACAATGTGGATTCCAAGAAGCCCTCACTGGAACAGCTTTGCTAGATGATGAAACTATAGCAACAGAAAGAAAACATTCAGGGCAAGATTGTCTATTTCTCTCTATGAGTCAGGGTTTCAGCTCCTGACCCCATGGCTAAGGAAACACCAATGTGATCCTGAACTGTGTAAAAGGTAGAGGAAGACATGAAGCATGATGGGAGAGTGAGGACATTCCCATAACTGAACTCATGTCCATTGAGGACAAAAAAAAAAAAAAAACAACTTGAATGTCTGGTGCAGACATACATATTAACTACAAAAATAGTAATTACGTCTGGAAAACAAATGTCTCTAAGGTGGCTCCCACATCAAAGCCATGGAACTCTTAACTGGCAGAATGGATAGGCCATAGGACAAAGGTTTTGTGGGTAGGATGGTGTTCCAGTCCTACCACTGGAAGCCTTGCCTGGTCACAGGAGACGGCCTGTTCAGATTCCCTGTCCCTGATTACTGGAGATCCATGCTAGGGTCTCCCTCATAGATTCTAGTGAGTTTCCCTACACTAGCTCTCTAGATCACCCCCTAATAGTCAACCAATTCTGGTCATTTCTCCATATATTCTCTCCCTCCATCCCTTTCCCCTCCTGGTCTCCTCCTCTCCCGATCATATCCTCTCCCCAGCCCGTCTGCACCGTAGTAAAATATACGCAACATTCTCTTCTCATCATCACACGCAAAGTTCAATTCTAACACAAACTTTCCTACTCTGCATGTCACTCATACTTCAGTCTCTCAAGCTGTACTTTCCTATTGGTTTCTGATTCAAAAGAGGACACAGTGGGTAGTGGAGGCGCTGATTGCGACCAAGGGAAAGCAAAACTAAGAGAGACTAGAATTGCTTGTGGTAGGAAATACCTGAATATATCAAAAATGGTTATCTAAACAGAACATATGAGATCTTCTCACACTAATAATACACGTGACTCAGCTGACATTCCAACTGGTGAGAGAGAAGGAAAATACTATATGCATCGCCAGGTTGAGAGGAAACAATGCGGTTCTTAAAGTTTTTTGAAACACAAGTATTCACATCTGTACTCAGTACCACAGGCAACCAGACTACTTCTACAGCTGAGCCATTGACTTACAAAGCAAAGAAAAAGCCTCCGGTGATTGGGGTAAGGGCTGTTAACCTTTGTCTCAGTGGGACTTTGTAAAGCTGGGTCTTTTCAGGGTTAGAAGTCTTACTACTCACAAGACTGGGGAAGACAGACAGTTTGCTCATCTTATGCAGAAACTGAATAAATAAGGGAACATACCTTGATATGCAGTAAGTGCAGACAATGAAAGGTTTTAACTAAGAAAGACTGTTAGTAGGCATAGCTGCTTCTCCTAAAATAATCCACGTATATGCAGTGAAGGACTTGGTTGAAAAATATTTTGGAAGAATTGTTTTTAAAATGAATAGTTTCAAGTAGAATAAGAATGAACCATACAACATTGTAAACATTAACTTGTACTCTCGTCCCTTTTTCAAATGCCTCTTTTATCTAATGTAATAATATTTCTTATATCTAGTTGCCAGAAATTGAGATATACCTGCATATAATGGAAGGAGAAAACCAAGTCCTATATGCTGTCTTCTGGCTTCCACATTAGCATGAGTAAACACACACATACACACATATACACACATGCACACACACATGCACACACACATACACATACTTACACACATATAAAAACACACGCACATACACACACACATATATATACACACACACTACATACATAACAATAATGTATAAAAATAAGTATGTTTGTACAAATATATATATATAATTATGTGTGTGCTCATGTATCTACATTCTATGTGTGCACGCATTATATACTATTATGCATGAAAAAATGATGAGATAGACCAAAGAAAATTACTGAATGCACTAGGGCCCGCCTCTTTCTCAATATATATGTTCATTATGGGATGAGGTTGCTATGGACACGGGTGGATTCAAGGCTGCCATATGAAGTGACAGGAGTGGGTACCGAGAGAGTCAGCCAAGCTTGTTCTTTGGGTTCCATGTACACGTGCACACGTGTTCCCATATACACATGTGCAAAAACCGGAACAAGGAAGCAGGACTCCAGCCAGCAATCTTGCTCTGCCTCCCCAGATGTTTTCCGTTACCGTATACTACAGCCTCATGGTGCTCACCAGGTGTCAATCGGATGCCACTCTAGCCATTGCCACGTTGAGCCTAATAGGTTTCCGGCTTTTATAAGCCGCAGAAGTGGTGCTAACATGTTACACTACCACATGAGTTGTTGTGTATATAAACCTAAAATCACTTTCTGTATTTCTGCTCAAAAGATGGACAGAGATTTTGATTAGGATTGCACTGTATGTGTATATGCGCTGATGTGGAAAACTCACATCTTTGTGACTTAACGTGAGAATACAAAGGTGTTGATTGTTACACGGAGCAAAAGAATGCATAGGTTTTAAAAACAGCTTGCACATGTAGTCATGTGTAAACTGGAAGCCATTTTCTTATTAGGCTTGAAATAGTTCTGCACAGGTTCAATAGTTCCATTTGCAAGTTTTTGTTAATCAAGTTCTGCACAATGTGTTAGTATCCAGAATTCATATTAGAAGGAATAACTCCAGATAACACACACTCATACAGGGTCTGGGGAAGCCTATAGTTTACAGCATAAACTGTCCTGGAATGGACCAAGAAAAGTTGTACAGAATAATAAAAAAAATAAAATAATGATCTCCAAGCAAGAAAGCCCAAGTCCCATACAAAGGAAGGCAGCTACCAACAAGTTCCACCCAAGCTCATCTGGAAGAATCAATTCTACATCATCAAAGTTGAGCACAGTTCAGTTCAACTCAGCATGGTGCAGGAAAGCCATCCTGTCCTCTACAGAAAGACCTTCATTCCACTGGGCAAGAAAATAGGAAAAATTCTACAAAAAGAATAAAAAAAAACATAAAGATTCAACTAAGTAAATTTAACTGAAAATGTAATACTATGGCAAACTTGAGGGGAATGAATGGATAAGTATGATAATGAGATATGAATATATATATATATATATATATATTCATAAATACAGCACCATGACTGAAACATAAAGTGGAAACTGCCCTTGACAGCTCTACAGGAAGAAGTCCAGATACTGCTCAGTCTGGTTCTTAATCTGTGGGTCTCGACCCCATTGGGGATCATGAACCTTTCACAAAGGTCACCCAAGATCATCTGCATATCAGCTATTTACATGATAATTCACAACAGTACCAAGACTACAGTTATGAGGTAGCAGCTAAAATGATTTTTTGGGGCTCACTCAAACTTGAGGAACTATATTAAAGGGTCATAGCATTAGGAAGTTTGAGAACTACTGGCCTGGTCAATAAGACAGCAAAGCAAGGGGATAGTATGAGAAAGGAAGGGTGCCTTAGACACATTTTGATATAAAGGTAATTACTATAGTATGTTGTACTTTCCTAAGGAAAAAGTATAATAAAACTCCAAAATTAAATTTGCAATGCAATTGACAATTGAGGGAAAGATACAGAATATATATAGAAACAATCTCCAGTGTAATATATTGCATTGAAGGTCTGAGATGAAATATAAATATAGACTTAGCTCACGTATTAAAAGAAGACAGCTTTTATTAGTTTACAGAGGAGAATTGAACTCCAACTTGTAAAAAAAAAAAAAGAAAAAAAAAAGAAGATATATTTTTACTTATAAATAAAAGGGATAAAAAAAATAAATGGACTGCCAAATATATGCATTGGAGATATAACAAAAATACATTTGGGATGCCGAAGGTGCCTCCTAGCAGTCTAGAATTTACAACAAAGAATAAATAAAACAAAGTAGATTCCAATTACTCAACAGGAATAACACTGTTCAGAGAGCAAAACAATTACACCAGGTCAAGGGAAAAACTACCAGAAATGCGGAAATTTATTTATTTATTTATTTATTTATTTATTTATTTATTTATGTGTATTTATACAGCCCTCTTAGTGTGAAATACCAGAAACACAAGAGGGCACGGAAAACGCGATGATCGAAGCAGTTTGTGAAGATAGTTTATTATAGACTTTACTCAAAATTTAGGGAGAGTGTACAAACAAATTAAACATGACTAACATGTTTCAACAAAAAAACAACATAAAATTAACAAAGAGCAAATCTGCTCTTAAAAAAAAAAAAACTGTAATTTTTTTATATTAAAGGAAGAAAGCACACATATACCCCAAATGACAATGTAAAATAAGTGTGTGCATTCTAGAAACCCTGAGGTGGTTGATTCAAGAACTGAGAGGAGAAAGGGGTAAGTTTGACATAAAGGATCGCTTCCCTATAAGAAGTTATAGTCTAGTGAAGTTCTTCAAATGATGGAACTCGTCTGCCATTTCTGCTACAGCGGTGCTTGGAAATGCTGCACTGTCCTGTTTCCCAGGAGAATACAGTCACCTGCTAAGAAATCAGGTGTGCCTAAGATTTATAAGCCACGGCCACAGCAAACACAAACAAGGTCCGTTCGAGAGGCTACACAGTGGATTATTGGAGCTATATACCTAATCTGAAACAGGTCTTCACTGATATAGCCATATTAAGAATTTTGAAGCAATGGTAATATCGCGGTAACTTTCTGGTGATGTGCCTTCATCCTTTCCTTATAGGAAACAAGCTTAAGAGACTTCATCACACGCAGACCAGGAGGCTCATGAGCAGAGCCAGAGGGATAAGGTATCAAGCCTAGACATGGTGACGGCTTCCAGGGCCTGGAAATAGCAAAGGAGGAGGAACTCCTAGAGCTCCTAGAGGGAGTGGAGCTCTGGTCACTGTGACTGGAGGCTTGGCTTCTGGGCTGTGAGTGAATTCCATTGATGGGACCAGCAGTTCCTGTTACAGTGTCCACAGGCCATGATGGAGTGCTGTCCTTAACCCTCATAAAGACATCAAGCCACAAAGTGAAGGGACTATAGGGCAGTATCAATATAAAGACCCCAGACAGTACATTAAAATCAACAATTATTCACAGATTATAATTGAAATTGACAAAAGATGCGTGCCTGGCCAAATATTATAAAATCCATTCATTTCTTACATTTACAGGAAAATCCTGAAATTGTCATTGTTTCTTTCCTTAAGAAATAAAGTTGATTTAAAAAAAAAAATCCTATTTCAGTGAACTAAGTAAGATATAAATGACTAGATATTTAATTTAGTAACATATCCATGAATGACCAAATCAGTATCTTGGCTAAACTCGGGTCCAAAGGAGCCCAAAACCTCCACTTGGAAATGGCTTTGGGACATCTTCCGGTTCGATCCAAAAGAGAAAAAACAAGAAACACAAAAAATGAATAGAAAAATAATGTTATCTGTGAGTTATACGATAATTCAGATGGAAATAAGAAAATAGGAAACTTTTCAGATGAAAAACAATAAAGCAGCATCAAAAGTGTGAGTTAATAGGAAAACTTCTTAAGAAACCACACACAATGTCCAAGAAGAGTAGCTTCACTTAATACTGAACCCACGAATGTTACTGAAAAGAATACCTAAACATAAGCCATCCAGCAAGTATCAAGAGAAGAAAGAAACCTCTACTCTACACGCACTGTAGAAAGCCGTTGGAAGTCGCCTTCTGAGTGAGTGGGGTGCCCGTGAGCCAAGGCTTAACAACACGGCTCTATTTGGAGATTTGGAAGATCAATTTGGAGCCAAACGCTCAAAGGCATATGTAGCAAAGGACGAAAATGGAAGTCATCTCTGACTGACCAGCAGTTTAGTAGCACGAGGCGGAGAGGTAAACTCGGCATTTGGGACAGTTAAAAAGGAAACGCGCAGAAACTGCTGGTGTGTGGTAGAAATTAGAATCCGTAGAAATTACCAAAACAGGAAGGCAGACACAGAATCCAGAAGTGATCTAGTCGTTAGGATGGAAGTGAGGGAGATGTTCTGTGCTGGTTCATCTTCCATTTGACAGGTTTTCAACAGGAAAAGTTCTCTCTTCCATCAGCTCCTCTCAGTGCTGCAGACTTCTGAACGGCACACTAATTGGAAATATTGTTGAAAGGGTGGGAAAACGTTCAGCTGACAGTGATATTTGAGCGCACGCTCACTCTGTTACAGGAAATTGAGGGAAAGGGAATCTGAAGGTGATTACAATATGGGTTACCTTATATTTGCATTATGGAAAAGGTGTATGTCTTGAATGGAGAAACGAGACAAATAGCAGTCACAATGGCTTGAAATTAAATACGAATGAAGCTGTCAAAATATGGTAGCAAACTTTAAAGTCGCTATCAAGTCTACGAGGATGTCTGAGATTGAAAAATGCATACAAATAGACAACATAAAAAGCATGGAGATAGGTGCGTTTTTCCCTCTTTTTCAGTTTGCTTAAGGAGGCAGAGACGTCTGTTTAAATTGCTAAATTGGTGCGTGAACACCCTTTCCTGCTACTTGCTTTCAGCATTCCTGGAGAATTATCTAAATTACAACGAGTGAAAATGATAACACATACCCAAAGAAAAAAGGAACAGCCTCTAGTTCAAACTTGTATGCACATATATACTTGCTTTGAGACACAGGGAAGTCACCTCACCAGCCCGAGTCTCCAATGCTTCATTCGTAAAAGAGAAAAGTGAATGATAATTATAGTCTAAATTCCATATTGCATAATATAAGCATAAAGGTAAAGTTTGTGAACACTGGCTAAAATGGTTTGAATAATAATAATAAAATAATAATAATAATAATAATAATAATAATAATAATAATAATAATGTTTTCAACTTGGGTAATTATGGTAAGAAACTCAAATACATACTTTTCTCCTTCCCTTCCTAGCCCTATCGTGAGTAAGTAAATATTAAGAAACCAAGAAAACACCAAATACTCCTTGCCAGAAGCTCAGGCGGATCTATACATTTAAGACCAAGTATCCTTCTCTCCAACTAACTAAGAAGCTTCCCAACCCCCAACCCCTGAACTAGGGCTTAGGTAAATGTACTCTTTGAAAAAACAAATCATCCACAGAAGACTTCAGGTAGAGCGGCATTAGATACAGCTGAAGCTGAGAATAGGGAACATAGTAGAAAAATAGGTTTACCTGAAATATTCATCATATAAAACCTTCAAAGGCAAGCAAACTCTTTTTTTCAGAACTAGAATTTTTGCAGCCAGCCCTCACCAGGGACCGGAAATCAGTAGCAAAGCTGCTCCAGGTTCAAACGCGGAACCATTGTCACTAGTGAAGTTCCCAACTACCGTTGTCAGTTCTCAGTCTCAGAGTCGAAATAACGAAGAACACCAGGTATTTGGGAAGAAAGATGAGTACAGAAAATTAGAAAAGAATCACAGCAATGCGAAGGGAGGGGAAGGGGTGCATCAGCCTGAAGAATAAAGCAGTGCCAGGAGCAGACATTCTTACATAAACAAACAGAATTATGTTCTAAGACAAGAATAAGAAGTTACAAAACTCGTTTGGGAAAACATCTTTCAAAGGACTTTTTCTTTCTTTTAAGTAATAACAGAAAATCAACTGTAAGAGTTACATAGAGCCAGGCAGTAGCAGTGCACGCCATTAATCTCAGCACTCAGGAGGCAGAGGCAGGAGGATCTCTGTGAGTTTGAGGCCAGCCTGGTCTACAGAGCGAGTTCCAGGACAGCTAGAGTTACAACAGAGAAACCCTGTCTCAAAAAAAAGGGGGGGGGGAAGGAATGTTAGTTACATAGATTAAAATGAAACCTCTCAAAATGCAAACCACTTATAAAAGGGTGTAAGAAGGTACTTGTAGTAAAGAGACAGTAAAAATCATCTCTGGGCCGGACATTAGTTCCCCATTTCTGTAGCATGCCTCAGGGGTTAGTGGGTGAGCATTTCTGGGCCAATCTTTCCCGAATGGGACTGACCAGGGGCTTGCTATATATATATAGACCTGGCTGCACTGTTTCTCCTGCCCCTGGCTATGTTTGTCTCATACAGAACTTACCTAGCTTTTATTACAAGATTCAGAGGCACAGAAGAAACGAGTCCACGTCTGTGGAGAGGAGCAGCCTGCCAGCATGCCACATAAAGTAATCAAACCGCAGGGGGAGAGAGGAAAATAAAACACATCTCGCAACTGAAATACGACGAGAGAGATAAAACGGAGGCCACAAAAAATCAGAGAATAGCAACTGTGAGAAATGTAACATTTAAAAAACAATCACAAAACCATCAAATGTCACAAGAATGGCATTTACAGCTCACACAGTGAGGATATTAAATAACATCCTTTCTAGAGATGCCAATGAGGGCAGGGCTTAGAGTTTTCAGGCAACAGTACAATAGTCAAAGCCATTAAGGATTAAGGTTCCCAGGAATGAATCTATTAGACAGTACATGAAACGCCAAAGGAAATCTGTGCGTTTTTCCTCAAGGTCTCTGCATCCTTTTTGTCGTTATTTTTGTTTTTCCGGACAGGGTTTCTCTTGTACTCCCGGCTGCCCTGGAACTCTCTGGAGACCAGGCTGTCCTGGAACTCAGGGATCTGTCTTCCTCTGCCTCTAAAGTGCCGGTTGTGATTTCTTTTTTTAAAGCAAGAACAAAAACATTCATTTAAGGTTGAGATAATGGTCACATGACTAATGTGTGCTAAAAACCTGTGGTAGAGGATTAGAAGTGTATGTGTCATAATAACCCATGTTCTTCCCCGGAACAGAATTTCTATAGGCAGTGTCTAACCATGAAAGGAAAAGAAAGTTCCAGGAATTTTGAGTAGGAGACACATTCATTTAGAAGGTGTTTTATTATCAATCTCATGGTACAATTTAACATTTAAACCCAGATATTTTACATGGCAAGATAGAACTATCTTAAAGAAAAGTGATAAACAATTAAACACTAAAGTAGAGAGTAAAACGTCAATGTAGCGAGGGCCTGGCTAGCCCTCTGCCTTCACCCTGAGACCTGTAGATTCAAACACATGCTCAGATTTCCTACCAAATTATGTTGAAAGCAGTTACAAATACTGGCTAGCATTCTCTTTGCATTGGTACCATTGTGTGAAATAAACCATTCATCTGAACATGAGGGAGCAAGATTCACTTTTAATTTCAAAGTATAAGTTAATATCTCCAAATACCCAGGAATGATTTACATTGCAGAATTAGATTATCCCCCTATTTACAAAAACATGGGTCTCACAAATAATTTCAGAAGCAAAGTGAAAACAAACATGTGCTTGCTGTTTTGATTGTGAAAAACTTTAGAATTTTAGGCTTACCATACATTTTAAGCCAAGAATTTCTTGTCAGCCACTGCAGACAAAGTTCAAAGCAGTGGTTCCCAACCTTCCTAATGCTGTGACCCTGTGAGATAGTTCATGTTGTGGTGACCCCCCCCCATCGTAAAATTATTTTTTGTTGCTACTTCATAACTATAATTTTGCTACTGCTATGAATAATAATGTAAATGTCTGATGTGCAGGTGGTCTGAGGCCATCCCTGTGAAAAGGTCGCTAGACCCCTAAAGGGGTCATGATCTGCAGGTTGAGAACCACTGGTTAGAATGTAAAAGCTCTGTGACAGTAGAAAGCAATGCTTCTCGGTCTATTAGTCTGAGGTGCATCTGCCAAAATCATTGCTCACAGAACTATGAAGTGCAAGATATAAATACACGCATTAACAATTTAGGAAAAGTCTGTCTTCTTTAAAAACCTAAACACAGATTCATCGCACACACAAGAACCTGAGCTGTAACACGGAGACACAGGTAGTTGATGCTCTTCAAGCTGTCCTTCTGCTCGCGGTAAGGTGACAACGAGGAGGGCGGAGCGAGTCGAAGCTTGAGAAAGTTAGCTGAGATGGGCAATTCATTCGCCGCGCTAGCATTACAGGTTCCTAGCTAGGCAACCACGCGTGCTCTGCCTCGTAATTTCTAAAGAGAACATTCAGAGTCACTGCAGACTGACGCAAGACAAGAGTATTAGTAGCACACACGTAGAATCGCGGGTGTGTCGTGCCCACAGATCTGGGGGTAATAATGCTGATTGAGAAATGCCTTGAAACTGAGGAAAACATCAATGTGAAATATATTCGAGGTATAAGGTAAACCTCAAAAGCACCACCGAGTCTCTAATTTGTTGATAAATTTTTAAGTCTAGCATTTGGCTTGCTCATTCTGTCAGGTTTCCTAATTAACCTGGCATTGTTACAGTTTCACCAGAGACATTTAGGAGTCCCTTTTCTAGTCTTTACAGTGTTAGCGACTTCAGAAACAAGTCCTAATCTTCGAATGCCCCATAAATAAAAGCAGGACGCAGTTTATCCTGATAAGTCAGGGGAGAGACACAGACACTGGGAATAAAATCCACATAGTATTCTTTGGAATTAGCAACCACTCACGTGTGATATCGTGATTAGAAAAAGTCCTGTCTGTACTGTGGTAATACAATATGGTGGTGAGGACGATTTATGGAGGATGTAAGGATGCAATTTGTAAATAAATAAAACTGAAATTGAATGAGAACTTAGACATAAGATGATAGAAGGCATCAATAAAAATCTTGCGTGACACAGAATAATAAACTCTGAAGGACATCCACATTAATTTTAAGAGCCATGGAAACTTCTGGGTATTGGTAGTGCATGCTTTAATTGTATACTTAATTGTGATATTTTTATACGATCTTTTTAAAGAAAAGGTGAATACAGGGACCATCGGTTCATAGATTTTTCTTACTTCCCAATTTAAGTGCACGGAACTAGCACAGTTACTTGTGTTATGGAATTGTTTCTATAGACTATTTCTATTCTGACCTTGCAATATATTACTGAGGACTGGACAGGATCACTGATATGCCCATCTGTCCACCTGTGGAGGCTCTAGGAGACTTTGGCAATGTATAAATGAAAGAGTTATACCAGGCCCACTCAGCTGAGGACACAGACAATGGCGCCAAGATCTGAAGCCAAGAGTACAGGTCAGATAATGTCACTCATGGTTCTGGAGCATTCTACAGGATCCGGATCTGAAAGAGTCCATCTCCTCACAGGACTAAAACACAGGACAAGCTGGGGATGAATGGACATTTCAGCTCTGTGCACTTCTGAGGTGGAATAATTTCCCAGGCTCAATTACACATGGAAAAGGGATGCCAGATTCTTGAAGGATCTAAAGAGAAACACTGTCAGTTTGAATAACAGAATACACAGTCTCAGGAGATACTTGAAGACAAATGTGAAGCAAACGTAGAAATAGCTCATAAGTAGTTGCTAAGAGCAGCAGTCCTGCTGTCTCCAGAAGGACCTCATACTGGACTTATGGTGCAGTCTTGCCCACCAGGCCTTTCCCTATAGAGTTAGGAGCAGAATCTTCTGGAACTGACTACAGATAACTAAGCATACCAAGTGTTCTACACCTGGACTCTTTAAACTGGTCAAAGGCTCACATTGACTGAAAGTTCCAGAGATTCATTTTCCCTATGTATACACAGGTCTTGATGTAGTCGGTTAAGAGGGCTATGCTGTCTTCCAATAGGGCTTTCCTTTCTAATGCAGATGTGTTTCTGGTTGTATAATAAGATGTATGCTTGCCTGAAGACTCAATTTCATCTTCTGTAAGCTCAGAATTGGCATTAACAGAGACAAGTCAGCTTCACCTATCCCTATTACCCTAGCCAGTACTCTTCTTGATGATTACTCAAGGTGAAAATCATGTTTTAAGAAACATATTATGAACCTAAGGCAGGAAGCTTGTGGATGAACCCAGGTAGGAAGAGTGCTTTCTGGATAGTTCTCTGGCTTCTGTTCAACTAGCTATCCTGGGATATGTAAGATATCCCAGGAACCATTGCCTAGGGGCACCTAGGGACACCATGGGCTGGGCCTTCCTATAGCAAGTAGCAATCAAGAAAATCCTCCCCAAAGGCAATGCTTCAAGTGAGACTCCCTCAAACAGTACTGAGCCGTGTTAAGTTGACAGCTAAAGCTAATTGGGAAATTATCATCTATCTATCTATCTATCTATCTATCTATCTATCTATCTATCTATCATCTACCAATCACTTATCATTTATCTATCATCTATCTACCTATCTACCCATCCATCCATCCATCCATCCATCTAACATCTGTTGTCTCTCTATAATTATTATCATCGTCTAGGTGGCTCTATCATCTGTCTTTCAATCTCATCTTTCTCACATGGTCGCCCATCTGTCTGATTATCTGGTTCCACTATTATGATTGGTGTTACTATTTCTGGTAAAGGAAGCATATCACAACACACAGACATCTCAGATGGAGGTGGCATCTGTAAAGTACGCGGCTTGTGAAATGGTATGGCAATAAAGATATCAACGCTACTACATAGGCTCTCCGCATCTTAGAAAGCAGCACTATTAACGGGAGGTAGTCCTGTCTCCCATGCCTGCTCACTCTCAGACAGCACGGCACTCTAAGGGAGGCAGATTTCTTCAAGGAGGCTCTTGAAGAAAGGAAAGCTTCGAAGCGCACCTTAGAAACTGAGTATTGACCAGCGCTGTGTTAAGCTGTCTCTGAAGCAAACCTCATTATCCACGTGTTTTTGCTTCATGTCATCTTGGCCTATGGCCAGAGCTAACCCAGGAAATCTTCAGCAGTAACAGGACCCCAGAGAGCAGGAGCAGTCCAAGGTCTGAGTGTCTCCCAGGCCTCAGCCGGGGAGCTGCGATTTGCCTCGAGCTCTGATTCTCCCGTTAGTTTAAATTTCAGTATCCTTTTCTAGCTTGACATAAAGTCTTCTAGTGGTATTAAAAAAAATACTTCACTTTAAAGTGCAGGAAATAATAAAATGCAGTTTTCTCACAAATACATTTTGCCCTTTTGTAGTACGCAATCCAAAAATTACAACATTAAAGTACTCAGATTTTAGGGATTTATCTATTTACTTATTTATTTAACTCGAGTTTTAAATAAATTGGAAATCTTAATAGGACTTTTATAGTCACAGAGGTGCACTGTGTGTGTGCTGTAACTGAGTTAAGTGTTAAAATGCAGTGGAACCGAGAAACCTTGAGGATACAGCATGTCAGACCATTAACCACCTTGATATCCTTATGCGTACTTTCGGGAAACATCCGTATTTAATGTTTTGTGCTTAGCAACATTTAACCGGAGGGCCCAGGTGCTGGCACAGTGGGTAAGAGACATTCCACTGCAAGCATGAGGGCCTGAATCTGAATCTTCAGCATTCAACACAAATATTTGGGCAGGGCTGGGTGTACCTGTGTCTCCAGCACCAAGGGGCAGAAACAGCAGATCCCTAGAGGGATAAGGCCAACCAGTTTTGAACACAGAATCTCTCACCCACCTACAGAGATCAATGAGGAGGACACGAGTTGAAGAAGATAGTACCCATTTGGCTTTGGCCTCCACCCGTGTGTACACACGCGCACACTTATATTCCTATGCATGCAACACATTCAACAATAATAATAATAACATTGCTGTTATTATTATTATTATTGTTATTATTATTTAGGAGAGGCTTTGAAGATAGAAGACCATAGAAGTTTAATTTAGGAGAATATATGCAATCGATCCATGGGCGAACACTACAAAAATATAAGCCACCCACACTGCCTGTATTAAGGTTTTAGTTTTGACTCAAGGTATACACAAGCACAAATAAATTAGGTGCCTCAACCCCCATCCACTTGAGCATCAAAATGCAAGAATCTGTTTGCTACATATGTCTCAGAGTTAAGCGTGCTGCCGAACTGTTCCCAGTATAGAATTCATCAGCCAGGGCGCCTTGGGTCAGCTCCTCCGGCCCGCGGTGTGTAGCGTGAGCAGCGAAGACACAGGTCCATCACGCGGTAGATGGGAAAATCAGATGCCTTCTCACGACTGTAATATGTCCCGATTTGAAACGCAGACGATGTCGTTTCTTTGCTGCCGTGAGCCGACAGGTCAACTGAACACGGATGAAGCCCTTTGTCCGAAGGGGGCAGCACAGAAAGAATGAGGGGGTGAGTTCTGCCTGTGAAATACTGTGTGGAAAGCTGTTGCTTACCTCAGTCGCCCCTTGTATGTTATCCTTGTCACTTTTATCTCTTTGTTTCTGCCTCTCTCTCTCTTTTTTTTTCATAGATTAATTTACGGATCGCCTCGAGGCTAGAGTAGGAGTGTAGCAAGGAGGCCATGTTTATGTTTTATTCTCAAGCCATTTCTTTCAGTATAGACAGAACGCCTCTTGACGAAAACACTATGCGCTGACCCAGGACAGGCGGCTCTTGCCCACGGTGACATGTAGAAGTCTTTCCGATTGCGCTGGGTCAGCACCGGGCACTCATTTTTATCCCATGGAAAGTTATCTCCATGGCTTGCTTCTGCAGTCAAGTGTGACCCTCTGGGTCTGCACCCTGAAGAGATGACACACCACGGGTATCTCTCAGAACACTTCTCACGGACAGAGTGCGTCGCGAGGGGGCGGTTGGGACTTTTCTGCTCTCATAATAAAACTGAACCCTTTGTCACAGCAATAAGAACACCTCACTTGCTCTAAAGTAAAAATAACCTATTTATATGTTTTTTTCATGGCCTCAACATGTATATCCCAGGTATCATGAGACGACACTAAAAAAAAAGAAAAGTTCTCTCTCCAGCTATATTAGAATGTAAAGCACTTAAAATGATGAAAATTTTCTCTTAAACAGAATGTAATATTTGAATATATTAAGGGAATATGTGAGAATATGTCTCATTCAATATAAAGAGTGTGTATAAAGAGGGTGTATAATGGAAAACTAAGTGATTCATTTGTGGTCCAATGTAAATTTAAAGAAAATCCCCAGAATGCAAACACATAATTCCTTCATTAAGATCAGTGAAACGTTTTCTTTTTTCTTTTCCTTTCTTTTTTTTCTTTTACCAAATATTTAAAAACTACTGTTGTTGTGGAAGTTTATTTTTAGTTGTGTTTAAAATAATTGCTTTGTGCACTGTTGGGAAAAGGGACGCATAGGCCTTGGCATTCTGTATTGTTTGCATGTGGTGGATGGATGTGAGAGAAACTGATTGCTTAGGATCTGCACCTGAGGAGTTCTGAATCAATAAAAACACCTGAGTTCAGAGGCTCGCGGTTCCATGGTCCAGTATGGCGTTGGCCATGATGGTGGCTCCCTCTGCTGAAGTCTGGCAGAGATGACATGTATGAGAATGTCTCTGTGTCATCCTTGGCTGAGCCACCAAAGCAGCCTCACTGCTACATATTGTATCAGCTTTCCCAAACAATATAAATGCAATAAATATGCCACTTTCAGCCAGTTTCATAATATTGCACAGGAGCACTAATGGAAATCAACTGTACTCCACTGAATTATTAGCCGGGCAATCTAATTTTCTGAATATGCTGTAATGAAAATGAAATTATTTATGTTGGAATTTTTGTCAGGTCTCCTAGAGTATTGACTTGCCTGGATTTTTAGAGCTAATAATGTATACATATAAAAGTATGCGCACACAACAAATAAATGTGATAATGTTTATAAACAAGCAATAAGAAACAGCAGGGGAGCCCAGTTGCCACATCTGCAGGATCCACTGGGACAAATGGAAGGGCAGACCCCATGCTAAAGGAGGGAATCCATGACTGATACTCCATAATAGACAGGAGAGGACTTCTAAAGTTATTCTGCTCTCCTCATAGATTGGCGCCTTGCTCAATCTTCGTCAGGGATCCGGCAGCTAATGGGAGCAGATGCAGAGGCCCAAGACCAAACAAAGTACAGTTGGGGAGCCCCATGGAAGAGGTGGAGGAGGGATTGCCAAGACCAGAGGGGTCCAGGATACCAGGAGAACAAACCATGGAGCCAACTGACCAGCACTCTTAGAGGTCCACAAAGCCTGAAGCAGCAGATATGGAACCTGCTGGGACCCCCAAATATGTCTTGAGGTTTCCTGGCCTGGTGCTCTTGCAAAATTCATATAGACTAGAGTAGGGGTGTGTGTCTCTGAACCTGCTCTTGGGATCCTTCTCCCCCTGCTGGTTTGCCTAGTCCACCGTTGAAGTAGGGAGAAATGCCTGACCCTGTTCCATCTTGTGCCATGTTTGAGCAGTTACCCTGGAAGGACTGCTCTTTCTTGGGGAGAGGCGGATGTAGGTGTGGGTGGGTGGGGTGTAGTTGGGTACAAGGGAGATGGAGGGGGGCAGTTAGGAGAGGAGGAAGGGTATTGGGATGTACCGTATAAGAGAAGAAAAACAATTAAAAAGGTGAAACTTTAAAAATCAAAGGGACAGCATGCAAAATATTTAGGACTATGCTCTCTGTGAAGCAAAGAGACCATGTCATCAGTTTGAGCATGTCTATAATTTTTTACTTTTATTTGCATGCCTATTTCGATAGCATTATTTAATGGCATTAATGTGTGTACCTCTGAGTACACATGCCCTGGAGTAGGAGTTACAGGTGGCTGTACACCATGACTTACGCACTGGAAAAGAAACCTTGCCCTCTGCATAAGTAGTGCCTGCTCTGAACCAACGTACTGTCTCCAGTCGCGGTGCATTGTGAGTAAGACATCAGAAGAAATATTAACAGTCGTTATCAATGGAAATCCGAGGCTAGACAGGAAGCAAACGGTACGCTTCTTTAGACTGTAGATGTCACTGAGCTTTTCAATTCTATTTCACGTTCCAACAGTCCAGAAAAACATCAGCATTATAATCACTTGCTGCCTTCATGATGTCTGTTCCAAAGCACAAGGAGCACAACTCCAGTACTTTCCCTACCTCTTGTCTGCCCTTTGTTTATATAACTACCAGCTGGAGGGAGCGGGGTACTGTAGTTTGAAGAGGAATGCCTTCCACAGCATACCAGCCCCACCCCCGTATCAGAGGAAATGTCCTAAAATGTTCTGTATATACCTGAAGCTACAGATGGTACCGAACTCTGACGAAACAGTTATGTTTCGTCCTAGATGCACATATGACAACTTTAGGAGTGGGATAATACCTAGTAATAATAAAATAATAACAACAAGAGACTGAAATAGAAGACAAAAACTTAACGAATTATTTCCAGATTTACAAAGTGAGTGTTTTCCACATGCGGGTCACTGAGAAGCCAAAGCGTAGATAGTAAGAGGCTACAGAATTTTAAACCCATCGCATCCACCATATAATATTTCAGAACACATTTTAGAAGGAAACCAAATGAAGTTTTTTCCTGAGCAAGTCCTGAACTGTGAGTGATTAGGAAGCGTAGGTATGGGTACTGAGAGCTGACCGTGAAATCCTCCTCCGGTTCTGACCACTGTTCACTCTGCAAACAGTTTTGGATTCCGGGAGAGATGCTGAAAGAAGTCAGGATTATGTTGTCGGATCTGCTTCTGTCAGCAGTTTATCTTTTCAGAGACCTGAGTGGTAATTGGAAATTAGTATGTGAGGTTTTATCATTCTTGCCAGGCAGAACACCAGGAAGAATGCTAATCCCCTTCAATGAAATTATGAATTAGTCATGCTCCTGGGCTAAACCGTATGTGTACCTCGTAAAGAGAGGCAGAAATGCATGCATGTATACACACACACACACACACACACACACACATACAAGTTTGTGCACCCTTGTCCTTTTTAATCCACAATTTGAGAGCAAATTTTAAATTATACAATTATATACTGTGATGGCAAAAGGCTTAAGCAATCATATTACGAATTTCTATTTTAAAATATTTTGGGGGGAAGGGATAGAGAGAGGGAGAAAGACAAACTTAATTTTTTAATTTCTATTTGATCATAGCTCATATATGCATGGAGCTACATGCACTGGAGTTACAGATGGTTATAAAACCGAGCTCAGATCTTCTGCAAGATCAGACACTGCTCTTAATCACTGAACTGTCTCTCCAGCCTGGGAGATACACATTTTAATATAGAAAAGGCAAACATCAAAATGTCAGAGAAATTTGAAGGTATTTACTTTAGGGCAATCTAATATGCTTAATGTACGACTAATAATCCATTCTTGCTACCAGTCAAAATGACGAAAATTCGACACTATTTGAATATGCATTTACCACATTGATATGCAACTAAATAATAAACAATAGCAACACATGTAAAATCACGTGTGTACTTGTGCACGCATATTTCATTACTATGTCTGTGTAGGAGAATGCCAGCAAAAAACAGCATTCATTATGACTCTCGCCGCAGAAGTGGGATTCCAGACTGGATTACACACGTAAGTGAAACTTGGTCCAGGGAGAAAGAGGGGGGGAAATGAAGGCACTATGCTAAGGGAGAGAAGCTCGGCTTATGGTTTTTCAACCCAACTCGCAGTACGAAAACTGCTATAAAAACTACAAAGAGAAAATATGCCTTTTCAGAGGGTATCATACTTCTTCAAGAGCGTTAAATAGCAAGAATAATGAACAAGAAGGCAGGTGATGTTGAATTACCTTTATCCATCCAGCACACCACCTAAAGCCCCTTTCAGAGAAAATTCAGGAAATAAGTAAAACAGCTCATTTTGAAAACCATGTTAAAACGTAACCGTTAAGCTCTGCTTGAATTTTGAACCTGGTTGTAAACTGCGTCCTTGAAACAATATCAGTTCAACAATATCAGCATCAGGGCTGGGGAGAGGGCTCGGCGGGTGAGAGCACTTACTAGCCAGACATGAAGATCTTATGCCAAATTCCCCGAATGGCTATTGAAAACCACGTGAGGTGAATGTGCCTGTAACCTTGGTGATGGGGGGTGGGGGGAGACAGGATCGCCGGGGCTTTGTGGCTGCCAGCCTAGATCTAGGCTCAGTGAGGAGCACAGGCTCAGAAGAATAAGGTTGAGACGCCAAATGCCCTCCAATGTGGCTTCATACCAACTTTCTTAATAATGTTTCCGCTTTGTAACTCAGATCCCAGCCACTCAAGTCAGGAACTCTGTTTGAAGAATGGCTTCGGTGGTGTTGGGACACGTCCATCTGCTGATGCCCAAATAAGCCCTCCTCTCAGTCCTTTCTAAAACACACTAGTCTTTGAAGCCAAACCCAAGCCTGAGCTACTGGACCCAAAAGCCTCCCCGTGATCTCTGGCTCATGGCATCAATGAACTCTGATTTAGGAAAAAAAGAAATACTGAGGTTTAATGAAGAGAAATTTACATTTAAAATGCGGTTTCTGGCATACACTGAAACCACTTCCTGGGGAAGACCTGTTTCCAAGGCAGGTGCCATTGTGACTCTGCCATCTGCATATTCAGAGCTACTGAGACTCAGTCAGAACTTGTGGTAGCTACTGTTGTTGAGCCTTAGTCAGTAAAGAGCTTCCCTGGTGCACAAATCCCTCGGTCCAATCCCCAGTGACACGTAAGACAAGAGTTTGAAGCTAAGACATTGTCTTGAGCTAATGGTATTTCAAATCAAGTAGAGTTTTGCAACATTGGCAGTCTGGGGTCATGTCTGCGTGCCACCTGTTCACAGCCGTTGAAAACTTAATCAATCAATCAGAAATCTGCTTACTCAACTCTATACACCTGCCACATTGATGGATGTGATCAACAGTTAAGATTACAACCCGTCTACCGAAGAAACAACAGGCATCTCAAGTCAGTGTGCGGCCATCAAACCTCAGCAAACAGTGCTGCCCTTTCAGCACTAAGAACCGATTGCTGCCACACGTCCCCATAAATCTGCCACACCAGTGATTACGAATAAAAGCACGCTGTCTCCCTAGACAAGGCACTCATTCTATTTCTTGTTTGAAGTGTCCTTAGAAGAGTGTATTAGTTAGGTCACTATTTTTATGATGAAACACCATGACCCGAAGCAACTTGGGGAGGAGAGGGTTTATTTTTATTCACAGTTCCATGTAAGAGGTCATCACCAATAGCAGTGAGGGCAGAAATTCAGACAGGGCAGCAACCTGGAGGCAGGAGCTGATGCAGAGACCATGGAGGGGTGTTGCCTCCTGGCTTGCTCCTCCTGGCTTGCTCAGCCTGCTTTCTTTATAGAACTCAGCGTCATCTGCCCAGGAATGACCTCACCCATCATGGGCTGGGCTTTCCTTCATTGGTCACTAATTAAGAAAATGCCTTATATCTGGATCTTACAGAGGCATTTTTCTCAGCTGAGGCCCTCTCCTTTCTGATGATTCCACCTTGTGTAAAGTTGACATAAAATCAGCCAGTACAGAAAGCATGTGACTCTCAAACAGGGTTCCTGTGTTAAAGGACCCTCACACGTTAATGGAAAAGGTTTTAATTAGGTGGTTTAACACCTAATTCCATATGATATTGTTTCCCACAAATAACATAAAAGCATGAATTTTGATCTTCATATGTTCCCCAGGATACTCGTCATGGTACTTTTTTTTTTTTCCTTCAGGGATGTATTCTACCCTCTCCATAAGCTCTCCATAATTACACAGGCTCATCCATTAACTAAAAACTTAAAAGGAGAGAGTGATTCCAAGACTTGCAGGTTCTTGAATGTTACCTCAAGGACTTGATAACCAGGGTAGCTGGACCCCACCTACACAGGTTGATGCTCCTTGTGTAACAGGAAGTGCCTGCAGTAGTCTATATTCTAGAAATTCCCAGGATGATCTAGATATCGCAGAGGCAGAGATGAACTCCAGGAAGCAGCCGTGTTAGAGGACTCTCAGAGGACTGCCCTCTTTCTTCTTATTAAATGAAGTGTATATGAGCGCATTAACTTTTGGTTCTGTTTGTTTCAAATTGCGGCCCTTGTGTTGACTATTCAAATGGGGCTGACAAGTAGCTGTGCGTCTTCACAGCTTCCTCAAAGTGTCGGTTTGCTCTCACATTCTCAATAAATTAGAAGAGTATACATTTGCTTCTTTGATATGATTTTTATAGATTTGATTTATTGGTTGATACCGAATGATATCAATCTAATGATTGTCTCTCTTGACTGCCGCAACTGCTTTTTAAACCAAGTAGAAGATCCAATATTTTTATTCATTAAACTCTGCTAGATTTTCCCTGCAATTGGAACAGATCCATGTTTTCATTGACATTCTATTGTTAGGCTTGTGTGTTATCTTCCATATTTCCCCCTTAAATTGCAGAGGCTTATTCTAACTTTGTAATTGATTGTAGTTGGCCACCAATGCTTAAACACACATTAATATTTTATCTTCCATATTTGCTACTGCCCTGAGGAGATACAGCACCGTCTTTATTCATTTAGATTGAACTCATTTTACATAGTTTCATACAAGGGGTATAATTGTTCTTTGTGTACATGTGAGCATAAACATTCATGAACATGCATGTAAATACTTTCACCTGTATGTGCACAGGTAGAGGCAAGAGAAATACGTTGGCTCTCTTCCTCAATCTCTCTCTACCTTAGTTTTGAGACAAGCTCTCTTGGTGAACACAGATTTCTCCCTTTCAGTGAAAAAGCTGACCACAGAGCCCAGGACCCCACTTGTCTCTGACCTTCTAGTGCTGAGTTACAGAGATTCTTCTATATGCTTGACAAGGTTAAAGCATGCCAGGAAAAATGGCTGAAACAACATATGGTTCTTGTCTAATTGATATGCTCTGTGTGACCTGCCTAATGTTACAGTAAATTCGGGTTATAACCCTATTTGAATATCCAATGTTTTATAGGCAAAAAATGATATCCATCCTACTGAACACCAGTCGTGGTGCATTAGACTTCCCTATCTACTCTGTACTCACTAGTGACTAAAATGAAACATATTTCACAAATCCTTATCAAAGAATAATTACACTTGGTTCCATGTAAAGAAAGCCACTCTTCTGCACCACATCATCAGTTCACCAAAATAAATAGCTCTTAGGTATGCATCTTCAAACCTTTTATATACTGATAAAGCACATATTTTAGTTTCATAATAACTTGAAGTTAGTAGGCTTTGGATATGTGGATATGTGTGTGTGTGTGTGTGTGTATATATATATATATATATATATATATAATGGTACACCACTTCTGACTTAATGGTGTATATATATATATATATATATATATGTATATATATATACACATATATATATGATCAAATTGTATATATTTAAATTTTAGTAGGCTAAGAAAACCTTTAAACAGTTTAATCATAAACCCTAAGCACATTTACAACATAAGTGTCTGAAATCTTTCCTTCAAATGTTTCATACAAAGAACCCAAAGCAGCTGCAAGTAATCTCCACTCTCTACTGAGAACAGGACAGGAGAATAATGATTCATATTGGGAGGGTTTTTTTGTACTTTTCTTCTGTTGTAAACTAGATCATCAGAATTTTTTAAAAAATTAAATTTATTAATTAAACTTAAAAAATTAAAAAATCAATTAGCATTTCATATTCATAATTCCTATAAGGAAGTTTTGGGATACAGCATTGTTTTAATATTGAAATTTGTCTGTTTCAGGGGAACATTTGAGCCTAGTATGTGATCCTGAAAAATGAATTATTAAGCCTTTACTCAGCCTATTAAGGGCAGATAAATCAGAAATCTTTGTATCCACCAGATGTCAGAATTCAGAGTCCAAAGTATAAACATTATGTTCAAAACTAATGAACGTAATTTTATGTTCATTAAACCAAATGAAGAACCAAAATGTGTTAGAGAGACCAACAGCAGGACAGAAATTGTTTATAACAAAGCAGTAAGCAGTGGATAATATGGACACAAATCAGAGATCTTTTGCAAAATAAATAAAAGAAATAAAGCATGAATCTGAAGCCAGCCTAGACTACCTAATATTTCTCAGGCTAGCCAGTAATACACAGTGAGACCCTGTCTTATAAACAATCAATAAAAACAGAAACAAACAAAATACAAAATCACCCACCTCCTGGGCATGTATGGGAGGGAGATTTAAGATTGAGTTACTAATGGGGAAAGATCCACCCTAAATGTGGCAATACCATCCCTGGGCTGGGGTTCTGAACAAATAAAAAGAAGAGATTTAGCTGAGCACTAAAAATCCATTACTCTCCGCGGTTTGACTGTGGATGCCCTGTGGCCATCAGCTTCACTCTCAAGTAGCCATGCCTTCCTCACCATGCATGATGGACTGTATCCCTTTGAACTGTGAGCGAGAATAACTGTTTATGGCACTGGGGATAAATAAATAGAAAGCAAGCCTTCATTAATCTAATGCTTGTGAAATGCAATCTGAAACAGCATTGTGTTAAGATCTCCCCATAGCGCGATCAAAGCTAAGACCAAGGTCCAAAACACAAATGATTGAAAACAGTAGAACACATAGAATCCTTTCAAAAACACTATGAATACAACAGTGCACAGTGCACCACTGCGGGCAGTGTGGACCGGAGTGAAGATGGACAGATATCAGGAGAGCTTTCGGGGATTCTGCTTCATTCTGAGGAAAGCATAAGTGGACCAGTCTGTGTTCAGCTTGGATAAAGGAGATGATGCAAAAGGCAAAGACCATTAAGTCCTTATGGTACAATGATAACGCACGTATTTACAAGAGGGCAGCACTAAAGTGTGTATTGATTTTTCATCCCTAATTCCAACAGGCCCCACACGAATAGATTGGGCAATTACTAGCCAAGTGCCCTTGAAGATGAGCAAAGAACCTTGCAAGATCCTCATTACTCCCAGCCCCAATTTGTGCAGATATTTTATTTATATAGAGTTTTTGCATTTGACGCTAAATAAACCAGAAATATCTGGCTTAGTTATCCTTGCTCAAAATGGAATAAAGTAAATGGTAGGAAAGAAATGAGTGTGATGAAACGGGCAATGGTTACTGCTTGCCTGGATTTTTCTAAAGTTTAAGTTTTCTCTTGGAGATTAAAACATAGAACACTTCAATAGTTTCAATTGGAAGATCACCATGGTTTTACTCAGACTCTGTACAGGTAAGAAGGTAGACATGGGGTCAATGAAGACCTGGCTGCCTGGCGTGAGGTTGCTCCTGAGTAGGGAGCTGGAGAGAGGTTTAAGGAATTTCATGGTTGATTGTTTAACCAGAAGGATTCAATGAATGTCCAAGAGAAAAAGTTTACAGTATGATCAAATATTGACACTGAATTTTAGAGACCCACTGCGTCTGAGCCAGGAGGCTCTGAACTAAGGTGTCTGTATCTGTATTTAAATGTTATTATATGGCCACACAGAGGGCACCCCCAAACTCCTGTTGGAAATAGGAGAGTAAACAAGAGGGAAGAGAGGTATCTGGAGAGAAAGACTTGGAGGTCATGACCATATGACTGATAAACACATCTATGACAACAGATAAAGTTATCCACAGAGAGCCCAGGCTAAGAGAATAGAGACCAGAATTCCATGTAATAGCAGGATTGTGCAACTTATGCTTTCTGGGTTGGTATATTTTTGTTTTGTTGCATACCTATTTTTGATCGAGTGACACGATATGTATTTCACTGACTAGTATTATTTACTCTATTAAATACTGTTGAATTCTGTTTTTTGGGGACACAGTTCAGTTCTTTGCAAACAAAGCCCCATTTAAAAGTCATATCATATTTGGTAGCTATGATCCTTACAGGACACAAAAGCAACCAAATATTAAAATCTGCTGTGTAATGAACAAGAGAGGAATCATGATTAGCTTGTGTATGTTCTCAACCTCAGAGTCTTTCCTCAAACATATACACTGAGTAGTACCCAACTGGGTAGTCAAGATGGAGCTAAAGGCTTCTGGAAATTTCTATGTCTGTGGTTCTCCTCCTTTCTATACCATGCTGTAAAAATCTATGCTCCTTAGTTTTCTCAGGGTCTAACTGTAGGGACTGGGTTCAGTCCTACCTCGAATGTTCTTCTCTGCATTCTTCTTAGGCAGTAATCACACTGCACCAGGCAAGAAGGTAAACTAGAGGGACTGGTGTACTGGTCTGTTCAGTTAAACTGTGGAAGATACTGATCTGGGCCAGGGTGCTGAATGTGAGCAAAAGGACTGAGCTTTGTCTAACTGTACGAGGTTCTGCAGCTCAGGATTCAGTTAAGGGGGCTTTACAAAGAACTTCTGAATCCAGTGAATGCCATCATACCTTTAATTGGCACTGAATTTTCTTAGGTGGATGCCCAACTTACATTCTACTCTATTCCACTCGATTCTATTCTGTTCTTTTGTTTGTTCTGTTACAGGTATGATTGTTCAAACCATTAATTTTAATTTTATAGTCTTTTTTTAGACACTTCTGTATCAACCTGTTTTAAAATATACCTGTATATAATGTTTAAAATATGTTAAGGAAAAGGAAATTTGACTAAGTTTGAATTCATTTTATTTGGAATGTTTTATAGGCTATTCTGTATGCTAACATTATATGTGATCTTCAATGTCATGCAAGTTTGATTTTTTTTCTTAACTTCAAGCTAAGGCTCTTTGAAAACATAGATAATTAAAATTGCTATATGCTTGAGTCTTAAAATCCCCCAAATACAAAATGGAGTTTTCAGTGTTACAACATCACACTGAAGAACAAGGGTGAAAACATTCTTACTTGATACAACACAATCAAATGGTCACTTGCAATACTCATTTTTAATGTTTTTCATTTCACATAAACACATATTGTAAAGCACAGTAGTACCAAAAGTATTATCAAGATCATGTATTATCAACCTAGATGTAACATTGATACCACCTTCTTCTAAGGAGGCCCCTGGTAGCTCACAATAGAAACCTATCATCAAGGTCGTTCAGCCACGGTCATCTGTCAATGATTCAATCACACTGAAGTGGTTAAGTTTGCTTATCATTAAGGCTATGACCGAGACATGGCTTCTAAGGTTAAGCTGTAAAGCAAGGATAAGCATCAAAGTGATAGATTTGTCTCACTGCTAAAAGTTGGCTCGCTTATCAGTTGATGAGTGTGCTTCATTCTTAAGAACATAAACTACATTCTATTGGTGTGAATGTTTTAATTAAGCAACTAACTTATGAGAGTTGGTGCCTCCTATATGCCTGTGCTTAGGTTCACTTAGAACCCAGAACTACTCAAACTCAAATTCCCTTCAAGGAAGTTGACATCCGAGTAGTGTAATAAATCACAGACTCTTCATTGCTTCTTCTATGAGTCATTACACACATACCTTGGGCAAGTAAAATCTCAAAGCATCACAGGAGGCTTTGGGAAGTAAGAATTTAAAAGCAGACAGGGTTTGTTAATTTTTGCTGGCTAGGAACTTTTAGAATGTCTTCTGAGTTGTAGTGCAAAATTAGTCTATAATCCTGACTTGCTTTAAAGTAGTAGCACTTGATGGCCATTATGCACGATCTGCTTAGGGTGCTAAGCACTGTGAATCTGAAACAAACAAATAATCTAACCAGAGCCTGTTCATAACACAGAGAGACTACATTGTTGCAGAGGATCAATCATGCTCCTAAAAGGTACCTATTCAGTCTTAACCCAAGTCTTCTTGCTTTTAGACCAGATCCTACTTTATCTGAAGCCTCCTATAATTGGTGCAAATCCTAGACTGATTAATACGTGAATTGCTAAGTCTGTCCACTCAGAAAATGTAAGGAATTTAGAGCACAATAAATCCATTTCTAGAGTCACACCTCATAAAAGGTATTAGCATCTGCAACACAAGATTATTTTCAGTGGAGAGGCTTTGGGCAGGGCTCCCTTCATTCTGACTTTGCAGGGTGTGGGTGTGTTGAGTGCTGATGTGAGGCAGGAAGTTGATGGTATAGGTGCTGCTGCCTGCAAGACAGCAAGGGCAGGTTAGTCTTAGTCGGTGGTGAATGAAGTTGGAAAGGGTCAGGTTACTGCTATAAACACATGGCACAGGAATGTGACAGTGAATGGGAAAACAAGCTAACAGTATCACAATCTTTTAAAACAATATTAGTAAAGCAAGTCCTTCAGATGTCAACTTTATATAATAGAAAAGAAACATGAAGTTGGTAAGATCCCTCCTAATGCATTCCTTCATAGGGGATTTTTATTTTATGGGGACGTGTATTGTGAATTAAGAAAGGAGGTACTGAGTCTTGGGCAGAGTTTATTTCCTACTGGGAGCTGGATCAGTCCACATTGTTTTGATTAATCAAAAGTATTCCCTTTGCTGTATGTGGACCACTAACTGTATGAAAATGAATATTCAAAAATCTATGGAAGAAAAACAGAAACAGATAGAGCGCCATTATTTGTTATGTGTAGCAGTACACTGCTGATGGGGACGCTCAGCAAACAGTACAAGAGCCATATTCATACCTGCAAGCTCTGCCAGACCTCAGCAGAGGGAACCACCATCATGGCCAGGGCCGTACTCACAGTGGAACCCTGGCATCTGAGCTCAGGTGTTTCTTATTCGTTCAGAACTCCTCAGGTGCTCTACTGATAGCACGTGCAGATCATTAGCAATCAAACATCCCCCACAAAAACCCAACACCTGCAGACAACACAAAACACCCTAGACAGCTCCTCATCCAACAGTGCAGAAAACAATTATTTTATATATAACTAAAAATAAACTTTGAGACAGTTATGTGTACACAAAAGTTTTCATCTCCTTAAAAAAATTCATTCGAGGAAAGCCTAGAATATAAATGTGATCCATCTACGTCAACTCATTTTTAATGGAAGGGACTTGCTCTTTCAATTCTTAAAGGAAAGACAAGGAGGAGGCTGTCAGTGGCTTCCAGTAGGAGACACTTCTGACAGTTCTGCGGTAATTACAAAGCGTGTCGTGCATTTATAAACACACGCAGACGACAGCGCGGTGGACCTCTACGGATGAATCGTTCGCGCGCACAATACCGTCATGATTAAGCGGCTTTTCTCTAGGGGGCTGTTTAGGGATTTTATTGTTATTTTGCAATTTAATAAAAGAGTAAATGCCAGCCTAGGTGAGAGCAGTTGGGAAAACATTGAGGGAAAAAAAAAATCAGTGAGGTTGAGAGCTGAGAGCCTGTGAACAGATGGCAAGAGATAGAGAGCCTGGGTCAGCCTGGAGGTCCAGGGCTCTCAGCGGGTACAGCAGGAAAGTGAGGATGGCAGTCACCCTGCCTCCACTCTGCAAGCAGTCACTCGAAAGCAGGCCTAATAAAGGGGGATGGGGGAGTGAAATCCACGCGACCATCCACGGGAGGCACTCAGGCGACTGGGTTTCTCAGAGCTCCACATCCCCAAGGCAGTTCTGCGTGCTCCAATGTTTATTCTAACATTTCGTTGTTTTTCCGGCCCTGATCCCGTGTGTTGCATAGCTCATGTTGGCATTTAAATTAATACGCTGTTCTCCATAACCTTTGGAAGCATTGTTTTCTCGTTTAAGAACAGGGAAACGCTAAAGGCTGTGTTCCCATGGATATTTATCAGTGCAACAGTCAACTCTGCAGTGTACCCCGACTTGAAGGTGTACTGTCCCGATCCAGAACCCGCTAGCTCTGCGAGTCTATTTACTGTAAACTTGCACCATCTCACGGGTTCTTTCCGTCATAAAGAGACATGAACAGAGTCCTGACGCTGTGCATGTGAATACGAACAGATAAATGTGTGGGCACTCGCCTTCCGCACACTCAGATATATTTATGGAGGAATCGACATGCAGTACTGCAAGTCTGCAGTCTGCAAGCCTGGGGAGCAGCAGAAAGCATCCCTTGCAGTACCGAGTTCTACACAGTCTGGAGGCAAAGATACTGTTTAGAATTGATTTAGGGCACATTTACGATGACCTTTATCATTAAGTGAGTCATATAGGGGTTGTCTAAACAAACAAGTGTACCGCATGGGGTCAGGAGAGACAGGTTCTGATACATCCCGGTGGTTCCACCTCAGCTGCACCCCCATCACCTTCAGAGCCTACAGATGCTGCTCCTTGCTTCTTTGCTTCTTGCTTTTCTTGATTTGGGAAACCTAGCACCTCTGTGTCATGCTCTTGAACTCTCCATCGAAAAGCTAACCTTTCCCATTAAATAGAGCTTTGAAAACCCACCGATGTTAGGTTTTCTCTGCTTTCTCTGTTTCTCTGCTTCCACCGCTATTTAACTCGAAAGCATCCCAGGTGATGCCGCTGTGTGTCTGGGTTAGAAACCACGGTTGTCAGCTGGAGAGATAGCTCAGGGGTTAAGAGCACTCCTGTTCTTTCAAAGGACCTAGGTTGTATGCGCACCACACACAGTGGCTCACCACTGTCTGTAATTACAGAGTCTCCGACACCCTCTTCTGGCTTTAGCAGGTAATGCAAGTGGTGCATAGACTTACATGCAGATAAAACACTTATACACAAAATATAATAAGATCCATTAAAAGAAAGAAAAAAAAAAGCCAGGAGGTGGCACACGCCTTTAATCCCAGCACGCTGGAGGCGAAGGCAGGTGGGTCTCTGTGACTTCAAGGCCAGCCTGGTCTACAGAGCAAGTTCCAATTCAGCCAAAGCTACACAGGGTTTGTCTCGAAGAAAACCTTAGAAAGAAAGGAAGGCAGGGTGGGGGTGGAGAAGAAGGTAGGGAGAGAGAAAGAAACCAACCAGTATTGCAAAAAGAAGTAAGGCTGGGAATAATTAGAGGTCTGTTTTCCCATACGTACAGTAGCAACTGAGCTTTCAAATTGTCAATTTCACATAAGGTGCCACATTGTCTCAAGTGTCAGCATGGGCTGACAAGAACATTCTAGGATATAGATTGTAAACCGCCAAGAAACTTGCCTTTTTTGACCTTGGTTTTGCTTTCTTACACAGAGGACAACTAGACAGAATACATTTTGTTACCTACAAGCGAATTAGTGGAAAGTGTCTATGCTCAAGGTATTTGAATATTAGAATGATGTAGAATAAGAAAATTCCAATTCCACCAAATCTGCCACCTTACCCTTCCCTGGAAGACTGAAATAAAAAAAGTGAGTTAAGTTCTTGTCATCATATTTACTATCAGTGTCATTAAATGAACTTCATTTTAAAGAGCCATCTTGTACCTATTGTGATCCCCGGCTTTAACTGTGCTGGTGGGGGGGGGGCGTAAAGGGGAGCTTTGCCCTTTTATTTGTTAATGGAAACATGATATTAAAGTGCTCCAAAGAGACGGTGTCATTTTGAACCCTAGCATTAAGTTCAGATCTCAAGCAGAGTCTCCTTTTTAACCTTCACGAGGTCTCTGTCTTCCAACACATTCAAATAAAGTATTCAAAGGTGGAACTATGAGCTTGATGGCCACACCGCCTAGCCTGTTCATGTGTAACCCACAAGACGCTGCGTGGTGGCAAACTAACCAGTAATAGAGTAGCCCGGGAAAATAAATGACCTTTGCTGTTGAGGTCTGCAGAGTTAAAGAGCAGTTCATGGCCAGGTAATAGGATTAGAAGTTTGTTATTTGACAGCAAATCCTCTTTGAAAGACGGCACACATATACTATAGCAACTTTTTGATCACCAATATGCTATAAAGACTGTCCCTCTAACAGCCACCTGGCATGATGGTCTTCTAAGGAGGATGTTGCACCATCTCCAATCAGCTAAATCATAACGAACTTTATCCCTACTGGTTCATCTCCTCACCACTGATTGGCTCCTGCCATATCATGAGCAGACCAGGCTTGTGTGTGTGGTAACAGGCTAACACAGAGTTAGAGATATGATGCACGTGGATGAAATCGACCTAAAAATAAATCACGTAATAGATGTGGAATTCAAATTAGACTAGAGACGGATTCAATGCTCATCAACGAGACAACTGCATATTGTTGAATTTCAATTGCAGCCCAGTTTCTATGTTCATGGTTATTATAAAGGCGATATGAGTACTTGAGAAATTTAGAGTCTCATTGGAAGTGGGTAAAACATCATATGACACAGTTACAAGACAAGAACAGCTATTGGTTAAACTAGTTACATACATAAGAGACACTATGTGAGTATCAATATCAGTGGATTCATTCCTCAAAAAAGTTGACGAGTTGTTAAATACTCTGATGTGCAAGAGAAAGCATGTTTGAAGCTATGAAAAATACTGTTATACAGGCAGGTACTGGTGAGACAAGAGGAATAACAGGAGAGCAAGAATGGTGCCTGTTATCCCTGGACTCAGGTGGTTGAGGCAGGAGGATTGCCATGATTTGAGGCTACAAGATGAACTCCAGGTAAGCATGGACTAGGATGAGAACCCATCTCAATCAATTGCCCGTTAAATAAATAATTAAAAATGAAGAGGATTCAAATGGAAATCACGAGACTTTTCCTCAGTGTCTGGTATAGAAAGGCTTCTTTGAGAATCAGTCATCTAACATGAATAGAAGGTAGAAGATAGGAGGGGGATTGAACTCTCAGAGGAAAGAACAGGAAGTGACAGAAGTGGCAGGTTCCATTCTCCTGTCTCCAGTCTTTTTCCCCCCTCTTCCTTCTCTCTAGTCCCTCACGCTGTAAACAATCGTTCTCCAGTGCATTACCGAAAGTAGAACACATCTATTTATAACTGCCTGACGCCTTACCCGAGAGTTCCGGGGAGAGCGCTCTGTCCCAGGTGGGCACTTTCCTGCCTGCCCTGTATTGCACTCTTCCTTGTCTAGGCTCTGGGAGAGGTTTTCCACTTTCTTCACAAAGCCAGTCCTCCGTTCTTCCTCTTTCCATCCCAGTGTCACTGGAGTTCAGTTATTTACTGCCTCCCCTCGGGGGCTGACTGCACCTCAACTGACAGCCCTAATCTTACAGCCATTTATTCTCCAAGACGAAATGAACTGAAGCTAGGATTGCAGTTCAGAAGGCACAGAGTACAGCTCCAGGACAGGAAGGGGGGGCTGAGCCCAGAAATGCAGGATTTCTGGGTCTGGCAGCAGGAGTGGGACCCAGAGAGGGTGATGGACAGACTCATAGTCAGGGTCAGAGGATGACATGGAGAAGCAGTTGAGTTGGGAGTTGGAGTACAGAGTCGCCCAAGCCACCCATACCAACATGTGCATGACCAATGCTGATCCAACTGGAGCATAAACCACGTGTCCAGGGTGAGATGGAACTGGAAATCTGAATATCACTCTTTACAGAATCAGGAAGAAAGCATGCACTTGTCTAGATTTTCTAGATTTTTCTAAATAACTTGTTTACACATGTACTTATCATATGTACTGAATCTCACATGCTTTATAATAAATAAAGTCACGCCTGAAATTTTCAAATTGAGATACTCTCTCTCCATGACTTCTGGGATCTGCTAATCTTACTGCTGATCCATTCCTACTGACTTTTCTCTCTTGTTTGTTTTGTTTTGCTTAACTGGTGGTTTGGTTTTGTTTTTTTCCCCCTTAGGACGAACGCTGTGAACTTCATTTTCTTTGGGAAGTTATTTTCATGGTTTCCCCGTGATATTTTCGATTGCCTTAATATGTAATTTGCAGGAATGTCTTCCGGACTATAAAATATAGCCATTTGCTATATTGCTATGATTATCCCTGGAGAGATTTTTCATTTCCTCAAATTTTATTTATTTTATTCAATTTTTTTGGGTTTATGCCATACTCAGATACTAAATGACCACATCTATTACAGAAACAGTCTCGACACTCGGATAGTGTTCATGCTTTCTCTCCCACTACTTGTTTAATTTCCCAATTTATGAAGTATTTGAATAGCTTATCTATTAAAAAGCTTTTCTGATGAGACTTGTATGAAACAAACTTGTTTTTCCAAAGTAGCTAAGTATTTACCCCACATCACTCATTAAATGATCTATTTTTAGCTATACTTTGGGGCAGAAGCCCATCCATATAATGTCAAAATCCTTTTATACATTTTCTTAAAAGTACTTACACCATTTTGATCACTATACTTTGATAGTCATTTATCTATCCATTTTTTTAATTTTTGAAAGAGATCTAAATTCATATCAAATTCAGGCAAAAGGACAACGATTCCCACACCTACCCTTTGCATTCCATATGTGCAGCACCCCCCCCCCAAGTCAGGACGTTGCCTGTGAGTCTGCGTGGGCTGTTGTCACAGAGGGAACACCTGCAGTAGTTGAATCATGGCACAACACAATCCACATATCTGCCTAGTCATTACACCATGTTCTCTGTTTCTGGCTTGCCCTGACAGTTCCCTGGGCCTTGCCTGCTCAGCCCTCGACACCCATTACCTCTGATGTACATAGTCTTTCTCTTGGTCTCCATGGTCTGCCCTCTCCACACTCTTTTAGAGGTGGAATTGTGGGTGGCTTTTCTTGGCAATGTGCTCTTAAGTGTCTTCCATTCCTTTTAAAGACTTGATAGGTCCTTTTTTCTAAAGTGCTGAGTAATTTTCTCTTTTATGGGTGTATTCCTGTATACTTAGCTATTCTGCTTCTCAGCAATTATGAATGATGGTGGTTTAATTTCTGTGTACATTCCTGTGTGGTTATAAGTTCTCAACTAAGTGGCTATTTCAGATGTTAAAATACTGCTATTTTACCCTAAGAATCTGGATTATTTCTTTTAGTTCATATATACAAGCAATTTCACTTCAATGAGTATGAGTTTCAAACTTATAATTGATTAGTATAACCATTGTGTTCTATGCAGCATCAACATTTTCAAATAGGAACTTACAATGTAAAAAATTATAAAATTTATGAATAAGTTTAATTTATCTATAAGATATATATATATATACATATATATATATATATATATATATATAACGTTATGTCAAATGTGTGTACATATATAGTCATGTTAGAAACTATAACATCTTCCATTATCATTTATAAAATTATATTCTCAATACACTCACTGATCTTAAAAACCTTTTAATTCATTGAATTTCTCAGCCACTGAGTAATACTCCACAATGTTAGATGCAGCATAGAAAGAATACTCACTTTTTAAAATATGCATTCTTCTTTTGCTCATTGATTTGCTTTAACTAGGAGGAGTACCACACAAATATAGGAATATTCCATTTGAATCAGTAATGGCTCAAAACAAACCCTTAGATGCAGAGCCCCGTGGTAGAGGAACTTCTTATCCTTTTCTCTAATAGAAAAGGTTATAAGCTCGTGCAAATTCCAGCAATGCTACTTTTCCTCGGCGAGAGGACGTGGAATACTGACCTCTCCGTGCAGCATTCAACCAGTTCTTAAATCACCTGCCTGGTGTTTTAGAAGGGCTTTACAGATGAGAACATTCTTGAAATGAGGAGGCTAAATATAGCTCAGAAATTCTCAAGCTAAAACAATGCGAGCTTCTTGGAGAGCTTTTGTTTTCATTTCGCTGTTGGCTGTCCTTTGGCAGAAAACACAGTGCCTTGTGCTTCACCCCAAGACAGTCCTCAGGGTGCAGAGTATTTCTGAGGAATCCAGACTCCGATGTCTGTTTCCTCTCCCAGCACAGAGGGATATTTGATGCTCTGTTCTCAGATTCATCAAAAGCCCATTTTTAGGTAAAAAAGGATTAATGGACATGCATCATAAAGACTTTCTCCTTATTTATCTGTGATGTCATTTATTTACTTTTTTACCACAGTTCTTGTATGTTAGATGTAAGTGTCATCTCCTTGTAATTGATGAGGCTTGGGAAATGACTAAATCTCTCCCATGATTCAGGAATTCATACCTCGGCGTTGTGCCCTGTCTTATGTGGGTGAAGGCCCTACTACCTCCAACAAGCAAAACTGCCTTCATATGAAGAGGGTAACAAGACCAATTTGGGACATCGGTAAGTGCCATGTCTACAAGCATGTTTCAGTTTGACACAGACATAAATAAATAACAATTATTGTCTGTAGGAAGTATTAAGAGCAAAGGAAAATTGGGAGACTGGGGATCTCATTGAACTAGTCACACCACCCCGGAAGGTGGGACACTGGCATACCAAGTAGAAAGTAACAGTAAACACTGACACATTGAGTATTAATAACAGTAAAAAAAATACCTTTTTAGGTCAAATCCATATTTTTGGAACACTGAGCTTTACAAACAGACTTAAGGAAGAAGAAAGAACAGTATAATTATAGTAATTTTTCTGAAGAATGTGTATTTGGCAGAAAGTATGCATTTTAAATTTTCAGTTGGCCTTATCAAAGTTAGGCACTATGGAGAAACAGAGGTGGGGTTATAACCCCGATTCTGTTTGCTTTACTCCAGCATGGCTTCAGATTTAATATAATTATCAACAAGCAAGTTACTGTGGTTTGTTTAATTAGATACCACATCTTTATATCATTGGAAGGAACGTTCTGTCTTGTCGATTTTTTAATTACTTTTCTTATTTCATAAGAGACTACAAATGCTTTAGCAAATCCTGTCAAGTTCAATTCCAAAAAGCTCTACATGGAGTGTGTGGTTGACAGGGCTGGGAAGGTGTTGATCAACGAGATACAAGTTACACTTGGGCACTAGGAAGAATTCCTGAAGTCTAAGGGTGCTGGGTAGCCACTATGGTAATGCAAGTTCAAACTCTTGTTTGGTAACACAAGTGTGTATTCAAACATCCAGCAGAAAATTTTCACCATCAGTGAGAAATAATTGAGCAGACAAATATGTATGACCTGATTTTAAATGACTCATTTATTTTTATTTTATGTTTACTAATGCTTTGCCTGCATCTATGTCTGTGTGAGGTGTCAGATCCCCTGGAACTGGAGTTACAGACAGTTGTGAGCTGCCACATGAGCGCTGGGAATAGAATCTGGGTTCTTTACAAGAGTAGTTAGTGCTCTTAACTGCTGAGCCATCTCTCCAGACACAAAGTAAATGGGAAAATACTTCCTTTTCATTTGCTTGCTTGTTTTTATGTTTCACCAGAGAGGATTTCTCTGTGTAGCTCTGACTGTCCTGGAACTTGTCCTGTAGACTAGGCTGGCCTTGAACTCAGAGGTCCACCTGCTGCTACCTTCTAAGTGCTATGATTAAAGGTGTGAGCAACCACCACCCATATGACCTGATTTAAATGTTGCAAGATAATACTTCATATATATATATATATATATATATATATATATATATATATATATATACATACACACACACACACACACACACACACATATATATATATATTTCTTTATGATTTTACATTCTATTTAATATAAACTTAAGGACACATTCTCCCCCCAGGTATTCTCGAGCTGCCTTCCTTGGGCTTTAGGATATCTTCTCACACTTCATGTTTGCAGGTGGATAACTCAGCCACGCAAACAACATCATTCCATGTGTTATTTTCTAATCTCTTACCCACTTCCTCTTTATAGCAGTTATCTCCAAATGGCATTATTCGTAATACTTACACAACTATAACAGGCAAGGATTGGTACCACTAGGGGACCTTGTAACGGAAGAAATTAGGAGAAGAGTTTTCACACATTCTGTTTTGACAAAATTGCATCCTAAAGTAAGAAATTCCCAAATGATCACAAGGTGATGTCTTTATAACCCCCCCCCGACACACACACACACACACACACACACACACACACACTCACACTCACATATCCCATGTCTGAGAAGATGAGACTTTCATCTGGCCACTTCAGAGGACAGTAAAAGCAGATGGGCCATCAGCGCTAGTAACATTCCAACCAGACAGCAGACATCTCAGGCACAGTATCTCGTTTTGCTTTGTTACACAGTTGTACGTTCAGTTGGTCTTTGACTTTACGACCCACTGCCACACAGATCCGACACGAACGCTCATTTTGGTATGCTTGTTCCTTACTAAACAATGCAATAATCAAGATCCAATAAACACATGCTGAGAAATATTGAATTAATAAATTAGACAGCTATCGGATGTGTTGGGTTTGACTTATATTCCTGGTAACACTTCAGAGTGAGGTCTATTTCCAAGTATTTTAAACATGTATCTACAGAAACAGTCCAGATTTGGGTGGCTTCTTCTTTTAGTCATGGTTAGAGGTAGAAGCATGTGAAGCCATGGGAAAAGCAGCCAATAAGCTGGTTCTGACCAATCCCCACCTCATCACACAGCTGATAGGACCTCGTGGTCTTCCAAAAATGTCATTTTTTTTTCAAAGACAACAATCACTCAGAATGTTTCAAGAACCCATTTTCCAGCTTTGAAACCAAAGTCAAATAGGAGATGGCTCAAATGTTGCTGTGATAGGAGGCATAGGCCAGTTGTGCAGAAATTACAATCCACAAAGAATGCACAGTAAATGCACAGTAAAAGAAAAATCAGCTTTTTTGGCCCAGGGGCTCTCAGGAATATTTTAATGGGAATCCAGACAACCCACTGTATTTGAAATGTTTCATGCTAACGTATGACATCTATTGCCAATGGCTTGATTTTTCCCTCTGAGCTTGCTCGTGTTGCGTAGAATCAAAGAGCAGTGCATGGCATTTGCACAAAGCAATGAAATATTCTATAGGTTGTCTTTGAATACCTCATCTCCTTCCTTATTGAGCTGTTTCCTAGGTCTTGCTTTTACAGACTAGGGGAGAAAAAAACAAAACAAAACACATTTGCTTTATAATTCTGACTTTGATGTTGGTGATGTCCCTGAAAATCAACCTCCTACAACAATTAAATCTGTTCAGGGACAATCTTATATTCCATCATGATATTATGGTCCCTCCGACAAATGTGACCTAGAAAATGAGCCTGCTTTTACCTTCATTCTGTACCTGAATATCTCTTTTCTCCTCCCTGCTCCTATTTTAGTGTCTTTTGGGTTGGGGTTTTCGTTGAGACAGAATCCTGTTATATTGCTCCGGTTGGTCTGGTACTTTCTTTGTTACCTAGACTGACTTCAAATTTGCTGTAATCCTCCTGCAACTAACTTCTTCATCTGGGGTTTTTGATGTGGGCACCATGGCCGGTTTGTATTTAAATGATCTGGACTACCTGAACAGAGAATGCAGACTATTCATTCTTCCCAGTAGACACCGAATGTATGAATGTGACTGTCAATCCCTGAGGGCATGAGTCATCTTTCCCTCTTGTACTGAAGAAGATTTCCATAGAAGTAAGGGGAAGAAGTTGAGTCTAGAATGGTATCGTTTAGCTTCCTGCAACCATGGCTAAAGGAATGAAGTCCATAAACCAAATGGAATGTTTTCATGTGAGACAGACAAAGATTGGTGAAATGGATTAAACATCAGAAGAGGCCATCACACTGAGGTCATAGTCAGGACTTCATGGACGGAGAGATGCAAGTGTCTCTGTGTCTATAGAGTACTTTCCAGTAGGCTAATCTCTGAGGATCATAGTTGTGTAACATATTCACATAAGAACATGTGAATTTACGGGAGCTGATACTGCCAAACTTCACTCAGCATATAACGCAATGTCAGTGGCTAAACTGACATTAGTAACTATTGAGTTCACTGCTGTACTCAAGAGCACAGAGCCCTGTTGGATAAAGAGCAGGTACAAGAGATAAGAGCTGAAAGTCTGTAGGAAGCAAAGCCTTAATAGAGGAGGAAACAATGAGACATACTTACAAGCTTCGTCCCTGGCCAGTCAGGTGCTATGCGCTAAAGGTGTAAAAGAGACTTTTAAAAAAATGGCCAAAGTAAATAGGATCTTGAGGATAATTTGTCTTCCTTAAGTCAAATTGAAACTATGATGCCATGTCTGAGCATGGAGAAAAACATCATATCACTGTTTATGGATGGACTCTTTAGGATTTGAATGCTGCACATTATAGAAACAAAGCAGATGCTACAATGGCAAAAGATGAAATGATGTCTGACTACGAGGTACCATGACTTCCTACTTTCCTTTAATCTGCAATCCACACAACATAGTAAATACAGTGATGAAGAAATGATTAAAACAAAGAAAGTGTGTATGTTGTAAATACTGTGGGATATGATTTCCATCCATAATCACAATATACCATACCCTTGTAGACATCCAGCTTCCCATCCCAATGCAAACATAAAACCTAGGAATGACACAGTATTTTCATACTGAACTGTATATATGAACACTCTCCCAGTGAACATTCACAGCATGTCTCCTCTGAATAAAACAACAAGCTTATTTCTAAAATGTAAAAGTTAAAGAAAACAAGTTAGAAAAGCCAGGGAATTTTATGATGGAAACGTTCACAGCATGTACACCACATGATTCGAGATTTATTGTAGAGCTGATGTAATGGCAACCACACCTTACTTACACAAAATAGACATGAAGACCGATGCAGTCCATACAGAGCCTTAGGTATGCACTTTGATTGTTTTGATAAAGGTTTCTGGTAAGTTAATGAGTTAAAAAAAAAAACACTTCTAACAAATGTGTGAGTAAACTGGATGTCAGCCTGGATAAAGGGTTCTTCCTCACAGAACATTAAGGCAAAGTCAGTGTAGGTCATATATCTAAACGTAGACACTGAGAATGAACCTTTAGGATAAAGTGAAAACAAAGTTTATGACATTAGATAAGGCAGATGCCTGTTCCCAACAACCACGGAGACAGCTGCAGCAGCAGCAGCCAGTTCTCTCATGTAGAATATAAAGATAGACTTCACCCAGATAAAAATGACTTTTCTTTAGAAGATACAGTTTCAAAATGCAAGAGGTCCAGCTACTGACTATGAAAAATACTGACAGATCTGTATTTAAATATTGAAAGACATCTTAAAATCAAAACACTGGTAAGCACTACGAGGTGACTGTAGGAAGATACTTGTTACTATACACCTCAAAAGATGAGGTTAGATGAGTGGACGGTATGCACAGGAATAATATTAATTTTTCAAGGAAGCCAGCACCAGCTTCAACACCAGTGTGGGTGTTGTTCTCATGTCATTACCAGATGTGATGGCTAATCCTAGTTGTCACATTGACAACACCTGGAATTAACTCAAACCCAAAGGGCTGGGTACAACTTCGAGGGGTTATTTTTTCTTAATTAAGTCATCTAAAGTGGGAAGATATATATATTCACTAGGCATCAGTGAATATGGAGTGAATGCAACCCATATTGTGTTTCTTGGAAATTGCTCTTAACTAGGTGCAAAAAGACAAATCTTCCTTCTAGAAACATCTCAACAACATATGTAGACCGCCGTCCAGGTGCTAGCAGGCGTTTCAAAAGCTTCACTCTATCTATCTCCCCATTGAGCAAAGGACAGATTTAGTCATTTGTTCCCACAGTGTTGTGTAGGAAAGCAGTGTTTTCCCTTACTTTGTGAACCGGTGAAAACCATTACTTTGGGGAAATCAATGAAACCTCGCCTTAATTAAGACTTCAGTAGGTATCGTCTGTGCTGTCAGGCATCAGAGGGTATCCTATATACTCTGACAGGACATGTTGGAAAAGATACGTCAGTGTGTTCTTTTACTTTCCAAGATACAGCCTATATGTCAGGAAAAATATCAGCCAAACACAAACCTGGGACATTGTATAGAAGATTCTCAAAATGGAGATAATTTAAACAAGCAATAGAGACAATCAAAGAATAGAAGGCACTCATGAGGTGTGACAACTAGATGCTATTTTGTAACCTGAATCAGCTCTTACAATGGGGGAAAGATGTATTGGTGTGGCCATAGTCTTAAATTACATTAATAATACATGCCAGTGTCCGAGCTTTCTTTAGTTGTGAAGCACACTACAATACTGTCAATGTTCACAGTGGTGAAGGATGGGTAAGGTACAGGCAATCTCTTTATACTATCTTTGCAATATTAATATAAGTCGAATTAAAGTAATAGCAAGAAGATGTCATTTTATCACTTAGTAAATTGGAACCATTATCCAAGTAGAGGAACTAAAAGAAAAGTCAACTTGGTGACATGATTACATGGGATTCTCTGCTGATTTCTGCGCTCCACAAAACACAAGCCAGAGTAAACTATCCTAAAACTCCGAGTCATTCTTGTATTGGGTCATAGGGAAGGGTCTAGGTAAATTAAACTTTAATAATTGGGTAGCGAGAAGACACTAATGGCAGAATAAATATAAGAAAGTACTGTATGTGATTAAACAACCAATTATAATTTACAGTCCTTAATATTTATGTATCCCATATATGTGAAGGTCTGCTCACTAAAACTTTCTCACAAGCTCAAAATCCAAACTCGTATTTCTTCAATGTCAACCACAGTTATAATGGTGCGATTGAAAAAAAAAATATGTTTGATCAACACACGGGTCCCTCCCACAGGTTAAAAAAGTCACACTGACTTCAAAGTTCTTACTGTCACCAATGTCCCTTTCTTGATGTAGTGCCACACTCTTCGCACTTCTGAAAATTATGTGGCATCAGGTATAATCTGAAAATCTGCCCAGGTCTCTAATGAATCAACAGCAAATACTAAATGAAGGACCCATAAAGAAACATAGGAAAAGCAAGGTTGATTAGTAATTGGTTGAAAGCTGTATCATGGCCAAACTCTCCAGAACATCATCCTTTTCCTCTCCCTTCCATTATGAACAATAGCGGGGGCTAGTGAACCCTGCATCACTGTGACTCCAGAGAACTGAACCACAATAAGAAGGAAGGTCTGACTCGCAGATCTTTGATCTGAAGGTCTGGGTTGTTAGCTTTCAAGCTGCAACAGCCTTGCTTTTCACAGTCTGGTGTCTATACAAGCATGTGTACACACTGCTTTGCTTCAAGTTGAAATCACACAACACAGCCCTGTTAACTTCAGAAAATGGTTAATTCGCTAGTCTTGAGCTGCCAAAACTGCATATTTCCAAGAAGTTTACAGTTTCGTCAGGCCTTTGGCTAGAACATGGGATTGAGCATAATGAATGTTGTAAATGACAGTGGAGTTTTGCATCTATGAGGTCCTGAACATTACAGACAGGACTCTTCTTTGTCACACAAGATTTCCCCCCGTGAAATATTACTTTAAAAGGCTATATAGAGTATGAGCTTGCAAACTAACCCTAACCCTAACCCTTTTCTATCTTAGCCATTAAATAATTCATACCTTATTGGAGGCATACCTCTAAGAACATTGGGATGTATACCATAGCCTTTTCCTGTAATAACTGGACCTCATCCCTCACTTCAGAAACACAGTTCCAAAGACATGTTCATCAGAAGACATTCTCAACATCATTTACATTCAGGGATTTTATGTTTTTTTGCTCTTCCTTGTAACACTAAAACCCTATCACACTCTACAGACAGTTGAGTACACAGCACTGATGTAGCTCAGCCACAGGTATATTCACTGAGATGACCGAGCCACAGATACAGCATATAAAGACAGATGGGCCATATAACATGGAGATGGCCCAGCTACAGTATACAATACTGAGACAGCACAGCCACAGGTACACAGCTCTCAGATACTCCAGCTATCGGTACACAACACTAAAGGCCCAGTCATATGTATTTTAGTTATACTTTCTTATTAAAAGCAATTATCTTGGCTAATCATAGGTTAATTCTAAAGATAAGTCTTTGTTGTCTACAACTGGTCCATGCATGTGAGCTTACTGCATGGTTATCTAGACATAAGAGCTGAAACCCGCCTGCACAGAACAGTCTGCCATCAGTCACCAGGGGCCATCATATCAGATTCTCCTGAGCAGAAGAGAACAACTGAACGTTGTTGTAGGGGCAGAAGGGAGATATTTTATTTCTACTTAGAAATTTCAAATCTGTATCAGGCTGAATATTAATTTATGCAAATAGATCTTAAATCATTATTTTGAGTTAAATATCTGATTTCACATACACCCGAGTTGTACGGTGCTCCATAAAGTTACAATGGCTATTAGACAAAAAAAATGCCATAAAAGGATTAATGTCATCCACTCTTGAGATGACTCAGATGAAGGAGAGCTCCATCAGCTGCGATACTGTTACCAAATTCAAGGATCCACAAAAGTACCAAAATCAGCTCCACATGTTCAAGGTGACTAATGGAGCAAACTTCCTATGAAATGTTGAAAAGCACTAAAATGTGTTAAATCCGGGCTGCAGAGATGGCTCAGAGGTTAAGCCTATGCACGGACTCCTGCTGGGGACCTGAGTTCAGTTCTCGGCAACCACACCCAGCACCCACACTACCCATATAGCTCCAGAGTATCTGACTCCCTATTCTGGACTCTGAGGGCACAGACCCATACACATTAAGAAATACCAACCAAAGCATTGTCCAAAAATTAGGTAAGAAACCCAAGAAAAATGTTTAAAGAAATGCCACAAAAGTTCTTGTCTGCAGTCCTTGCCAAAAGAGACAGAGAGACAGAGACAGAGAGAGAGAGAGAGAGAGTTGTAGGAAATTAGAATCTCATCAGTGGCAGTGTTTGTCAGGGACACTGGTGCTAATACAGACCAATCAAAGTGACTCGTACTTAATTAGGGCATCATTATTTCACACATACTCAAGTCAGCAGAAATCAATATTCAAAGTGAAGGGCATTAACATATAATGAGGAACTGGAATGAGAAAGATAAAGCTAACAGAGAAAGACAAACTGACTGGAACACTTAGACGTCAATTCTGTTTGTGGTCACTCGAAAGGATAATAATCGCCTATCAGGAGGGTCTATGGATTTACTTTTCAAATTAAAGAAATCAATGCTTTATTAATCTCTTGACATTCCCCAAAACCTGCCATCTAGATGGTGACTGTGGGAATTTATCTCCAACAGCAATAAATGCAGCAGAAAAATAGCAGGTCTGTCATGTCACAAGGGCACTAATGCACTTTGCCTCTACGTACCATAAACCTCCCTTTAAGAGCCAATTGAGAAGGAGTAAATATGGAATTCCATAATGTTGTTTTTACATTCACCATTTTAGAGAATATGCCCAACTTAAACTATATGTTCTTACACTTTATAGGCAGTGCTAAATCTCTTTCCCACTGAGACTCCATGAATAATTCTGCTTGGAAAGTCCTCTGAGGAGCCTTCTCTTGGGCAGAAAGCCTTTCCATTCGCATGTACTTACCAGAGAGAGGAGTGGTTAACAAGAAGCATTTGATTGCCCCTTTCCTTTGTCGTTTTTGGATGATGGGAAGGTTTTACTTGTGCTTTTACTTCTAGAAAAGGGTCTAAATAATGTCAAATATCAAAGAGATGATGCTCTGTGAGGTTCGCTTGCTTCTCTTCTTAAAAATACAGATAGGAAATTTTTTCATTTTTTTTCTAGACTTCCATCTAAAGTAGAAGGCAATTATATCAGTTTAGCTACATCTTCATGACTGAAAAACCACACCTGTTAATTTGCATCCAGCTTTAAGCCCATGTGTTGTTATATGTAACTCCAAAGATGACAACAATTGTCTGACTTTAGACTCTTATCTTAGAGGACTGATCTAAATTATGCTATTGGACTAAAAATTCTGTTTTATTTCACTTAATTTTAATTCTTTTTTTTAAAATTTTAAGATAGGGTGTGGCCATGTATCCAAAAACAAAAATCAATGTAGTCTGTATTGCACACCTCTGATCCAAGTCACTGGGTAAAACAGGAGAATTGAACGTTTGAGTCCATAGTTGGCAAAACTATCTCTTTCAAGCCAATCTTGGATACATGATCACACCTTATCTCAACTAAACACAGGAATTCATTCACAGGGCTAACTGTTCAACATCCTGGTCCATCCATAGAAAATCAAAAGCATTCAACATACCAAATGTCGAAAGCTTTCATAAAAACTCAACAATTTTTGCACCAGGAGAAAAATCTTTCTTCTCCCAAAATATAAATTTACACGTGGGAAGATATGTATCTCCATAGAAACCCAAGGATTTCATTCATTTATAAGATCAACCTTGACATCCTATCCTTGTGCTTCTTTCTTGGGCATGTGTGTGTTCATGCATGTATGTATGTTAAGTGCATATATATGCAGGTATGAGTGAAGGCCAGAGATTTTTTTCAGGCACTATCGTTGTTTTTGAGACAAGGTTGTCAACTGGCCAGAACTCAGGAGGTTGGCTTGATTGGCTAGCCACAGATCCCTAGAACCTACCATCTTTGTCGTCCCTGTTCCTCGTTCCCATGCTGGAATCACAGATTTGTTTCCAAAACTAGATGGCGTTTACTTGAGTTCTGGGGCTGGAACCCAGGTCTTAAAGAAAGAAGACTTCAGGATTTAAATATGTGTCACTTTTCGTTTCAAATTATAAGAATACTTGGATTTTACCTTTGTATTCTCAAGGAACACACACACACACACACACACACACCCTTTAGTCATGCTTTCTTGATATCTTTTTAGCATTGTTCATTGGAACAAAAGGGAAAAATTCTGAAATTGGCCAATCTGTGCACCTGCAGAAAGTTGAACCTCTTCCTTACACTTGCAAAATACTTTTGTTATAATAAATCTAAATGCAGTGAAAGACACTTGACAACTGCATGTTTTTCTCATCTTGGGGAAGTCAGAGAGCACCTGTGACCTAAGGGATCATCCTTGTTTAATCTGAGAAACTGAACAAAAAAGAACCATACTTTATGTTGCAAACAATGGCCTTAGCACAGGAAGACACCCATGCTTCAGAGGGGAAACTGCCTTTGTGAAAAAGCCAGACACCAGGCTCCATGGCAAAGTAGACATTCCTTACAAGCTCTTGAATTCCGATTTTTTTGAAAGTTGAATATGAAATAAAGTGGTCAGAAAAACGTCCCCCTTGTAAGGTTCCTCACAAGGTCCGCCAGACTCGCTGACACCTTCGCACACTGGTGTCCTGCTTCCAAAATCTCTAGTGCAGGTATTGAATCACAGAGCAAACAAAAAATGGGGTTTTCCCCTATACCTTCTAAAACGTTGAAATGTTTCAATGACTTGGGATTCCAAGTCACAACTTGGGTAATAAGCAAATAAGCAACTTTCAGTGTTGTGCTGTTTCTCTTCTTTGCTGGTCTTAGGGATGACCCCATTATCTTGCTTCATAGGCACAAACAATGTGCCTGTGAGCTACGTAATCTGCCCTAAAGGTACATTTTTGAAGTTGAGCAGTGTAGGGAGATGACTCAGTTGGTACAATCACCTGCAACAGAAGCATAAGGACCTGAACTCGGAGCCCGGAATGCACGTAGAAAGCTGAGCTTAGACAGGAGCATGACTGAGGTCACTGACCAGTTCGGTGGTTCGGTGAGAGACTTTGAGGGAGACAGGCAGATAGTTATAGAAGCAGATGCCCCAGATACCCCTTGAGCTTCTTCACACATGTGCAAACACACTATGTACACATGCCTACACATGCAAGAAAAGTGAAAAGTAGAGAGCCTTCTTACCAAAGGTGCAAAATGAGTGACTCCCAAACAGAAAGCAAATCAGCACAGAGGACAATTAAAATAAAGCAAAAGTTTGTTAACCATTTTGAAAAGTTTTTTTCTGCTTAAAGCATGTTTTCTACACATGACTTTTAAGTGTGATAAATTATGAACAAACTAAACAGAAGACTACATGAACGTGGAGAAAATCTTTACAATGAGCTGCGGTATTGTATCCTGGGGAGCAGAGGCAAACTATGTGAAAACAGACATAAAGCATGTAACTTGCGCTCTCCATGTTCACGGATGGGGTTTTGTCATGGGGCACTTTGCAGCAACACAAATATAACATGAAAGGGAAACACAAAGGAATGAAAGATAGCCAGTGGGTGGTGTTGGCGCATGCCTTTAATCCCAGCCCTCGGGAGGCAGAGGCAGGCAGATCTCTGTGAGTTCAAGACCAGTCTGGTCTGCAGAGTGAGTTCCAGGACGGCCAGAGCTACAACAGAGAAACCTTGTCTTGAAAAACCAAAAACCAAAAATAAAACAAACAAAAACACAGAATGAAAGGTTTTATAACATCAAGGAGCCAGGGACCAGCTCGGGGACAGTAAGGTTCCACCAACTTGCAAGACAGGGAACTGAAGAGGATGGATATGTAGGGAAGACGAGCTACACTGGGGGCTTAGCCAGTATGCTGCCTGTTGGTCTGTGGCTGGATGTTCGCGTGGAGCTATGGAGATGCACAGCGACCGTGTGTAAGAGGGAAAACTTTCAGTGTGCTGAGTGGTAGAGTTACTCTTGTGTTCTGACAACCTGCTGGGAACCATCATTTTCAGAGTCAGATGGTTTCCCTGACAACTTCAGCAGGGCATACGCTAGTGCCGATGAAACTATGTGTCTTTAGGATAAGAGCAATTTTGGACTCTCCCTATGGATGCTAAAATTATTACCATGGTTAGCTTTCATTTGTAACTTGATATAACCTAGACCCTGTTGGGAAGAGAGGCTGGAGAAAGGTTTGTCTAGAGCAGGTTGGCCTGAAGGTCTGTCTGTTTTGAATTTCCTGGATTATGTTCATTGATGCTGGAAGACCCAATTCCCTGAGTTTGAGTCCTAGACTGTGTGAAAGTAGAAAAAGAGGGCTGAGAGGAGTGTGTGCGTTCATTCTCTGTCTGCTCTTGATTATGGATGAGATGCTTCAGGTTTCTAACTGACGTCCGTGGTGATGGACCCTTTCTCCCAAAAGTTATCCTTCTCAGGGTCTTTTATTACCACGGCAACAGGAAGTTAGACAAACTTCCTGTTGGAACTGGGACAGACAGACATATCTGAAAAATCACTTCGATTTCACAGCATCGTCCTCAGAGGAAAGTCAGTAGGAGACAAACAAGTGTTTGAAAATATTTGACAGCTAAGTTACCGCATTTCACGGAACATATAAAACGATGGATTTCCAAAAAAGGACTGAATGAAAGTCGAAGAACAGAAGGAAAAAAAGGAAATCCACACTGAAATGTGTCATAATGCAATTTCCATATGATCGGACAAGAGAGGAACATTCAAAGTGTCAAGAATACACACTTTATATGTATTATATGTACTATACATATGTATGTGCATTATACATCTATGTGGGATGTCTAGAAAGCCAGGGTAAACAGAGTTGAGCTCATTTCCAGCAACTGGACTCATAGAAATATAGCTTTAGATCATTTAGGATCCTTGGGAAATTCTTAAAGATGCACGATACCCTGAAATGTCATCTTCTCAAAAACTTGCTGAACTCCAGCAATGCCAGTGAGAACCCAAGAGCCCCTGAGCCAATCCTGCATCTCCCTGTGGCTCTTTCAGTAGCACTGGAATCTATCCAGACAGGTGTGGCCAATGGGACAGGACTCATGCCTTATCAAGGAGATAAGTTTCAGATACATTTCTAAATTATTTCTTTTATTTGTTTTAAATGTTTAAATATAGCCTAACAAATCCTTCTCTACTTATTGACCCCAAAGGGACTCAACCATACACCTCATCCCTGTGACTATGCCTAACAACACAGTCCACCAATAGCTGGCTGCATTAAAATGGGGGAGATGCATGACTCAACCTTAGTAATGAAATTACTCAATTACCATTGTACGCAACAACATGCTTAAATGTTAAACACTTTAAAATAGGAGGAGGAGGCAGTCAGAAAAGACCAACTTGTAGGCCTCCATTTATCAGGAAAAATCTGGAATAGGTGAAACTATAAATTATACAAGGATAATTAAAACAAGTAGTTAATAATTTTGGGTTCTTCCTGGAGCTCTGTTGTCAAAGATAACACTTACTGATGCCATCAAGCATTGAGAAATCAAGCTGGTGCCAAAATAGACCAGCATTCATAGTGTTGGAAGTTACTAGAGGCAAAACCCAGGGGGAAATGTAATCATCAGTATCTCCCAGCTACAAATCCTGCAACCTACCACAGTGATGGCCTGAAAGATATACTAGTACAATTAAGGCACGGTTTATAATGTTATAATCAACTACTTTTTGATTGGATGTGAGACCCACTCTGAGAGTCGGATCCATACCTGACATTACTAAAGAAGCCAAGAACCCGAGACTGGAAAGGCCATAAGCCTAGAGAAAAGCCTAGCACTTTTATTCCACTAAAGGAAAGCAGCAATAAAATGATTCCTGATGGCATTTTGCTATACAACAGACCAACCGACACCTTGCTCAATCAACATAAGAGAAGTTTCTTCTTGCTAGATTGGAATTAACACAGAGAACCACAACTGGACAGTATGCAGAGAGGGACTTTGGGACATCGAGTTTTCATCAAATCCCTCCCTTCAGGGCTCAGGGATGTATGCAGAAGATGAAAAGAAAAGATTTTAAGAGTCAGAAGGGATAGAGGACAACAAAGAAACAGTATCTTCCAGACATAGCAGGAGTAAGACAGATATGAACTCACAGAGACTGTGGTAGCAGGCGCAGGTTCAGGCCAGATGGGGTTCTAGTGCTGAGGGGGGCAGGAAGACATGGGGTCCTACCCCTAACCCAGAAGGTTTTGTGGTAGCTTCTAGGAGAGGAAAAATATTTTTTTTTCTCATGGGTTGACACTGGGTATATCAGAACAGACCTAGGCCCCATGGTTTGTGTGTGTGTGTGCTTTTATTTGTCAGTTCATTAGTTTTTAAGCAGGAGACAGAACATGAAGTTAAATGGACATGAAGATGGGTGAGGAGTTAGTAGAGAAATAGTATAATCAATATATGTTGCATAAAATCCTCAAAGCATAAATAAAACATAACAAATAAGCCAGACATACAAGACAGAGAATCTGAATATACTGCTTCATTTTAAAATTAGTTCTGACAGAGTTATGGATCAATACATTTTTAAATGATCCAATGAATGAAATTCAACAAATTCTGTGAGGATTACAACTGACTGTCACGGTATTTTTTTTTTTTTTTTAGAATTTTTATGAATCTTCAAGAAATAGGAAAATATCTACAGCTTACCTGGATTTATTTGACTACTGAATTTTTTTCAGTTTATTCTGTTATGAAAGTTTAATAGGAAAGTTGGTCTTTGAAAAATGGCATGCCCAAATAAATTACTCCAACAAAAAAGAGCAAACAATGGTCAGGAAAACATCAGATCATTAACATTGATTTGTGCAAAATGGTTTTACACCACATAGGCACTTTGTATTTGGTTGGTTTATTCTGTATAAAAACAGGTTTAATGTCATAAAATTTAGTCCAATTAGACATTTCTTTTTTTATGAAAACTTTAAAAAGCAAAGTCTACCTATTTTAAGAACTGAAAGTAATGACATTCAATTTAAAAGAGAGAATCAAAGTGCACTAAAGGTTGGTTATAAAAGCTATCCCAAATTATTTAGGTTAAAAGAAAGACTTAAGTTTTAAGAATCCCTTTGGCAGGCTTCTGGCTAATTACTGTTCTCACCCCCCATCCACCTGTATCTCTTTTTGTATCTGTATTGTATGTCAAACCTGCAGGAGTAGAAAGATAGTGAGATGCACTGAGTGATTCTCTCAAAATTTCTGTTGAGTTCAAAATGTACAAGATCAGTTGATGATTTCTGGAGTCTTTGATTTAAATTCTCTTTTATCTCTCGGTAAGTATAAATCTATTGGGTTTAGCCTGTATCTACGAAGTACAGCTTCGTTAATGTTTAAGCCTCTCAAGAAAATGGATTCCTAAGATTCCATGTGCCTTTTTCAAACAGAAAATGTCTGAAGACATGGAAAATAGAATTTTCCACCAAAATGTTTCTGAGAAGACTCCAGTAGTGGGGATGACTGTATTTTAAAATGAAGAAAACCTACAGTAAGGATCCTTATGAGTCCTGTTGACTTATGGGAGATTTCCAACAGATGAGAGTTTCCAAAGAGCCAAGGGTTACTGTTCAACTTCTCTATTCTGTGTGACTTTGGAGGAACTGGATCAGTGTGGTTTTAAAGCAGCATTAGACCTTTGTCAGCAAAAGAGATTCAGGTCACTAGCAATTTGGAATGTGTTCTCATTTGTTCTAGTCAAGATCCAAAATAAAATATGCATAGAAGGTCAAGTGACTTGGTTTTTCTTCAGGATTTTTTAAAAGAAAAAATAAATCAGATTATTATAATCCTAAGCTGTCCCTGAAGTTAAAAATGAACCTTGGTTATCAGAGTACTATGTGGAATCACTATTGGATATCATATATTATTTTGCAAATAAAACTGAACTGGTTATGGTACCTATGGAATTAGTAAAACTGCATTTGTGTATTTACTTGGAAATTTCATTTAGGATAAAATATTATCATCATATATCTTGGACTAAGTAAAGATGAAGACTTGAAAAAAATCTGCTTCCTATGTTTAAATGATGAGGCGATTTCATTTTGTAAGTACTAAAGGCAGAAACACAAAATATGTGATATTTGTATTCCATCGCATGAGACAAGGTCATGGAACACATAATTCTTTGACAAATATGTCTGTTACTGGAAGCTGGAATTTCACTGTTGATGAGAGAATATATTAAAGACAATCACCCAGGATGATTATGGCCAAAGCAAATGAATTTTTAGAAAGGAAGAATTATGGTGAATAGATTTTTTTTTTAAAAAAAAGAGTACTTGAAAGATGTATTCACGCATATAATGTTTTAACTTTTTTCTTCTTGTCCTTATGAAGCTGACAGCAGAAGGTTGAAATCAGGTAATTATGTCTATCAAGGCAATTTTATGGAAGAGTGTATTATCTTATTTTGATATCCACATTGAATGGCTGAAGATGACATTTCTAGGGGAGTCGGGTCTACAGCAGTTATCAGGCATAAGGATTTCATACAAGCTTCTTAAAGAGACCCAAAAGAATCAAGACATTCTTGAGAGTAGAACTTCTATGCTCTCTTGTGACTAAGCCTGTCTTAAGAGGCGTATAAACAAAGATGCCCACACAGTACCACTGGCATGGAGATGCCCCTTCCCTCCGGACAAGCTCCCAGGTGGAGCTGAGGCTGTCAGTGCTCTTGACCTCATCTGGAATGGAGGCTCTGATCTCCCTCTCGAGACAACACAGAAGCACTTCCCAGTTCCCTCTCTGCCCTGTCATCTACAGGTGACATCTCTGAGTCAGTTTGCAGGAGTTGAAAAACATCTCTGATGTATAAACTCAGCTTTCTACATCTACAGCTGCTCCCCTGACATCATAGCCATCAAATACATGTATAATAAGAAGTTCACTACAAATGCATGTCAGAGTAAGCTTAGCCATGTGACCAACAGTTCATTGCTTTGGGTTGGAGCATCCAAAATAACATATTAAAGTTATGATCTATACGATTGATACATATGATCTTATTTGAAAATGGCCTTTATGACTACAATTTAAAAAGTTTTTATAATGGTGAAACATTTTAATGACTTGGGATGTAAAAATGCCTAAATAAGGAAGTTCAGTTACAGAAAATGTAGTATGCCTTTTGACTCCTGATTTATACATGCACAATAACAGGGGAAAGCATTCAAAATCAGATTCTTTGTGGCATTTAAAAAAATAACGCAGTCACTATGTGACTGGGTGACAGTCACAACGTATAAATCTGAAGTACATTATCTTACATTTTAGGTTGCAATGTATTTATTAATTCATATGTTGGGGAACAAGCTGGTTTAGTTCTAACGTTTCCATGTATGACTGCCAATATAACTGGCTTCTACTTGTCTCCTTAGTCAGTGCCCACCACTGCATCCCTTACATGTACCTTGCTGTTCCCTTCCTTCTAAAAGCCCCAGTTTCTACACTCATATCAGACCCTGCAATCTTCTCTTCTTCCACCTCGTCCCTCTTTATGGGTGTTTCCTCTACTGTCGTGTTCCCTTTCGACACACACAGACACGTACATACATACATTTAAATCTAGATATTGTATATTGAGTCTGGCTTATTTCAACTAGTATAATAATCCTTAGTTCCATCTATTTTCCTGCAAATTTCATGGTTACTAGTCTCTAATTCTGAATATATATAAATAAATATGTGTGTGTGTTTATACATACATATATCCATGTTTATGTATATTTACATACATATATCCATATGTATATGTATATATACATACATATATATACATACACACATGTGTATATGTTTATATTTATACACATATGGATATATGTGTGTATACACACACACATATATATACACATATGCATATGTGTATATATATATTCAGCATTAGAGATTATATATAGAATATATATATGGAGAGATAGAGGAAGAGAGTATGTATATATATATATATATGTATATATATAATCACTTTCTTATCTATTCATCTACTGGTGAATATATATATATATATATATATATATACACACATACATATATAGTAATAATATATATAGTCTGGTTTCATTTCTCAGTGTTGTGAATAGAAAAGCAATGAACACAGATAAGAAAATATCTCTGCATCCTTCCATCTAAGAACAATCTTGATAATCAAACAGAACTAATATACCCATACTCAGTTAAGATGACCCTTGTGGCAAATTACTATGATTTTATTGCAACAAAAATATTTACCTGTGCTTAACTAAAATTGGGTAAATATGTGTGTTTTATGGCCAAACCATAATGTCAATAGTTGATTTTGAAAAATAGTATTGATAAGTATTTGCATTCTAAAAAGACTTTGATACTTTCTGGTTCAAAGAGAACCATACAGGACAGTAGGTTCTTATCTTCCATGTTTAGTTGTCCTCAAGTAGCTATTTCTACCAGACTGAGAGTCAGCCAAAGGGCTCTGTGAAGCTGCTGCTGACACAGCAGTTTCCAGGTGTATGAGTCTGAGAAACACTGACGGCACTGGCAGAGGCCAGTGGAACCTCAGAGGAAGCACAGTTCAGATGAACATTCCAAAGGGAAGGCATGCCTTAGGTGTTCCATTAAAATGTGTCAGGAATGCATTACAGTTGGAGCATGTGAATCGAAGACGAGAGGTATAATGAATACGAGTTCGAACTATCATTCTTTCCCATCTCTCTTTATATAACTCTAAATTAAATTGTTAAAATGATGGTAGCTAAAGCAGGTGAGCTTTCTAGAATTGAGGAGATGCTATATTATTTATTCAATATCCAAATTTTGTTTTTGTTTTACACCTGTTGTTTAAATGATATTATGCCCTTTAAAATAAGAAGCCGGATAAAAGGGAGTGGCTACATGATACAGAGCCGCCAGAAAGAAAAATTATTTTAAAAACCTAGTAAGCAAAACTACATGTCAAATTATCTTATATGGAAACCCAAAATCAAGCACAATAAAACAACAACAGCAAAAAAACGGATCCATACTTCATAACATAAAGTTTAAGACACACAACACAAAATGCGTGTGATTTGCTATTATGTTATTATAGTAACCCTGTGAGCACACATGAGTGAAAAAAATAAGAAAATTAGGATTTAGACATTTGAAATTTTACCGTGATTGCTTCCGCCTAAAATTCCAAGATTTGAGAAACTGAGGTCAGAGAATCTTAAGTTGAAGGCAAGCCTATGCTACCTATGAGACAGCGTCTCAAAGATAAATAAATACATAAATGAATAACAAGAGTGAGATATGGAAAAAGGGATTGAGATTAAAAACTGTCAAAGTACTCAGACATCTGGCTTAATGAAGAAACATGATCAGTCTTCAAGTGAGCTTTGAGCACTCCTGCCTTTTCAAGATCCAGCAGATCGTATTTAAAATGTCAGACTGAGATATCACTCGGAGGTTAGATCAGGTCCGTGCAAGAGCATATGTGTTAACTTGAAAACAGGAAGCAAGGGGTGACAGACGTCTGTCTGACTGCAAGCTGAAAACCAAAACAAACCCAAAAGCCACACACACACGAATATAGGATTAAACACAGCTGTAGGAATCACAGCCTCCTGCGACAGAGCACTAACTGGGGTAGAGCTGAAGAATAGCTCACGATTATAATTGCTAATAATATTCCTCAGCCTACATTTATTCTGATGTATGAATCAGAGAGAACCCACATGAACATGAGATTTATACCACTCCCCATTAAAGTAATTACAGCAATTGCGAGCCATTTGTACAGATGTTTGGCCTTACAGAATCATCTCAAGATTAACACGATATGGCATACAATGTCTTTTATTCCTACGTGGCGTCTCGGATTTCTCCACATTCAATTTGATAAGGATTCTGGTAGCAATCTACATTTAATTTTAATCTTGCAGAAAATTGGGTGCTAAGTTAGTAAGCCAGAACGCAGCAACAAAGAGTTATTTATGAGTCTGGAGAAAAAAACTGCCTCTGCATCACAGATCATAGGAGTTATTAGAACTCCCAGCTAGAAGAATCCAAGAGACAAAATGGATCATCGTGTAGATGAGGAAAGAGCTACCTAGTGAGACCGAGAAGGGGACTTGTGGCTTTGCAGCTGGCCTCTGAAAGCAGAATTAGATCCAGAATCTCTGACTGTAGAAAGGAGAACCTTCCCCAGGAATTCATTGTCTCCCACAACACATAACATACAGCTTAAAGCCAATGACGTTGTCCTACTGTAGACATGTATGAGATATGTATGAAGTATTATATATATAATATATATAATGTACATATATGTATGTATATATATATGTATATATACAATATTTATACTTATATTTGTGATAACTGTATTACATTTTAGTATGTTGCATTGCATTCACTCTTTTCTGATAGTATAGTCTCTTCTTTTTTTATACTGCTGCCAAAACTACAATACAGATTATAAAATATGGAGAGAAAAGTATCTTTCTGAAATGGTAGAATCACATGTCAGCCTATGATGTCACTCATACTCCTAAAGCCCAAGTTATACTTCATCCTCTTCCTGTACATTGAAGCTTTGTCAAGAACAATGTTATCACTTTATATTTCAGGTAAAAAGACAGAAGTATAAACAAAGTTGGTACAATGGTAATATCAATAGAACGGTAATGTGGAAGAGAATATTTTTTTTTGCAGAGTCCCAACACTAGTCAAGGAGCTACAGGCAACTAATGACCACTGGGAGGAGAATCTGTGTGTCCCTTGGAAGAGTCTCCTTATTGGCTGTCCAATGGAGAATGGTCAGCCCTGAAACCATATATGCACAAACAACAAAAACTGTTGCATTTATATGTATTTGAGAGTACGTGCACATGTGTGCACGCGTGCACACACACACACACACACACACACACACACACAACAATAATAAAGAAAAAAGCTAACTTGAGAGTGGAGCTGGGGACATAGGAGGGGTTCAAAGGAGGTTACCTTGATGGGCTGTAAAGAAGAAAGAGAGTTAGTGATGTAATTTTATTCCAATTTAAAAAGTATTTTAAAGAACTGTTTGAATAGGGGTAGGAATTAAAATATGATATATGCTTAAGGCAACCTACACCTCTTGGTTGTTCCCTAAACTTTACTATATATATATTGTGTGTGTGTGTGTGTGTGTGTGTGTCTGGCTATGCTGAGAATCTACACAAAACCAGGTCCAGAGCACACAGACAGTGTCAAACACCATTTCCTCCTCCTCTTACAAAATTCTCTGTGAAGTGACAGTACAGGGAAAACTGCCTTACAACATTCTATTTCTACTTAAAAATTAAAATGATATTTAGACACTATTAAGTTTTGTGATTTGGCTGCAGTTTCTGAACTTTGTTTTTACAGTGTATAGAGACATGTTGGACTTCACAAACCACCCATGTGCATCTTCACAGGGCAGATATGGACTCTTCTGTCGTGGTCACTGCTGTATACTTCCCATAAAACAATTGCATTTTTCTAGATACAAATCAAAGTTTGGCTGCCCTCAGAGTTTGCAGGCAACACACATCTAGAAAATAATTCAGGACAAATTATGTATCACCTAGAATTGACTGAGTGCCAGGCACTGCTTCGGAGACAGAAACGTGTGCCGAAATGACAATGGACCTGTCCACTGCTGGCAGACTGGAGTCTCTGAAACACTATCATCCTGAGGGAGGTGTAGACAGGGCGTACAGAGCATTTGCGTGTGGATGATATACCATTAATGCTTCCCCAAACTTTTCTGAAGGGGAAATACTTCATAAGGCATGAGAGATGGTTTCCTTAAAGTAGTAATGGAGCTCCCAGAAGATTCTCTAAAAAAGAATGCGTGAGCTGGGCTTGGTGGCACATGCCTTTGATCCCAGCACTCGGAAGGGAGGCGATTCTCTGTGAGTTCAAGGGCAACTTAGTCTGCATAGTGAAACTCTGTCTTAAAAAGAAAAGGAAAATCTGCACACGAGAGGAGTTCACTTTTTCTAGTATTTCACTTCCTTCTAGAGAACACTGACTGCTGGAAATTTAAATGATAATTATAAAAAATATTTTAGAACTATAAATATCGGATATCCTGGGTTCATCATTTGGCATTCCTGGTATGTTTTAGTGAGCTATTTTTACTGCATCTCTTGTGATAAGCACACAGGACTTTATATCTTCCACTCATTTGTCCTGAAGATTCTTTTGTTATCACAAGGGATCTTGAACAGTAATGGTCCCAGAATGCACCTTGTGAAATTGGGCCTGGGCAGTGATGGGTAGTGGTCTAAATCTCCAGGATTTCCCTACAGACAATTTGGGCATCCGGCCCTAAGTGCTTCCATGAGGATTTTGCAGACATCTTGCTTTCCATGTGTGAATAACAGATATGTGCAATTTTTCAGTGAATTAGGGGTGAGGAGTACCTCTGTGTCATCTTAGCTGGGGTATCAAGGTAGAAAGCACTAGATCTATCCTTGTTGGGTACCAAGCTGTGGTGCATCAGTAGACTACTCCTGCTGGGTACCAAGCTGGGTACCAAGCAATAGTGGCCTATTCTTGTGGGTACCAAACTGTGGTGCCTTAGTGGCTAAGGTAAGGAGCACCGCTTGTTCATCCTTGATGGGGTGTTAAGGTAGGGAACAATTCTGGCTTATTCTTGCTGGGTATCAAAGTGAGAGCATCGCTGGGCCATCCTGGGTACCACTGAGAGTCTTTTATTTCAAGAAACCTGAAACCTTTTGTAAATACACTTGGCAGATGGAGGAATGGGCCATATTCAATATAAATTCCTTTTCTTACCCACAGGAGATGAGGTCAAGACAGTAGGAAAAAAATATAGCTTCCTACTTCTTTGGAAGTTTGGTTGAATGCTTTATCATCCTTAGTCAACCAGATTTCTCCAAACAGAAGAACAGAAGGAGAAGTAATTAAATGAAATTTCTTCCTTCTCTACAGGAGACCCAGATGACAGTGGTAATTTGTTAACTTCTGGAAGTAAAAGAGCAATTAGGGAGAAATAAATCTTCGAACATTTTCCCTAAATCCTTAACTCGTTTTATAGCTGCCTGATTCCAAGTCTGACATGTATACTAGCTTCATTTTGACAAAGTTGTATACATAGTAGACATTTCGATAGCTTTGGTGGTTAATTGAATGACCCTTCTCAAAAGAGTAACGAAGAGTAACAATCAATGCTTATGATTAGGATTCTTTGTGAAACAGGGGAATTGACTGTTTCTGTTGATAGGAATGTTGTGAGGAATGAACGAAGACCCAACGAAGTGCTTGTATTTGCAATAGTAAGGCTCTGACCCTGGGAGCATGCACTCTGCGCATGCCTCTCTGCTGAGATCTCAGTTCGTTCCCTGCTCCACCCTGGTGACCAAACAGTTGCTATCCATTTTCCAGCTAACCTTGATCTTGGTCAGCTATTTATCTGGTGTTGCCTAGTAATAATCGTATCTTCTTCTACTTACACACCTTTTGTTCTGGTTAGAGATTATTATTACAAAGCTGTATTGTATTACAGATATTAAGAGCTAAAAATGGATATATCAAAATATTTGAGAATGAGCATTCATTGTTCCAATGCAGTCCATCAAACAGATAGGTCTTAGAAAAAAAAGTTGATCAATGATTTGATTTTAGAATAGGTGTGATGGATTTTAAAATGAGTAAGTATCTCAATATTACTGAATACTTTTATTTTTGAAATAAATAGAGAAATGGAGAAATAATAGACTCTTTAATTCTTGGTTTCATGAAATTGACACTGAGATTACTCCTTTCATATCAGTTCAGCAGAAAAGACAGTTAAACTAATGCTTATTAATTCTGTTAACATAGATTCTGAATCTACTTCATGGAAAAGGGAACCACACTGGGACACCCCAATTCAGAGTGTCCCCACCCTCTGCCCCAATTCTGTTTTTCACATTAGAATTCTCACGGGTTGTGTCTCTGATAGAAAATTTTAACACATGCCCTTTTAACCTAGGATTCTCAAAGGATGGATTGGGCATTCTGTGGTTACCTAACAACCTCTGGAGAAGTTTTCACTGGCAAAGTAATTCCACGTTATTATCAAATTTATATTTCCTCTTCCCATTTGGTCAAAAGCAGAATGGCATTCTCTAAGGGTCTGTGCTATGTGATGACTTTGTGAGAAGGAAGATTTTAAAATCTGTAACACTAGCTGAAATCAGTGATAATTTCTAGCAATCAGCACAAGATGCCATTAAATCATCCATGGTAAAAGATCATTTAGAGTTAAAGAATGATGGGTACATTGTTTTAAAAAAGTGGGGGGGGGGAATGCAAAAAGAGCTTGCTGGTGATCTTAGCTTCCTCACCTAAATTACCCTTAACAAACTATATTGGGATGAGAGAGTGTGAGGTTCCCTCCCTTTGAGATAAATTCTGTTATCTGAATGGCAAATACATGTGCTTTGTGACTACACATTTGTGAATGGGCATTCATAGTCATATTCATATTCATGTAAAAACAAAATGCAAGAAGACTGAACACAGAAGCAGATTCCAGAATACAGGCATCGTCCATTAAACTAAAATTTCTACTGTGAAATAAATGCTAGTAATATTAATAAAGATTAAGCATGCTTATCATTGGATTTTTTTTAATTTTTGGTTTTTCAAGACATGTTTATCTGTAGTAACTCTGACTGTCCTGGAATTCACTCTGTAGAGCAGGCTGGCCTCGAACTCACAGAGATCTTCCTGCCTCTGTCTCGTGCGTGCTGGGATTAAAAGCGTGCACCACCACTGCCTGGCATCTTTGGATTTTTTTTTAATAACTACTTTTAAAGTCCACGGTTCCAATTTGTCCTTGGATTTATATAGAGACAGCTAGTCTGTATAAACTGAAGTTATAGAGGTTCAGAGTAATGTCTAAGAATAATAAAACTGCTCAGACTTGAAAGTTGGAGACTGATACAAAAAGGAACCCGCCGTTCAGATCGAAGAACTCCCTGTGTGTCATGTCAAGGTGGCCCTGCCTCAGTTAATCCATGTGCCTGCTTATACACTAGATTTCGTACAGCAGACCTGATCAAGTATCCTTGCGTCTTCCTTTCAAAATGAACCAACAGAAAAGCATGCATTCCATTTATTTGGCTGAATCAAGGAACAGAAATTCTACACCTAGAGCTAACGCCATTCCTTGAGTTACATACACCACCTATGTAAACAGCCATACTTCCCGACCAGTTACACCCTTCAGCCATGGCTTTATAGTTATTTCTCTAACTACCCAATAATGGATCGATAACACATTTCAGGAGAAAAAGATAAGAAACTTGACTCCAACCAGTGGCCTTTTGCATGGTACCATCTGTGTGCCAGTGTCCTGGATGCTGTACAGGGAACCCAAAATGGGTGCTTTTTCCCACTAACTCCAGGTCTCTGCAAATCACGCAGATATGCCACTTTTATCGCCTTGCTCTTCCCTATAAATTTTAGACTCTGTTAGAGTGAAAAAGGGTCAGAGGCAGTTGTTCTTTTATAGGAATGTCTGACCAGATGCCTTGGGATTCATAATATTTGATATTCGGTGCTGTGCGGCCAGAAGGTAAGCCAAAATTTAATACAGCCAGACACATCGCCCATTCTGGGAAATAACGACTTCAGACTTTGGTGTGAATGCAGTCACGTGAGCTGTGCATCTCAGTGACTGTTCCCTGCTAATCTCATATCAGCTAATATAGAATTTATATAAATTGCAACCAACTATAAAAACTTAGATTTAAAAGATACTAAAAAGTTGGCAGTGGCTGGCTCGATTGAGCTCACCTCAGAAGAACAAATCAAATCCTGGGAAGACAGATGGGAGCTATATAGAAATATTATGAGAATGAAGCTAAATTAGCTAAAGAACAGTAGAGAGTGTCTTCATGGCACGATGCATATAAATAAGAGCCTGGGAAGGTATCTTAATGGAATTTTCAAGGTAAGATCAAGGTCAAAATTCATGAGATTTGGTATGTCGGTTTAGCCCTCGAGAGCAAGCAAGTTCTTTCAAGTGACATTTTACTTGTGAATTAACCAATGTGTGTGTGTGTGTGTGTGTGTGTGTGTGTGTGTGTGTGTGTGTATATATATTGCTATTGCTTAACCTTCCCAGGAAAGAAGGCTATAAATTAACAAACTTTAGGTGTTTTGAACATTTAAGTGCTAATAAATTATATTATCTTTGGAGAGAAAGCAGAGAAAGAGTCTCATTCCATAACTCAAGCGAGCCGTGGACTCACATCAATCATCCTCTCAGGGTCTCAAATGCACCACGATGCCTGGCTAAATTTTTTAGTATCTTAAGATCCAAATGATTTGCCTATAGTTAGAGTCAAATCTACATAATTGTCTTTTACATAACTCCAAAATCTTCAACCATTAGATCCCTGAATTAAGGGTACAAAGAACCCAGTTTTCAATCCCACCCCCAGTTCCTCCTTCTACATCAAACTAAAGCCACATACACACAGCTATAGTTTTGGAGGATTGAGAAGTAGAAAACAAATGAACCAAAACTTCCCACATAAGCAGAGCAGCAGCAATGATCACCTCACACCCTTACCCTGTTCTCAGGGTACAACAGTTGATACACCCTGCTTCATGTATAGGATGGCTTAGCCACAACAATCTCTCCCACTCTCCTGAACATCAGTATTAAATAATAAATTTAATAAATCTTTGAAGACTCTCCTAAGCTTTTATATAAACAGAGTATATGCAACTTGTGTAAGGATTCTGGAACTCCAAGTTAAGAAGGGGGAAAGGTCCAACTGGAAAATACATCAAAGACATAAAAAGACACTGTGTCATGAAGTAGAGGTGGATGAAAAAAAGGGGGCAGAGCATGAAAAGAGCGTAACTCCATTAGAGAAATGAAAATGAAGTCTATAAAGGTATATCGAGACACCTTTATCAGAATGGTTAAAATTGGTGAAAAATAATGAGAGTGTGGAATTCGAGGACGGACAGGATCACTCACGTATTGTCAGAGGGAAGGCAAAATGATACAGCTGTTGTAGGAGATGTTATGATGACTTGTCATTAAGCTGAGTTTGTTATCATCAGACATTCTAGCAACTGCACTCCTGGGAATTTAGTGTATAGAATGCAAACTAAATTCTCACCAAAAAAATCTACATACAGATGTTTATTGCAGATTTGTATTCCTGAAAGCTAAATTGACTGCAATCCAGACAGCAAGAAGGTGGTGAAGACAGCACCGGTGAATACAGGATAGGAAGGAGACAACTGTGAATGGCAATGAAAAATCGTTCATCTTTCAAACCTTAGTCAGATTTCCCCCAAGCCTTCAACTCAACTAGATCTCCTCTGTAATTCTTAGAGTCTTGGACCAAACACTAACATACTGTCCATCCTAAGGTGACCCTAATCTCCCTTAAAGTACCTACCTAGGAGCATAGAACAAACAGACATAGGGTTCCAGCTTCTTAATTCCTGAGACAAGACTACACCCTGACTTAGGTCAGCACTGGTTAAAGATCCCAGAGCAGGTGCTATGAAAGGTTCTTCTTGGGAGCTTTTCATCTTGCTGGGTCTGCACCCACCCAATCCTAGTCCAGTCCCTCATTTTCTCTTTACCTTGCTTAGCCAGTACTGCACAGAGGAGAAAGAATTACAATCCTAATATGTGAAAAACAATGTTGATTGAAGCTCAACTAGTGTGGAACTCTGCTTAACTTTGTCAATATACAAAACAGACAAGATCTTTCTGACTGGGTTATGTTGAGGGGGAAAAAAAAAATAAGCCAAACCCCAACTTGTATGTACTGGCCACTCGTATTTTTATTTAAAAAAATCCATGAAGAGATAAAGTTGCAAAAATTAAGTATAAAGTGATAGTTCTGAGGTTTTAAGGATGAGATATGTCTAGAGGTGAGGGCATGATGGTGGTTATAAAAAGATTTTATTGTAAATGTCAGGCCACCTGTTTTTGATAATTAATCCTAAGTGCGCTCTGTGCAATATTCTCTTTGGAATAGCTTGTGGAGTACGGAAAGCTTAAGTGTGTGTGACATTGCCTGTGTTATTCACCCTCTATAAACCTGTTTCAATCAAACCAAAATATAAGGGGTAACCTGCAGGGCATTTCTCCAAAGGGAAAGTCAAGTCTGAACGTTGTATACCTTTCCATATGATAAAAATTTTAAACTGGGGGCCAGGGGGTGAAAGGTAACATTTACCTTTAATTTATTCGAAAATGAAAATCAGAGTAGGAATTGCATCAAAAATTCCATTAGCTATATTTGCAAAGAAATTACTATTGTAGCAATGGTCCATGAGATAGGCATGGGCTATTGAATGCCATTTCTGTCAGTCCAGTTATATACAGAGGAGGGCATCATGATTCAATTCAACATTCTGTATTCAGTATTCACTTATGTCTGTGTCGTCTTAGCTGGTGTAAGGACTCCTATGGTGTTTGCCCATTGATGAAATAACTCAATGACATTTCCCAGAACATCTTCTGAGAACAAACAGGACTGAATTTCCAGGATTCTGGAACTTTCTATAGCGTGATTTGAGCTGGATTACCCATGCACACCTCAAATACTGAAGATATTTCCGTTTGTAGTCTATTGTAATGTCTTTAAATCTTTAAACCTAGAAGGCACTTATATTTTTTTTTAAACTAGCTTTTGCTAGGATTTTTTTCCCCTCTAACCCCCACCTCAGTCATAATTTTGTGGTTCACTGAGCTCCATTAAAGAGTTGGTTCTGAGTTCATCTCTCCGTTTCTTTGGGATGACGCTCTGGTCGTGTTCCCTGAAGCTCCACATTGGAATTTATGTGCTTAGAGGATCAAGTATCATTTTTTAGGGTGGTTCTGACAGAACCAGAACTCCCATCATCCTTCCTTTAGGCTGAGAAGGTTGCATTCCAGGGTCTGCAGCCACACTGTATGGCTGCTAATATCCATTACAGGGGTTTATAGGAGCTGACCAGTGAACAATGGATGTCGGCTGTGTCCTTGGGTAGATGGGATGGCCTCGAACACTGTCAGGAGGGATGATATTGGGACAGAGATTTGCTGCAAGGTCCATGGTTGACCCTGTCTAGTACATAGGCAGGTATAGCTCTCACCTCAACACTTTTGCCAAGCCAATGGCAGGGATCCTAATGAGGCAGGACTGGCTGAAGTCACAGATCTGCTCTGGTCCCCATTGGAACTGGGTCTGCAAGTCTTCTCTGTAGCTCACAGATATCATGTCTGTTTCTCTGAAACAACAAGGTATTTTCTAGGATGCAATAGCAACCTGCTAAATCTAGGTACCAGGACCTGAATATCTCTAACAGGACTGATGTTGACACATCTTCCTCCTATACTAGAAATCTCCATGTCCCGTGGTGGGTTCCTGGCTAGGCGCAGTGTCTAGCTGTTCAGCTTGGAAAGGAAAACCTGAAATACTGTGGCCTTGACAAAACACAGCTGTCTCTGTATGTCTGTATGTGTGTGCTTGTGCTTGTGTGTGTCTGTGTGTTAATATCACTGTGTATGTGCTTGCATTTCTCTCTCTGTGTGTGTGTATGTGTATATCTTCATTCCTGTGTGTGTGTGTGTGTGTTTATGTCACTGTGTATGCACTTGTATCTGCGTATGTCTGTCTACGTATCTGCATGTGTGTATGTGTGTATTTGTGTGTGAGCACGTGTTCGTAGCCATCTAGAACAGTTTCCTCACCTTGTACCCTGTTTTGAATCATTCAGGATCCTTCACAGAGAAACAGTTGGACAAAAACTCAGATTAATAATCTCTACTCTTGATTCTGCAATTTCCTGATTAGATATTCACAAAGCACATTTTGAAGAATTCAAAGGAAAATATTTACAGGTTCTCAAACTAGATAGTAGGCTTTTAAGAGCCATATAACAAAAAATTAACTGGATATCGTAAAAAAAAATTCTCAAATGCAATTAGCTTATCTTTCTAGGCTTTGTCACCAAGCAGCAGGCAGACCTGTGACAGTCACAGTCTGGTTTATAGTATAAAGGAAAGGTTAATTAGTGTAAGTTGTTTAGTTTATTGCTTTTGATCTTGTTCTGACTTTTTACTTCAATTATGTCAAAGGAACTAGACAGAATTACATATATATATATGTGTATGAGTAATATATATTATATAATATATATAATTATATATGTTTATATATAAATATATATTATATGTAATATATTTATGTAGAGAGAATATATATAATATATATATTATATATTCTACATGAATATATATTTTTAATAAATATATATATATATATTACACACACATATTTTAAAATATTTTATAAAGCTAAATGTGTTAAAACCAAGGTGCAAATTGTCTATAGGTAGCAATCTGTCTCTTACCTTTCTCTTTTGTGTTTGTTGGAGAGACTCTACTTTCCTTGGCTCCAGGCATCATCCTAACTTCAACTCTTCTTCCCTTGTGCTTTCTGCCTGATGAGCATGCCCAGATTACCCCTTTCTTGCCTTTCATAATGACACTAACCAACTCTGCTGTGACTCTCCCTTAAACAATCACAGTTACAGTAATCATATTGTCACATTAGTTCATATCTTAAAATCCTGGAAGTGAGGGTTGGGACATGTAGAATTTTTCTGGAAGACAGTTCATTTTATAATATGAAAATCGGGACATTTCTATTTTTAAAAGAATAGTTATTTTATATATTGGATGTTTCATCTGCATGTGTATCCCATGTACCACGTTCATAAAGTGTCCATGGAGGCCAGAAGGTGTGGCCAGATGCCCTGAATCTGGAGATAGAGAGGATCCCGAACCACCATATGGGTACTGGGACTTAAATCCAGATTCTCTGTAATTTCAACTACTGCTCTTAACCACTGAACCATCTCCCCCAAAACAAACAAACAAACAATCTCTCCAAAACTCTGGGCATTTCTTAATTGTACCTTGTTTATTAGATTTATGATGAGAAGGGGAAGAAAAACTACCAAAAATTAGGATCTTAAACATGATTAAGACTGAGTAACACGTCACACTATATACCCATCTTTACCGAGTAGATGTATTTGCCCTCATTCTCTGGAATAACTGCTACTTTGAGCCAGGTGCAAGTGAATAAGTATTTTTTTCCTCAAAGTTTTCACACATTGAAAAGAGAATAAAATATCTAATATTTGGACAACAGTTATTCTTTACTGCTGAACTAAGGTCGCCAATTTGCCTTCAAGGCTCACTTCTGTAGCCGTAAAAAGGAGCCAACATCACTCAGAACACTACGGAGAAAGCTGTAGTCACAGTGGTCTCAACCATCCACTTTAGCTAACCGGAATGCTTCAGAGACTTCTACATCTCACAGTCACAGATTATTGACTAATCCAGGGAAGGCACACTGACAGACTTCCTCTGGATGGGTATTTTGGGTTTTACCATTCTTTTGTCAGAGTGTCACAGGCTAAGGTTGGCCGAATGCCTCCACCTGCTGTGCAGTAGTAATGCTGACAGGCTCTCCACTGGGAAGAGCTGGCCGCTCATCGTGAAGTAGGAATTATCCCACTGAAGGTCCTATTCACGTTTTTTAAATACCACAGCCCCCAAAACTATCCAGTGAATTTACTACTGAAAGGTAGAGATAAAAGGAGATGTGTTTTCAATCATGGGTTCACTGTTATGGGCTCCTGTCATCTGTTTACATGATGAAGAATTAAAGAAGCAGCTTAAAATCTGATGAAAGCCTAGCATCCTTCTTTACAGACCATGCCCTGTTGAAGCAAGTATCTCAACATAATGACTTCGGGATCAGAAGTAAAGAAAGTGGGAGGCTTAAGGAGAATACACAGATGAAGACATTAAATGAAGATGTCCCAAAACTGTAACATTGGTCGAACCACTTTGTTAATCCTTTCATTGTACACAATGTGAATGATGTGTTTTTAGTTCATTCTCCTTGTGATACTGAGCGTGGCTCCATTCTTTCATGTGATTGTCATCAATGTTGGAGCCTAGTACCTGAGCTTGGTACTGACTTCCCAAAATCTCTTCTTCCTCTATCGCCATTAAAACAGAAGCAAGCAAAGTCTTCTGCTATTCTAGCTTTCTCAAGTTAAGTTTGAGTTGGGTTGGAAGACTACCACCTCTCTGCAGGAAGCAGGGTGCATGAGAGACAAATGTACAATACTCTCCAGTGCATGAATGCTTCAACAGTTGCATCACAATATCCTCCAGGGCATGTATCCTGCAACAGTTGCATCATAAGACTACCCAGGGCATAAATGCTGTGGCAGATGCATTGCCATAATCTCCAGGGCATGAATGCAGCAACCATTGCATCACAGTGCTCCCCAGGACATGAATTTTGCAGCAGTTGGACAAGAGCTGAGCACCACTGGTTGCAGGAGCCAAACTAACCCCACGAGATAAATTTGCTTTTATTTTGTGCAACTGCATTTTGTGGGCATGTATATGGAGTTCAGGTGTCATTTCATTTGATGATTAATCACAGTGCTTTAAACAAGCAAACAAACAAACAAAAAGACCAAAGTTGGTTTTTCAACAGAAGGGATGTTGCCCTGATAAATGTGAATGCTGGGTTTACTTTAAATTACATTAGCTTTTGTTTTGTTTTGTTTTGTTTTATTTCAAGATGGCTAACTATATTTAATTCAACTTTACAGATGGAAGAAGCCATTCTTTGAGCAAGCTACCTTCCACACCCACCCCCCTTGGGGGTCTGGTAAAAAAAAAAAAAAAAAAAACAAAAGATGCAGTTAAGGAAGGTTCAATTTGCAGCAGGTTCTGGAATTATTTCCGCTATACATTCCTGTAAAAGGATGCTTTTGCCAAGGAGTTTTCTGTCCTGTGCAGCCTTTCTTATGATTGGAGGCCCCAGGGACTTCGGGGAACACCTTAGGATATAAAGAAGGCAGTGGCCAGTCGGCACTTGACAGTTGGTGGGATGGTTTAAGAGATGATAGTTCGATTCCCTGTAAGCTCCTGTTCTCCAAGCTTCAGACAGATAAGGACAGCCAAAAAAGGCAGTGAATTCTTTCTTTCTCTATTTCTATCTTTAAAGGCCACCAGCAAGAGTGGTGAAGAATTCTATCTTTCCTGTCTCTTTTCAGAGTTGAAGAGTAAAAAAGACACAGTGGGAAACTGTTACTAATTAGGAATCAGTTACAAGTTAGGAATCTGCCACAGTAGCAGTTGAGGCAAAAGAACAGGCTTCAGAATTCAGTTACACATTCCATGATGCTGTCCCTGTAGCTGATTTTTAAGCTTCAGCGGACATGTTCAGGACCATCATGACTGACACTTTGAGGGCTGGAAAAATAGTTCAGTGGGAAAAGGTATTTGACCCAGGCTTGGTGACACTCTCAAGCTTTGTAAACAGAGCTTAATCCCTGGGACCCACATAGTGGAAGGAGAGGAGACAGTTGACTTGCATAAGCTGCACTAAGACCTCTATGAGGTGGAGTATGCATGGCGCGTGTGTGTGTGTGTGCGCGTGTGCGCACGCGCACGCGCGTGCACACGCATGTGCATGCGCGCACGCACGTGTATCCCACACAGGACCAATAAATAAATGTGATAAAAAAGAGTGAGAGACATCCTATAAATAATTAATAAATAAATAATGTACTAAAAGAAAGGTTCAAAGAACAAAGAACTTCCTTTCAATACTGAAGAGCAATTTCAAGTCTTCCATATGTTTGGCCAGTCCTCTCCTAATATCTGACTCAATTGCTACTCCCACATCTATGTAGGAGATATAACCATATTATTTCCTTTAATAGACCCATCTGGTTTTTAATCTTCCTTATCATTTTCACAATAATTAAACAAGACAGTTGTGCAAACAGAAAAGATAAAACCTTGCATGAGGACTTATTAGACTCAAGTTTATCTCCTTAACATCAAATTATCCTTCATTTGCTGGGTAGAACGGTTTTCTATATACACTTTTCTCTTTGAGAAAATGAGTAATATTTTAAAGAGATAGCTCTCACATCTAGATATCAAAATAGTCTGAAAAGGCTGCCTGCTGGTGTAGGGGCATCTGTTGAGGAGGTTTATTTTTAGTTATATATAAAATAATTGCTTTTGCACTGTTGGGTGAAGGGCTGCCTAGGTTTTTGGGCCCTTTGCATTGTTTGCAGGTATTGGATTTCTGTGGGGATGTTTAATTGCTAATGATCTGCACGTGGTATTAGTAGAACACCTGAGGAGTTCTGAAAGAATAAATACATCTGAGCACCTGAGCTCGGACACTCCGGGTTCCACTGTTTCATGGTATGACACTGGCCAGGATGGTGGGTCCCTCTGCTGAGGTCTGGCAGGGTTTGAGCCTGTGAAAATGCCTCGTGTCATCATTGGTGAGCCACCCTACGGTAGCAATGAACAACTACAGGCATCATCTTGGGGAAACCACTTGGAAGCTCTGAGAGGTTTTAACCAGAACCCAATTTAAACTGCACAGTTTTTCTTAGAACTCCAAATGCCCTGGGTGACCTTTCCTGAATGACCATGAAGTAGAACCAGACCTGTTCTATAGACTAAAGTTACCAAAAACAAGCAAAAACAAAACACACAAGATCATCTCTGCCAAATAATTGACAGATATTGAAGCCAGATTTTGGGATCGTTATCACTCTAGTGCCCAGTCGAAGTTCCTAAGTATAGAAGATTATGTTGTAAAATATCGTATCATTACATTAATCCATGCATGCTAATTAACACTTCATCAATGCTTGCTATTTAGTGGGGGGAGTCCTACTAAATAGTCAACGTCTTCAGACAAGAAAAAAAAAGTGTGTATCTAGAAAAAACACATCGTAGAATTCTTTGACATTTCTAGTGACTGTGAAGAAGCATTTTGAAACAGATTAAAGAACCTGAGGTCTTGAAGTGCTGTTTGGGAACTATAGCAAGAATATGATAAAACTCAATGAAGGACAGACTTTCAAAAAAGGAGTAGCAGTTGTGCACAGTTTTTTTTTTTTTTTTTCAAATTCCTCAACATATTTCTTCATTACAAAGTGATGGCAGGAAAACCCATAGAGAAGGTTCCACAGCCCTCAAGAAATGTGCTATATATAGCTCATCTTGAGCATGTATAGTGATCAAGTGTGCAGTTTGGATATGACACCTCAGTTTCAGGTTAGCACATCTGCCCATGTTGACACAGCTGCAAGAGGCCTGTCTGAGATGAAACTTCAATTTATCTGATTTTAAAGTGTATGGCTTTGACCATTAACCTTACTTTGGTGAAAATAACCTCATAAACTTTCCAGTATTTGTTGATAATTACAGGTAGCTTCCATCATTGGCCTCATTAATCTCACGTAAATGCCGAGTTTCCCCTCATTTATTTGTGTGACAAATGCTTTCTGACATCATAGTTACTCGGCTTTTACAGATGAATAAAAAAAGCACTTTCTTTTCTAGTTGAGATACAAGACTACTGGTTTATGAAAAGGCACTTCCGGTGATTTAAATAGAGCATAAGCCCAGATAGGTTTGCAATAGTAGCAATATCATCTGGCAGTACTAGTCAGCTACGATGCCTGTGAACTTCAAAATGATCAGCATGCCATCATTACACCATAGGTACAGTAGTGGCATGCATACCTTGGCTGTAACCAACAACTTTCTAATTGGACTTAAGACCTGCTCATCAAGAATGGATTCACAACTGTCAGTGGACCCCTAGCCAAATACTCAGTGCTAATGAAACCCGTGGTTACTGGAGGACAATCCACAACCACTACTTCACTAAAACAGAATAATCCCTGACTATACTCTAAGTCTTAGTCCTTATAACCCACATATGAGTGGAGGATTCACTCCTTATCAAGGAAACTTCTCTTGCAACAGATGGTGATCATTACTGAAGACCTCAGCCAATCAATATGGAGAGTTTGGGAGCCCAGTTTCAAGGGACACATCTATAAAACAAGTCCTGCACTTCACTCTCAGGAAACATTGAGGAAAAGGAGGGCAGAGATCCTGTAAGAGCCAGAGTGCCAGGGAGTTTGTTGAGAGAGTGTGTCTCCTAGAAATGTCAGCAGTTACATCCATTAAGTCTCACCACAACTGCCCAAACATGAGATGAACAAGAATGGCAGTAATTGACATGCCAATGTGGACAGGGAAAAGCCCATGAGGGCTCACCCCTACAGAAAGAACTATAGGCAACTAAGAAATGTTGAGAGCAAGAGCAATGGTTTGCTCTAGGGAAGTGCATACCGATAGATTATCCAATACCAAATGGTCAGCCCTGAAAACATACACATAGGTTTCATAGACTAATCAGGTTACATTTAGTAATATATTTGTATATGTATAGTATATTAGTAATATATTCAGATTAATATATATATAATAATATATTTGTATTTATATATATGTATGTATGCATATATACATAGCTATAGATAGATATATGAATGCAATAATAATTAGTGAAAAAAGAAGCCACGAATTTGAAAGACAAAGCAAGGAAGGGTATATGGGGGGGTTAGGAGGGAGGAAAGGAAGGAGGAAATGATGGAATTATATTATAACCCTGGGGGGGAAAAAGAAAAGATATAATAAAACAAAGTATGCATTCTTTAAGAAAAAAAAATAGTTCTGCTTGGGAAGAAGATACCACCAGTGTCCAAGCTTCAAGCAGGTATGAAAGAATTTGCCAGAAGTTTCAACCTCCTGTTAAGCCCTCCCTCCCCACACCATCACCACAGGTGTCTTCCTGGAAGAGCACAGGCTGTATCTTTTTTATTTTTAATCATTGTTCCACTGATAACCGATAAAGTAGCTTCAGGAAAAAAGAAAAATGAAAACCAAAACCCAAAGACAAAACTAGAATTCACTACATTCTGGAGCTCTGGCCTTTCTCTATAGCTTCTGGGGACATTGGGCTGCTTATTGCTTATCTAATTTTATCTATTTTTCTCTGAATCCACAGGTTAAATGAGATTCTGTCAAATAGATGTTTTGTTTGTTTGTTTGTTCTTTTAATCTGTATAATACTGAAGTCATAAGCTTACTGTGTAGCCCTTTGAAGAAGACAAGAAGACATACTTATAGATGCAAATCCTGCCATACCTCAGCAGAGAAAACCATCTGTCATAGGAAGTGCCATACTGGACAGTAGAACCCTGCTTATCTGATCTCAGGGGTTTTTATTGCTAGAGAAGCTTTTATTGATAGACAAATTCTGTCCTCCCATCCAAAGGCCTATTTGCATAATGAAGGAAACCTGTAGCCCAGTCTCAACCCACAATACTTTAGCAGACCAGCTATGCCACCTGTACAGTAGAGAAACTCAAAGCCTAAGGGAGGTGTTCTCTCCTTGCTGCTGGAGACTGTGGGAGAGGGACTACAAGAATTCCTCCACAGCAACTATGCTTGTCACATGGAGTTCTCAGTGAACCACAATGCTCTGCCAGAGAGCAATGAGCAGGTGCAGATAATGAGGAAGCAAACATCTTAACCACAAATTTACATAAAGCCAAAGTCTGCAGATAACACAAACTTCCAAGGCTCAGGAAGCTCTTCCCCCAACAATGTATAAAACAATTATTTTAAAGTTACACAAACATGATTAGAAATAAACTTCTCCAACATAATGCAGTGGTGTAAAATATTTATAAAATAATTAGCAGAAACAGTAAAATGATGGAAGGATGCCTGCTAGAATATTGGAGAAAATAAGTGCTTACAGGAACTTTGAAACTTTGTGTTCGATAATTAGATTAGGTGCAGAAGAGAAGACATCTGAACACAGCGATGAAATGATAACCACTGACATCAACTTTTCTACCAGAGAGAAAGCAACAAGGTAAGACTAAAGATAACAACGCCTGAGAAATTATCAACTGAACAAAATTAAAAGTAAACATACTATCCTAGAGAACTAAGTATTTCCTGAAGTAGACATTAAAATTTTTTCCACAGTGAAACTAAAGGGTGTGGAATATTTCTTTTGTCTTTTTTAAAATGGGGCCCTTTTAATATCATCTCACATAAAAATTAGTTTTTTTCCCACTGTACTTCAAACATACACACACACACACACACACACACACACACACACACACCCCAACTATCTTCTGGGGGGGGAAGATGTTGAACTTGATGAGAAGGCAGGTCACAAGTCACAACATTTTGAGGAGATAAGAGCTTCGATATTTGGAATCATACATTGGTTTTGGTGGTTGACACTATTTTTGTCTTCCCACAAAGTTATATTGAAAAGCTAGCACTTAACCACCAAGCCTGAAGACTTGATTTTTGTCCCTGGAACCCACAGGATCAAAGGAGAGATTCAACTGCCCCCAACTGGTTCTCCTCTGACCTCCATGTGTTTACACAGCATGTGCACACACCCACACACACATACATACAACGAAAATTAATGTACTCTTTTTAATGCTGAAAAAAAAAATGAGACTTGAGCTCATTTCTGTGTCATCATAGTACAGAATCTATACTCCGGTTACCCACAGCAGTGAAAACACTTTCTGCAGAGATCAGTGTTTCCTCAGAGCAGTGACCCGTCTCTCCTGTTCAGTTCAATGCACGACATGGATACTTTAATTTTACAAGGTGCATTTTTGTATCGGGAGAATGATATTTGGCGCAGCCTTCTCTCAGAGGCTGCCACTGTCTTTCCTGAAGAACATAGACTGTGCCTCCAAACTTACCACTTTCCAGATCCCAGGCAGACGCTTACATATGCTTAAGGTACAGTAGCTTGGAGGATTTTTACGATCCCTACTTTAAAGCAAATTCTCTCCTTGAATTTGGGAAGTTCTGAATCTCCACTACTGAAATTCTAGAGGGCAGGATATTTGCTTTTCAGCTGCACTTGCATCTAGCCTCTCCTCTGCATTTCCTCTGTTAAAATAGATGTGAGGGTAACATAAGCGCATGGGCTTGTGGGAAAGCGCTCCATACCCACTCCCTCCCTTGCTCGCTGGAAAGGAAAAAGGGAAGTGAAGAGTCGGGAATGTTTTATTTATTTATTTATTTTTTAGTAGAAATCCATAATTCTACGCTACCCGATGATTCAATTTGCCTAACACAGGTTATGCCCGCGGCTCCGATTACCCCAATTTTCATTTCTTTTGACTGAACTCCAAATCTCTTGACTTCTCTCTAATGAGCTCTCTTTGATCAGCCACACACCATTAGTGGCATCGGCTTCCCACAGTGTAAGAGCTACTGTGCACTTTTATAAAAAAAAGTTTGGTTGCTTTTGGTTTATTTGGTTTTTTTTTTTTTTCATGACAGTGACTTTCCTTGTCTTATAATATTCTACCTGGAGACTGATATTCTGTAACTTAACCTCAAACTTTCTGTTGGGTAGCCCTGCAACTAAGGTGGCATTCTACCATGTCTGGATAGCTCTCTGAGCTCAGGCAAGATGGAAGATTCCATTCTGGAGCCGGGCTTCCTCTCTCCCAACTGACCTTGTCTGGAGAGTGTCTCTAATCTTGGCTCGCTGACCTTATTTGGAAAAGGCCCCATGTTGGTCTTCCTGCAAACTCAGAATGACTATATGCAAATCCTCCCTCCTTCCTCTGCCCCATAGGATAATCAGGATACATACAACATTATGTTTTAACCAATTATGCACTGAACCCTTGTCTTATGGGCTCATAAGTACCTAGCCCATGTCACAATAAAGTGAGCTGTTCACACTGAACTGTCTCCCAGGAAGTCTGTTTTCCCCAGGGGTGTTCATCTCTACCCAAGATAGTCTGGACCCAGTCAGTTTGTGACTATGCCTCTCCATCCATTAAGCTGAGCCATCAGTGTGCAAGGCTCAGCTGCAGCTGGGAAGAAATGGAAAGCCACAGAACCACAGCTGGGTTGTGTCCTTTAGTTGGCATTGTTTAGACTTAAGATCTATGGAATAAAATGGTCTTGTTATCACAGATTGGAAATCATAAAGTATCTATGTCTTGTGGTTTCCAGTGTAACCCCCACTACAGGGAAATTCAATGCACCTCAGAGGAGCATGATAGAGAGAAAATTTGTAATACATTTTCATATTTAAGAGTATTAGTTTTGTGAATAGTTTTTTGTTGTTGTTGTTGTTGTTGACCAGGTTCTATGTCACCATTTTCTGTTCATGCTCAAGCGATTTACTGTTTCATGGGCACCGGCACACACCAATACTGAGAAGCTGTTGTGCTTTCCATTATCAGTGTTCATCATCATTTAGCATATGTCCAGGGAGACATCTTCAGAATTAAACATTCCCTCCCAGAGAGAGCAGGGGACTAGAAAACTCAGAAAGCTGCCAGACTCAGGGAGTAAATGAAACTCAGAAGGCTGAGGAGTGTCAGAAATTTACAGGATTCACTAAGCACCTCCCAGGGCTGTTTAAGCAGGAAAAAAAAAAAAAAAAACAACAACAAACAAAAAACCAGAACATCAAGGTGAGAAGAGACTGGTAGGGCTTCCAGCCAACCCTCTTGCCCGAGGCCATTTGATGTTATAGCTGCCTGACAATCACTCCGGCTCCTACCAGTGTCCCCAGTAAACTTTCTGGCTCACCAAGCTGAACCTGGATGGAGCCATTTCCTCTGTCTGCTGGTGGTGCCCCCATCTGGGGTAAATATACAGTTGCTATTGTCACAATACGTATCCTTCAGAGCTTTATACCCATGACATGACAAAACCAGAGCGGGCACTCATTCCATTTTCTATCTGCCCTATCTTTAAATTATGTGATCTCTCTTTTAAAAGGAAGTAGAACTGTCTTTTTTTTTTCTTTTGAGTAAACCAAGAGAGCTCAGGAAATCATAATGAAAAATTACTTTCCAAAAACTAGTTATAATAAACCATGATGAAGTGTTATGAAGTAACAGACAATTTTTATGACTACAGCCCACAGGTTCTGCTTCTATAAAACCCAGCTACATCAATTTCTTCATTATCAAAAGGACCAGTAGGAGGAAAATGACCCAGGAGAAGGAGTGTGTGGAGGAGATCAGGCGGCAATGACGGATGCATGGTGCATCCATGGGTAGAAACACCGTGGAACCCATTAGCTCATAAAATCAAAGCATTCATTATCATAATACTGTTTTTGACTTATTGAAAAATATTAAGAAAAAAGAGGCATCGTGCAGTTTTTGAGAGGGAACAGGTAACAGGCAAATCCAAGGCGTTACAGATGATTATAGGTGCCTGCCTGAAATGGCTTCCTTTGAGAGCATTTCATGAGCTCTGAAAAACTATTGTGTAAGATCGGCCCATTGCTGTGGTTGGTTTGAGTGATTCTTCAAATCCACCTAGGCAGTAGTTAGGAGGTGGAGCCTGGGGGAAGTGAAATAACTCAGGTGAAATAACTCAGGTGAAATCCTTTGGAGGGATTATGGACACCTCCCTTGCCAGAGGGATTAGTGGAATTTGGGGCCTACCTGGGTAGTGGTGATGATTCCTCTTTAAGAAGCACTACTCCCTGACAGGTAGGTTGCCCTCCTGGTTCGGAGACTGGAACTATTAGAAAACAGAAGGCTGGGAGAGACGTTTCCAGAGGAAGATGCCCTGGGCAGGACCAATGTGGGAGGAGGAGGAAACTGAGGCACAGGGATGGATGGAGCACACTCCCAGTATCTCGGGTCCTTCCCAGGCCCCCTGATGGGAGTCTTTATTCTGTGATAATAGTGTTTATACTTTTGTCCTTTTTCTCTGTGGCTGGTGTTTCTCTGTCCCTGTCAGACTGTCAGCCACCTTGGGGATCTGTGTCCAGGACCCTTATCCCTGTTTTCATTTTAGATTGGGACGACTGACTTCTTCAATAACTGTAACTCAATTTCTGTCAGGTACTATCAAGATCAAGATCATTGCTGGTGTTTGTTTGTTTTGTTTTGTTGTTTTACTCTGGGTCATCCTCCAGCCTCACACCTCTGGTTGTGATCTCTGTCAGCCTCCTGGAAAGAAGGTTAAAGAAACATACGCAGACAGGGGAGGAGAAGGTAGCCTAACCTAGGAAAGGTAGGAGGGCACTCAGGATGGCATCTATAAGGAGCTATCATGGGAGGGCAGGACTCCAGACCTGAGGCCTCTCACATCCGGGATATAAAACGCTACTTCCTGTTCTCTGCTGTTTGGTCTTCTGTCTTTCCTGGTTGTTCAAGTATTTGTCTTGGGGAAGAGCTCAGAAATCCCCTAGACGACCCTCAGTAACCCTGCACATCACTTCTCTTTCCAACTGTCCCTTCGTTTCCCTGTTTGAATAGGTCATCTTTATACTTCTGTGTCCCGTGAAAGGAACTTGGAGGTTCCTCTTACCCAAGACCCCCATAACATTTATTCTCAATTGTGCCATTTACTTATTTAACATTTATTTATTGATACATTTGTTCGCTTTAATTCCAAGCTTCTGAGAGGCTAACAGGTTGCGACTTGAATGCTAAATCTGTGAGCCAAAAGAAATGTTTCATTTCAACATTTGATTTTTCTTTTCTTTCTCTTTTTCATTTACAGATGACCCATGGCCTGACATTTTTGTCTCTCACAAATACTTCGATTCATGCTTCACTCCTGTGGTAGATAGGTGGACCTCTCCATATTTATTTCCCATAGGTTTTATTTGTGTTTTACAAAGTTCAATGCAATACATGGAATGAGTAATCCACAGGCCTAGAGCCATGTAATAAACTCCTGCCTCAAAAAAAAAAAACTTAAACAAAACCAAAATTGGAATAATTATGATACTTGTGTCATCACCAACATCACCATCACACCACCAACACCATCACTAATTACCATCATCACCACAGCCACTGTCATCACCTTCAGCATCGTCGCCTCTATTCATCATCTTCACCTCCTCCATCACCATCATCATCAGCATCACCAATCACCATCATTATCATCAGAAGCAGCAGCAGCATCAGTACCAGAAATAACATCATCACTCTTATCATCATCACTGATCACAACTATCTTCATCATCACCATCATCACCATCATCATCATCATCATCACCATCATCATCATCATCTTCAATCAACTCTTGGCTACTATATAATTCTGTCATGTATACTGCCGTGTCCTAATATTGTATTATTAAACGCATTTTAAGTTGATAAAGTTTCCTTAAAGCATATCTGAACCATCTTACTATAAAATAACTTAATAAGATCTCCGAATAAGTTGAAAGCCTCTATTCCAATTCTATATAGCTTCAGATGCCAGGAAGGAGCTGATGTTCAAGAATGTTTCTAGAGGTGGTAACTGAGAAGAACTCCACTTTCAAACTCAAATTCAAACTCACCCTGATGGCATTATTTTGGTGTGTAACTCTCTCTAGAATCTGGCTCAGGGCACTGCACAGATTGGGGGCTTGGAAAGTGTCTGTAACTGAGGAGCAGAGGCAGAAAAAAAATCTGTAGCTGCAGGCCAAGAATACATATTCATGACTTTGTTTTTGAAAGTATTCTAAATGTGGAATATAATTTACACTAATAAACTTTGAATCATTCTTCATGAGAACCCCTGCTGTTCTAATCAAGAAAGCCAACGTGAAAAGGAAAAAAAAAAATCTAGGTATATCCAGGCTGGTACAAACTCTATCCCCAAAGGATTTCCTCTGTCATTTAATCTAATTATACCCTATAGTCTTAAGATCATATAAAAAGTTCCCTAATGAAAAGGAGAATATAATCTGCATCTTCTTATCACTTTTCAAAAACTGTAAATATTAAAGATAGATTTAAGGAAAGGTGAGATGTCTTATCAAGGTCCTAGCTATGTAACACTTCTCTGATAATTGTACTTGATTACCTCCTGGCCCTAATGTTATCATTTAATTCACATCCTTCTCATCATAATAATTTTCAATACAATAAGAATGACCAATTATGGATTTACCTTTAGGAGTTTGGGGATGGATTTTTTTTATTTTTTTAGTAAACCAAAACCTGAAAATCTGGAGATTGTAAGCTAACAAATATTAAGAATCCACCTTATGGATGCAATCATTAATTTATTAAATTAATGAGAACTTCTTTTTGCCAAAAAGTATTTCCATAGTTTTCAAAGTGGTTCAAAATTATAACCAAGATCTCTAAGCTTATTGCAGCCCCTGACTTTAAATGACGGAATACATGAACACAATTTGTTCAACTCACAAAGGAAAAAAAAAATGTTTCCATTGTAAGACCTTAAATAGAAAATGCAAATTCATATATTTACTACACTTCAACAAATGGGTCAGAAGAAGACAATGAATAACCATAAGATGGAATAAAGGAACAAGATTCATCAATGTTGTCAAGTTTCCTTCCGTGCCAGTCTGATAGGATTGAGATACTGTGTTCTTTCAAAACACATGGACCATAGTGGTTGGAAGATGCTTTATGAGATGAAGAAACAACTCAAGAGCATATAATAAACAATAAGTGCAGCTGTTAGATAGATTGATGATAGATATAGATTATGGGATCGATGATAGGCAGATAGATTGATAACCTGTTGGTGGATAGAGGAATAGATATATGCATATAGCCATGCTTCCCCACAGAGAGAAGGGAAAAGTAAGATTTAACGACCTGGCATTCTTACCAAGCACCTTTACCAGACCTTAATTGATAACAAGGTCGGAAAAATTAATACGGATGCTTACAGACAACAAAGCTGTAATTCAGATAAATTAATTCACAGAGCAATGAAGAGGAGGAAATGAATTTGCTTAACAAGCTCTGTTTTCCCCCTCTGAGCCCTGGACACCAGACCCTCTGACATCGTGAGCCGGAAAAATGTTTGCTTCAAATGGCAACAAAGCAGGACTTTGTTGAAGATTTGTTAAAAATAATAATGTGTGCTGATAACCAATCAACTGTCTGATACCATTGCATTTTCAGAAAGCGTCATGCTAGCTCTTTCTTGACTCAAGTGTCTGTGGCCAAAAAGTTTTTTCAGAGCATCCTCATTATATATTATCCGTACACAAAATTCCTCCCTTCCCATGTCTGTGTGTATGGAAACTTAGTTGGGAAGAAAGCTCATGCTTCACTCAGTTAAGTCATTGAATGAGTGTAATTGATGTAAGCAGTCTTTTCATTGTGCCATTCATCCAGAGAAACAGGTAAGATGAGCTGAGATTTAAAGAATGGTCTCCACTATTTCTCATTTTTATATGTTTATACATGATTTATACTACCTTCACATATACATATATGTGGTGTGTGTATACATACATATAGATGCATGTTATGCATATACGTAAGTATGCATATATATGTATGTGTGCATGTGTATACATGTATGCATATTGTTATGGTATACATATATATGTGTGTGTATATCTACACATATACACACACACACATTGTTATGGGTAACATATACAGTACTAGAAAGAGATGAAGCTAGTTTTAGAGTTTAGTGTTTCTACTTGTAGAGTAAAGGTTTGTGAAGGTGGATGTCAATGGTGCTTTCTCTTCTGGCAGAAAGTGCTGACCAGAAACCCTGATTATTATTACCCCAGTTCAAATGTGTAATATTCCAGGTTAGGACCTCTTCACTTCAGGATGTAGAGTGACCAACACAGAAGTCTTTCTTACCAAGATTACATTAAAAATCGAGACTCGTTTTGACACAGAATAAAAATGTACAACAAATAAAGTTTACAGATGATCTTTGAAAATAAACTTTTCCTTATTTATTATTTCAGAGTGATAATGGACTTTTTTTTCTCAGTTGTTGGAATAATATATTCTTTATACAGGATTAATAGTTAGAATTTAGTGAATAACTGAAAATATTTATAAGCAAAGTCAAAAATACACTTTTCTATTTTAAAATACATGTCTACCTAAAACTATTTTTATTATAAACTATCACTGAAGATTAAGCTATCACTTGTTTTACTACCTGTACTGAAGGACTTGGGAAATTCAAATCCAAATTCAAAATATTTTAAATGTATATGAAATAAATGTATTTATAAGCATGCATAAGATCAGAAAACCAGGCTGGCTACATATCTCCCAACTTCCTTTGGTTTAGCATGTTATAATGACGTCTTCTTGCAACTTCAATAAAGAATACGGATGGGAGAAATCGATACTAATTTATACATCCACTCATGTGTCTATGTTCATCAATAGTATTTACTGGACTCCTACATTGTCTTAGGAACAGTACTAGGTGCTAAGAAAGAATGATGCATCACATCTGGCCTG